>OY728166.1:1438078611-1439328688 GCA_963277665.1 Viscum album | reverse complement strand
GTCAACCATGATAAGACAATAACTATCCTTATAATTTCACCTCAACATAACCTCATAGATTTTAGAGGAATTCACAGAAACTTGGAATACATTGGGCTCTTCGTATCCAACCTTATAGGAAAATTCCCACCCTTCACCAGGTTCATGAAAAAGAGGCCTACCTATCAGTAGACTAATGATTGTCCAGAAGAATTCAAAAATCACAAGAAATATCTCTCAATCCTGCCAGTTATGATACAACCTATCGAGGGAATGGCATTTATTTTTTATGAGACACACTTAGAGAGATCATTAGGTGCCTTCCTCAATCAAAATAATGATGTTAAGAGAAAATAAATCTCTATTATCTCAGTTGAACCTTGATCGATGCTATGACTCTCTATTCAGATATTGAGAAGAGATGTCTGGAGCTAATATTTTTAGTTCAGAAGATGATGCACAACCTGCAACATCAAGTGGTATGTTTTATCTCTTGTAAAAACCCACTCAAATACATTATCAGCCATGTGATGTTGATTAGACATATTTCTGGTGGGTTGTCATCCTTAAGAAATTTGACATTCAGTTCATTCTTTAGAAAGTATTCAAAGTCTAGTAATTAGAAGATTTTGTAGTAGATCACCCCTCAGTAGAAATGAATTCATTGGAAACTAAACTACATAATAAAGAGGGTTTCTCTATTCAATCGGGTCCCAAGATATGAGAGATGTATTTTGACGGTGCATTTATAATCCCAATAAGAAAGAGGATAGAGGTCCCCAAGATCAACAATGTGGGGTTGGGATTCATTCTCATATCAATAGAAAAGTTAGTCCTTCCATAGTAATTCTTACTATTAGAGGGGTTAACGAACAATGAAGCAGAATATTAGGCTCTGATTGTAGGTTTATAGCTTGCACTTCAGGTACGAGTAAAGCACTTGAAGATAAAAGGTAATTATGATCTAGTTATTAAGCAGGTCGACAATAATTACACTATTAAAAAGGAATATCTAATAACCCTTATAATCCATGTCTGGGGACTAATGGTGGAATTACCTTTAGAATCAATATTGACTTACATCCCATGATTACAAAATTCCTTGGTAGATTCATTGGAAAATGTAGCCCCAAATCTAGCTCATCCAGACTAGGATGAAATAATCATCAGCATTTCACACCGCTAGATGGTTTCACCATTTGTTCATGAAAATGTGGAAGAGGTAAACAAAGTTAGTCCCATATTTTATTCATATATGCCTACCCCTGGATGGATGAAACCCATTACATAATACCATAAAAAGGGATTTATCCCACCTGACAGAGCTGGGAGAGGGAAAATATGAAGAAAAGTAGATAAATTTGTTTTATATAAGGGCATGAATCATTAAAAGGAACTCTATAAGAAGAGCCTTGATGGGGTCATTATCAAGAGAATTTATGTAGAGGAGATCACTTCTATCCTGAAGTAAGTACACACTAGAGCATGTAGTGCCCACCCATTAGTATTGTAGATTTCCCATCAAATATTAAGCATTGGGTACTACTGGCACACTATAACGCATGATTGCACTAAATTCACCAAAAAGTGTCATTATTTAAAGGTTCCTGGAAAATTCATTCACTAACCCCTAGAGTTGATTCATAGAGACCAATATTCATGTCCATTTTCCAAATGGGGGATGAAGTTTGTGGTACCATAACATCCCACTATGGACATGCAGTTTAAGTACATTATTAATGAAATCGACTTCTTCGCTAAGTGGGAAAAATCTATACTCCTTAAAGAAGTTTGGAAAGGGAAAATTTGTAGCTCTATGAAATCTAATTCTGTCAATAGTTTAAGAACCTGTATCTTCTTTTCAGGTATGTATCTTGATTTCTGTTGTTTTTTAGAAAAAGATGAGTTTCTGGAAATTTAAGGAGTGCATGCCATGTACTTGGGAGTACACGCCATGTATCCAGTTTCCATGGGTAGCCGTGTACATGGTCATGTGGGGTGACCTGGAGACCGCCTAAAGCAGGGCCCAGTAATGGCATATACATGCTATTTATTTTTAAATAACATTCCATGTATTTTTATTTTTATTTGATAAAGCGGACCAGGGTCACGTCTCATTCACAGAAATCCCATCTTTTGGCTTCATCTCATCCAAGAGTGACTGAAGCTGATGATTCTTCTCCGAGCCCCCGAATCGTCATCTGTTCTCTGAATAAAACTCTATCAAATTGCATTGGAATTGTATCAGTGAGTTCTTACTTATTCTAGAGAATCTTCTATTGATTTCTCCTCTTTCGTGAGATATCAGTGGTTGATCGTTTTAGACTGTTTTGTAGATCTATGGTGTTCTAGGTCAAACAAAAGGATAGTATTCAAAAATATCGATCGTAAAACATCGAGGAAGGTGGTTTTTTCCTTATCGTAGTTTTTCTTTGAATTATATGTGCATAATATTCCAATACCCTAGTTCGGGGTATTGCATGTTTTGGGAAGTTAATCCTTAAATTCCCGTTTTTCCTTGATTTCTTGAGTTAGGGTTCTTGATTGATAATAGGGTTTATTTACCTTATTATAGATTTGTTTTCCCATGTTTGAACTAGTTTAATCCATTGGGTCTATAATTGGTTATTAGGATGCTTTATTTTCCATGACTAGTATTGTTAGGATGGAGTGATTTTGTCTAATGTGTTGTGTTATGCATTATATCTATTTATCCAAGTAGTATGTTGTGATTTAATTTGGCTTCTGGATATCATTTCTACATGACTGACTTACACAGGGCTGTTGGAACCTAGTGTAGTTAGACCACATGGGGAATGGATGTTGAGGGCTTCCCCAACGTTTCTGTTTACTCATTACTTTGCGAGACCATAGGGGGATAGACTTGCGTGCTCCCTTAGAGTGTCAGTAGTTCCATGTTGTGAGCCCATATGAGGAATTGGATGTTTAGTGCTTCCTTGGAGTGTCTATAGATACCTTTACGAGACCACATGGGGAATTGACAGTGAGTTTTTCCTCAGAGAGTATTTGCTAAGCTGAACCATATGGGTTAGAGTATGATAATTTCCTAGAGGTTTTCTTGTGTTTTATTGGTTGACTAATTTGATAAATGTAAATGAATGTAATTGAAACTGTAGGATTGTTTAATTTTGATTACTTCCTTGTTTATTGCTTCATTTTTCATATTGACTGTTATATGTATTCACTAACTATTAGGCACAAATATTTGGGTGGTTGACTACTGGGATTCATCTCACAAACTATTTGGGCCATACTTTTGGGCCCAAAAAGATTATATTGAAATAGGTATAGATAAATAAAGTTCCCTTCTACTTTAGGTACTTGATTGCTATGGAGGTGGAGAGAATGGGACCAAGTTGAGGCTTGCGATACTGCTGGAGTTAATTACTTGTTTTCCATTGTACTTTGGTTTAGTATTGTATTCCAGCATTGTGACTTGTTTGGATTCTTTCCTAGACATATGTGACATGAATCATTTATATATATGTGCTCCAGTTGTTTATCAACTTGCAGTCTTCCATTGTGTATTATTGCATGTTATTATTACTGTTTCTTCTATTGTTATCTTTTTGTTTCTACTATGTTACTCTCCCAATGATAGCATAGTTTCCCCACTATCACACCCAAGGCCCTCACTAAGAGTCGGAAACATCTGAAGTTTGGGAAAATGCGCTTCAGGCCATGTGACCAACCTGGTACGGGGCACCTCTAGGTGGCAGATAGAACTGACATGTTACAAAGTGGTAACAGAGGAATTATTTTCATATTTGACTTACTGTTTGGAGCTTATAGACAGGGATATGAAGGAATAGGTAGTTGGTAATAATTTGTGCCTGGGAGTAGCTAACCCGTGTATAGAAAAAAGCTAATTTACCTCAATTATTGCACATTTATGGTTTTTTAATTATTATAGTTGATTTGATTTCACCATTGGGTGATTCACATGTTTTATGTTGTTGTCATTCATATTACTGAGGTTCTATTTTTTCAACCTAATGAGATGAGGGTATTCCATCTCATGCATCATATAGGCACTTTATAGAGATTACATGTCATGAATTCTTGTCATGCCATTTATGGTGCATTATCGATTGCATGTTGTTGTGATAGATGTTTTTCTAGATATTCATGCTATTGTTATAGATTCCTTGATATAATACCTGTTATTTGATATGGTATTGCTTATTCTGTAAGGTTTGGTTTGAGTGAGCACCAAACTTTGGTCCCTGAGGTGTTATGGGCCCTCATGGATCCGAATTTGGTGGATCATGTGTTTCTTGCACTGTTATACTTGTTATGTGAAATGAATATGATTCCAAGATTTTATTTGTAGGGATTATGGGCCCTCATAGATCAATATTTGTCACTTTAAATGTTTCTTTCAGTGTTTTATGGGTTTTGGAGTAGTTTCCAAGACATACTGTCCAGAAAAACCCAGAATACACGATGCGTATTGATGAATACACACCATGTATCTTTATGTTTGGGAAGGCACTATTTTTATTAAGTACATGCCATGTACTATATGTACATGACGTGTAATCCTTGACCGTGTGACTGCCTATGTGGGCAGGGACATGGGGTTGGGAAATCATTAGTGGAATATGCCGTGTACCAGAAGTACACGCCGTGTTGTAGAGGCCATGCATCTGGCAATGTGACTAATGACATGGTTGGATGAAAATCAGGTATTACACGCCATGTCCATATTAATCATGTCGTGTAGAGTCAACTGCGTCTTCGACCGTGTGATTAATGACACGAGCAGTTGAAACCTAAGCGGTACACACCATGTATAGCACAAACACGTCGTGTAGTTTTTTTCTAGGATAGAACAGTGTAGTTTAGCTATGTAGAGGAACTAGGACTGGGGAAAATGATTCAAGTAAACATTTTGTAAATGGAGAACAATCCATGTGTATGGGATGTTACACAAACAGTTTTGTAAAAAGTACACACCCATGTAAAGGCTTGAGGAAACATGTCGTGTATCCATGTTTTGAAAAACATGAATGTTTTATTTCTCATGTTCCCTTCCTACACTTCTATTTTTCATTCATTGATATTCTTGAACTAAGGTGAATTCTTGACCTTTCAGATTCATGCCACCGAGACTTCCTCTGGTTGTATGCAAGATACCTGGCAATGAATAGACACTGGACATGGTAGATCAGGGGCTACCAGCTGATCCTTCTATCGTACATGTCTTGGCACCCACAATTATCTTAGATACAGGTTCCGATGCATAGTTCCAAGAAATCTTAATGAGGTTTATGCAGATCTTCTAGGGTACACCACATCCAGCCCCATCTATAAAAGAACTAACATGGGTCTTTCAGCAGAAGCATCCTCCTACTTTATCCGGGGATGGAGGACCTCAGGCTGCAGAGTCATTGTTAGAAGCCATGATGTCGATCTTTGAGCATCTGGAGATTCCTCCATAGAGGAGGGTGAATCTCTCTACTTATATGCTTCGGGATTTTGCCAAGAGACGGTGGGATGTGATCTCACAGGCGGGATGCCAACTGGTTATGGCTTGGGATGAGTTTTATTATGCCTTCTATGATTACTTCTACCTGGATACATTTATGGTCGATCGAGCCAGAGAGTTCCTGAGTTTGGAATATGGTACTCTCTTAGTCATGGAGTACTCTTCTATCTTCACAGATCTGTACCAATTCATGCCCATTCCCGGGGTTGATGATTTATTTTGGCAAGGAAGTTTGAGGATGGTCTCAGGCACGACATCTGATCTCAGGTGAAAATCTTCAGGTTGACTTACATAATTTCTATATTCCACTAGGATTTAATCACAGAGTGCAATATGATGTATTCTAGGGTTATGACCTAGGGTTTCTTGGCATCCAGAGTTAGTACCCCTCCGACTGACAGCACAAAGCGCCACATGGATTCTATGCACGGAGATACAAGGAGGTGGGATACTTCCTCTGGTAGCCAGGTGGTGTGCCACCATTGTGGAAAGAGTGGGAATATGAGTCCATATTTCCCAAGAGACCTAGTGGAGTTTCAATATTATGGAAATATGGGTCATCTTAATAATTTCTTCTAGTTTTTCTCACCATAATCTTGTGATAGGGTTTCTGTTTCGAATCTCCATACCAGAGCAAGACCATCAGTCCCACATCAAATTGGGGGATGGAGTTCTTTAGGTCATTCAGGACGAGGTGGAGGTTATGGCTGCAGTGGTCCGATATGGGGTTTTCGACAGATAAGGGTGGATTAGCACAGGGATCTCAGTCAGCTTCACAGGGTCATGGTACATGTTTGTCTTTTGCGATAGAACAGATCCGGACAGAGAAGGATCCCAAACCCTCTACAGTTAGAGTTATGATTTTATTTGGCTCATTTTTAGATTATTAACTTTTATATATAGGGGATTTCTACAATTTCATATTTTTCTTTGTTGAGGAGAGCCTTGGGCTCTGTATCTTTACATCTGCTAATATCTTGATGCTAGACACTCCGTTGGGGACTTGAACGGCTAGTGTACGTCAGTCCAAAGAGTTCCCTCTTAAGGTTGGTGGGTGTCACTTCTTATGGGACCTCTATATCATAGAGATGACAGGATATAACGTCATTCTCAGAATGGACTGGTTAGTTCCCTTTCAGGATGTTGTCGATTGCTATCGCCATAGGGTGAGTTTCACGTTACCGGAGGGAAGATCGTTTCTTCATAAGGGTGAATGGAATGTCTAGGCGAGTAGAGTGGGACCTAAGCATCATGGATTGGGAGGAGTTACAACCCTAGTTTCTAGTTTGTATCTGGATGACTAGGGGACTTCACAGACATACTTTTCTCTAGTGGTGGATCGTTTCAGGGATGTCTTTTTTGAGGACTTTTTAGGTTTTCCTCTGAAGTGAGAGGTAGACTTTTCTATTGGACTTATGTTAGGAGCAACACTGGTGTCCATTCCTCCTTATAGGATTGATACAATAGAGTTACATGAGCTCAATAAATATTTATAGGGGTTACGGGAAAAGTGCTTCATCCAACCCAGTATTTCTCCTTGGGGTTTTCCGGTCCAATTTGCGATGAAGGTAGATGGTACCCTCAGACATTATGTGGATTATCAGAAGCTGAACATGTTGACAATAAAGAAATGGTATCCCTTGCAAAGGATTGATGATCTCTTTGATCACCTTTGAGGAGCTGAGGTGTTCTAGAATATTTACTTGAGTTCCAGTTATCATCAATTTCATGTTAGACCATTTGATATACCTCTTACAGCCTTTAGAAGTAGGTATGGTCTATACGAGTATGTGGTTATACCATTTGGTCTCATGAATGTGTAACACCCCGAGATTTTATGAAAAATATTCTTTTTAATGTCTTGTGTTGTACACTACACCAAAATTAGCTTGTGATATACGCAAAACCGTATTTTCTTACAGTATACGCAACACTATTCTTGGCTTGCATTACACACAATTTCAAGTTCATTTTGTAGAAACTATTCTACGCAACATTATGTTTAGATTTTGTTTAATGTATAAATGAAATAAATTTTGATTATGTTATACGCAACACCAAACAAGGCTTTCACTACACGCATCCCTGATCTTGCTTGCATTACACGCAATAAATACCGTCCTCGATAGCGTGTTTAGTACGCAATACCAAATTTCACTAAACAAGATATTATTATAATATTATTATTAACTAGCCGTTATGAATATTAATACCAACTTTTTGAAATTTTATAAATTTTATCTTTCAAAATGGACTTCATTTTTGGATTCGGAATATCGAAATTAGATTAGGGTGAAATTTTGGTACTTTTCGGATAACTTTCATATTCTGATGAATAGTGAAAATTACTAAATTTTAATTAAAAACAACTTTTTTAATAGAAATAATTAATAGTGATACATTATTAATTTGAGTGTTTTTAAAGTATATTTAGAATAAATTTTTACCATTTAATAAAATGTTGGTCATTGGATATAGTTTCACATTTAAACCAGACATAAACAAGTGCCACTCTTTTGATAGTTATTATGTCTTAAAAACACGCTATTTGTTTTGACGACAAGAATTAATTTTTTAAATTAATTAATGTAACTGATATGTTTTGAGTTTGGTAAAATAGACATCATTTTTGAATTCATAATATCAAATATATCTTAGGCCTAATTTTTGGTATTTTTCTGGAAACTTTCATTTTTTGATTAATAGTGAAACCACTAAGTGGTAGTTAAAAAACTGAATTTTTCATAAAACTTAATTTTACCGCTTCTGTGAGTTGAATTTTGAAAATCCGAGGGACGCGGTTAATATCAAGGACTAAAATATGGTTCAATGAGATGAACATATTTTTTTGGTGAATAGTAACTTTTAACTTTTATTTACCACGGTTAAAAGTAAATAGGATAATTAATGGTAAAAATGATATTATTATTACCCTAACACATGTCCTAATTCTATTGGATAAGATTAATTTGACCAAAAAAAACCTTAGCAATAAAATATGACCATTTAGGCCCACTTGTATTCGATTAGGACATTTAATATTAATTGTTTTGAAGAAGGGTTAAAATAGTTAAAATCAAAGTTTAATAAGTAACTCATTTTTAATATAGGGTTATACATAAGATAAATTCTACTATAAATATTCATTATAAAGATAAAAATATTTCCCATATATTTTGTATTTTCTTTATAATTTTTAGACATTTAATAATTTAATTTATTTATGACACAAAGATGATGCAGTAATTATCTTATTAATGAAATATTGACATAATAGATGTTATAAATACCCAAATAAATGTAATTTGAGACTTTTTATGAATTACACTAATTTTCTAGGTTAATATGACATGTTATTATTGATTTAGTTAACTTTTTTAGAACTAATAATTCTGTTATGATTTTCAAAAAAATCAATTACCAAATAGTGTCAAAATTGACATAAATTAGTTTTTTAAAACAAATATTATATTATTAAATGTTATTTTATTCCTAAATATATATGGTTTGGAAAAATGACTTAGATAAGGTTATATATATTAATAATAAATAACTTGGGGTTCGTTTGGTTTGTTATAGTAAGTTTATTAACCTTATAGTGTAAGAAAACAAGAAGACACGGTAAAAGTTAAATTATCTAACTTAAAGTTAAACCTAAATGATAAGGTTAAAATAGAAACCTAAACTTTTCTAAATTCTATTTTATTAGAGGATTTCGACCCATCCCCACCTTATCTTCGAAATAAATCAATTTGGAGCTATTAAAATCTGAATATGGCTTTATAATAAAATAATATTTTTAGTTATTCCAAAGGTGCCCCTCTCCTCCCTTATAAAAGGGAACCTCCTCCCTCTCTTCCTCATACCACATTGTGCCTTCAATCTCAGCCACATCCTACCAAATTATCTTCTACACTTCTCTAGAAACATCCTAGAGGTCATTCTTATCTTCAAAGACCAATTTTAGTTCCCTAAGAGGAGGTCTCAAAGAGGCGCTTCAAAGAAGAGGTAATGTCTGTTACTGATTCTTTCAACATTATTTCTTCTTCCACTTCTTCTTCATTAGTTGTTTCATTATGAAGTAATAACATCAGTATCACTCATATACTGATATGTTATTACAAGTATGAAACAACCATATTTCACCATGTATCCATCCTATTGAAAATGAAATCACCGCGCGTGCGTACGTACGGAATACCGTCTCCACGCCGTGGTGTAATCTATTTTCCACCACCACCTAACTTGGATGGGTATAATGGTGAAAGTAATGAATATATATGATTATTGTAAAGTGATATTTATTCTGTAATATTATACCTACACCTTAATACAATTCTACGATCATGGGAATGATATCATCGCTCGTGCGTACGTACGGAATACCGTCTCCACGACGCGATGAGATTCACTCTCCATGATAACCATTCAAGAATGATTATGAAGTATATATAATAAGTAATCATGAAATATATGACATAATAATGCTACTATATTTTTTTATATATATATTTATGTAATCTACTTAATTCTGTTCAATTCAATAAGGAAACAAAAACAGCGTTCATGCGTACGTACGGCCTACCGTCTCTATGAACGGTGTCTTTCTTTCAATTTATTGATCCATTATATATATGTATATTCTGAATATATATTATATATAAATCATGTTTTACATTCTGGATGTAAGTAATCAGGATCTATGTAATCATATGAATAATTTCAAGTTAAAACACGAATGACAAATGAGACGATTTTACCCAAAACGCTACTTTAACATGAATTTACAAAAGAACAGGTAATATAAAGTCATAAGTTAACCATATATGATATAATAACAATGAATATGATTATTTAATAAGTCAATGTCATTATTTAAATCATATTACAGGAGGTTTGGATATGTACGAAGCATATCGTACCTAAGGTAAGGGATAAATTTTCAATCTCATTTTTATCTGAGATTGCTTATATGTAAGTATTTACTGGGGTTACGTTTATCATCCATGACCATGTTTTCTAAAAATGTTTTCATAAATTTTTATTGTTATTACATGAATTTTTAAAGTCATTTTTACACTTTATTGAATTTTTACCACATTGTATGAATGGAATCTTTCCTTTGGTTACCATATAAGGTACTTTTTGACTTTTCCGACAAAAGTACGAGGAGAATGTTATTTTTAACTTATACGGAGTGAACGGATTTTTAAGGTTTCATAACGACTCATTTTCAAGAAGCTTACTCTAAATGAATGCATGATTATTTTCAACAAAACCCTTTTCTTTTAAAATTGCATGGAATTTTGTGAAAAGAAAATGATTTTAAATAAGAAAGGATATTTTCCTCAACAATTCATTTCAAGTGTTTTGTCAAAACTATTTTCCATCTAAGATGACATTATTTAATATGTGTATGATTCAAGTAATATGTCTCTATGATTTAAATGGTTTCAATTTTATTATGATGAAATGATATCAAATTGTTATGGATTATGTTATGATGGCATGATGTTTAAGAATCCCATTTTATTACATGGGTTATGCTATGTTGTATGATTTATGATTTTGTGGAACACGAAAGAATGATTTAATTATGAGATGGGTGGGACCTATATCTCCCTCCAATGCATTGGGTATAGATTTATATCTCATGATATAGACATGGCTGGAACGGTAAGTTAATCTGGTTCAGTGTTACAGGACTGAAACGAGGAGTGAACTCGATTCAGAAAGGGACTTTTTCTGCTAAGATGGTCTTGGCAGGAATGCCTTGGCTACTATGGAAATCATAACAAGTACTGAATGGTTGCCACAATTACATGTTTTATTCCCATTCTATTTTATCATGATTTATTTTCCATTATGATCTATGCCTTATGTACTTCCATGTTTTATGTCGTTGCTCAAGATTTTGATGTTTAAACATTATATTCATGTTTTTAAGTTTAAATGTATATGTTATGTTTTATTTTATCCATGCTTACCCTTACTGAGCATTTGAGCTCACCCTTTTTGTGTTTTATTTTCCCCCAGGATTAAAATAAAGGTTTTAGTTAAGGAAACAAAAAGTGGAAGATCTTTATGGGAGATGTTGAAGATCTTTCACCATGATTAGAAGATTACGTTCCAAGTTTCCAAAGACACTAAACTATTACGGTCCTTGTGTGTATGTATTTGTTATGTATTAAGTATTCTGAAAAAGTAATGTAATTTCCATGTACGTCAAGCTTTGGGTCTCTACAGTTGGTATCAGAGGAAAGCTTTAGTCAACCTTTGGAAACTAGGATGCGATAACTTTAGTGAGATCCCTAGAGATATTTCTAAGGTATGTCTAGGGATTTACCTAAGGTCAAGTGTAACTATAGGTTATAGTCCTAGAATTACGGTTACGATCTTAGAATTAAACCTAAGATGTTAGATATTGAAGGTACTCCCCCTTTATTATGTTGTTTTCCCTAGCATGATTTTTTCCTCTCACACTATTCTTTTTGGGTTTTAGACGATGAATAGAACCCGAAGGAATCGTTTTGATCAATGAAATGGACAATGAAATGATTGTCCTCCTGAAAAAACAAATGTTATAGGAGATGGAGTGCAAAATCTTATTGCTATACTTACACAAGATATGAATCATTCTGGACTTCCAAATGAGCAGAGAAGGGAACAATATTCTATTGAGTCCTTCATGAGGCAACGTCCACCTTCTTTTAGTGGGTCTTCTGATCCACTTGTTGCTGAACAATGGATCAGTACCACTGGAAAGATATTTTCAGTTCTTCAATGTTCTAAACATGATAAAGTCATCTTATAAGTATATCGTTTGGAAGGTGAAACTGATCAATGGTGGAATCTTATCAAGAATACGAGGCCAAGAGATGAAATTGAGTCCATGGAATGGGATGAGTTCAAGAACATATTTTTCAATAAGTACTTCCCTCGTATTCTTCGAACAAATATGGAGAAGGAGTTTCTTGAACTAAAGCAAAAGGATGATGAATCTGTTGGTATATACGAAGAGAATTTTACAAGGCTTGCAAGGTATGCATCTTGCTTTATCATCCAACCTGAAAGTAAAGTTAATCGATTCTTCAGTGGCATAAAACCAAATCTTCGAAGGGAATTAGATATAAGAGACTTCAGTAGCTATGAAGAAATTGCGAGTTGTGCTATCAAGGTAGAAATGGAAGTTGGTGTTACTTATCCATCTCATGGTTTTGACAAGAAACGAAAGACGGACTTCAAGGAGAAATCTCAGAATAATGGTGAAAAGAAGATGAATTTTTCCTTATGCTCAAAGTGTGGAAAGAAGCATGGTGGAGATTGTCTTAAAGGGACTAGAAAATGTTTTTAAGTGTGGAAAAGAAGGTCATCGAGCAGCTGAGTGTCGAAGTAATGGAAAAAGGGTTGCTAATGATTTGAATAAAGAAAATACTGCAGAGAACGCACCACCAACACTTCAATGCTTCAAGTGCAAGGAAATGGGGAATTATGCTAATAAATGCCCTAATCCAAGGGTTAGTGATGATCGACATGAGAAACCACTTAAGGAAAAGGACAAAGTGAAGTCACATGCGATCACTATTGGCGATGTTGAATATGAAAACGATGTGGTGGAATGATTAAATTTTTATGTAATGGGATTCCAAAATAATGTTGTATATAGTATCGTGGAATATTGGAATATTTATGTATTGGTCTACTGTGGCTTTCAATAATTTTATGGTACTGGTAACCATGAAAAGGTGATTTAAATATTTTTAGAAAGCATATGAAATGCACATAATGAACGGATAAGGAGAAAATAATATGATAGTAATCATGAGCTCATGACTGATACAAGGAATAAGTGATATTATGGTTTGAGTGTATATAATTTTTGGGATTATGGTGTGTGGAAAGTGTTAAAATTTAACAACATTCATGTTTTCACTAAGGTTCAATGGGTATTCATTCTTCAAGAGATTACATGATTAAGGTATTCACATGTTTGTAATTTGACCAACAAGATATATCTTATGATATATGGGGGATAAATGATGGCATTCACGTGATTGTTTTGTGAAATTTCAAGTAATCATATTCTTTATAGTATGAGCTTGGACCAAAGTATTTTAGATAAGCCTAAAGGTTGGAATGGATTATATTGGACATAATTTAGTTTGATATTATTGATGGGATGTTATAGTAATGTAGTTTTAGAAAAAGGACATCTTGCAGGAGAGGCGACAACCCATCACGTCGGACAAGGCTGTGGGAATCGAACCCACAACCGAAGTGAGACTAGCCTTTATCGCCTACCAATGGACTAAAAGAAGTCCTTGGTAAGTAGAAACTAGTTTTATTTTATTAAGCGGTTTGATATATGAAGTATAAGTTCATTTTTGGAATTGTATCTGATTAACCTCACCATAGATGGACTTATGTGTATTTGACAACTTTTTCTAACCTTTTTTTGAAACAGATGGAATGACCCATCATTCTATCACATGAATCATTAACACTTCACGAATAAAAAATTCAACCTCATTTTTTAAGAGATGAAGTGGAAATTGTTCAAAGCAAGAACAATAGTGAGATTGAACCAAAATCAAGCAAGTATTTCTTCTAATTCAAAATTTTCAACTTTAGGGAAATGATATTGAAAAACAAAAATGTTTTCCTAGTGCTCTTATATCCCATGAATCAGATGGTACCTTAGATAATCACAAATTTATGGCTTTGTGATTGATGGCTTTTTTATAGCCATATTCTCTACCACTCTCCATCATAACATGATGGTTAGATTTTTTCTCCATATCCATATTTTCACCTATGTTCTCTTATGTGGAAACCCAGTGATGAGTTATTTGGGTATCCGTTATGTTTCTAACATTCCTTTTTTAAATGAAGTTTTAGTATTCCTTTTTACGATGTGAGTTTCTATGAAAGAAACTCTCGTGTAATAAACCATTTATAACCACGAAGAATTTCGAGGGTGAAATTCATTTTAAGGGGGGTTGAATGTAACACCCCGATTTTTTATGAAAAATATTATTTTTAATGTCTTGTGTTGTATGCTACACCAAAATTAGCTTGTGATATATGCAACACCGTATTTTCTTTCAGTATACACAACACTATTCTTGGCTTGCGTTACTCAAAATTTCAAGTTTGTTTTATAGAAACTATTCTACGCAACATTATGTATGGATTTTGTTTAATGTATAAATGAAATAAGTTTTGATTATGTTATACACAACACCAAAAAGAGCTTTCACTACACACAGCCCTGACTTGGCTTGCATTACACGCAATAACGACCTTCCTCAATAGCGTGTGTAATACGCAATACTGAGTTTCACTAAACGAGATATTATTATAATATTATTATGAACTAGCCGTTACGAATAGTAATACCCACTTTTTGAAATTTTATAAATTTTATCTTTCAAAATGGACTTCATTTTTGGATTTGGAATATCGAAATTAGCTTAGGGTGAAAATTTGGTACTTTTCAGATAACTTTCATATTCTGATGAATAGTGAAAATTACTAAATTTTAATTAAAAACAACTTTTTTAATCGAAATAATTAATAGTGATAAATTATTAATTTGAGTGGTTTTAAAGTATATTTAGAATAAATTTTTACCATTTAATACCATGTTGGTCATTGGATGTAATTTCACATTTAAACCATACATGAACAAGTGTCAATCTTTTGAGAGTTATTATCTCTTAAAAACACGCTATTTGTTTTGACGACGAAAATTAATTTTTTAAATTAATTAATGCAACTGATATGTTTTTAATTTGGTAAAATATACATCATTTTTGAATTCATAATATCAAATATATCCTAGGCCTAATTTTTTGTATTTTTCTGGAAACTTTCATTTTTTGATGAATAGTGAAACCACTAAGTGGTAGTTAAAAAACTGAATTTTTCATAAAACTTTATTTTACCGCTTCTGTGAGTGGAATTTCAAAAATCTGAGAGACATGGTTAATATCAGGGAATAAAATGTGGTTCAATGAGATGAAAATATTTTTTGGTGAATAGTAACTTTTTACTTTTATTTACCACGGTTAAAAGTAAATTGGATAATTAAGGGTAAAAATGATATTATTATTACCCTAAAACATGTCCTAATTCTATTGGATAAGATTAATTCGACCAAGAACAACCTTAGGAATAAAATATGACCATTTAGGCCCACTTGGATTAGATTAGGACATTTAATAATAATTTATTTAAAGAAGGGTTAAAATAGTTAAAATCAAAGTTTAATACGTAAATCATTTTTAATATAGGGTTATACATAAAATAAATTTGACTATAAATATTTATTAGAAATCTTAAAATATTTCCTACATAATGGTATTTTATTTATAATTTTTATACATTAAATAATTTAATTTATTTATGACACAAAGATGATGCAGTAATTAACGTATTAATGAAATATTGACATAATTGATGTTATAAATTCCCAAATAAATGTAATTTGAGACTTTTTATGCATTAAACTAATTTTATAGGTTAATATGACATGTTAGTATTTATTTAGATAACTTTTTTCGAACTAATAATTCTTTTATGATTTTCACAAAAATCAATTACCAAATAGTGTCAAAATTGACATAAAATAGTTTTTTAAAACAAATATTATATTATTAATTGTTATTTTATTTCTAAAAATCTATGGTTCTGCCAAATGACTTAGATAAGGTTATATATATTAATAATAAACAACTTGGGGTTCTTTTGTTTTGTTATAGTATGTTTATTAACCTTATAGTGTAAGAAAACAAGAAGACACGGTAAAAGTTAAATTATCTAACTTAAAGTTAAATCTAAATGATAAGGTTAAAATAGAAACCGAAACTTGTCTAAATTCTATTGTATTAGAGTATTTCGAACCATCCCAACCTTATCTTATAAATAACTCAATTTGGAGCTATTAAAAACCGAATATGACTTTATAATAAAATAATATTTTTAGTTATTCCAAAGGTGCCCCTCTCCTCCCTTATAAAAGGGAACCTCCTCCCTCTCTTCCTCACATCACTTTGAGCCTTCAAGCTCGGCCAAAACCTGCCAAATTATCTTCTCCACTTCCATAGAAAAATCATAAAGGGCCTGGTCTTCTTCAAAGACCAATTTTGGTGCCCTAAGAGGAGGTCTCAAAGAGGCGCTTCAAAGAAGAGGTAATGTCTGTTACCGATTCTTTCATCTTTATTTCTTCTTCCACTTATTCTTCTTTACTTGTTTCATTATGAAGTAATAACATCAGTATCACTCATATACTGATATGTTATTATAAGTATGAAACAACCATATTTCACCATCTATCCATCCTACGGAAAACGAAATCACCGCGCGTGCGTACGTACGGAATACCGTCTCCACGTCGTGGTGTAATCTATTTTCCACCACCACCTTACTTGGATGGGTATAATGGAGAAAGTAATGAATATATATGATTATTGTAAATTTATATTGATTATGTAATATTATACATGCACTTTAATACAATTCCACGATCATGAGAATGATATCATCACTCGTGCGTATGTACGGAATACCATCTCCACGACGCGATGAGATTTACTCTCCATGATAACCATTCAAGAATGATTATAAAGTATATATAATAGATAATCATGAAATATATGACATAACAATGCTACTGTATTTATATATATATATATATATATGTCATCTAATTAATTCCATTCAATTCAATAAGGAAATGAAAACAGCGTTCATGCGTACGTACGGCCTACCGTCTCCATGAACGGTGTATTTATTTACATTTATCGATACATTATATATATGTATATTCTGAATATATATTATATATAAATTATGTTTTTCATTCTGGATGTAAGTAATCATGATCTAAGTAATCATATGAATAATTACAAGTCAAAACACGAATGACAAATGAGACGATTTTACCCAAAACGCTACTTTAACATGAATTTACAAAAGAACGGGTAATATAAAGTCCTAAGTGAACCATATATGATATAATGACAATGAATATGATTCTGTAATAAGTCAATGACATTATTTATATCATTATACATGAGGTTTGGATACGTACGAAACATATCAGACCTAAAGTAAGGGATAAATTTTCAATCTCATTTTTATCTGAGATTGCTTATACGTAAGTATTCACTGGGGTTACGTTTATCATCCATGACCATGTTTTCTAAAAATGTTTTCATAAATTTTTACTATTCTTCCATGAATTTTAAATTCATTTTTACCCTGTATTGACTTTTTCCCACATTGTATGAATGTAATCTTTCCTTTGGTTACCATATAAGTTACTTTTTTACTTTTCCAACAAAAGTACGAGGAGAATGTTATTTTTAACTTATATGGCATGAATGGATTTTTACAGTTTCATAAATCCTCATTTTCAAGAAGCTTCCTCTACAATATTGCATGATTATTTTCAACAAAACCCTTTTCTTTTAAAATTTCATGGAATTTTGTGAAAAGAAAAATTATTTTAAAGAAGAAAGGATATTTTCCTCAAGAATTCATTTCAAGTGTTTTGTCAAAACTATTTTCCATCTAAGATGATATTATTTCATATGTGTATGTTTCAAGTAATATGTCTCTATGATTTATATGGTTTCAATTTTCTTATTATGAAATGATATCAAATTTTTATGGATTATGTTATGATGACATGATGTTTAAGAAACCCATTTTATTACATGGGTTATGCTATGATGTATGATTTATGATTTTGTGGCACACGAAAGAATGATTTCATTAAGAGATGGGTGGGACCTATATCTCCCTCCAATTCATTGGGTAAAGATTTATATCTCATGAGATAGACATGGCTGGAATGGTAAGTTAATCCGGTTCAGTGTTACAAGACTGAAACGAGGAGTGAACTCGATTCCGAAAGGGTCTTTGTCCGCTAAGATGGTGTTGGCAGCAATGCCTTGGCTACTATGGAAATCATAACAAGTGCTGAATGGTTGCCACAATTACATGTTTTATTCTGATGCTATTTTATCATGATTTATGTTCCATTATGATCTATGCCTTATTTACTTCCATGTTTTTTGTCTTTGCTCAATATTTTGATGTTTAAACATTATGTTCATATTTTTAAGTTTAAATGTATATGGTATGTTTTATTTTATCCATTCTTACCCTTACTGAGCATTTTAGCTCACCCATTTTATGTTTTATTTTCCCCCAGGATTATGAGAAAGGTTTTAGGTAAGGAAACAAAAAGTGGAAGATCTTTATGGGAGATGTTGAAGATCTTTCACCACGATTAGAAGATTACGTTCCAAGTTTCCAAAGACGCTAAACTATTACGGTCTTTTTTGTCTATATTTGTTATGTATTAAGTATTCCACAAAAGTAATGTAATGTCCATGTACGTCAAGCTTTGGGTCTCTATAGAATGCACCTGAAATTTTCATGGCACTGATAAATATATTGTTCCACCAATACTTGGATTCCATTTTGGTGGTTGTTTTGGACGATGTATTGATGTACTCTCCCACTCGACACAGATATGATTCCTATCTTGAGACCATTTTCAGTACACTAAGAGAGAACCAATTATATGATATGCTCTCAAAATTCCAATTTTGGATAGACCATAATTACTTCTTGGGTCATGTTATCTTAGAGATAGGAGTATCAGTGGACCTAGAGAAAGTGAGGGAAATAGTTTCCAGGGAGCATCCAAAGAACGCCTTTAAGGTACGAAGTTTTCTAGGGATGTATGGTTACTACAAAAATTTCATATAGAACATTTCACGGTTAGCAGCGCCACTGATGGGCCAGACTAAGAAGGGTGAAAAGTACCTGTGGTAATATTTTTGTGAGTCAGCCTTTCAGGTGCTAAAAGGGAGGTTGAATTCAACACTAGTACTAGTTTTTACAAAGCCAGGAAAGAGCTACTCTGGTTTCTATGATGCATTAGTTATCGGACTGGGAGCAGTGTTTATGTAGGGGGAAGGAGTCATTGTGTACAAGTATCATAATTTGAGGACACATGAGATAAATTACCTAACAAACGATCTCGATTTGGCTGCAGTTGTTCATGCCTTGAGCTGTTGAAGAAATTATAATTTAGGAGGTCATTTTTTGGTTTTCACTGACTACAAAAGTTTGAAGAACATCTTTACTCAGCGAGATTTTAATTTGAGACAATGAAGGTGGGTTGAGTACCTTCCGTCCTTTGAGGTTGACCACACCTATACACATGGGAAAGGTAATGCAGTGGCTGATGCGTTGAGCAGGAGAACTCAGATACAGATAGTTCAGGAGGCCTACAGTGAGTAGATTCTTATGGATCTATTATTTAAGATTCATTTGGAGGTTCACCACAAATAGGGATAGATGTTTCTTTCATCTATAGTTGTTACCTCTACTCTGTTAGAGCGGGTACGAATGAGGAAGATATTAGATGCTGAAGGCCTTGTCCTATGGGAGAGTGTGTTAGAAGAGGACCCTATTCCTGGATTTACCATAGGCAAGGATGATATAATGTGTTTTCATGGGTGAAGATGGGTGTCAGTAGACATAAATAAGGAACTGACACTGGATTTTCATTCCTTAGTTGGGGTAGTTCATCCTGGTGTCACCAAGATGTATCAAGATCTTCACCATCAGTATTGGTGGCTAGTTATGAAGAGAGATGTTGTCAGTTTTGTGATGAGGTGTTCCACCTTTCAGTAGGTGAAGGTAGAGTATCAGCGACCAGAAGAGATTTTGTAGTAGTTACCCATTACTGACTGTAAGTGGAATGATGTTGTGATGGATTTCATGATATGGTTACTGAGATCCCCTATATGGAATGATGCAGTTTCTGTTGTCATTGACAGAATCACGAAGGTTTTACACTTCTTACCGATCAAGGAGACCTTCAGTGTTGATGAACAGTGAAGAATGTACATCCAGGAGATTGTACGTTTACATGGGGTTCCACACTCAATCATTTCATATAGGGATACATGTTTTACTTCTTGGGTCTCGTAGGGATTACAGAGGGAGTTGGGTACACAGGTACTTCTATGTACAACTTACCATCCCCATATAGATTGTAACGACCCGAAAGTTTGAATAAATTTTGTTTCCTAACTTTCTGTGTTATTTTATTTTATACTCAACAAAAAATTTTCATTTAATAAAATGAGTATAATTAAAATAAGACCGTTGGGTTTCGATTATTATATGACCGTTGGTCAATAAGACCATTGGAAACTAAATGTTGTGATTATTGTCTACAAATACAAGTGATCTTGGTTAATTAATATAGAAAAAATATTTGATTGCCTCATATAGTAGTCTCGGGCTGATTGAAGCCCATATTACGGAACTTGGGAAGGAGGTAGCACCATTGGGCTTTGCTCTGGACCAAAACCAAGCCAAAATTCATCGTGTGAATCTAGAAGGGAATCGCCTTTGCGAGAAGTTCAAGCTGATAGAAATCACTACTCGGGCAATGTTGGCCAAGCCGCCCCAAGATTCTATCACCCTAGAACACCTTACTCTTAGGTCCTATGCTGGTGTTATAAGGCGATATGTAACGAGATCGTAACTACCCTGCGTAATCCTTTGATTTGAATAAAAATTGTAATTTCATTTTATGATGATGTTTGTGAATTTTCAAATGTCAGGATAAATATTGTATGCATATTATTGATAAATTTTAGAAAAAGGATATTTTAAAAATATTTACGCAATCCTTAAATAATTAATAATGTTTAATGATTTTCAAAAAATGGTCTTCTACAGCTATGTTCAGTAAGAAATTTAGAGTCTAATAAGATCAACTTAATTTTTTTATGAATATTAAATTATGAATAGTGATTTTATGCTTATGATTAGTAATGTGAATAAATGGATTAATTAACTTCACTTAAGAAAGTATTAATACTACTTAGGCACCTTTATTAAGTAATGTGATTTAATAAAATCGGTAAATAACTGTTTCAGAAATTATTGGTTAAGTATTAGTTTTTTGAGAAGAATAGTTTTTTATTTAAAAAAAATTAAAATTATTTAGGAAATTATTTTTATAAAATGAAGTTTATTTTTGAAATCAAGGAATTTATATTTGGTTAAGGGGAAATTTTGGGATTTTTCTGAGAAAGTTGAATTTTCAGTGAATAGTGAAAATACGGTTTTTCAGTTTCGGGTGTCTAATGACATCATTAAGGATGTAATAATTTTGCAATAATTATGGTATTAATATTAATAGTAATATAAGGTATGAGGTGTACCATGTGGCCAATTCCATGGGAAAATACCATGTGCAAGCCCATGGTTTTTCCAATACCACCGATGAGGTGTCCCTTGGCAATTAATGCCTTGTCCCCTTACTTCCCCTATAAATACCAATCCATTCTCTCATCCTTTCCATTCCAAAATCTTCCTCAACGATTTTCTGGTCTCCTTACCTCCCAATTAGTCCTCCCAAGGTTCCCTCAAGCCTCCAAGGTCCCGACCGTTGAGTTTTAGGACTTACGTTTTAAGGTAAGGGATCCTACCTCTCTCCTTCTTTTCAAGTACTCTTTTGTATGTCATTTCATTTAAGCCCCATGTTCTTATGTTGGGGGATGTTCTTTTATATTACTCTTACTTCCCTTTTCATGATAATATTATGAGATATCCCCTATTACTCTAATAATTTCGTTTTATGAAGGTTTAAGGGGCACCGTTAGGCTGCCGAATTTTTGTAAGGGATTCTTCCACCCTTCTCATTTTTCAAGTTCTATTTTCATGTCATTTATTTCATGTTCCTTTTCTTATGTTGGGGTATGATTTTATATATCTATCATACTTTACTTTTTATTTTCATATGATAAGAGACCCGATTTGATCTCATCAATTCATTTTTTTGATGTTTTATGTAACATCGTTAGGCTGCCGAATTTTCATAAGAGAAATCTTATTTTTGTCTTCCTTTAAAGTTATTCATTTCATATGGTATATATTTCAAATTTCATTACCATGTTCTTAGATCCTTTATATTATGTCCCCATACTGTTTTATGGATCATTTATTAGTGGGTGACCCTTTTCCCCTCTCTTTTCAGTGTTTTCTATAACCCTGTAACATAGCGGTTATGCTGCAGAATTTTCATCTTAAAATGTCTTTCTCATTTTCTCAAATTCTTTTATTTTATTAAGTGAATTCTCAAAGATATTTCTTATGTAGGGTTATTAACAAATATATCAAAATTTTCTATTTTAATTCTTGGATTTACATACATGAAACCCACTTTTCTTTTCTGTGGGTTTAAAGTGACATAAAGATCTCGTCTTTAAAGCAGTTTTTAAAATGTTATGACTATGAAATGAAACCCATTTCTTTTATTCTATATGGGTTATTTATGAAATTATTGATGATGATATATGTGTCTCACATGATAATAAAGAAAAATTAATGGTGTTACCTGATAGTGCTTCAATTCATTTGGTAAAGACTTAATCTCTAGAGATGACCATTTTAACGTTACCTTGGTGAATAACCTTAGTAATTTTTTTAATGACACCTTGGGGATGGACCTTGGTGATACAGAAATTATTGTCTATGTTAAATTTTGTAGCCACATCTTCAAGTTATGAAACATGTTATTTTTATTATGATATGCCTCATGATATATTTCTCATGCCTTAAAGTTATTTATCATGACTTTATTGATGTATCTCAACTTCACATGTAAAATGTATCTCTTGTTTCCCTTACTGGGCCTTCTGCTCACCCTTTCCTTTGATGTATGCTCCTAGGTAATGAGATGTTGTAATTAACTTCAGATGAACATTGAAGAAGCCTTTCAAGTGTTTAATAAGAATGTTTTGTGTTGTCATGTATTAAGTTCCGGGTTTCCAAGACACTAAACCTTAAAGATCCCCAGTTTTGTATAATGTAGAGAAAATTTTATGTAATGAAAAATGAAGTATGTAATAGTTGGTATCAAAGGACGGTTTTGTTATTTATGGAAATTACGATTTGAAAACTTTACAAAGACCTTTAATGAAAATATTAAATATAGGGAAACATCCTGGTATTTTGGTGAGTATTGAGTAAGTGGTTTATCAATCAAATACATCCATGTCTGGATACGAGCAGGTAGAGGTGGCTCTAGCATAGATGTACATAGGGCTAAAACCCGAAAACACCACTTTGATCTAGACTCGAACGGGAACTGGTACACGACAATGGGCTTTGATTCACTTTTGGTTATGACACTCCCGGGGGATATGTTTTGTTAATCACAAGCATTTTATGAATCATTATGAAGGAATTATAAAAAAATGTAACTTGTCTTAGCATGAAGTTTTAAGACATAAAATCATTTTTAGTTAAAATATTCATAAATGATATAAGATTCACACGAAGGATTTATTCTTATAGAAAATTTCCCCATTGTCTAGGAATACGTTGACGTATTTCCTGAGGAGTTACGCAGACCTCCCCCAGAAATAGAGGTAGAGTTCTCCAGTGAAATCATACGTAGATATCATCCGATGTCAAAGACCCCCTATAGGATGGACAATGTGGATCTAGAGTAATTAAAGAAACAACTCCAAGATATTTTGGATAATGGGTTTATCTGACCAAGTGTGTCTCCTTGGGGAGCACCAGTTCTCTTTGTGAAGAAGAAGGATGGATTGATGCAGCTATGCATTGATTATAGAGAACTGAATGAGATCACAATGAAGAACAAATACTCTCTTCCAGGAATCGATGACTTATTTGTCCAAATTCGTGGGACTCAATTCTTCTCTAAGATTGATCTTCGTTCTGGTTATCATCAATTGAGGTTGAAGAATGACGATATTCAAAAAACTTCCTTTCAATTAAGATATGGGAATTATGAGTTTCTTTTTATGCCCTTCGGACTAACTAATGCACCTGCTATTTTTATGGATCAAGAATAAGTTGATTTTGGAAACTTATGTTTTATCAAATGGATATCCTTTGTATAGGAAACTTATTTGGTGATTAAATGAAAAAGGTTATTTTGGATGATTTTTTCTCTTTTGGTGTATTATATGCCTAACGGAAATAAAATACTACAGGATTTATTTTGAGGAGGAATGGTTGAATTGTTTTTTAGGAATTTATGTATTTATTGTGGACATATGGTGATTTGGGTTATTTCTGGAAAATGATGAACCTAGCATAGAGAATATATTAATAGTTTAATTACAATTTAGTATGAGACTTTAATAATAGTCAATGTTTTTTGGAGATAAATGTTTTAGATTTATTGGGGAACACTATATGATTAAATCCTTCTGAATTTTAGGCTCCAATCTTAGATTGGATTATTCTGAAGAATTTTAAAAATGGTTGTGTATTGAATGGTCTTTCTAGAACTTTGGGTACTTTTTTTGAATTTTGGAGACTAATAGTCATATTTCATTTTATATAGGATTATCCTTTCTGGGGATTATAAGATCTCGTACTAACCTTTTTAGTTTTAGTTGATGACTAAAGACAAGGGAAAAATATAGTTATTATTTTGTGGATTATGTGATTCTCTAAAAGATTATTCTTGTGCTTTTGATGAGACCAAGTCTTTTTGAATGCTCATTGTTTGGAGAAAATATTATACTTGGTGGAAACTTATTAAGGGATGAAACTCTACTTGAAGGTAAATATATTTCCTTATGTCTTTATTCTATGTAGTAAATGAATTCCCCAAAATTATGAAAAGGAATGTAAAACAAAAACAATGTTGGTTTACAATTCCTACTGGGTAATCAAAGACCGTTTAACACATCTTAAGTTTGTGATCTTCTTTTTGTTAATTTTCTCTCTTAATCATTTTTTCTATCACTCTCCATCAGAACTTGACCCATTATTTTCTCTTCCATATCCATATTTTACTACATGGAATCCTAGTATGGGTTAACTCGGGTGAACTTTGTACTTCCCTTTCTTTCTTTTAAAGTAATATTTTTATTGACTCTTTTTCCAATGCGGGACTTTCAATGAAATTTCCAAGACAAATTTTAAAATTGCAAGGATGCAATTTCTTAAGCGGGGAAGAATGTAACGACCCAAAAGTTTGAATAAATTTTGTTTCCTAAATTTGTGTTTTATTTTATTTTATACTCAACAAAACTTTATCATTTAATAAAATGAGTATAATTAAAATAAGACCATTGGGTTTAGATTATTATATGACCACTGGTCAATAAGACCATTGGAAACTAAATGTTGCGATTATTGTCTACAAATACAAGTGATCTTGGTTAATTAATAAAGAAAGAATATCTGATGGCCTCATCTAGTAGTCTCTGGCTGATCGAATCCCATATAACGGAATTTGGGAAGGAGGTAGCACCATTGGGCTTTGCTCTGGACCAAACCCAAGCCGATATTCATCGTGTGAAGCTAGAACGGAATCGCCTTCGCGAGAAGTTCAAGCTGATAGAAATCACTACTCGGGCAATGTTGGCCGAGCCGCCCCAAGATTCTATCTCCCTAGAAAACCTTACTCTTAGGTCCCATGCTGGTATTATAAGGGGATATGTAATGAGATCTTAACTACCTTGTGTAATCCTTTGATTTAAATAAAAAAAATTTATTTTCTCTTCTGATGGTGTTTGTGAATTTTCAAATGTCTGGATAAATATTGTATGCATATTATTGATGAATTTTTGAAAAAGGATATTTTAAAAATATTTATGTAAACCTTAAATAATTAATAATGTGTAATTATTTTCAAAAAATGGTCTTCTATAGTTATGTTCAGTAAGAAATTTAGAGTCTAATAAGATCAACTTAATTTGTGATGAATAATAAATTATGAATAGTTATTTTATGCTTATTATTAGTATTGTGACCAAATGGATTAAATAACTTCACTTAAGAAAGTATTAATACAATTTAGGCACCTTGATTAAGTAATGTGATTCAATGAAATATGTAAATAACTATTTCAGAAATTATTGGTTAAGTAATAGTTTTTTCAGGACAATAGTGTTTTTTATTTAAAAAATTAAATTAAAAATACTTATAAAATTATTTTCATAAAATGGAGTTCATTTTTTGAAATTAGATCATTTATATTTGGTTAAGGTGAAATTTTGGGATTTTTCAGAAAAAGTTGAATTTTTTGTGAATAGTGAAAATACAGTTTTTGAGTTCTGGGTGTTTAATGACATCATTAAGGATGTAATAATTATGTAATAATTCTTGTCGGATTATGAATATTAATATAAGGTATGACGTGTCCCATGTGTCCAATACCATGAGAAAATACCATGGGCAAGCCCATGGTTTTTTCAATACAATCGATGAGGTGTCCCTTGGCAATTAATGCCTTGTCCCCTCACTTCCCCTAAAAATAACAGGACATTCTCTCATATTTTCCATTCCAAAATCCTCCTAAACGAATTTATAGTATCATTACCTCCTAAGGAGTCCTCCCAAGGTGCCCTCAAGCCTCCAAGGTCCCGAACTTTGAGTTTTAGGACTTACGTTTTAAGGTAAGGGATCTTACCTCTCTCCTTCTTTTCAAGTACTCTTTTGTATGTCATTTCATTTAATCCCCATGTTCATATGATTGGGGATGTTATGATATATTCCTCTTACTTCCCTTTTTGTGATCATATGATGAGAGATACCCTCTTACTATCATCATTTCATTTTATGAATGTTTAAGTGGAGCTGTTAGGCTGTTGAAGTTTTGTAAGGGATTCTTCCACCCTTCTCATTTTTCAAGATCTATTTTCATGTAATTTCTTTCATGTACCTTTTCTTATGTTGGGGTATGATCTTCTAAATCTATCATATTATCCTTTTTATGTTCATATGATGAGATAACCTATTTTATCTCATCAATTCATTTTTTGAAGTTATAAGTAACGTCGTTAGGCTGCCGAATTTTCATAAGGGAAATCTTATTTTTGTCTTCTGTTCAAGTTATTCCTTTCATATGGTATATCTTTCAAATTTAGTTATCATGTTTTTAAATATTTTATATTCTATCCCCATAATATTTTATGGATCATTTATGAGTGGGTTACCCTTTTCCCCTATCTTTTCAGTGTTTTCTAAAACCCTGTAACATAGCTGTTATGCTGTAGAATTTTCGTCTCAAAATGTCTTTCTCTTTTTCTAAAATTATTTTATTTTATTAAGTGAATACTCAAAAATATTTATTATACATGGGTATTTACATATATATATAAATTTTCTATTTTAATTCTGTTATTTACATACATTAAACCTTCTTTCCTTTTCTGTGGGCTTAAAGTGACATAATGATCACTTCTTTAAAGCAGTTTTTAAAATGTTATGACAATGAAATGAAACCCATTTCTTTTATACTATATGGGTTATTTATGAAATGATTGATGATTATATATGTGGCTCACATGGTAATAAATAAAAATTAAGGGTGCGCCCTGATAGCGCTCCAATTCATTGGGTAAAAACTTAATCTCTAGAGATGACCATTTTAACGATACCTTGGTGAATAAACTTGGTAATTTTTTTTAATGTCACCCTGGGGATGGAACTTGGTGATACATAAATGATTTTCTAAGTTAAATGTTGTAGACACATATTCAAGTTATGAAACATGTTATTTTTATTATGACATTCCTCTTGATCTCTTTCTCATGCCTTAAAGTTATTTATCATGACTTTATTGATGTATCTCAAGTCCACATGTAAAATGTTTCTCTTGTTTCCCTTACTAGGCCTTCTGCTCACCCTTTCCTTTGATGTATGCTCCAAGGTTATGAGATGTTGTAATGAACTTAGGATAAAAAATGAATAATCCTTTAACGTGTTTAAGAATAATGTTTTATGTCATCATGTATTAATTTCCTGGTTTCCAAGACACTAAACCTTGAAGATCCTCTGTTTTTTATAATGTAGGGAAAAGTTTATGTAATGAAAAAGGAAGGATGTAATATAGATGGTCAGGCCGAGCATACGATTCAGGTTCTAGAAGACATGCTTCAGGAATGCATCCATGATTTTGGAGGTTCTTGGGAGAAATACATACCTCTGGTATATTTTTCCTACAATTATAGTTTTCAAGAAACTATTCAGATAGAACCTTATAAGGATTTGTACTGCAGGCCATGCCGATCACCCCTAGGTTGGTGGGAGGCAGGAGAGGTAGCTGTGATGGGAACACATCTTTTCTAGGAGACCACAGAGTAGGTGGAGTTAATTCAGAAGAGGATGGATTTTTCATAGTCATTTCAGAAGTCTAATGCTAATTTACGGAGATGACCTATGGAGTTTGAGATCAGAGATCATGTTTTTCTACGTGTCACACCCACGTTGGGACACAAGAGGATTAAAAGATAGGGTAATATTTCACTGAGATATGTCAGGTCGTTTGAGGGTTTAGAGAGAGTTGGGCCAATTTCTTATTAGTTACAATTACCTTAGAGGTACCGGGCTATGCACAACATCTTTCATGTTTCTCAGTGGTGGCGATACTTCTCAGACCAATCTCATGTTTTTTAACCTGAGGAGGTTGAGTTATAGGTGGATATATAATTCGAGTGGTATCTTATCTATATTTTTGACCGCAGCATGAAGCTTCTTCATGGATGGTCTGTTCCTCTTGTACGGGTTCTATATAATCATGGGCGAATACAGGACGTGACTTGGGACAGGGAGACCGATGTGCGATCATAGCGGTTAGATTTATTCAAGGATCCTTCTTCTATGCCGCCATGTTATGGAAAATTCAGGGATAAATTTCATTAAGGGGGTAAGTTTTTAAGAACCCAAATCTTCTTTTTTGGTATGAATCTTGATTTATGGTTTTTTTGAGAAAAAGATGAGTCTTTGGAAATTTAAGGTGTACACACCGCGTACCCGGTTGCTGTGGGTAGCCATGTACTGGCTGTGTAACGGATGAGTACATGGCCGTGTGGGGTGACCTGGAGACTGCCTAAATTTGGGCTTGGAAAAGGCATATACACATTGTGTACTTTTAAATTACACTCCATGTAATTTTGTTTTTATTTGATAAATCTGACCACGATCGCGTCTCATTTACAAAAATCTCATCTTTTGGCTTCGTCTTGTTCAGGAGTGACTGAAGCTGATGATTCTTCTCTGAAACCATAACCCACCGTCCCTTCTACGAATCAAACTCTGTTTGTTGAATGTGAATCGTATCAGTGAGTTATTACTTCTTCTAGAGTCTATTCTCTTGATTTATCTTCTTTCGTGATATATCCTTGGTTGATCATTTTAGACATTTTTATAGATCTACTACTTTCTAGGTTGAATCAAAGGTTGGGATTCAACTATATCGATCATGCAACATTGAGGTGTGTAGTTTGTGACTTTCTATTGTTTGTATTTGAATTATATGTACACAGTTTCCCAATAACCTATTTTGGGGTACGGTGTGTTTAGGGAAGTTAACCCTAAGATTTCCGCTTTGCCATGATTGATTGAATTAGGGATCTTGATTGAGAATTGGGTTTATTTACCTTGTTATGGATGTGTTTTCCCATGTTTGAACTGATTTTGGATGTTGAGTCTAGAATTGGTTGTTAGGCTGCTTTGTTTTCCATGCCTAAAGTTATTACGATGGAGTGATTTTATCTGATATGTTATGTTATGCATTATAGCTATTTAGTCATGTAGTATGTTGTAATTTACTTTGGCTTCTGGATATCATTGTCACATGATTGACTTATACAGGGATGTGGAAACCTGGTGTTGTTAGACCATAGGGGGAATGGACATTGAGGGCTTCCCCAGAGTGTCTGTTTACTATTTACATTGTGAGACCATAGGGGGGATAGACTTGTGTGCTCCCTCAGAGTGTCTGTAGTTCCACATTGTGAAACCATAGGGAGAATTGGATGTTGATTGCTTCCTCAGAGTGTCTATAGTTATAGTTACAAGACTACAGGGGGAATTAAAAGTGAGTGCTTCTTCAGACAGTCTTTTCAAAGATGAACTAGATGGGTTAGATTATGAGAACTTCTCAGAGGGTTTATTTTGTATGGTTGTTTAACTAATTTGATAAATGTAAATGAATTTAATTGAAACCGTTGGATTGTTTATTTTTGAGTAATTCCTTGTTTATTGCTTCATTTTTCATTTTGCCTACTATATATATTCAATGGCTATTAGGAATACATCTTTGGGTGGTTACTGATTGGGATTCATCTCACACCCTGTTTGGGTCATGCTTTTGGGATCAAATAGATTATATTAATGCACGTATAAATAAAGGATATCACCCTTATACTTATGGTACTTGATTGCTATGGAGCTGGAGAGCATGGGACCAAGTTAAGTCTTGCGATGCTTCTAGAGTTATTTACTTTTTTTCCTTTATACTTTGGTTTAGTACTGTATTACAGAATTTTGACTTATTTGGGTGCTTTCCTAGAAATATGTGACATGAATCATTTATATATATGTGCTCTAGTTATTTATCTAGTTTCAATCTTCTGCTTTGTACTGTTGCATGTTATTATTACTTCTTCCACTATTGTTATCTATTTGTTTCCATTATGTTACTCTAACAATGAGGGTATTGTTTCCCTACTATCACACCCAAGGCCCACGATGCCAGTCGGCAGCCTCTGGCATTCGGGGGAATACACTTGAGGCTATGTGACTAATCAGGTAAGGGGCACCATTGGGTGGCACCCGGAACTAGGACGTTACAAATAGATTTGGTGTCCCTCATAAAATACAAAAGTAAAATTGGACTAATTTCTATTCTTTTGAAATAGAGAAGCTATATTAGGATTATAACATCATGTCTAACCATTCATCCCACTACCACATGATGTCTAATAGACAGATTGAGGATTTAAAAAAGACCCTATAAAATATAATCCATAAGATAATACATATGGATTAAAGGTATTGGCTGTAGAATATTTTATGTGACTTATAGTATTATCGAAATATGACCTGCAATTCAACTCATCAACCCCATACTCATTAGTATATGGGACATAGGCAGTCTTTCCCATCAATGTTCTATTTCCATTTCTCCTCACTTCCATATGTGAGAAGATATCCACTGATGAAGAAATGGTTGGAAGAATTGGAGTGATTGGATGAGAAGAGATTGCACACCTTGAATCATTTAGAAGTCCACCAAAACCAGATCGCTAGATCCTTTAACAAATAATTTCGCCTCTAGTTATTCCTTGAGGTAGAGATGGTTTTGGTCCTCTGGAATCTGATGATACTCAAAAAGAAACCACCAAAATTGGATGCAAAGTGGGAGGGACCCTATTCTATACATAAAGACTTTACTAATGGAGTCTATTATTTGATCTTGATGGATGATCATCTTACCATGCCCCCCACCAACACAAGGTTCCTGAAGAAGTATTTCATGTAACCACACAACCCCTTGATTTGGATTGTATGATGATAAACTGCATGGTAAATCATCTTGATCACGAGATGTAAAAATGTATTGTGGATCTTCATGATCACATGACATTAAACTATATGATAAATCATCACTGTGAAATGAAATTAAACTGTATATTCGGTCTTTTTCAAATGACCTTAAAAAAATAACACCTTCTTCCTAATCGTATGACATTAAAATGTTAGATAAATCATCTTGATCGCATGAGTTTAAACTGAATGATAGATCATTCTAATCGTACGATGTTAAACTTCATGATAAATTATCCCCATGACACAATATTAAACTCTTAGTCGGTCTTTGTCATGTGACCTTAAAAAATCATGACGCCATTGTACTAATCACATGATGTTAAAATTCATGATAAATCATCCACATGGAACAATATAATACTGTGTAGTAATTCTCTATTGCATGACCTTAAATAAATCATGATGTCTTTGTCTTGATCGCATGATGTTAAACTGTGTGGTAAATTTTCTTGATTGCATGATGTTAAACTTCATGGTAAATCATCCTGATTTCATGACAATGAATAACATGGTGCATTGTCAATGTCACAAGACAATAAACTATATTACATCAACATCCTTACTGCATGACATTATTGTGCATTGGAATTATCATTTCAATCAACGATTCACCACACATCAGCTAGATCTTTTTAGGAGAAATATAAAATTCCCCCATACCTATGTGAGAGTTATATCTATGTATTGAGTCTCTTTCTCAAGAACTATGTGTGGATTTATTTCTATCATTTTGGATACTTATTTATGCTTAGACCTCTGGAGTTAGGTCCGACCACAAATTTCCCAGCATTCATAATATGGTTTCCTTACCATCCTATCACCTTAATGTCTCTTTTCACATCAGGATTATGTTTCTCGCTGGTCTAGAAAATAAAAATTCTCATAACTACATCAAAAAATCTTCCTGATCACATGACATTAAACTGCATGGTACATTTTCCATGTCAAAAGATAATAAACTTCATGACACAAATGTCCTCATTGCATGATGTTAAACTTCACAACACCATAATGTTCTCACCCGAGAGGACATATTCTTCATCATCAGTCATCCATCGTTCCATATTCAAGAACTATGTTTGGATTGATTCCTTCCATTGCAGGATATAGAATGATTCCTAGTCTCTAATTCAGGGTTCAACAACCAAAATAGGAAAAAAAACCTCCCTGTATACGGGTCATGCCTATGCAGGGTGATTTCTTTTCAAAACTACTTGTGGATTGATTCATATCATAATAGGATATGTAGTGATGCCTAGACCTCATAACCCGAGCCTAGATATGAAGTACAATAAATTATCCCACCCTTGAACATAAACTAAATTGATGTAGATGAATCAAAAGTGGTTCCTATTTATAGGTCCATTTCTAGCAAAGCATCCTCTTATTGCACATGAGTCAGATCTATATAGGGAATAATGTTAAGAACTACACATTTCTTAATTCCTTCCCACACATGATACATAGTGAAATTTGGATCTCTAAACCCCAGTCCAGCCACAACAATCAAACAATAAATAGGAAAAATTCCCCCTCCACATATGTATCAGACCTCCGTAGAGAGTTACCATTCAGAACTATGCATGTCTTAATTCCTTCTACATAGAATATGTAGTGATGCTCATACCTCAAATATTAGGTCTAGCCACAAAAAAAAGATAAAAATTCCTTCCTCCCTATGTATGGGTCAGATCTGTACAGGGAGTCTTCTCAAAACTACATGTTTCCTCATTATTTTCCTCACATGATATGTAGTGATTCCCAAATTTACAATTCTAGGTCTAGTTACAACATTCTCCCTCTTTAATGTTGAGACACCTTTATCCTTACCACATGATGTTAAATTTCACAGGGTCCTAAAAAAGTGTGTGAATCAACTCCTTCCATTGCAGGATATGTAGTGATGCCTAGATTCTACAACCGTAGTCCATCCCCCACAAATTAAAAATTCCTATATCCTTCATTTTATCGCCTCTCTATAGAGGAATAATACTTTTCCACCCTTATTTCTCACACCAATAATTGCTCATGCAGGCTTAGGATTTTCAACAGACGATTCCCCACATGATCATGGTGTATCAATCTATATTAGGGTTTCCATGGTCCTAGTAGAAAGACCATAAAAGGAACAATATATTTCCATAACACATGACATTAAAGGTAAAAATCAAGGCTTGTTTTGGATAAGTACATATGGATTGATTCCTACCATCGTAGAATATATAGTGACACCTAGGTCTTTAATATTGGGTCCAACCACAATGTTTCCTCTTCACGCTAGGGAATTTATATCCTTGATGCATGATGTTAAATTTCATAGAGAATGTCCTTTACACGCATCAATAAACTGTATGGTACCTCAGAAACTACATATGGATTGATTCTCATTTTTAAGAGATACTTAGTGAAACCTAGACATTGTGTAATATTCCAAACCATGAGTAAAGAAAAAATAAAAATATCCCCATCTCCTCTATACAAAAAAAATATCTATTTAGAAGATCTGAATTTTGGTTTCCTCATTCAGGGATATATCATGGAAATAGAAATAACCCACAATATATGAGTCATATCTATATATGGAATTCCACACTTCTTGTATAATACTCCTCTAAATTTTTTTTAAGTACCCAAACACATTCCTTCCATTCATCATACTCTATGAACTGGGAAATTACGGATCATCACAATATTCCTCTAGCCATCTGATATGGAAGCAAGTGAGTATCTTGAGAACACCTTTGTTTGACTATTCACAATATGACCCAATTGGATCTGCGTTGGTTTCCCAAAAAAGGCATGTCAACCAAATGAAAAATTTTCCCTACGAAATTCCCCTTATATCTTCATTATCCATAAAATATTTTCCCTGTATCATTTCTCATCATATGAGAATCCCCAAGATCCTGGTTTATGATTTATTTCCCCTCATGTTTGAGGAATTTCATAACATCTTGGCATAATGAGCCTCCCATTACTCATCTTTTATATAAAAATTGTCCTAGATGAATGACCTAAAACTGCAAGACCCAATTTCATCCTCACCACATGATGTTAAAATAATCAGATGATGTCTTAATCACATGACACTAAACTTCATGATGTTGAGAACTATGTGTGGATTCATTTCTTCCACCCTCGGATACGTAGTGACACTAGAATACCCAATTTTGCGTATATATATTGCAAGAGTTATAAATTTCATCACTCTAATCATTCGTTTGAGATTCATGGGGAACCCCATAAGAACTATGTATGGCCTAATTCTTATTTAGATGGGATAACTAGTGACACATGGATCCTATATCTTTATCCAACCATGATACAATAATTCCCCCACTCTTCTATACATGGGATAAAAATGAATAAGTGGGTGTGGGGGTCCAATATGTGGCTCACCCCATTCGTAAGCTCGTATGCAGATGAAAATTACCCTTCCTCATACAAGAGTTCAATCGATGTGTGGGGAAACCATCCCAGAACTACATAAGTCTTGATTCTTGTTTAGATGAGATATGTAGTGATGCATGGAATTTATATTTCTGGCACAACCATCATGAAAGAAAAACATTCTATGTATGTGTCAAACCTGCATAAGGGAAACATCTCTACCCATTCTCATAACATTTCTACATGGAATGCTCTTTTCAAGTTGAGGAAATCTCCTTTAACAAACCAAAATTCTTGTCTATAGAAGTAAAAATCTCCATAAACCTCCTTGGCCATCAAAAATGGAGGTCCAATGTTCTAGGGACACTTTTTTTGATTATTCATAATATTTCCCAGTTCACTCTGTATAAGTTTCTAATAAAAGGAATGTCAACTAAAGAAAATTCATCTCTGGGATAGGATTTTCCTATCTTCATATTCCACTAATGAAATTTTTCTTCCCATATCACTCCTTATAATTAATAACCCTTGGATGATAGTTTACAACATTTCCCCTTCATACCTTAGGGTGATGGAGCATTATTGAACAAGATTACCATGAAAAGGGAACATCATTTATCCCTTAGTCAAATCTACGTGACTATAAATCTTGTCCCTCAAACGTCCCTTATTTAAGACATTAGACTACATGGTCCATGTCCTAATTTAATGGAATTAAATTAAACCATGATTCATCCCTCCATGACATAAGCCAAATTCATGTAAGAGTATATTATAATTTATGGATAGTGATGACATAGAATCCCATATCATTTTTTAAACCTCATTCCCTTGATAAGACTCATTTCATGGGTTTAGAAATTCAAATTTTTACAAATTAATTGGCCATCTAGAATTAAAGGTTAGTGTATTGAGGAAACCATTATTTGACTATGCATAATATGCCTCAGTTGGTTCTACATAAGTCACCCACAAAAAGGGGGTCTTTTTGACCAAATGAAAATTCTTCCACATGAGAGGCTTTTCCTACCCCCATACGCCCCAACAACATTGCATTAGAAACCGTTCTTATAGTTACTGCAACGTCATTTATCCATATCATACCTCATATTAAGAAACTATCAATTCCAAGTGAAAAAATACCTAATTCATGTCTAGAGAATATCAGGACATTCTTGGATAATAAGACCTATTAGGACCTTATCCCATAATTCATAGTCAAATATGTTTGACATAAAACATCACATGCATTAGTCTCTCTTGTAAGAGCTTTAACTATCGACAAAAAGAGACATGGTACAATCTTGGTTAAAAAATTGCAAAGTTAACCTTGTGTTAAAGTTGGGAACCAATTCGATAGACCTATGTTAATCATGGTCTAGGAAAAAATCAATCAATCAAAAAAAAGACACACTAAACTTGTTAGGTTGAAAACCCACAAAGGGAGGCCTAAGTAAAATTAAATTTACACCCGCTAAGCCTGCACTATAGTAAACTTTTGAAAAATGTTTGGTGGTAACAGAAATGACACAATGTTATTAGGGTTTTCATGGAACCATAGAAATAGTTAAAACTATTCTTGCCTAGTCCCTAAGCTCAGGAAATAATAAGAGAATTAAATGATCACGTCAATTTGGTTATCCCATGTTGAAATTGCAATTAATATCTAGGGGATATTATCTTTAAAAATATTATTGGTTTTAATTAATTGGTATGGAAGGATAATATAGAGGATTTGAATTGAAGAGGTAATAAGCTTTAATTAAAATAGATATAGATGAGGAACATCCATAGTTTGGAGCCTCTCCATGTGATCAGAATAAGAGAATTACAGAGCATGCTCAGTGGATTCATAAAGTTTAAGTAGTTCCTAATTCAAATCCTTTATGGCCTATCAAATCTTGGACAAGGTTGTGGTATTATCATTATCACCAACCCCCATCACCTCCACCTTTTTAGCCGCATCCAATCCTACCTTCTCTACCTCCTCTACTAACTATTTCACTTCATCGATAGTTTCCTCAGTATAATAAAATGATTTATTAAGCTACTATATTTCCTAAATAATCCACTCTAACTCTTGATAAATCCACTCCACTGATTCCTATGCTCTGAAACTTCATCCAGTCACCACACGACTGTCCCAATATGCTCACCAACTTCACTAAGATAGATCTTTTTAACTGTGACAAGATGGGACATAGAATCTATGTTTGAAAAGTGATAATGGAGTGTGATAGTCATATTCTTGGAATAAATCACATATGTTACTATTTCATGTATGTAATGTTAGTAAACACCACCATAAACAATAAATTAAAACAAGTGACATAATTTGGGAAATGTTGACGGTGTGTTTTTAAGAGGGGTCTAAGAAATCAGATTCAAGATATTGTTCCATATTTTCTTATGGGAAATGTGAAGGTCATCATGAGACTCCTGGTCTGACTCTGAATCAATATCAGATAGAATAATATATTCAAGAATAACGTCCACTAGAGAAGGGATTGATCCAAAAACCTCATCATGGCTTAATCCTACAACAGTCTCCTCACTTGCAATATCTGTAGGTGGAAAGATTAGAACATCTACTGAATCCACATAAACTTGTTTCTGTAATTCTAGAATTATAAGACTAAATAAATTGATTCCTAATATTTGAAAAAATGTGGATGGATGGAATATTGGAGGACTCACCTTCATTCTCAGTAACATCAAAATTCCATGCCACCATCGTTCCATCTACTAAAAGAAATGGATGATGCATCCTCAATCTGGAAGCTGAATTGGGGTTATTCTAGGGATAACCATTGTGTAGGACCATGCTTGGTTGGTTCAATGATATATAGAATATCTCTTAGTAATACAGTTCTTAAATGAATAATAATTATTTAATGGGAAGCAACAATCAAGTCTGACTCCCCTTGAATCTGAGGTTCCACCTCTTCCACAATTGTGTTCTCTGTAGAAAGAGGTTCAATTTGCTCAACTAAACGATAAACCTATGAAGGATCTCCCAATACTGGGTAATAGGTTTTTTTATCATGAAAATATTCCCCCTAGGTATTGAGATCTCTTAATGGTCCCAATTGGCATGAGTTCTCTATCCACTTCAGTAACCACAACTGAATTTATCAGATTTATCTATGAAGAAGCACAGACTATAATCGACTGGGTAGTTGTTTCCCACCGAATCACCAAATATACACCAATTAATGAACAATATAACTAATCAAAACATGAAAATATATAACATGATGAAAGAAAAGATATTTAATGGACACCCGGTATCCCCAACTGAACACGCATCAAAAGTTATTGTTATTGTCGTTGATTCAGGGTATGCTATAGAGATGAATCTCTAGAAGGAAAAATGGGTGGGGAAATAGGTGGAAATTCTATAGTAGTATCCTCAAGGGCTGCCTCCATATATTCCATTACCCATGGGATCCCTCTCTGGAAACTCCCATGTCGGAAGTGATGTTCTCCCCAGCTACATTTCCCCCTTAGGGTGTACTTTGGGGAAGAAATTAGGTCTTTAATACCCCCATGCTCCTAAAATAACTAGTATTAGGGGTTCAAGTTCATGGTAGTAAGCCAAAAATGAGTTATTACATGATTAAATCTTAATCGGTTGGTGTCTATATCTTCAAAATATATACCCACTTCATGAGTATCTTCTCGAGAAGAGATCCATAAGGGGGCAGTGATCAATCTGAAGCCCACAAGCTCAAGGGGGTCTTCCTGGTGTGTTTACCATATATATTTGGAATATGTGATTTCTCTCAAATCATCCCATGCTTTCCAAGCCTCTTAGAAGGCTAAAGTGGTGCTAATGGATAATGTTATAAGATCCACCTTGGGAAGTGAGGCATGTTTTGTTAGCTATATTTATTTCTGGGAACCTCATCAACCCTATAACCCTCTGGGGTTAGGTGCTTGTGAGACCCCAATTGGGAATGAAGAATTTCCCTAGCACCAGTAGTGACACGGGAGTTGAATTAATCATCCCCCTCAGAAGTGTGAATATCTCCCCTTTCATTATCATTCTCCTTAGGTATCTCCATTGAGATAAATCTCTTCGTATATCTATAATAGTTCTGCTATGAATGAACATGGGATTAGAGATAAAAAAGATAGGCATCCACCATCTTAGGGTTATTGGAATAAGATATAGTGTCAGGTGCTGACACTTAGCCATATCTGCTTAACATAACCTCTTTCTCTTGAAAAATGGTCCATAAAAAATGAATAGATTGATCAACCCTTAAAAAATCTCATTGTCTCCAGGATATTGGAAAAGTGACATCAGGAGGGATAGATTATGGACCTTGATATATAGTGATGACATCATGGGGGGTTAGACCACAGGCTCCCATCATATTTTTTGGTTGTTCAGAAACAAGAGTTTTTATCAACTGCTTCCCAAGACTAAAATGTCTAGAAGCTTGTGTTTGATTACCCTCGGTCTCGAGTGTTGGTGAACCTTTGATGATAGGAACACTATTTTCAAGTTTATCATCAGGTTATGATCGATTCCAGTCTTTAGTATAAGATCTGGTGAGTGTAAGATTAAAACCCACCAAAGGTGAAATCCCAATCTGGAATTGTGTGTCATCCCAAGTGAACATCATCCATAATTGTCAAGATTTTATAAGTGTTTATCCTATAATGAACTATTAATGGTCAGAAGAAAACACTTTTAAATATAGCTTAACTGTTGTTCAAATATACAGGATGTGTACCCCTCGAATATAAGTTCCCCGTCAATCCTAGAAACTAAGATTCCTTCTCTTGAAGAAATAAGATACCCTTGTATGGCATGATCCCCAGATGCATCATTTAATGGAGTGCTAATGAGAGTGTAATATAACGAATATGTGAACTGGTCATTATAATTGAGCTGATCCATCAATTCCTTTTCACACCAGTCTAATGGATTAACCATTATTATGCTTTTAAGATATTGTCAAAAATTAGCCTCCAAGATCTTCCGAGGGTTGATATAACTGTAGCCTCCCATGTGGGCTCATATATAGCCCCAAATAACATGAAAGGGACCCAAAACTGGTATAATTCCCTCCTCTCACTAATTCATCCAAACAAATGGTAAATCTTCACCTGTACTGGGATAACTAGGTCAATAAACCTATGGATTTCCAATTGAGCTGTCATTATAAAAGTCATGAATCTATCCCTAGTACTAGAATCACACACCGGCAATAGCCATCCAAACACAAACATGGCCAAAAATGCTACTAGTTGAAATAGCCATTTTATAACGGGGACAATATTCTATCCCAAATCATTAAACCGACCCTCCTCAAGTGTGGTCCAATAGTCACCCATGTGCATTTGGGTATCGAGAGATGTGAAAGTCCTCATCCTGCTTGAACAAGGATCATGAACACTTATTGTATAAAATTCATTGATCCAATCGAACAAAATAATTTATTTCTTTGGACTAGGACCACTCTTCAGAAGGTCCTTCACCATGTTAATGTGTTTCTTGGTAGGGGGTCCTCTCCATGTCATTCCAAGAATAAGGTGGTGGAATAAACTCATCTTACGTGTGACCCATTATGGGTGGTCTCGAAATATATTGGATGTACCATGTACTAATCTCAACCTCCACATGCACCATGTAGAAGGTGTTGGTGTTTGGTCTACACCTACTAAGTAGCTGTGAGATAATATTTTGGATTCGATGAGAGTAGGTCTATGATACCAAAATTACCTCATATATACCCACATTCTTCATCTCAATCTTAAATTCCTTAAAGGTCTAGCGGACCCAAAAAGGCCACCCGCAGTACAAGCTGAATGAGTCCTCAGGGCGAAGGTCCAATTTTTATGACCACTCTAATTGCTTTCTTGTTGTGACCTTTTATGGAATGATAGGATAGCAATTGTTTTTCTCATTCTACACTCTCATAGTTTTCTCCAACAACCAGGGAGTGTTGTTTAAAATAGACCCAAAAAAGTGTATTTCTCTGATGAATTCCCACCTCGCTGAGATGTTAGCTTAGGGAATATTTATATTTTTTATTATCTAGGACATATGTTTATTTTTTATGTGCAGTACCAATATCAAATCATCATATGGAATCCCAAATCCATAAAGGGATTGCTTGTCTGAGACAGGATACCACATTGAACAACACTAATAATTCCCTTCACGAGATGATGGAGTGGTTTTATGGTGTTTTTAGCATTATTTTCAATATAAATGATCATAGCGCACCACCATTCTCCAAAAGTGGAGAGAAATGTATAAAAAATAGTAAAAAATTTGATAAGGGTACATCATACTATCTATATAAAAATCTAGAAGTAAAGGGGTTAGTCCCCATAAAAAATGGAAAAGGCCTCATGAACCATTAGTTCATGAAGTGTTTGTTTGTGAGCCACTAGGACACAAAGTACTGGCCCACAAATCTTTGGCTTTTGAAGCGACAGTTCAGGGAATGCTCGATCTGTGAAGCATCCAATCACTATGAATGAATCAAAATTTACCAATCACGTTCATCGAAGTTTGGTTTGCACAAATTCGTTCCGCAAAGGAAATTCTAAACAAAAGTAGTAGGCAATCTGATAGTTCATGAAGCAGTTAGTTCAATAAGAAATATAGTAAGTGAAAAATGATATGGGCCGCATATTTATAGGCATGTTCCCCTCTTGTAGATGCAATTGCATACAAAAATATCAGTTCAAAACAAGTCCACTTTCTATATTAGAACAACCTTCTCTTCACATCGATTGTTACCCATTCTGATGGGGGGAATTTTTTGGGTCTAGAAAAAACATCATTTAGAAAGAGGAAAATACCTCAAATGTGAAAAAGGGTAGAAAAAAACTAAGAAGAATAATTTGAAGAAAATATTCAATGGGGAAAACCATGAAGGATGGATTGATCCCATGAAGTGAAAATCACTTTGTAGATATCCACTCTACATCACATTCTATCGCTTCATGAACCATTCATGTAAAATAATGGTTCATGGGATGCCACTATACTGCTAACTATTGTAAACAAAACAAAGTCATTTTTGGGTCCAGATGATGATTTCCACCCCCACAAATGACTATCCCCATCAAAAAATGGTTCTTAATATGAGGTAGTACTGCCTACCCTATCCAATGAAATAAAGTGGCTTTTAGTCCCGAATATTTTTTTCCATCCCCATGAACAACTGATCCCCACAGATGAAGTCATTCATAGGTCGATAAATCCTCCTTGGGCTCTTGAAAAGGAATCCCCACTTCCCACCATGAATGCAGACCATGCTGATATTTAGTCCCTCTATTTACCTATAAATGAACCCCCAAGGCAGACTAAAAAGATGACAAAAAACCAAGATCATAGGAGAGCCTGAATGAGAGCCAGATCATGGAACTTTCTATTCCCAACAGGTAAAAATATTTCACATATCATTAAGGTGTGAATAATAAATAATCCATCCATTTTCGAACATAAAACCCATTCGTGGACACCATTCCATGATGCATAAAAATATGGACCCTTTTCAGATCATCACCCCACATAGAAAAATGTTATTTAGGTGGAACCCTCCTCTGCATGAAAAAATGGTACATGGGAGGAACTTGAACCCACATTGAAAAACGCTACACGGGCAGAACCCAACTCTATGTAGAAACATGCTATATGGGCCAAACCCAAGTCCACATAACATAATTCTATGTGGACAATACCCACACCCACCTAGCAAACTATTACACAGTGGGAACACCACCTCGCATAAGAACCTACTACGTGTAATGGGGAATCCTAGGGCGTTCAAGTCTCCACCTCTTGTCAATTCCTCCCAGCGTACCATCGGGCCTCACTTTCGTTCCTCCACAAACTAGGATAAAAGAATTAGGCCAAGGCCTCTTCCAAAGCCACCTAACATGTATGATTAGATCATTGGGAACATTAGTGTTTCCTCTCAATTCTAGATACCCATGATAAGGGGAGCCACATGTGTAACATCCTCATCAATGGGAGAACCTCAAAATGTATTCAAGTCAACATTCCCTTGGTAACAAGGGTTTAAACCTTGTTGGTGCTTACATGAACCAACCCATAATAGGGATTTAGTGGAGCCACTATCCTTTCTCTTAAATGAGGATTAGTGTCAGACATTCCTCTATTCCCTGAGGACCAGAAGGGCATCCCTCCTAGAGTAATCCCCTAGTATTTCTAATGGGAGGTGACACACTTGCTCATATTCACTATCCCGGGTTGTAGCTGGATAGATCACCAGATATGAATATTATGGATACCAAAATAAAAGAGGATATAGTCACACTCCAAGAACTCTACCTCTCTCTTTGGGCTTCACACCTTGTCTTTGAGTGGATAAAGTGGATCGTGTGATCTTCAGATCTATTTATTCCTCTTGTTTCTCACACCGAGCATGACTCACATGGTCTTAGAGGTTAGTGAAGATTATGAGATCTACATGATCTTCCACCAGATGGGAATCATATACCATGTAAGCAAAAAACCATACCTTAACCTTCAAAGGGTCATATTCCCAATGAAGCAGCAACAGATGGGCCTCTCAATCGTTGTAATCCCCAGCTTATCGAACTATGTGGGATTTGATTACCAACTAATTGGATTACATAGGATGCCTCCTTGGGGTCCAAACCCAACACCCAAATTCACTGTAATGTTCTCTAGGCCAAATTCCTAGTAGGTTCATATCCACCCGGGAGACCACATATCTTCCGGGTAACTTAGGCCGCCTCAGTGTAAGTTCCACACCATCTTTGACCAGGAACCTTTCACATGGATGTCCTCACCTCATGAAATTAAACTTCATGGTCTTTTCCTCATCATAGTTCCATAAAATGGGTTGTTCCCTATTAAGTGGCACATAGATACATGGGTTATGATTCCTTTCACGAGGATACATTAGAAGTCTATTAATAAATATCAAAATAAAAGTTACTTTTGTCTCCCTTGATGATAGTAAATGCCAGAGTGCCCCACTGTATGGATTAAAACATTCATCATCCTAATCAGGGACCAAATAATATTTGATCCTTATATGAATAAGGATTCATTAACGAAGAAACTTGGATACATACAGATGATTCATAACACATGCGTATTCATAATTGATCATTACCTCAGGGTAATCCATATTATAAATACCATATATTAAATCTATAAGAGAGTCCTGAATTAGGCAATTGTTCTCCCCAGAAAGGTGTGATGAGCCTGAATTCCCATCCTCTTGACCAATGTGAGTTCTTAAGTGCCATTTGAAAAGTTCCCCAATGAATGAATACCTTTTGAAAATGGTCTGTGGGTCATCATGGATATAATATATGTTGGGTGTTTCCGACCCCATTAATAAAACATGTTGGATACCATTCGAAGATGATGTACCTGACGTCAGTGATTTCACACAATTCAACCCTTGCAATCAACTATCGAGCGCAAAAATCATTCATCAAAAAAAAAGTTGAAATACACTAGGAATAAAGTGTTAAACAAATACTTGGAATCCATAAGGCATTAAGTAGTGGCTAGGTTACAAAGATATCATGCGACACTATCATCATCGATACACACCATGCGTGCACCCCATAAGGAGTAATCATACCACAACGACCACTTATAAAGTATATATATATATAAAACCACAAAGGAAAACATGAAAAATAATTACATGATAATATCCATCAGACATATCATGAGAAAATAAAATTATCAGATATCAAGATGAGAATCAAACCTCATCATGGAATTTAACTATCACTTAAAATCTCATCTAAATAAGTCACAGTATCAAGGGATATACACACAACCATTATAAATTTATCGAGAAGAAGGATTAACTCCATACATATTAATTTATGGATCGTTAAGAGTAAAATGGATGCTCCCACTTTACTCCAAATCACCTCCCCACATAATGGTCTATTTAATGTATTAAACCCTAAACATTGAAGACTGATCCAACTACATGTAACAGTCATGAAGTTAATTTTATGGCGTGGTCCAAGCCATTGTGGTGTAGCACCATTGAACCCACCTTCCACGACCTCAGATATAGAAAAAAATATAGAATAGATCTTACTCCGGAACAACCCAAAAAACAATATATTTACCTTAAGTTCCCATCACCCTTGCATTTCTTCCATATCTACCATCACATAGGAGTCCCCATGTGTGTTGCGGAAAAATCCATTTTGTTTTCAAACTTAAACTTTCAAAAAACACCTTTGTAAGCCAAAAAAGCTTTTTCAAATCCTCAAGACTTTATCCTAAGAATAGTCCAATTCAAGACAAGGGGGAAAATAAGGCTTCTATTAAGACAATAATTTTAGGGTTTTTCATTAAGGGTCATCCCTTGTCAGTGATTTTTAGTGCTGAAAAAATGGCACCCTTTATCATCATTTTTTGGCATTGATAAAAAATATCTTTCATATATATTTTATATGTATATATATATTTAAATATGATTTATATGACAATAAATATATATTTTTATAAATATTTTTTTGTATTTTTAATCATTTGGTTGATTCTTGTATACTTATCTATAATTATATATATAATTACAAATACATAAATATATATTATAAAATAGATTGATATGAACTATATTAATAAAATATAAATACATTAAATTTATTAATATGAACTATATAAATACATTGAATATACTTCATATTTAATTGTATATATTTGTTTTCATATTTTATAACTTATAATATATATATATATATATAATATACTTGTATAATTATATGTGTGTGTTTCTATATATATGATTACATATTGTAAAATATAAAAATAAATATATCAATATATTAAAATATTTTTACATATAAAATGAACATTTAAAAATAAAAGATATTATTAAAATAAAATATTATTACGAATCTTATTTCTATAATTTATTTAAGAAAAGAATTATTAAATTTATATAAATATAAATATACTTAAGTACATTAGCATGTATAAATATTTTAATATATAGTTTTTGTAAAATGTGTATGTGTATATATATTTGTATATGTTTGTGTGTGTCTATATACATTTATGTATATATATACATTGAAAAAATTATTTATTAAAATATGTATACATTCATATATATAGAAACACACACATCTATAAAATTTTATATATGGACAGACACCGACAAATATATATATATATATATATATATATATATATATATAAAGACACACATAATTTTTTTTAACAAATATATACCCACACATATACATATAAATATTAATATATCTATACATATACACACATATAAAAATATAAACATTCATAATATAGATATATTTAAGAATAATGTAGAAATATATTTTATAAATGTATTTATAATAAATATGCCTTTTATAATTAAATTTTAAAAATAGATATATAAATATACAATTATATATAAAAATATAAATAGAAATGTAAATATATAAAAATATTTGATAAATGTATTTTTTTTATAAATATATATTATTATATGAATAAAAGTATAGATAAAGAAGTTTTATGTAAATATATATATAAATAAATAGATACATCATAAACTGTAGAAGAAGAGAAAAGATAGAGAAGTTATAATTGCATTTAATTAACACATGGAGGTTAGAGTTTCAAATCCTTATAGGCATGCATTGTAGAGAAGGGTGGCCTGGTAGTTTTTTTTTGGAATTAGTACTGATATTTCCTGGAATGAGTGTTGATAAAAGGGGATGACAGCGACTAGAGGTGCTCCTTGGAGGATTGAATTAGCCTTGAAAATTAAAGAATAATTTAAAAGAAATATTTTTTGAGTTATATCATCACTAGAAATTAACTCTGATATTGTCATCCTTTATTAGTGATAAAAATCACCAATAAAGGGGCAATTTATTATCACATTTTTTAGAGTTGAAAAAGGGTTACTTTGTCAATGATTTTTATTGTTGATAAAAGTGACCATATTTTAAAATTTCTCAAAACATCAGTGCTTTTTCAGTGAAATGGGGGTTATCAAAATCAATAAAAATGAAGGCCTTCAGGCCATTCGGGTTAGTGATTTTTCAACACTAATAAATGTGATTTCTACCATTGATAAAGTCATTATTTTTAGTAGTACAACTGGGTTGGGTGGGTGAAAAAAATGAGTCCAAATTCATTTTTATGCAGTGTTGGTGAAACAAACATGAGGAGTGGACCTCTTGCTAGAACATATATAATTTTCTGGATATGTCATGGGTTTTTATGTGGGATTATCAAGATTTTTTTAGGTTAATATATTTTATGGTTTGTACTTAGAAATTTTATTGGTTTATAAAATATGATTGGTGGGTTGGTTTAATTCGACAGGGGGAAAAATTACCCAACCAGTCAACCCATCCCAACTCTTGAAAAAAATTGACCCCATATATTTGAGAGGGGTTTATTTTTTATGATAGAGTCTGGTTGAGTTGGATTAGTTTTTTTAGTTTTTTAGTTTTTTACACAAACATACCTATGTGTCGTTGATCCCAATAATACTTTCCCAAGGCCTAAAGATAGTCCATGATGTGTTGGAAATAAATTGTTTTCTAGAAGATATTTTGGGATGGTTATTTTAAACCTAAAAAAAATTGCAACAATGGAACCAGTTGGACAATGCATCGCCACTAGGAAGGCAGGGTAGTAGGGAACATGCCTATATAATTAGGTGAGTGGCCTGAAAGGGTGATGGGTATATTGAATCCTATCAACCGACCCCATCCCATATAGATTTTTGATGTAAGATAGAAGGGTACCCTACCTTCATGGTAGTGTGGTGGATTAAATTTTATATGGGTGATACAATGGGGTTTTTGTTGGGGATATTCTGGTAGAAGACTAGTGGCTTGGCATAATTTAGGATACTCTTTTAGGACTCTAGGTCATCCCCTCAAAAGTTCCTATAGAAAACAATCATTTATGCCTTCATCCCATTTATAACTTGGGCCTTTGGGCCACACCATGTAAGGAAATAGGTAAAGTGGGTTCCATTTATTACTTTTGGTAGGTATGTGGATTGATCCAATAAGGTTCCCCTATGTGTGTGTTGTTGTTTACAGTTTGTTATACTTTCTACATAATATATATATTTTTTATTTATTGACATGTTTTATCCAAAAATATATTTAAATATCATTTCTTAAATAAAAAATTATTTATTTATTTAAATTATATTAAATAATATATCATTTATCCTAGTCCCTTAACATAACCTTTCAATATTCCTCGACATCTATCAGACCTTGAATAATAACAATTTATTTGTATAAATAAATATCATTTTATTATATATTTAATAAAAATTTATAAGATCACAATAACCTCAATAATTATTATTCCAAGAATCCTGAGAATAATATTAATTATAATATTAAATTCAAATTGAATTTAATTGAGGTTTTAGATACACTCAATGTGTGATCCTTTAGGTATCTTTCCTAGTGAAATTAGGAGAACTGTCCTAAATTATTAGATCGTTATCTAAAAACGCATCAAGATAACCATAGAGATATAATTTAATTTCATAGTGATAACAACATCATATAGATGATCAATGTATGATAAAATCCATTTTTATTTATATCTTATAAAATAGGTTGTATAATTGTGTCATCAACCCATATACTTGACATATCTTTTTCATGATTTCAGGAAAAGAACTCACTGGTAAACCTCCATTTCCATGTATATAATAAAACATTTTTATTTCAATCAATTTTCTAGAGATATCTAATTCCATTAAATCTATGGGGAAATAATTTATTGATTTATTCAATAATGTCATATCAATTATGATGTACCCAACATATCCTACCTCACAACGAGCATAAATTATTATAGTTTTCATCAATATATATAATTACATGATTCATGATATACAATAATAACAATAATATCAAGTCTAAGGACTAATAAAAAAATCCACATATAAGAATATACAATGACACATAAACACGTGGAATTCCTTTTGGGGGATCTATTCTCATAACCACCTCTCTTATATATTTCCAAGTGGAAACATCATGAGAAGAAGTATCTATGTCTTATGGGCCCCCAATATCCAATAACCAAATGAAATATGTGCTTTTTTAGTTAAATTTCATCCTACCATTGAACATATATTTGAGAATATTTTAATATAAATCCAATGTTTTAGACATTATAGGGAACTTATATGACATTCTAATGTAAAAAATACTCTAAGGATATTATCATATTAATGTTACATTGAAGAAAGCTCATTATGCTATAAAATATTTTTTAATAATAAATTGTTTTAATAAAAAAATTAATTGAAAGTACAAAGTTAATTGGTTCTAGGAAACCTAATCTAAAAACCCCATTCTTTCACTAGTGACAACTTCAAAAAAAATTATGTTCACTAGCTCTCGTATGCTATTTATGCATCTATTGAGATAAGGCTTTAGTAAATTGGTCTACAACATTCCCTTTTATGAAAAATCTACATACCATGACCTGAACCCTTTTAGAAAAATTCCCTAATAGGTGATACTTATAAATTATATGATTCATCAATTGATGCAACCTTTGATACTTTTTTAGGGACACTATTGTAGTATTATCATAATAAAATGTGATGGAAAATTTACTACTATGAACCATATCAAGTTACTTTATGGAGTTTCATATCCACACTACTTATTTAGATATATCATAATTCACATTATACACAGACTCTATTTTATAATCTATGACCACTTGATACATTGAGCTATTCTAGTTTATAAATCCCCCATTAAGGCATATGGAATATTTTGACTATGATTTTGGATCATTTAGATCTATCTAGAAACTCAAATCTATATATTCCAAAATGAATATCTCTTTATCACATTAATAAACAAAAAAAATATCCTTATTAAACTTTATATACTTTAGGAAAGTCTTTGCTATAGTCTAGTTACATCCTCCCATTTTTTTATTTGTGACTACCATGCTCAAGGTATAAGAAACATAAAAACTGGTATATAGAATTTCATACATAAGATATCCTATCATTGATGCACAGGGGGTCATATTCATTCTCTCTCTCTATCTCTATCCTATTGTGTATGAGGGCACATTATCTTGGAGAGATTTATACCATGTTACATTAGAAACAATCCCCTATTAGACTATTATATACTAAATCCATTTAGTACCTTTTTAATATATTCACCTTGACATAGTCCAAAAAACTTCTTATATCTGTCAAGAATGATTTTAATACCAAGAATTTAGTCTTCTTGACCAAACTATTTTAAAAAGATGCATTTATTTAACTATGTCTTGTTCAAATATAAGAAGTGTATCTCATTTACCATTTCTAGTATGTGATCAATATAAACTACTAGGAAATTCATATGCACCAAATAATACCCTTATAGAAATAGGGCTCACATTCATTATTTATGAAAAAAATCTTTATAGATTAATCATAGTAAAGGTTCCATTATCTTGATGATTAATTCAGCCCATAAATGAATATCTATTACTTGAATACCATATTGGAAACCTCCAGTGTCACAAACCCTTATAGTTTTATCATATAAACACCTTCTATCATGTTACCATTAAGGAAATGTTTTTTGATATCCATTTTCTAAATCTCATAATCATGGTATGATACTTTTTGAAGAATAATTCTAATGGATTTTTGTATATAAACTCAAGTAAAGGATTTAATATAGTATATAACTTAATGTTGATCAAACCCTTTTAAAACTATTTATTCTCTATAGTAATTGAATTCAACTTACATGTCAATATTCTTCTTAAATAACCATTTTCACCAAACATGATTTTCATCTACTAGAGGATCTACTTGAACACGAACTTGGTTCTGGTAAATAGAATCCATCTCAAAATTCACAACTTATTTTCATCTTAAAAATTATAATATAATTAATTATTCCTTTAATAATAGAGGTTCATCCTTATAAATTAATAATGATTCAATATCATTGGTTATTAGGTAACCATATCTATCTATTTCTCTAACATCTACAGTGATGTTACACAATACTTGTATATTTGGAAAAATTTATTCCATAGGACCCTGTGGAATTTTCTTCATGTCCCAACTATTGTATATCTTTAGAATCATATTCATCAAATTTTATCATTCTCCCACTATCTATCTTTTAGATGTGATACCATCAAGGAATATATCCCATCTTGCCACTATTACCTTATTTTTTGAGGGATCATATAGATAATATTTCCTTATTTTATTGCGATATCCTATAAAGATACACTTTATTCCATTGGGTGATAGTGTTTTTTCCAACATAAGCTTAACAAATCATTTTCATCCCCATACACATGTATGTGAATAAATATATTTATTCCCAAACATTAACATTCATGGAATTCCATTTACCTCTTTAGTTGGAACTTGGTATTGTGTGTGAGTGTAGTAGACTGTAATGAATATCCCTAAAAGTATAATGAATTTTTTGCATGAATAACCATAAAAATAACTATTTACAACACAATGTATTCCCAATATTCATTTACACTATTCCACTGTGGTGTATAAGGAGGTGTGATTTGAGATAGTATCTTGAACTCTCTCAGAAAGTTGATGAACTCATGGTTAATAAACTCTCTACTATATCTTGAATAGAGGTTCATTATCATATTACCAAGGTAATTATCTACTCCGTTCGTTAAATATTTAAATTTATACAAGTATTTATACTAATAAATCATTAATTAAAAACATCCATGTCTATTAAAGTCATAGAAATTTTTTTTAAATTAAGAGTATCCACTTTTAACTTCAAATAGAAAAAGTCCCCACACATTGGTGTGAAAAAACTAAAGAATATCTAGGTCCATCTCACCCATTATATATAATGTATGTTTGATCATTTTGACATTAAAATAAGTGTGACACCTATCAAGTGGTTTTAGTTCAAAATAATATAAATAAGCTTCTTGATAGAGCTTTTCAAAACACTTCCCATTTACATGAACATGTTAGAGATTTATAAAATGGGTGTGATATGAGTCATATTAACTTGATTTTTTATCCATTACTAATGCCTAGTTTTCATTTTGTTCTATACAAAGGCCATTATTAAGATTTTCCATACCATAACAAATTATATCTTTATAAAAGTATCTTCTTTTATTTTTAACCATGAAAACAAATATATTTGTTTCCAAACTAGAAACATATAATTTTTTTGATAAAAATAGGCACATATTTTTTTTTCAAAAACTAGAATCAATCTTATCAGAAATGTAAGGTGCTAGAATACAATAGCTAATGTACACAGTCTTCATCCATTGGTATCTAGATGATCCACCTCACCTTTAAAAACATTCCATAATCTTCTTAAATCAATATTTATTTATTTATTCAATAGAGAATATTAAAAAACAAGAGATGAATATAAGGGAATATGGTTAAGGAGGAATAAAGTAGTGAAGATTGAGGGAACACACTATTACAAGTTTCTCCCCTTAAGGATAAAGAAGTTCATGTTTGGGAAGAGTAAGACACCATCCAATTGGACTTCCATGGAATAAAGATGGTCTACAACCTTATTTCCCTCTCTCTAGGTGTGGATCACACACATATTATTATTGAGAATAATTTTACACTTTCTTATAATATAATAAATTTACCATGGGATATTACCTATGACATGAATAGTGTTATGGAAAATGATATATTCTATTTTTTGATAGGGAGATATTTATTTGGTTTCATAAGATTAATCCTATGAGCGTAGCCTTAGCCATAACCTTTAGGGAGTGTCTGTAGCCAAAGTGAGCTATGAAATCTAGCATAACAGAACCCCTTATGGTCACGCACACCCCCCCCCCACATGTCACCTAAGCTATAAGATCCATCTATGTTCATCTTTAGAACCATGGGGGGAGGGTACCAGCAGACTGAGTGGGCCTGGGAATCGATGAACATGGATTAAAAATAAGGATTTCTCACTAGTAGTGGTATGAGTGTCGGGTAATCATACCATTTATTGAATATTATAACCATGTTAATGATCAGGCTTCCAGTTATGATGATAAGAGACATCCCCATAGTAAGAACCTCCTCATGATGGGCCCTATTTCTTGCATTATTGATTCACCAACATCTGACATTTAGAAAAATTTACTGATCCTCCCTTTCAAGACCTGTATCACCTGTACCAGGGAACAACCAATACCGGAAGGTATCACCAAGGAAATTCTTATAAGAGAAGGTTGTAAATTCCCCAAAATAGATCCATATTAGGTGCTCTTGATCACCTTAAAAATATATGGTTCGATCTTTCTTCATAATTATCCTTACAACACGGGCACATACAGACTAATAAGATTCCAATTATTTTTATGTTGTCATCAGTAGTTACCAAATGGTTCCTTATTCTCCATGTTAGAATATTATACATTATGGGAATCATGTTTCACAAGATTGTCTCATGTCACCTATCAAAGTGGTCATGAGTGATTGTCTCCCTTCAGAAGTCCCACAATGAAAATTCCATTGAGATTGATGTTGTAAAAACACATTTTTTGGGTTCATTATTTATATCAATGAGATATAAATTCCCCAATGATCCCTATCCAAGATGGACTTTGTAAACAACAAGTACATAATGGCCTCTCTAAAGGATATTCAAGGAATCGGACAACCTGGGAAAACAATAGGTGAGCCTGAAAAGTTATGGTTCTAAAATTGGATATCACCTTTCCCCATAATCCATCATGTAAGAGGATAAAAGAGTGATAAGTGAGTACAAATATTGTACCATAAATGGGAATATTTACTTATCATCATATTCACATCTCCTCTATATCTGATAGGCAAGGACCTTCTCTAGAGAGTGCATTATTCTAAAGCCTCAGATGACAACTTTTCATGCATGAAATGATGAGTTTTTGATAGGTTTCTTATATAGACCCCCCTTCCAGAATAGGCCTAGCCATCCTGGCCCAAGAAACCCAACACCTTTTTCCCATTTAGAGTGCATCCCAGATAAAACATGACAGGATCCTATGAATATAATTTCTTACACCCTTTGGGGAATTTACATATGAAAGATAATATATAGCAATAGTCGAGAGGACATTGTTGACCAACATTATCCGACCTCCAAAGGATAGGTAACAATTTTTACAATTTAGAACATGAAATGTGATCCTACTCATGATGGAGTCAAAGTGATGAATTTTTAGACTCTCAGAAGACATTGGGGATCCCAAATACTCCATTAAAAGTCATCTTCTATACATTTACCAACTGTTTGACAAGGAGGTAATCCACCTATACGAGAATCTATTAGATATATAGAGTCTTATATTCACCCTATTAATAGTATGCCCACTCCAATGACAGTAATCTTCTAGGACCTTGTTATTCCCTCTGACATATCTATTATTTATATTCATGAAGATAATCATGTAATCTATAAACATAAGGTGAGAGATGCAATGGTGGTTTAGCCTACTTTGATATGGATGGATATCTTCCATGAAAATTCTCCAGTTAGTGAGGTGACTAAGGAAATATTGAGTGAGGGTAAAAATGCTATGGGAAATGGGATCTCCTTGCCTTAGACTCTGAGTAGCCTTAAAGAATCTATTGATATTTCCGATAAAAGAGAGATCTAGCAATGGGGAACAAAATCACCTGAAAATGAGATCGGGGGATGAAGAAGAGAAACCAATACCTGATAAAACCTTGTTGATAAAACTCCATTCAATTATTTCGTAGACCTTATTCATAGAAATATTGATAGCCTTGTTTTCACCATGATCCTTGAGGACAATATCTCTGACCAACTTCTATGCTAGGGATATGGCTCCATGGATTGATCACCCTTTGATATACCCATGTTTCTCCACAGAAACCCATAGAGTAAAGATTAAATTCTATAACAAATACACACAACGCTTTCCATTTCTTCTTCCATGTGGTGTAATTATTTATCCAGTGTCCCTTATTACCATATACAGAACATTATTTATATTGTTCCTTATCCCACATCTAGATCTTACTCCTATTATTAGGGTAGTGTGAAGAAAATTTATATGTGGAAGCAGTCTTAGGTCCATTTACATTCCCCCCTCTTATTCATCATAAAGAATTTTAGTTTTTCATACACAATGTATGTATCTATCAGGAATATCAAAGTAAAAAATATTTTGGAGAGGCTTGTAAATATTTTACTTATTATAAATCATAATAAAACTAGATACTCTTTGAGTTAGTGACGAAGAAACAAGATAAGTGAATAATTATTTAGGTATCTCAAAACCCAGAATATAAAAATGTTCTATATATAAAATCATCTTCAACTACATGTGTAGTAGTTGGTGCACCTTCTATAAGATTTCATGTGAGAATTTTCTTGGATATATCATACCACTCTTATCTATATTTCTCATAATAAGGATCATAGAGATGGGACAACATAGTATATACACCCATGCACTCATGCAACTTCTGGAGATTACTAGTCATAGATGATATCGGGAGGTATTGGAATTTTAATGCATCATATAAATGATTCCAAAAGATATCTTATTCTTACCCACTAGCCTCTTTAGAAGGATCTTTATCTAGAATAAGGGAATCCAATATATAGAATTTATTCTCTTAGCGTAGTATAGTGAACAAGCATGTGTACCACTATTGGAAATTCATATTGTTTAAGATATTTTTTTCTAATATATGATCATAGGGATAATGATTAGTACATATGAATTATCATTTTCTACAACAAATAAAAACATACATTTCATTGATTTATCTTGATTATCAAAATTATGATGTAATGAATTTTATTTATTAGTTTCCCACTATTTTAAAATATCATAATATCCATCACCATTGGATTAAAAATATCCTATCATGTGGATATACTAGAGGAAAAGATATGTATTTCTCTTATTATAACCTCTATGGGGGTCTGTTATGTTTTTTGAAGGCATTTAGGTAGGCGGTCATTCTATCTTCATTAACTCACACTTCCATGACTCATTGAGGTGACTACCTAATCCATAAATCCTGGAATGTTAATTGACTTAATATTTCTTGTGAAATTTTAGTATTATACATAAATATTCTTTATTTTATCTTTTTTTCATTCTTATTAATATTATTTGGATTTTATATAATTAATTAACCATGCATTTGTAAAATAATTTACACATATCCATTTATTTTATTCCATCTGGCATACTTGTTAATTTATTTGTATTATGTAACTATGTTTAAATATCAAATAAACATAAATAATAACCCTTTATTATAAAAAATAAAATAATTACATGGAATGATCATGTGATTCACTATTGGTTGGTTTATCAATCAAATAATAAACTAACTCTTGATACTAAGAATAACTCCTTGAACTAAGCTTGGTTTGAGATGCAACATTCCACCATTGAACTATGTATATTCTCAGTTGGTTTCACTAAGACTCCATCTAGAACCATCTCCACTCACCTAGGATATCCTTCCATTATATATATTTACTCGCACATTGGTGAGGGGAACCAGGGGTATGGGGTTATATAAAAGAAATCATGGACACATAGGCCTAGACAAAATAAAATGATGGTATGATATGAAGATCATTATTTTAATTTATAAAAATAAAAAAAAAGAAATAATAAATAAATTTAAAGGAACAAAACACATACATTGGATGGAAAAGATTATGATCATCCATGCATGAAACAACTACACATGTAAAATTAGATAACATTTATTTTAATTTATTCTTTATGAAGATAAAATTTTATGAATTAAAAAAGTAATTATCTTATTACATAACTAAATAGTTTATCTTAATTTTCCATCCAAAAAGTCCTTTAGATTCTCATCCATTCCAATTTTATATAAATTAAATAATTTAATTTAATTTAAAATTTATTTTTCACATGACATGTGTTGGCGGTCACAAAGCATGTACTATTCTACTAATTCTTAAAATGATTTATGGAGTTTAATTATTACTTGATGTGTACCATCACATGACACGACATGAGGATAATGCAATGTATAGTCATATCATGTACAATTTACTTACATGACATGTTTATTTATAAGAAATGTAATTATATACATAGTGTATAGTTCCATGAGTCAAGCTGTGTAGTCAAAATGACATTTATGAACACAAAAAACAAGTTGAATACACTTGTAATATACCACTGGCAATGCCCGTGATGTTTAGAGTGTGTATAATAACCACAATTGTCATTTATCTATAGAAAAAATGGTAAAATTAATTAATAAAAATTTAATATCATACAAAAACTTCCAAAACTTACTAAGTGTTTAATATATTTTAAAAATACTTTTACACAATATATACATCTAGCTACACACCATCGAGTTTTTTTACTTGTAATTAATTCCTCCTTGTGTTGAACCATACTACACACCTAGGGACTCAATGTATTTTCTATCTGGTTTATTATGTAGTGGACGATGTGTGTAACCCTCTACATGTTGTTTACATTATGTTTTGTTATGTCACTTGGATGGAAATCAACATGAGGGATATATTAATTACATTAAATTTTCTTTGACCACATGGATCCCATAATTCTTATGGGGTCAAACCATGTGGGGTAACATGACTTGTACACCAGCTATATTCCATGCACACCTTTTCAAACTGTATGCCAATTGGGGAACATCAAGTGTCATTTAATGATTCCATGTACTATTCTCCCATGTGATGTACTATAATTTTCATGGATTTTCATTTTGTGGTTGACCATGGGAACAAGAAATGTACATTTCTGGTACATGCCATTTTTTTCATTTGACCAGAATCCTTAACACCTTTGTATGAGATCTTTGAGCATTTTTCATATTTTCTTGGCTTCTTTTATTTCATATGAAATATGAAAAACATGATATCTTTACATCCAGATTAGAAATGAAAAAAAGGAAATAAAAAACTAAAAAAAATGTATATTTTGATCAAAAAATAATAAATAATTATAATTTAATACATGAATCCTCTAATATCAGTTGAATGTTATGGGGTGTTTGGAGTTGGTCTCATTCCCAACAAAATATTTTTATCATTTCTTCAAATAAATTATCAAAACATGAAAAAATAAACCCCTTAATATTTATAGAGATGATATTTTTCATATATAATATAAAATTAATTTATATAGTTAAGAATTACCTTTACATGGAATTCATTCTTTGTTATTGAATCAATTGATCACTATTTTTGTACCATTATTACGATGGAGTATTCAAGTGTATAATATCTCTAGAGGGATCCAACCAAACTCCACAAACCTCGTAACATCATAATTGGAAATCCATGTATTAATAAAGAAGAACTAAATCACTTTAATTGTTCAATATTTATCACATAAAGATCCCCTATTGTCAAGATGGATTCAATATAGTTCTCCTTGTCCTAAGAGTGAGGAGGAGGAATGAATCACTTAATACTTAGCAGTGTTCTTGACAAAGTTTTCTCTAGGCATCAGATAATTCTCTATAGAAAAATGTCATAGACAATACATCATTAACCAAGAAATGATATAATATGGGTTTTATACTTAGGGATAGATATTAATTATCGCACAAAGTTCCCTAGATAATATATTTATTTTATCTTAACCCCACCTCTAATAATAATAATAATAATAATAATAATAATTCTTAATGCGCACAGGATTAGGGATAAAAATATAAATTTATATAAATAATTATCACTTTATTATTGATTAAATAAATATTAATGAAATTAACCTAACCTGAATAATTATTTGTTTTTTAAACTTTTGAATAAAATTTATTCTAATATTGAATTCAAATATATTTTAACTGAGATTCTGGACACACATAGTATATAACCATCTAAGACACTCTCTCAGTGTAATTAGGCAAACCAGTCTTAATTTCAAGATCAAAATCTAACAATACATCAATTCAATTATAGAAAAATAAGTTAATGTTATGATGAAAACAATATCGCATAGACACTCATTATTTTATGTAATCCCCTTGTCTCAATATCTTATCAAGTAGGATGTATACTTGTGTTATTGACCTATCCACTTAATATATCTTTCTTTGAATTCATGAAATGAACTTTTTGATAAAATTACATGGCCATAGACTTAATTGGATCATTCTATTTCTATTAATGGTTAAGATATATATACATCAATTAAATGGAAGGGATAAATAATTTTTTGACTTATTCATTAATATAATATAACTTATGATGTACCTCACATGTACTACCCCATCATGAACACGCGTCATCTCAATTTTCATAAATATATCGAATTTTTTAATTCATGATATACATGAATAATAATATCAAGTCTATGGATCTATATTCACATTTTCATATAGAATTTTCAAATGATAGATAAACATGTGGAATTATTATTGGTAAGTCTGTTATCATAACCTAAACTCTCAGAGATTACAAAGAGTGAAAGTCATGAGGATAAGCATCAATGTATTATGATACCACAACACCTGGTCTCTAAACATCATTAGTGTCTTGTTAGATAAATGTATTCTATCCATATAGAATATATTATAATGCCCTAACCCTAGCTACCCAGAGTTGGTTCATTATTACATAACATTTTCATGATCATAAGGGATAAAATCCCAAAAAACCGATTAGTTTAGTAGCCTTGGAAGTACTAGATACATTCATAAGTTTTACATTACATTATAAAATGAAAAACAACAACAACATTTCCTCCATTGACCACATTCATATCCCTTATACTATCCCTGCAGGTCAATCATAATATACTTCTTCACATCTTGGGAAGAAAAACATTGAATGGGGTGAGCTCAGATGCTCAATAATGATAACAATATAGCGGAAACTTTCATAAATAAGCATTGACATTTAAGGAAATGTATAAGACTAAAACATAATCCTTTTAAACATAAAATTCAGAATAATATGGCTAATATAAATCAAATAATTCCATTTATTTATTCACATGGATATTCTATTAGTAGAATAATCTCATGCAATATCAATATCCAATTTCATAACAATGGAATGCATAATGCCAAATTCCTAACCACATAGTCAAGGCCCTGTGGCAAGACTACAAATAATATTTTTTTATGGCTTTGCTCAAAGACACTAGTTTGTCTCATGAGACCTACTGATGCATCGAGGAGCTATAATGGGCTCCAACCATCACTTACTAAGTCCATTTCATTCCTCATATGAAAAGGTTGAAACATAACATAAACATTAATATTAAAACTAGTATATGAAATTTTAATACTTTGACCATAAACCATGAATGGTATAAAAATAACACATCCATAGTCAAACATATCACAAAACCTTCAATAAAATATGGAATATTTATATCATAATGAATCAACTTCAAACAAATGATAAATCCATCAAAGAATGTTGACATAGATGAAATAAAAACCATTTGAGACAAATATCTATTTCTTTATTTTTTTGAAATCATTTAAAATTTTACATAATTATAATAGAAAAAATTTATTATGAAAATATTATTATAATCTTGTAAGGTACACTTTGATGATGTTATAATTGAGTAAAATAGCCACCCCCACCGTATAAGTTAAAAAGGGCAGTCTTGCCTTAACTTTGTCAAAAAGTTCATAAAGTACCTTGTTTGGAAAACGATGGAAATATTCCTTTAAAAACATAGAAGGTCAAACAAGGGTATAAATTACTTTAACCTATATTCTAGAAAATAATAAAATTATTTTTAAATACATTTTTAAGAAACACGGATTTGGATGATAAAGGGGTCCTAGTAGATACTCATGTATAAACAACCATAGATAATAAAGATATTGTGAAATTTAACCCTTACCTTGTACTTTTCATTGATCAAGGGTATGTTAACATCCTGTATAATGGTCAGATTATTGGTATTAAATTATAAAAGAACCATATACATAAATATTATATGATATATATATATATTTTATAAATTATGGATTCATTAATGTCGAAAGTCAGCAGACGTACAGATCCGAAGCCATGAAGGAAAATGGTCCATCCAGAGCTGGTTGTCATCAAAGGGGACAGATGCCACCAGTTGATGGGTAGCATTGTTTCCTTCCCTTTTGGTAAAGGAGAAGGTGCAGAATCTAAAGAACTGACAGAGAGGGAAAGGATTTTCCTGATGAGAGATCCAAAGGACTGAAGTACGCCGTCGTTGAGGTTGATAGCATTGATAATGGTGAGGCAGTCATATTTGAGGTTGATTTTATAACATTAACAGTCTTTAGTGAGCATCATTTTAGCGAGTATGGCAGCAACCTTGGCAAGCACAGGTTCCTAGAAACATGATCTGATTCATGTTTGGCTGCAATGATTTGACCAAGATTATTCTGGGCCAGTAGGCCAAGGGAAACATGTCCATACTTGGGGAGAGACGCATCCACATTCATCTTGAGAAACCCTTCTAGTGGCGGGCACCATAGGGAGGAAAGGGAAGGGGTTCCAAATGGATTATGTTGTCCATTTTGGTTCTTCCAGCCCTCAATCCAGGAAAAGGCATGTTCATTCCATATTTCGGGAGGTTTGTGAACATGGTTGAAAACGACATCATTGTGGAGGACCCAAATGATCCAGGCCATGATGCAAAGTGATCCCACTTTAGCCGACGAGATGAAGGAGAACCATCACATCAGGAGAGAGGCGAGGTCTGAGCCCATGTTCATTGAAGAATCTGTAGTAGATCTCCATTTATTCCAAATTTACTTTGCCCCGGGGAATTGGATGATAGCATGAAAGGAAGATTCTGGGACGTTCGGGCAGAAGGGAAAAAACCTATCACTGGAAATATGTCGGAAGACAAGAAGGCTCATGGTAGGGAGGGTGCCCGTGCACACCTGCCATCAAAATTGGAAGCTTTTTTGGGGGGAACATTGAGTTTCCAAAGTGATTTCCAGGGCCCCCCTTCCCTAACGTCTGTTTGAGTGCCAATAATGAGCCGGTAACCAGATTTCACCGTATAGGCTTCCGAGAGTTCATTGATCCAGAAGATATGGTCGAGGCCTGCATCTGGAACATAGGGGGTAATCAGGATAATTTTTTCTCTCTTTCATTAAACCATGCATGAATCTTTTCCATGCACCACCCAACCCCATGATTGGGAAAAAGGCACCTGATAGTGGCATCTTCAAAACCTGGTTGGTTAGGGGATGATGCCCGCACTCCTTCCTTGTCGATTAGCCAGGGATTGGTCAAAATGTTAACAGTTGATCCATTCCCAATCCTCCAGCCCAACCCTTTTTTTCAGAAGACTTCGGGCACCCCAAATACTTCTCCATAGAAAGCTAGGATAAGGGCCAAGAGAGGATTCATTGAATTCCTTATGGGGGAAGTATTTTTCTCTGAGAAACCGCACACAGAGAGAGGATGGGCGGTTTAGAAGGCGCCAACCTTGCTTAGCCAGCAGTGCATCATTGATGTGAAGGAGGTCCCAGAATCCCATTCCACCCTCAGATTTTTGTATGTAGAGGTTCTCCCAGGCTATCCAGTGGGTTCTATTCCTTCCATTATTTTTTCCCCACCAGAAGTTGGTTGTGCATGCATATATATGATTAGCGACAGCAGTTGGGAACTTAAAGAGGGACATAAAATAGCACGGGATAGATTAGAGAGAAGCTTTAATGAGGGTCTCCTTGCTGGCATTAGAAATTCTTTTAGGGGTCCAGCCTTGAATTTTTTTCTCATTCCTGTCCTACATATATGCGAAGATTTCTTTTTTGGAGCGACCTATCACCATAGGTAGCCCGAGGTACTTATGATGTTTCTCGGCCATATGAATGTCTGCAATGGTGCAAAGTTCTTCTTTTTTGGATGGAGGAACCCTAGAACTAAAGGAGATTTCTGATTTTCCATGATTTATTGAATATCTAGAGGCCCTATCATACTGTTGGATCGCATGGCCAATCGTACGACACTCATTGTTACTTTCTCTAGAGAAAAGAAGGCAGTTGTCGGTGAAGAAGAGATGTGAAATCGGCGGGCTTTCATGACAATCCTTTACCCCATGGATTGTGTGAGAGGATTCAACCCTAAGAATGTGGTTAGAAAAAACATTAGCCACCAAGATAAATAGAAAGGGGGAGAGAGGATCTCCCTGGCATTGGCCTCGGGTTAGGGAGAATCCTCGGGTGAGCGCCCCATTGACATTGATTCAGAAGGAGACAGACGAGACATAATGCATGTCCATATCTATCCATTTAGAGAAGAATTCCATTTTTAGCATCACGAATATGAGGAAATTCCATTTCACTTTATCATATGACTTGGGCATATACAGTTTCCAAGCCATGGTTCCTATTTTCACGGTGGAGCGTGTTTTCATAGAGTGGAACACTTCATGGGACACAATGGCATTATCGGTGATTAGTCTCTTAGCCACTAAAGAGATATGATTTTCCAAGATGATTTCAGGTAACCAAGGACGTAGACGATTAACTAAGATCTTTGAGAAGATCTTATAAGAGACATTGCAGAGGCTGATAGTTCTTAAATCAAGGACCACAAGAGGTTTCTTGATTTTGGGAATGAGGATGAGGACAGTTTCATTGATGTCAGAAATGTTTGTTTTTCCAACCCAAATGATCTTCGTCAAATTTCATATTTTGGGACAAATAATGTGCCAGTATTGTTTAAATAAGAGGTAATGGAATCTGTCCGGGCCCGGGGCCTTATTAGGGTGGATATGTTTCAGAGCTGGACGAATCTCATCATCCTTCACATCTTTGGTAAGCTGCCTATTGATCTCTTCAATGATCACTGGTCTGATGAAATCCTCTACTTCATCAGAAATTTAAGGATTTTCTTTAGAAAAAAGGTTCTGAAAGTAACTAGAAATAGCATCTTGGATTTCATCAGTGTTGAAAGCTTTGCTACCATCTGGTTGCGAGATGCAAGATATAAATATTTTTCAGCGCCCAACTGATGATTTCTGATGAAAATACCAGTTATTAGCATCCCCTTCTGCAATGTGGGTGTCCTGTGCCTGCATATCCTAGAATCTTTCCTTGATGCACAGGGCTGCATCCAGATCCCTTTGAGTGAAACCAATTTTTTAGAGATTGCAATTGGATGGGGGTTGGTTGAGAAGGTTGTATAGTTTGCTTTCAAGGAAATCACAGTGCCTATCGGGATAACGAAATTTCTTATTGCTCCAAGACCTCAGATCAGATGCGACCTGTTGAAGATTGGGTCCAACATCTGCAGGATTACTCTTCCAATTTGATCAGATAACATCTTCGCATTCGTGGACTTTTGACCAGAAGCTTTCAAATTTGAAGGGTTTGCTGGATTTCATGTTGCGGTCTCCTTGAGTGAAGTCAATGAAAATTGGGCAGTGGTCCGAGAAATTGAACGCCAGGTGACTGATGTGAAACATGCTGAAGATATTTGTCCAATCCGTTGAGCACAAAAATCTGTTGAGCTGCTCAGCGATGTGGGTGCCATCCGTATTACCCCGGAACCATGTGAATGGATTTCCCGCATATCCTAGATCTATCAGGTCTACCCTAGAGATCACATTCTCAAAATTTGAAATCGATGTCTTAGGTCATAAATCTCCGCCTCTTTTTTCCTTGTGAAACATATTCTCGTTGAAGTATCCTCCAAAGAGAATAGGGCTCGGCAGATCGTGTCGCAGCTGGCATAAAAGATCCCAAGATTTCCACTTCTCATTATGGGATGGCCAACCATAGAATCCCACAAAGGTCCAAGGAGGGGTATGGGCCTCATGAATTATCGTAGCCACATGGTGCGAGGAGAAGGAAAATATCTTGACATAAATGTTTTCCTTCCATAGGAGACATAGTCCCCATGAGTGGCCTTGTCGGGAAACTGAGAGGCAGCCTTGGAAGCCGCATTTCAGAGCAATGCTAGTGGTGTCCTTGATTTCTAATATGGTGTTGGATAGGAAAACCATATCAGGGTGACTTTGAGTGAAATTGTGCTGGAGAATTCGAACCATTCGTGGGTTGCCAAGCCCATGACTGTTCCAGCATAAGATAATCGTTATTCTAGGCGGGGATGGGTCTTGCCCGCCTCTGCCTTTGAGTCCTCCAGGCTCATTTTTTCACCTTCCATTTTCCATCTTTTTGGGGAGTTTCCCGCTGACTACCTTGTTTCAATTCGTCGTTTATGTTCCCTGGGTTTTGGGTAATCCAATTTACTGTCTCTATCTTCGCATTGCACCCTTTTCCAAGTTCGACGGGTGATTGGGCATGATGGTGTAAATCCTGAAATCCCAGAGTCACCTTGTTCTAGGATGCCTGACATGGTTATTTATAGATCTGGGTCAGGATCTGGTGGTTTGGTATACATTTTATTGGATTTGGGATTTTATTTGGTGGATATTTTGGCATTGTCAATGACTTTGTTGATGTTGAGAGAGCGTCTTTCAGGGGGTAGAATATATGCCTGATTCAATGTAAAGCTTCTTCGTTCGGTTCTCTTTCTAAACCCCACTATTGCACGTGGTGTTAATGTTCTGAGAGGGCCTAACAGCTTCCCTTTGAGTGGTTGGACTCTCTTCAGGGAACTTTGGTGGTCCAAGCATGATGAATTTATCATGTTCAGTTTCCGCCTGCCTCATGTGAGCCATCGTGAGATGGTTAGGATCCTTTTGTTTTTTCTGTCTCAGGGATGAAGGCATATTTTGTCGTTTTGGCTCAAAGCCATGGGCCATATTGTAAGATGATATTACCTGATTTATTCTCTTTCTTTGAAGCACATGATCTCTCTATATGTCTGATACGTCCACAAAAAAATAAAAATATTGCGAGTTTCTCGAACTCGAATGATATCCAAGTGTTAGTGTCATCTATTTTCAAAAACAGGCCCCTCATCAGAGGCTCTAACACTTCAATCTCGTCTTTAATCCGTACCCTGGGTCCCCATTAGATTTTGTCCGAGTAGTCCCACTCTAGGAATTGGCCAATGCGATATCAAATTTCTCCCAGGACCCTTTTTGTTCTCCCATGAAATGGGATTACTTTAATGTGTATCCAGAATGGGGACCGGGTGAGATTAATGTGCTAGATATCGTCCCCCCTTTAAATTCTTCCATGAGGAGGAGTTGATTATCAAAGGAAAATGGCCTACCTCTAAGGATTTTATCTCTATATCTCTCATTGAGGAACTCAAATACTAGGAGATTGTTCCCCACTTCCCGAATAGCCACTTCGTCTTCCAGTTTCAATAGATTCTAGAGGGTGTTTTTGAGGGCCCCCTAGTTAACTGAGATTTTTCCACAAATTTTCCAACAACCCGAAGAGACATACATTTTTCCAAGAGCGTATCTTAATTTCTCTAAGCCTAAATTGACTATTTATCTTTTTCCATCAAGGACATCCCCTTCCATTGGTTCAATAAATATATATCCATGACTCAGTGCCCATATGTCTGAAATGAAATTCCTCTCCAAAGTTCTACGCCAAAAAGAAAACCCCTACGGTGATTAGGTTGCCTCAGCAGGCCGGGTTTCATGGCAGTGCCCACCCTTTACTTCGGGATTCCACGATTAGATTTCGTGGCCCGGGCCGGAACAATAATTCACACAGGCCAGGCCCAGCCCAAGAATTCCTCTATACAGGTGCGGCCCAATTAAGAGCCTCGAGTCCAGTTCGGCCTGGTAACGCCACGCCACAGCCTCCTACTACGACCATCCCTGCGCAGCCAAATCCTTTGTGATGGGGATACATGGCCGGATCTCTCATGATCATCCTCTTTCTCCCAGTTTGAGGTTTTCGTGAGGCACTACTACTTCCGCGAAGTATCCCTACACGACTACTGCTTGGAGACTTGGCTTTGCGGCTGAAGCTTCACGAATCAACCTTTCGCCTGCCAGTCCTACGTGAAGCCGAGGGATTCATCTTCACATCCAGGAGCTCCGAGAACTAGGATTACACCACACATCCCATCGGTCAGTAGGTCAACGCTCTGTTTTTCATGAATCAGTTGTGTTGATTTTGCATCCAGGGCCTTTGAGGTCCAGGGTTACCCTCGCTCCGACGTCTGCGCAGAACAGTCAACAGATGCATTTCTTCAGATTGCCTCCGAACTCCAGATCTGGTTTGTAGTGAGAGAGTTCATCATCGGGTAAGTCTTTGTGCAATCTGTAAAAACAGTATCCGTAGTTGACTCTGAAAAAAAGATGTTGAATCCCCTTCCCCTTTGAAGCACAGATGTCGGGGATCGGGTTTGAGCTCGGTTCAACTGGTGTCGGAAACAAGGTCTTCCTTGATACAAAGGAGATGGAATCCGACGAGGCTCGTAAGAATCCGGGTGACCTATTGTTGTTCCAAAGTTTGAGATTGGGGATTTGAAGCCGAAACAAGGATCACTGAGGAAGGTGGTGACTGCCTACTATCCGACGGATTTCATCTCAGCCACATGCCGGCACAAGAAGAATGGGAGGGAGGAAACTCAAGCCCTTGGAAAACCCTAGGAGGAACTCTCTCACAGTGGTAGAGACTATTCAATTCAAATATTATATGATATATGATCTTTTACTATTTATTTATTTAATAATATTTCAGTAGTATCATTATTTCGGGTGTTAACTGATTCATTTTCCTTTTTGTGATTGGTTACGTAACCCATGTTTGTTATGGATAGGATGTATTTGATTCATATCAAAAATTATATTAAGTTATTAAACATTATTTTTTAATTATAAAATGATATTTATTCTTGAATGGTTACGATGGGGATTGAATCTCCTCGCGTTCGTGGAGACGGTAATCCGTACGTACGCACGAGCGACAATACCATTCTATTGATGGTGGAATCGTATGTAATTGGATGGTATATCATATATAAATAATCATTAACATGTTATATTTATTATTTACATCAATTATATTCATTATTATACCCATCCAAATAGTGAAGTGTTGAATGACATACTACACCACGATGTGGAGACGATAAGCTGTACGTACGCACGTATGGTGACTTCATCCTTTATAGGATGGATAAAATAACGAATATGGTTGTACCATATTTATAATAACATCAAAGTATGTAGAAGGTACTGGAGTCATTATTTTGGTATGGAAACAACAAATAAAGGGGAAGTGGGAGAAGAAAAGAACTTGAAAGAGGTGAAGGAATAATTATCTCTTCTTTGAGTGTTTCCTTTTGATTTGATCAAAATGGATCCTTAGGTTGGATTTATGATCAAAGTAAGGCCACTAGGATGAAGTGAGAGTATTTGGGAGGATATTTTATCAGGGTTTGGCTGATCCAAATGGCTTTGGAGGTTTGATTTGGAGAGAAGGGTAAGTACCCTTTTATAAGAGAGGTTAGGGTCACTTTAGGAAAACCTTGAAATATTATTTTATTATACAATACTATTCAGTTTATAATGGCTCCAAAATGATTTACTTAAATGATACGGTGCAGATGGGTTGAAATCCTCTCAACGAATAGGATTTAGATAGGTTTAATTCACAATATTAACCTTATCTTCTATATTTACCTCATAGTTTAATAGTTTGACATTTACCATGTCTCTTTGTATTTTTATATTTTATGGTTAATAAACTTACTATAAACTTCCAAGAGAACCCCAAGCTGATAATTATTGATATATGTAACCTTATATAAGTCTTTTGGCCGAACCGTAGATTTTTTAGAATATTATATCAATTAATAATATAGTATTTGTTTTAAAAACTCAATTATGTCAATTTTGCCTCTATTTAGTATTTGATTTTTTTGAAAGCCATAAAAACATTATCAATTCGAATAAAATTTATTTAATCAACCCTAAAATTTCATATTAACCTATTAAATTAGTTTAATTCATTATAAGTCTCAATTTACATTTATATGGATATTTATATTATTAATTATTTTAATCTTTCATGAATAAGGTAATTACCGCATCATCATTGTGTCATCAATAAATTTAATAATATAATGTCTAAAAATAATAAATAAAATACCATTATATAGGAAATAATTATATATTTATAATAAATATTTATAGTTGAATTTATCTTATGTATAACCCTATATTAAAAAAAAATTAGTTATTAAACATTGAATTTAACACTTTTAACACTTCTTTAAAAAAAATAAATGCCCAAATCTAATCCAAGTGGACCTAAAGGATCATATTTTATTCATATGATTGTTTTTGGTTGATGTACACTTATAAAATAGAATTAGGACATGTGTTAGGGTAATTATAATATCATTTCATTCCATCAATTACCCTATTTACTTTTAACCGTGGTAAATAAAAGTCAAAAGTTACTATTCACCAAAAATTACTTTCATCGTATTGAACCAAATTTTATTTACTGATGTCAACCGTGGCTATCAAATTTTTGAAATTCAATTCCCAGAAGTGGTAAATTTACGTTTTATGCAAATTTTCAAATGCGCATAGAAGGTGGGTAAAAGATGGTAAAATATTCAATAAAATTTTATATATCTAATATTATTATAAAATAAATCAAATTAATTACGTTGAACAGAAATATGTTTTATGTATATATTTTTACCTAATATAAATTTAAATAAAAAACTAATTATTTAAATAAAAATTCGGTTTTAAACAATAACACAGTGTTTTTCAGTATTCATCAAAAATAGAATGTTTTCAGAAAAATACCAAATATTCACTCTAAGATAATTTTCATATTACGAATCCAAAAATGAAGGCCATTTGGAAAAATAAAATTTATAAAATTTCAAAAAAATGGGTATTTCTATTTAAAACAGCTAGTTTGATTGGTCGTGGTGTGTTAAAACTCCGAGTTGCGTACAACACAAGCTATTGCATTATTCAAAGAAAAGCATATCGTGGAAGCTTGGGGTGTTACATTCTCCCCCCTTCAAATAATTTCGTCCTCAAAATTTCTAAAATACTACTGTACAAAAATATTCAGGTGGTTATTCATCCTAAGTTCCTCGAGTTCCCATGTTGCCTCTTCCATCTTATGGTTTCCCTGAAGAACTCTAACCAGATGAGTCGTCTGGTTTGTCAACACTTTTTCTCTAGTATCAAGAATTTGGATACGCTCTTCACAATAATATAGGTCAGGTTCCATATCTATTAATTCATAGTTGAGTACATGCATTGGGCCGGGGATGTATTTTCTTAACAGTGATACGTGGAACACATCATTAACTTTGGAGAGACTTGGTTGCATTTCCAAATGATAAGCTACAACTACAATTCGTTTTTGAATTTCAAAAGGTCCGATATACCTGGGAATTAATTTTCCATTCTTACCAAATCATATAAAACCCTTCCATGGAGATACCTTCAAGAAAACATGATCTCCTACTTAAAATTACAAATCCTTCCTTCAGTTATCAGCATAAATCTTTTTCCTACATTGAGCTGCTTTGATGTGGGTTTGGATAAACTTCACATTTTCCATTTTTTCCTCAACAAGTTCTGGGCCTATGAGTTTTCTTTCACCAATATCATCCCAACAAGTTGGTGTGTGAAATCTCTTCCCATATAGAGCTTAATATGGTGCCTTCTGAATACTTGAATGGAATTTATTGTTATAGGAAAATTCTACCAGAGGTAAATATTGATCCCACACACCATGAAAGTCAAGTGAGAAAGATCTCAATAAGTCTTATAAGGTTTGAATAGTCCATTCTTACTGTCCATCAGTTTGAGGGTAGTAGGCAGTGCTCAAATGAAGTTTAGTATCCAAGGCCTTTTGAAATTATTTCCAGAATATTGATGTAAAACGGGGATCACGATCAGAAACAATCGATAGGGGTACTCCATGAAGTCTTACAAATTCATTAATATATAGTCTTCCTAGACATTCAAGTGGTAACTCTTCTCTTATAGAAAGAAAATGTGATGACTTGGTAATACAATCAATAATGACCCATATTGCATCATTACTTTTACGAGTCTTTGGTAAACTAAAGAAAAATTCCATTGTAATGTCATATCATTTCCACTCAGTTATGGGAAGAGGTTGCATGACTCCTCTAAGATGTTGTCTTCCAGCTTTCACTTGTTGAAAAACCATACATATTGACACATAATCATCAATATCTCTCTTCATGTTGTCCCACCAAAAATGTTCCTCCAAATATTTATAACATCTTAGTGCTACCATGGTGTTTAGAGAAATTGGAGCTATGAGCATCATCCAACAATTCCCTTTTTAGATAAGGTATGTCAGGAACACAAAGTCTCTTCCTAAATTTAGAAATTTCATCTTCAAATATGAAGTTGATCAATCTACCATCATTCACAACTTTAATTTTCTTTTGAAACTCCTCATCATCATCTTAAGAACTTTTTATCCATTCTATTAAAGATGGTTTGCAAAACCATTTGAATAAGTATCGATGTTTCACCTTCCATGATTATTCCCATATCCATTTTTACTAGATCCATGTACATAGGATCCCTTTCAACTCTTATCTTGTTCATAACTCTATGATAATTTCTGCTCAAATCATCTACCACCTTATTTTCCTTCCCCGGGTGGTAATGTATAGTGCAATAATAATCTTTGAGTAGTTCAAGCCATCGTCTTTGCCTCATGTTGAGTTCTTTCTATGTGAAGATATAATTCAAACTCTTGTGATTGGTATATATCTCACATTTTTCACCATAGAGATATTATCACCATATCTTAAAATAAAGGATTATATATTCTAACTCAATATCATGAGTATGATATTTTTGTTGATGAATTTTTAGCTGTCGTGAGGCATAGGAAATAAATCTATCATTCTACATAAGGACACTACCAAGTCCTTTTTTGAAGCAACACTATAAATAACAAACCCATCATTCCCCGTTGGTAGAGTCAATATCGGATCATTGACTAATATTTTATTCAATTATTTAAAACATTATTCACACTCTTTTTTCCAAACAAATTTAACCCGTTTACGTGTGAGCTTTGTTAATGGGTTAGCCAATCAGGCAAAATTCTGGAGGAAATGCTGATAATAACTTACTAAACCAATAAAACCGCATGCCTCAGTTATACTCATCAGTGTTGTCCATTCTTGTATTGCCTTGGTCTTTGAAGGATCAATAGAGATTCCATCATTAGAGACAATATATCCTATAAAAGAAAATTTCTGAAGCCATAATTCACACTTGCTAAAATTCCCTTATAATTCATTTCATCTGAGGGTTTTCAAAATAGTGCGCAAGTGATTTTCATGATCTTCGTAGATTTTTTAGTATTCCAAGATATCATCAATAAATACTTCTACAAAGTAATCAAGATATTACTTGAAAAATCCATTCATTATATCCATGAAAATATAGGGTGCATTAGTCAGTACAAAAGGCATTACTGTAAACTCGTAATGCCCATACCGAGTACGAAATGCTATCATGGAATGTCTTCCATATTCATGCTAAACTAAGGGTATCCAGATAGAAGGTCAATCTTTGAAAAATATTGTGCTCCATGAAGTTGATCAAATAAATCATCAATTTGAGGTAAGGGATATGTTTTCTTTATTGTTATACCATTGATATCTCTGTAGTCAATGCACAACCCCATAGATCCATCTTTCTTATTAACAAAAAGAACATGGGCTCCCCATGGATAAATACTAGGTAGAATAAATCCTTTATTACTTAACTACTCTATTTGTTTCTTTAGTTACACTAATTCCATAGTGTCCATTCTATAAGGGGTATTCGATATGGGCCTTTAACCATGAATTAAGTCAATGGAAAACTCAATTTCTCATTCTGGAGGATGTCCAGGTAAATCCTCTGGAAACACAAAAACATATTCTTGAACAATAGGTACATCTTATATATGAACATTCCTTTACTAACCCATGGTTATTTAATTCTATTCCTACCCGATAATTGAATTTGGTAGATCTACAGGGGTGGATCTAGATTGGAATCAGGTGGTGACATTTTTTCTCTAAAGATAAGGTACTCCTTATCATCATTAAAAATTGTAACCTCTTTCTTCTTACAACAAATTTTTTCATCATGGTTCGAAATATAGTCCTTTCCGAGGATTATATAAAATTCAATCATGGGTATGATGATGAGATCAGTAGATAAAGAACATTTATATTCCCCAATGGGAACTGATTCACAAAAATTTGTTGCAATGATACTTACCTTAAAAGTTTTGACTGACAACTCCCTTGTTAAATAAAATTGGAAATATGTAATTTTCTTAGAAAACAAGGAAGATATGAAATAATGTGATGATGCAAAATCAAATAAAGAATTGGATAAACTTTAGGAAAACATTAAATTACATACCACCACGTCTTTCTGAGATTCAACCTCAGTAGTAGTGATCGCATGATCTTGGCCTTGATCCCTTGGCCTTTTCTGAGGAATGTTTTCTTGGATCTTTGGAAATTCATTTTCATAATGTACACTTTCTCTAAAATTGTAGAATTCAACATTGAAAACCTCTTTATTTCTCTTGAAATCATGATCTTGGTGGACTTTTTCACCACACTTGTAACAAACTCGCATTCCCTTCAGTCAAGTACTGTGGTGTTTCTTCCCACATTTACGCAGGATGGATATTCAAAATTCCCCTTCTTCTATTATTTCCATTTCCGGAGCGTTCAACAGATCTCTTCTTCTATTTCTTTTCTTTAAAGTCGTAAGACTTATAGAATTCCTTTTCTGTATTGATATCACATAAGACAATATCTTCTTATGATGAGATGGATTGTGAGACTAATTCTCTATGGAGAAATGGTTTTAACCCATAAAAGAATTGATCAATATTAATCCTTGGGGTATGTATATAATCTGCAGTATGCCTTTATAACCTTGTAATGTTAGCCTCATACTTTACAACATTCTCATTCTCCTTTTTCCTCAGACTCATAAATTGTCTTTCCATATATGCTCGATGGTAATGAGAAAATTATTTTTCTACAAAAATATCTTTAAACTCCCTCCATTAAATATTTGATACTTCTTCATCCTCCTTTGTTTTTTTAATTAATGACCACCATTGATTTGCATCTCCCGTGAGACGATAAACTACCATGGAAACTTTTTCCCTTTCGCTACTCCCCAAGGCATGAAATATTTTCTCTGAGAAACTTATCCATTTCTTAACTATAAAAGGATTTTTATTCCCATATAATGTTGGTGGTTGTTTCCTCATCAAGAAGTCTAACATTAATCCTCTGCATTGTGGATCAGGATTCTCTATTCGGGTAAGGATATTATTCATAACCTGAGTGAGTTGTCCTAGTATGGTGATAAGCTGATCAACCCCAGTTGCATCACCAACACCACTATAATTATCTTGAGTAGGAGGTAAATCCCTACATAGATTACGTGAATTGATATTGTTCTCATTCCTTCCACTAAGCGTCATTTCTAAACAATGTCATACACTAGATTAGTTTATTAAATGCAATAAATAATTCCAAACTTTTAAAAAACTTAACATAAATTGAACAGTTTGTTGATATAATCCATAATCATAAAAATTATTTTTTGAGGAGTTATATACTCATAAATCCTTAATAATGGTTTATAAAGAAAATGTGAATTATCCCAATCATATCCCCCAGGAGCGTCGTAACCAAGAGTGCAGCAAGGTCGGTTGTCGTGTACTTGGATACCCTGGGTCAAGCCCAAAACCCCTTGTTAGAGTTTTTACTCCTAGGTGCATCTATTTCAGATTCAACTCTAACTTCTTGCATACAAAAAGGGGTGTATTTCTTTGAAAATACATAAAATCTCTACATTGCCAAAATTTTAGGAATTTCTTCTATACTAATCTTCAAAGTCCATCTTAGGGTAATGTTCTCCAATCAGAGTTTTTCTTAATCTAGCTTCCAAGGTTTGTAATAAACTTCCCTTTATACCAACTGTAACGCCCCAACCGCAATTACCCAGAGTCGGTGCATTATTACATAACATTGTCATGATAATAAGGGATAAAATCTCGAAAGACCAATCAGATTAGTAGCCTTGTAAGTACTAAATACATTCATAAGTTTTAAATTACATTATAAAATGAAAAACAACAACAACATTGTCTCCATTGACCACATTCATATCCCTTAGCTTTTCCCTGAAGTTCATTCATAATAAACTTCTTCTCATCCTTGGAAAAATAAAACATAGAAAGGGGTGAGCTCAGATGCTCAGTAAGGATAACAATATTGCAGAAACTTTCATAAATAAGAATAAATATTTTAATCAATGTATAAGACTATAATATAAGCATTTTAAACATAAAATTCAGAAAAATGTGGAAAATATAAATTAAATAATCCCATTTACTTATTCACATGGATGTTATACTAGTGGAATAATCACATGAAATATCAATTTCCAATTTCATAATGATGGAATGGACAATTCTAGACTTTATAACCACTTAGTCAAGGCCTCGTGCCAAGACTACAAATAAGATTTTGTCAAGGAATTGTGCCAAGACACTAGTTTGTCTCATGAGACCGACTGATGCATCAAGAAGCTATAGCTAGCTCCATCCATCACTTACTATGTCCAATGCATTCCTCATATGAAAAGGTAGACACATAACATAAACATTCGTATTAAAACTAGCATACGAAATGTTAATAATATAACCATAAACCATGAATGTTAGAAAAATAACACATCCACAATCAAAAATATCACAAAACCTTCAATACAATATGTAATATTTGTATCGTAATGAATCAACTTCAAACAAGTGTAAAATCCATCAAAGTATGTTGAAATAGATGAAATCAAAACTATTTGAGAGAAATACCTATTTCTTTTTTTTTTGAAATAATTTAAAAGTCACATAATTATAAAAGAAAACATTTATTTTGAAAATATTCTTAGAATATTGTAAGGGAAGCTTCGACGATGTTATAATGTCCAAAAATAGGCATGCCTGTAGTATAAGTTAAAAAAAGGAATTCTTACCATAATTTTGTCGAAAAGGTCATAAAGTTCCTTATTTGGAGAATGATAGAAAGATAAATTTCAAAACATAGAAGTTCAAACAAGGGTATAAATGACTTTAACACATATTCTAAGAAATAATAAAAATATTTTTAAATGCATTTTATAGAAACAAATATGTGGATGATAAGGAGTTCCCAGTAGATACTCACGTAAAAACAACCTCAGATAATAAAGAGATTGTGAAATTTAACCCTTACATTGTATGATTTCTAGATCGATGGTACGTTAAACTCTTCTATAATAGTTAAATCATTGTTTTTAAATTACAAAAGAATCATATACATAAATATATATCATATATGCTCTTCTAATTTTACTTTGTAAATAATATTTCACTAGTTTCATTATTTCGGGTGTTAACTGATTCGTTTTCCTTTATGTTCTTGGTTATGTAATCCCTATTTTTTCTAGATAGGATTTATTTTATTATATCCATAATGATATTAAGTTCTTAAACATTATTTTTTAATCATAAAATGATATTTATTCTTGAATGGTTAAGATGGGAATGAATCTCATCGCGTTTGTGGATGACGGTAATCCGTACGTACGCAAGAGCGACAATACCATTATATTGATGGTCGAATCAAATGTAATTGGATGTTATATCATATATAAAGAATAATTAAAATGATAGATTTATTATTTATATCAATTATACTCATTATTATACCCATACAAACAGTGAAGTGTGGAATGACAAACAACACCACGACGTAGAGACGGTAAGCCGTACATATGCACGTATGGTGACTGTCATTTATATGATGGATAGAATAATGAATATGGTTGTACCCTATTTATAATAACATCACAATATTTATAAGGTACTATAGTAATTATTTTGGTATGGAAAAAACAAAGAAAGAGGAATTGGAAGAAGAAAAAACTTGAAAGATGTGATGGAATAATTACATCTTCTTCGAGTGTTTCTTTTTGATTTGATCAAAAGGGATCCTTAGGTTGGATTTATGATCAAATTTAGGCCTATATGTTGAATTTAGGGTAGTTGGGAGGATATTTAATCTGGGGATGGCCGATCCAAATGGCTTTGGAGGAGTGATTTTGAGAGAAGGGGAAGTACCCTTTTATAAGAGAGGTTAGGGTCGCTTCCTGAAAACCTTGAAATATTATTTTATTATACAATCATATTCTGTTTATAATGGCTCCAAAATAATTTATTTAACGTATAAGGTAGTTATGTGTCTAAATACTATCAACCAATAGGTTTTATACAGGTTTAGGTCACCATATTAACCATATCATTTATATTTAACTCCTTGTTAAATAGTTTGACATTTACCATGTCAGTTTGTATTTTTATATTATATGGTTAATAAACGTACTATAAAATGCCAAGAGAAACCCAAGTGGTTAATTATTGATATTTTTAACCTTATCTAAGTCCTTTGTCATAACCTTATAATTTTTGGAATATTAAATCAATTAATAATATAGTATTATTTTTAAAAATTCAATTATGTCAATTTTGACGCTATTTAGTATTTGATTTTTTTGAAAGCCAGAAAAACTGTATCACTTCGAATAAAATTTATTTAATCAACCCTAAAATGTCATATTAATCTATAAAATTAGTTTAATTCATCAAAATTTTCAATTTACATTAATTTTTAAATTTATAATATCAATTATTTTAATCATTCATGAATCAGGTAGTTACCGCATCATTATTGTGTCCTAAATAAATTTAATTATTTAAAGTTTAAAAATTATAAACAAATACCATTATGTAGGAAATATTTTTAGATTTATATTGAATATTTATAGTCTAATTTACCATATTTATAACCCGGTATTAAAAAAAATTAGTTATTAAACTTTGAATTTAACACTTTTAACTCTTCTTTTAAATATAATAATAATAATTATACTAATCTAATCCAAGTGGAAATAAAGGATAATATTTTATTCCTAATGTTGTTTTTTGTCAAAATACATTTAACCAGTAGAATTAGGACATGTTTTAGGGTAATTATTATTTCATTTGTTACCTTTAATTACCCTATTTACTTTTAACCACCTGAAATAAAAGTAAAATGTTACTGTTCACCAAAAATTAGTTTCATCTTATTGAACCACATTTTAATTACTGATATCAACTGTGTCTCTCAGATTTTTTAAATTCAATTCAGAGAAGCGGTAAAATTACGTTTTATGCAAATTTTTAAATGCGCCTAGAAGGTGGGTAAAAGACGGTAAAAAGTTTAATAAAATTTTATATATCTAATATTATTATAAAATGAATCGAATGAATTAAATTTAACATAAATAGGTATTATATATATATTTTTACCTAATATAAATTTAAATAAGATAACTAATTATTTAAATAATAATTTGATTTTAAACAATAATGCAGTGTTTTTCACTATTCATCAAAAATTGAATGTTTTTATAAAAATACCAAAAATCCACCCTAAGATAATTTTGATATATTTGAATCAAAAAATGAAGTCCATTTTGAAAAATAAAATTTATAAAATTTCAAAAAGTGGGTATTACTATTCATAACAGCTAGTTTGATTGGTCGTGGTGTGTAAAAACTCCAAGCTGTGTACAATGCAAGCTATTGCATTATTCAAAGAGAAGTGTATCATGGAAGCTTGGGGTGTTACACATATATTTAATAATATTTTCATATAACTTCAAGTTTCTCATCATATTATGGAATTTCTATGAACTTTTGATGTGATAGATACTCTAAGGATGTTACCACATTTATGTAATATAGAAAAAAACTCCTGTGGTGATAAGATATTTACTAATATTTATGTCTTTGAATATACATATAGTCAAAATTAAAATCACAATTATTTCAAGGGTACCAACTAAAATAATTCTATAGTAATATTCCAATCCTCCTAATTAGTGTTCTGATATTGATAAAACATGTAACTAAATGACAATTTATCTTATTCTATTATTTAATATAATGTTTGTAGTATTTCCTATTAAAAAGGACTTATTTTGAACCATGTAAATATCGAGTGTTTCAGTGTGCGTATGTGTGAGCAATTCCTTCTGTTTATTACTTCATTAAATTTTTGAAGTTAGGAGGTATGTTGTCTTGTATGTATGGGATGAAAATATTATTATCTTAGATAAACCATTTTACACATTTTAAATATTTTAAAACATCCAAGGCCCTGTTCCACTAAAGAAGTTTTAGATGGAACGTTCTAGGATGTAAGGTTTATAACATAAAAAGTGTTATTAGTGTTACTTGGTCTTGTTGTCAAATCATGGAAGGTAACTTATAGAAGTTAAATCCTTATCCTTTATGTATTTTCATTTGAGGGAGATACTATTTAGACTGATGGAAATAGAGGTGGTAAAGTTATAACTAGATAATTTTGATTGATTGGATTTCAGATTATAGATAATGTGGGTAGGGGACAATCTATTTTGGGATTATATGGATCTTTCATTGATAATAGTAAAACTAGAATAAATATAGAAAGTGAATTGGGAAGGAATCTATTGAAAGGTTCTAGGATTGATTCAAATGATACTAGACCAAAATATATTATTCAACATCTGTGAGAAGAAGATGATTGGTAGATTTATTTATTTTCTTGCAAACATATATAAAAAGCCTTCTTTAATAGAAAAATTACTTCCGATATAATTAATTTTCATCATGAATATTTCAAAAGTATAGTTCATGGATAATTATGTGAATAACTACAATGTGGTTTGGAGTCATCTAAAGTCAATTATGGTGAAATTTACTAGAGGTGTATGAGTATTAATAATTATGTCATTGTTTTTAGAATCATGGGACAAGATGATCACTTCTATGAAAAATTCCAGTGGTAATAAAAATATATACTTTGAGGAGATTTGATATTTGATTCTAAATAAATAAATTGCATGGAAGTATGTATAGGGTTCTACCAGAAAAATATTTTCTATAGAATGGAGGGGATGTTCTACTGATAAAAAAATTATGAGAAGAAAGAAGACTGAAGGGAAATGAGGACAGGAAATCAGTAGGCTCAAAAGATTTCATATATTGGCATTCTAGACAAAAAGGTTATCTAAATAAAGAATATAGGGACCATAGGTTTTATTTTATAATGAATTATTTAATTTCTTTTATAAATTCTTCAAGTGAGTAATATTTAACTTTATTTCTAAGTGTTGTATGATTGTTATAGTCATGGATTCTTGACTCTAGAGCATCATTTATCACAATGTCAACAAGAGTATGCAACTATAAATTTGTGACCATAACCTTAAGAAAGGTTCTTCAATTAAATAGGGAAGCACCTGAGGTTTTTGGAAAAGTATATGTGAATAATAGGATGAATAATCATTAAGCAGTGATGTTTTAGGGTGTTTATTACATACCAGGTGTAACACCCAAAGCTTCCACGACACTCTTCTCTTTAAATAATACAATAGCTTATGTTGTACAAAACATCAAGTTCTAGGACACCACGACCAATAAAACTAGCAATTATGAATATTAATACCCCCTTTTTAGATTTTATAAATTTTATTTTTCAAAATAGACTTCATTTTTGGATTTATAATATCAAATTTTATTAGGGTGAATTTTTTTCATTTTTCACAAAACTTTAAATTTTTTATAAATAGTGAAAAAACTAAGTTATTGTTTAAAATTGACTTTTTATTTAAATAAATAGATATCTTATTTAAATTTATATTAGCTAAAAATAAATACATATTAACTATTTATGTTCAATTTAATTCACTAGAGTCATTATATAATAATATTAGATATATAAAATTTCATTGAACTTTTTACCGTCTTTTACCCACCTTCAGGGCACATTTCCAAATTTTCATAAAACATGATTTTAATAGTTCTTTGAATTGAATTTCAAAAATATGGGAGACAAGGTTGACATCATTAAGTAAAATGTTTCTCAATAAGATGAAAATAAGTTTTGGTGAATAGTAACTTTTGACTTTTATTTATCACGGTTAAAAGTAAATAGGGTAATTTAAGGTAAAAAATGATATTATAATTACCCTAAAACATGTCCTAATTATATTTTATAAGTGTATTTCGGCTAAAAAACAACCTTATGAATAAAATATGATCCTTTTGGTCCACTTGGATTAGATTAGGACATTAATTATTATTTTATTTAAAGAAGAGTTAAAAGGGTAAAATTCAATGATTAATAACTAAAACATTTTTAATATATGATTATACATAAGATAAATTAGAATATAAATATTAATATAAATATAAAAATGTTCCTACATAATCGTATTTTATTTATAATTTTAGACATTAAATAATTAAATTTATTTATGACACAATGATGATGCAGTAATTACATTATTCATGAATGATTAAAATAATTGATATTATAAATATCAAAATAAATGTAAATTGAGACTTATGATGAATTTAACTAATTTTATTGGTTAATATCACATTTTAGGTTTGATTAAATAAATTTTATTCGAAGTTATAAAGTTTTTCTGGCTTTCAAAAAAATCAAATACCAAATAGTTTCAAAATTGACATAATTGAGTTTTTTAAAAAAATACAATATTATTAATTGATATAATATATCTAAAATCTAAGTTCGTCCAAAGGAGTTAGATAAGGGTAACTATGTCAATAAATAACCACTTGGGGTTCTCTTGTCGGTTTATAGTATGTTTATTTACCATATAATATAAAAATGCAAAGAGACATGGTAAATGACATACTATTTAACTAAGAGTTAAATCTGAAAGTTAAGGATAATATGGTTACCTAAACCTATATAGAACCTATTGGTTGAGAGTCTTTCTACCCATCCCATCTTATCCTCCAAATAAATCATTTTGGGGCCATTATAAACCCAATATGATTGTATAATAAAATAATATTTCAAGGTTTTCCTAAAGGGACCCTCACCTCTCTTATAAAAGGGTACTTCTCCTTCTCTCAAACTAAAACCTCCAAAGACATTTGGCTCAGACAAACCCTTCTTAAATATCCTCATAATTACCCTAAATTCAACCTATATTCCTTATCTTGATCATAAATCCAACCGAAGAAACCCTTTTGATCAAATCAAAAGGAAGGACCCAAAGAAGTGGTAATAATTTCATCACCGCTTTCAAAGTTCTTTTCTTCTTCCACTTCCTCTTTATTTGTTATGTCCATAACAAAATAATAACTCCATCACCTTCTACATATTGTGATATTATTATAAATATAGTACAACTATATTCATTATTCTATCCATCCTATTAATGAAAAAGTCACCATACGTGCGTATGTACGACTTCCCGTCTCCACGTCGTGGTGTCGTTTGTCATTCAACATTTCACTATTTGTATGGGTATACTAATGAGTTTGATTAATTTAAATAATAAATATAACATGTTAAGGATTCTTTATATATGATATATCATCCAATTATATATTATTCCACCATAAATAGAATGGTAGTGTTGCTCGTGCATACGTATGAATTACCAACTCCACGAACGCGATGAGATTCATTCCCCATCATAACCATTCAAGAATAAATATCATTTTATGATTAAAAACTAATGTTTAAGAACTTAATATAATTATGGATATGAATCAAATACATCCTATCCACAAAAAACATGGTTTACATAACCATTCACATAAAGGAAAACGAATCAGTTAAAACCCAAAATAATGATACTACTGAAATATTATTAACAAAGAAATATTAGAAGATCATATATGATATCATATTTATGTATATGGTTCTTGTATAATTTAATAAAAATTATTTAACTATTATACAGAAGGATAATGTACCCTTAATCAAATAAAAGTACAAGTTAAGGGTTAAATTTCACAATCTATTTATTATTTGAGGTTGTTTTTACGTGAGTATCTTCTAGGACCACTTTATCATCCACATCTATGTTTCTTAAAAATGTATTTGAAAATATTTTTATTATTTCCTTGAATATTGGTTAAAGTCATTTATACCCTTTTTTGACCTTCTTTGTTTTTAAAGAAATCTTTCCATCGCTTTCCAAACAAGGTACTTTATGACCTTTTCGACAAAAGTAAGGTAAGATTGTCTTTTTCTAACTTATATAGTGGGTGCAGCTATTTTCCACCTTTATAAAATTGTCGAATATTCCCTTACAATATTCGAAGAATAATTTCAAAATAGACGTTTTCTTTTATAATTAGGTAACTTTTAAATGATTTAAAAAAAGAGATATTTCTCTCAAATAGTTTGAATTTCATCTATTTCAACATCCTTTGACGAATTTTACACTTGTTTGAAGTTGATTCAATATGATAAAAATATTCCATATTTTATTGATGGTTTTGTGATATGTTTTACTATGGATGTGTTATTTTTATGCCATTCATGGTTTATAATTAAATTATTGACATTTCGTATGCTAGTTTTAATACGAATGTTTATGTTATGTTTCAACCTTTTTATATAAGGAATGCATTGGATTTAGTAAGTGACAGGTAGAGGCTTCTATATCTCCTTGATGCATCAGTAGGTATCATGAGACAAAATAGTGTCTTGGCACAAGGCCTTGAAAAAATATTATTTTTAGTCTTGGCACGAGGCCTTGACTATGTGGTTATGAAGTCTGGCATTATGCATTCCATCATTTTGAAATTGGCTATTGATATTGAATGAGATTATTCGACTAGTAGAATATCCATGTGAATAAGTAAATGATATTATTTTATTTATATTTTTAATATTATATAGAAGTTTATGTTTAAAAAGATAATTTTTAGTCTTATACATTGCCTTAAATTTTTATGCTTATTAATGAAAGTTTATGCTCTATTGTTATCCTTACTAAGCATCTGAGCTCACCCCTTTCTATGTTTTATTTTTTCAGGATGAGAAGAAGAATATTTTGATTGACCTACAGGGATAGTCTAAGAGATATTAATGTGGTAAATGGAGACAATTTTTTTGTTTTTTATTTTATAATGTAATGTAAAACTTATTAATGTATCTAGTACTTCCAATACTACTAAACTGATCGGCATTTCAGGATTTGATCCCTTGTGATCATAGCAATGTTATGTAAAAACGCACTAACTCTGGGTAACTGGGGTTGGGGATTTACAGTTGGTATCAGATGAAGTTTAGTACAAACCTTAGAATCTAGATTTAGAAAAACTCTAACTAGAAAACATTACCCTAAGATTTACATCTAGGATTACAATAGAAGAACATCCTAAAATTTTGGTAATGTAGAGATTTTGTGTATTTTCCAAGAAATACATCCCTTCCTGGATACGAGCAGGTAGAGGAAGCTCTAGAACATATGTACCTAGGAGTGAAAACTCTGACAAGGAGTTTCAGGCTTGACCTGACATATCCTAGTACACAACAACGGGCCTTGCTGCACTCTTAGTTACAACAATCTCAGGGGATATGCTTATAATAATTCACATTTTATTTACAAACCATTATAAAGGATTTATGAGTATATACCTCCTCAAAGAAAAAATGTTTATTATTATATATTATATCCATAAAATGTTAAATTTATGTTAAGTGTTTTACAAGTTTATAATTATGTACTGAGATTCATAAACTAATATAGTGTATGTCATTGTTTAGAAATGGCACCTAGTGGGAGGAATAGAAACTGTATCAACACACATAATCCATATAGGTATTTACCTCCTACTCAAAATAATTATAGTGGATCTGGTGATACTACTAGTGCTGATCAGCTTATCACTATACTGGGACAACTCACTCAGGTTATGAATAATAACCTTACTCGTATGGATCTCCCTGATCCACAACACATAAGATCAATGTTAGACCGCTTCATGAGGCAACAACCAAAAAAATCAACAGGACTACAAATCCATTGGTAGCTAAGAAATGGATAAGTTTCTTAGAGAAAATATTTCATGCTTTGGGGAGTAAGGAAATGGAAAAAGTTGTCATGGCTATTTATTTCCTTAGAGGAGATGAAGATCAATGGTGGTCATTGATTCAAAATACAAAGAAGGATGAAGAGTTGTCAATTATGGAATGGAGGGAGTTTAAAGAGATTTTCTTAGAGATATACTTTCCTTGTGACCATCGAGCGGATATAGAAAGGAAATTTATGAGTCTACGTCAAAAGGAGGATGATAATGTCACAAATTATGAGGATAACTTTACAAGGTTAGCAAGGCATGTTTTAGATTATATATGTAACCCAAGGAGTAAGATAGATCGATTCTTTAATGGGTTAAAACCATTTCTCCATTGAGAGTTATTCTCACAATCCTTCTCATCATATGAATATGTAGTCTCATGTGCTATCAATATAGAAAATGAATTCTTTAAGTCTTACGATATTAAAGAAAATATAGAGAATAAGAGATCTACTGAACACTTTGAAAATGGAAATAAGGGGAAGAAGAGAAAATTTTAATATCCATCATATGGTAAATATAGAAAGAAACCCCTCGGTACCTGCTTGAAGGGAATGGGATTCTGTTATAAGTGTGGTGAAAAAGTACACCAAGCTCATGATTGTAGGGGAAAGAAATAGGCTGTCAATGTTGAATGCTACAATTTTAGAGAAAATGGATATTATGCAAATTAATTTCCTAAGCACCAAGGAAACGTATATCAAAAAATTCCAAGGGAGAAAGGCCAAGCTTATGCGATCACTAATACTGAGTTTGAAGCTCAGAAAGATGTGGTGGTAGGTAATTTAATGGTTTCATAAAGTTTATACAATGATTTATTTGATTCTAGATCATTTCACTATTTCATAGCTTCCCAGTTTTCTAAGAAAATCTGATATTTCCAATTTTATTTACCAAGGGAGTCGTCAGTCAAAACTCCTAAGGTAAGTATCATTGTAACAAAGTTTTGTGAATTAGTTCCCATTAGGGAATATAAATGTTCTTATTCTACTAATCTCATTGTCATGCCCATGATTAAATTTCATATAATCCTTGGAATGAACTAGTCTTGAACCATGATGCAAAAATTTATTGTAAGAAGAAGGAGGTTACAATTTTCAATGATGATAAGGAGTACCTTATCTTTAGAGTAGAAATTTCACCACCTGATTTCTATCTAGATCCACCACAATAGCTCTACTAAATTCAATTATTGGGGAGGAAGAGAATGAAATAACTATGGGTGAGGAAGGAAATGTTCAAATAGAGTATGTACCTATTATGCAAGAATATGTTGATGTGTTTCTAGAGGATTTACCGGGACAACCTCTAGAATGAGAAATTTAGTTTTCCATTGATTTAATTATTGATTCAAGGACCATATCCAAGACCCCTTATAGAATGGACACTGTGGAATTAGTGGAACTAAAGAAACAACTAGAGGAGTTGAGTAATAATGTATTTATTCACCCTAGTGTTTATCTTTGGGGATCCCCTATTCTTTTTGTTAAGAAGAAAGATGAATCTATGAGGTTGTGCAATGAATACATTGAGATCAATGATATAACAATAAAGAACATGTATCCACTACCTCAAATTGATGATTTATTTGATCAACATCATGGAGCTCTATATTTTTTAAAGATTGACCTTTGATCTGAATACCATCAGTTGTGCGTGAAGAAGGAAGACATTTTGAAGACAGCATTTCGTACCTAGTATGGGCATTACGAGTTTACATTAATGCCTTTTGGACTGACTAATGCACCCTCTATTTTCATGGATCTAATGAATAGAGCTTTCAAGGAATATATTGATGAATTTTTAGTATTATTTATTAATGATATCTTGGTATACTCAAAAATAAACAAATATCGTGAAAATTAGTTGTGCACTATTCTAAAATATCTCAAAAGAAATCCATTATATGAAAAGTTTAGCAAGTGTGAATTCTAGATTCAGGAAATTTCTTTTCTGGTCCATATTGTCTCCAAGGATGGAATCTCTATTGATCCTTCAAAGACCAAGGAAATATAAGAATGGCCAGCACCGAAAAGTATAACTGAGGTACACAGTTTTATTGGTTTAGTAGGTTATTATCGGAATTTCACCCTGAATTTTTCCTGATTGGCTAACCCATTAACTAAGCTCACAAAAAAAGGGGTTAAATTTGTTTGGACAAAATAGTGTGAATAATGTTATGAATAATTGAAGAAATGATTAGTCAATGGTCCTATATTGACTCTACCATCAGGTAATGATGGTTTTGTTATTTATAGTGATGCTTAAAATAAAGGACTTGGTTGTGTCCTTATGCAGAATGATAGATTTATTGCCTACACATCATGATAGCTAAAAATTCATGAACAAAACTATCCTACTCATGATCTTGAGTTAGAAGCTGTAATCTTTTCTATGAAGATTTGGAGACACTATCTCTACGGTGAAAAAATGTGAGATATATACCGATCACAAGATTTTAAAGTATATTTTTTCATAGAAAGAACTCAACATGAGGAAAAGACAATGGCTTGAACTAATCAAAGATTATAATTTCACTATACACTACTACCCGGGAAAGGAAAATAAGGTGGCATATGCTATGAGCAGAAAGAATCATGGAGTTATGAACAAGATGAGAGTTGAAAGGGATCATATGTAAACGGATCTGGTAAAAATGAATATGGGAATAATCATGCAAGGTGAAACATCGATAATTTTTCAAATGGTTTCCAGACCATCATTAATAGAAAGGATAAAATGTTCTCTGGCTGATGATAAAGAGTTTCAAAAGAAAATTAAAGCTATGAATGATGGGAGATTGATATACTTCATATATGAAGATGGAATTTTGAAATTTAGGAAGAGACTTTGTGTTCCTGACATACCTGATCTAAAAAGAGAATTTTGGGATGATTCTCATAGCTCCAATTTCTATATACACCTTGGTAGCACTAAGATGTATAGATATTTGAAGGAACATTTTTGGTGGGAAACATGAAGAGAGATATTGCTTATTAAGTGTCAAGATGTATAGTTTTTCTACAAGTGAAAGTTAGAAGACAACATCCTAGAGGAGTCATGCAACATCTTCCCATACCTGAGTGTAAATGGGATGACATTACGATAGCATTTTTCTCGGGGCTACCAAAAACTCCTAGGAGGAATGATGCAATATGGTCCATTGTTGATCGTCTTACCAAGTCAACACATTTTCTTGATATAAGAGAAGATTTACCACTTGAATGTCTAGAAATACTATATATTAATGAAGTTGCAAGACTTCATGGATTACCCGTATCAATTGTCTTTGATCGTGATCCCTGTTTTACCTCAGGATTCTGGAAAAGTCTTCAGAAGGCCTTGGATACTGAACTTCCTTTGAGCACTGCCTACCACCCTCAAACTGATGGATAATCAGAACAAACTATTGAAGCCTTAGAATACATGTTTAGATCTTTCTCACTTGACTTTAAAAGTATGTGGGATCAATATTTACCTATGGTAGAGTTTTCCTATAACAATAGCTTCCATTCAAGTATTCATATGGCCCCATATAAAGCATTATATGGAAGGAGATGTTGCACACAAACTTATTGGCATGATGTTGGTGAAACAAAACTCGTAGGCCTAGAACTTATTGAGGAAATAATGGAAAAGGTGAAGGTTATCCAAACCCACATCAAAGCATCTCAAAGTAGGAAAAAGATCTACGTGGATACCCGAAGGAAGGATTTGAATTTCAAGTCCAAGATCCTGTTTTCGTGAAGGTATCTTCATGGAAGGGTGTTATACAATTCGATAAGAAGGGAAAATTAAGTCCCAGGTACATGAGACCATTTGGAATTATTAAAAGAATTAGAGTTGCAGCTTATCATTTAGAAATGATGCCAAGTCTCTCCAAAGTTCATGATGGTTTCCAGGTATCACTGTTGAGAAAATACATTCCTGACCCAACACATGTACTCGCCTATGAAGAAATAGAATTGGAACCTGATCTGTCTTATTCCGAAGAACCTATCAGAATTCTTGATACCAAAGAACAATTTTTGAGAAATCGGACAACTCATCTGGTAAAAGTTCTATGTAGAAACCATGAGATAGAAGAGGAAACATGGGAACCCGGGGAACTTATGATGTAGAACCACCAGAATATTTTGTTGTTGTAATATTATAGAAATTTAGAGGATAAAATTTTCTGAATGAGGGGAGAATGTAACACCTCATTCTTCCACGATACGCTTCTCTTTGAATAATACAATAGATAGCATTGTATGCAACTTCATGTTCTAGCACACTATGACCAAGAAAAATAGCCATCATGAATAGTAATACCCACTTTTTGAAATTTTATAAATTTTATTTTTCAAAATGGACTTCATTTTTGGATTCATAATATCAAAATTAGCTTATGGAGAATTTTTGGTATTTTTCTGAAAACATTCAATTTTGGATGAATAGAGACAAACACTGCGTTATTGTTTCAAACCAACTTTATATTTCAATAATTAGTTATATTATTTAAATTTATACTAGGTAAAAATAGATAAATAATAACTATTTATTTTCAATATAATTTATTGGAGTCATTTTATACTGATATTAGATATATAGAATTTTATTGAACTTGTTACCGTCTTTTACCCACCCTCTAGGCGCATTTGCAAATTTGCCTAAAACGTAATTTTACCGCTTCTGGGAATTGAATTTCAAAAATCCAAGACACACAGTTGACATCAATAAGTAAAACAAGGTTCAACAAGATGAAAATATTTTTTTATGAATAGTAACTTTTGACTTTTATTTACCACGGTTAAAATTAAATAGGGAAATTTAAGGTAAAAATGATATTATAATTATCTAGAAACATGTCCTAATTGTATTGGATAAGTGTATTTCGACCAAAAACAACCATAGGAATAAAATATGATCCTTTTGGTCCACTTGGATTAGATTAGGACATTTATTATTATTTTATTTAAAGAAGAGTTAAAAGTGTTAAATTCAAAGTTTAATAACTAAATTTTTTTTAATATAGGGTTATACATAAGATAAATTAGACTATAAATATTAATTATAAAGATAAAAAGATTTCCTATATAATGGTAGCTTATTTATAATTTTTAGACATTAAATAATTAAATTTATATATGACACAATGATGATGCAGTAATTACATTATTCATGAATGATTAAAATAATTGATATTATAAATATCCAAATAAATTTAAATTGAGACTTCTGATGAATTCCACTAATTTTCTACGTTAATATGAAATTTTAGGGTTTATTAAATAAATTTTATTTAAAGTGATTAAGTTTTTAGGGCTTTCAAAAAAATCCAATAATAAATAGTTTCAAAATTTATATAATTGAGTATTTAAAACAAATACTATATTATTAATTGATATGATATTCCTAAAAATATATGGTTAATCCAAATGACTTATATAAGGTTAAAGATATCAACAATGAACCACTTGGGGTTCACTTGGCAATTTATAGTAAGTTTATTAACCATATAATATAAAAATACAAAGAGACATGCTAAATGTCAAAGTATTTAACTAAGAGTTAAATTTAAAAGATAAGGTTAATATGGTGACATATGTAACATCCCAGTTCTGGAAGCTACCCAGAGGAGCTTCATACCTGGTTGGTCACATGGGCTCAAGTGCATTTCCCCAAATGCCGGAGGCTACTAACTAGCAGTGAGGGCCTTGGGTGTGATAGTGGGGAAACTATGCCCTCATTGGCAGAGTATACAGTGGAACTAAATAAATACATATAAGAGAGGAAGCAGTAATAATGAAATATAGCAGTAACAGTGGAAAACTGAAAGTATAAACTGGAGAACATATATAAAATGATGCATGAGACAAATGTCTAGGAAAACTTCCATACAAGTCACAATGCTGGAATACAAAAGTTCTAAACCAAAGTAAAAAAGAAATCAGATGAACTTCTCAGCATCTCAAGCCATATCTTGGTCCCATTCTCTTTAACTCCACAAAAAATCAAGTACCGGAAGTAGAATGATTCTTCCCCTTATCTATACTTGCAACAATATAATCTGTTTGGGCCCAAAAGCATGGCCCAAACAGGGTGTGAGACTAAATCTCAACAGGCAACCACCTGAATATCTGTGCCTAATAGTCAGTGAATATATGCTAGGTAAAAGTATATAAAATGGTAAATAGGAAAGTTCTCAACAGTAATCAATCCACAGTTTCAATATCAAGCAACAATGAAACAAACAGCTAAACCTCAAACAGGTAACCCTCTGGGAAGTACTCACAGCCATCCCCTCTGGTCCTACCTAAGAAGTACAAGCAACCCTCTGGGTAGTGAACTTAGCCTAACCCCTCTAGTTCAGTCATACGAATTAATAAAAACTCTCTGAGGAAGAACACACAATTAATTCTCCTTAAAGTCAAAGGTAAAACAAGAATCTCTGAGGAAACTCACACAGTCAATTCCCCTTATAGTCTAAGCTTGTCAAGGACTCTCTGAGGAATCTCACACGGTCAATTACCCTTATATCCCCAAGGTCTAGGACCCCTTGAAGAAGTTCACATGGTAAATTACCCTTATAGCCTAGGTCGTTCAATTAAAACAAATAATCTCTAAGGAAGCTCACGTAGTCAATCCCCTTATAGTCTAAAGTAATCAATGACTCTCTGAGGAAGCTCACTCGGTCAATTCCCTTTATAGCCCTATGTGGTCCTAGGTTCTCTGAGGGTGCTCACTTGGTCATTACCCCTTATAGCCTAAAGTTCTCAAATACTCTCTGAGGAATCTAACTCAGTCAATCCCCCTTAGAGTCTACTACACCAGGTTCTCATGGCCCTGTGTAGGTCAACGAGCAAAGCAGTGCAATATGGCCAAAGTAAACCTACAGAACTACTTGGCTAAACAGTCTACAACATTGATGAAGATAAAATTTTCATATATTTTATACTGTAATTCATTTTTTATAATCCCACCATAGTGTTATTGTTAGGGTAATTGTCACATTTTTATTTTATAGTTGTAATTTGAGCTTAAATGCAAAAATGTAGTTAAATCTGTAATTTTGACATATTTTTATCATAGGGGTACTTTTATCATTTCCCGTAACATATATGTCCAAATTTTATGATTAATTTTTTTTAGAATCCTTATTTAATTTTCTTAATTTTTTTCTTCTGGACCATGGGCTGAATCGATCATCTAGAGGCCGTAACAATTCAATGAAGTTGAAGAGTTGTCTGGGCGGACAAAATGGGACCCACCAATGTAACTAAAGCATAACTCCTCCCAAACACATCCAAATGAAATTATTCCTGCTGGAAAGGAAATAGGATTCACCAAATCACGTCCATGATGAATTGAAAGTCAACACACCCTCATTAATGCATAATGTGAACACTCCAAACATGTGGAAGGTGAAACGTCTCACGAGGAAGAAACTGCTGTACTGAGACATTAATTCATAACATCTGAATAACGCATCACAAATGTCCCATATTTTTTGGAGGGATGATAATTCAAGAGGGGAACATCTTTTATTAAGGAACAAAGGCATGAACCGATAGGATAAAGGGCCATAATTTCTAGGGAAGTTGAAGAATTTGAATTTGGCCAGTCAAATGGACAGATTAAATGACTCTGATTAAATCGGTAATAACTCCTACATAAGATGGCCAATAAAGCTCGTATTTGGAGGGTGAACGTAGGATAAATTATTAAACAACATTTATGAGGACACATATAACAAATTCGTTCATTTAATGGAACATCCATGCAGAAACTATCGGATTAAATGTTTTGAGTGTGAATTCTTCACCTCCTCTCCCTATAAATATGTATCATCACCCCTTCTCAAAGCATTGACACTTCTGTGTGCAAATTTTACATTTTTTTGTAGTTTATTTCCATTGTAATAGTATTATGAATTTTTAATATATTTTTATGATATTCATATCATTATAATCTTTTTTATCTTTTGTTTTCCATCACATTCTTCTTCACTATGATCTCGTGTACTCATGATCATGAGTAACTAACCCAAGGAATATCCTAGGGGATCAATCTAGTATTGAACCCAAGTCATTATACATTAATTTTTATTATGTTTCTTATTTTCTTAGAGTTATTCCGAGGGGGGTCTTAGCGGGAAAGGTGCCTTTGTGTCTCCACTTGCCACCCGAGGCTTAGCTTTCTCTTCTACAATATTCTCCCTCGATCAAGGAGGTGAATGTGCGGTCTATCGGCGATTTTTGAGTGCATAGTATATCCACAGCCATAGGTAGAAGAGGATTTTCATTCATATGATGGAACGTGATCATTAAGTATATTTTAAGCTAACAAATAGGCGATGAAGGTTTATTCTAGATAATCTCTTGGGAAAATCTCCCTTCTGTCTAACATCATTTTGTTTTCATTCATTCTATTTTCATTTCATTGCATGTTTAATTTTAGTATTTCATTTTCAATTCTCAATATTCATTTCTGAACATTTTATTATATATATGTGTGAATTAGAAGTTGTGAGTAATTGACCGTGAAAACTCCTCAATAGATCAACCTAGGTCAGCCATAGTGCTACACTTAGTATAAATATTTTTGAGAGCGTGCACGACAACGTTCCATCAAATTAGTGTCGTTGCTGGAGAGCCAAGTGGTTTTCATTCCCTATTTTTATTCAAATTTTTTAAATAATTTTCCCTTCATTTAAATAAAACAACAAAAATATAATAAATTTTAAAAACTAAAAAAATATTCTTTCTTCATGAGGTATTCAAATTATGATTATTATGCATGGAATGACCAATCTCAAGTGCAAGAAAATGTTTACAATGAACTTGATGCTCAGTTTCATAGGATTAGCGATAAAGTGCAAAACCTGGAGATCCAAATAGAATTGATTTCAGAATATGTACGCACATCCCAGAAGTTACCCAAACCTAAGCTGGAACCTATGTTAGAACCTGAAACAAAATGAGTGGTGAAAGAGATTTCACCAATCATTTTTTACATTAATGAACCTAAGATGGGTGAGAAAAAACTTCTAAAGGAACTAATCACATCATCTTTCACTCAACCATTGCTCGAGGAGGTCCCAAAAGTACACATTCATGCTGATGCAGTCATGGGAGATCAGCATTATTTAGAAGAATCCTGGAATAACATTGTCAAAGATAACATGAAACATGATCTTCCTATCCTTGATGACGAGACATCAAAAAAAGTATACCTATCTCTTGAATTGGAAGATAATAAATAAGGTGCACCTTCTGAGATTTATTTTCTAATGGTCATGCATGAAGAGATCAATTTCCAAGATGACTTACTTGAAAGGGAAAATTTCTTTATTGATTCATCGTGTTTTAATCTTATTCCAACTAAATTATTTTCTGACTTCTATTTCATTGAAATTTCTGATACAACCCAAATAGAGAATACTATGGATATTAAAGAAGAGACCACTCAAGTGGTGGTAATTTAAGAAGAAGGGATGGAGAATATGGTGGTGTGACTACCTCCTCAACAAAAATTTGTATACCATATGGTGGATGACACCACAAAAGTTAACAGGGAGCACCCATATCATTTATTCCCTCCCACATCTAACCTCAAATTTATTATTTATTCTTTCTTGGGGGTTGATAACTTTATTATATTCTTTGGGGTTCTATACTTTCAGATTTTACTCATGGATATTGGGAAAACTCACATGTGGTGGTTCGTCTCAAAGAAACCGCACCCACCTTCTGATTTGGGATAATCCAATGAAACTGCATGACTATGGGCTGTAAAAACCTAGCACCTGCTTGGGGGTCTAAACCAAGCATTATCTCTTTTCTTTTCCTTTTCTCATTTTTTTATTTATTTTTATTATGTATTTTCATCACTTTCTTGTAGTATTAATGTGGTCTCTTCTCGGAGCTTAACTCAAGGCATCCACTTCAAAAATAATGTCAGGTTGTATCTTTTCTTCCATTGGATTTTCTCCAGTTATATTTATATTTTGTTGAGTTTAAATGAAGGGTAGTAAAGTTTAAGTGTGGGGGAGTGTCAAAATTCTTAGTTATTCTTGTGTGCTTTTCATTTTTGATTATTATATTTTTAGTATTTTTGAGCTTTAATGAATATTCTTATCACTTTTCACACATAAATTGATTTTGAAAGAGTTGAAATGATTTTTGAAATAATGAATTTTAAATGAGTATTGATGAGAAAACATTTTTCTTTAATTGGATTGTCGATCATTTTTATGAGTTTGACTGATTTTTGAAATCCATGACCATGAAACACGGACTCAAAATATTCTTCCAATCATGTGAGGTATTCTAAAACAGTTTTACATTTTCTTCCTAATACCCACACCTTCTTGAGGGAAACTTGAATTTTTTGTGAGAACCAAAATTTGTGAATATTCTCTTTTGAAGCTTTGGATTTCCTGGAATGTAATTAAAATTATTGATACATCTCTTTGGCTAGCCACATTTTATCTTGAGACCCACCATTACATTTATATTAATACTTAAGGCAGCATTGTGGCTGACCTAGGTCGATCTCTTGAGGAGCTGTCATGGTCAATCAATCACTGCTTCTAATTCACATATATATATATATAATAAAATGTTCAGAAATGAATATTGAGAATTGAAAATGAAATACTAAAATTAAACATGCAATGTAATGAAAACAGAATGGATGCAAACAGAATTATGTTAGACAGAAAGGAAATCTTCCGAAGAGATTATCCAGAATGAACCTTCATCGCCTCTTTGTTAGCTTCAAATCTACTTAATGATCATGCTTCATCGTATGCATGAACATAATCTTCTACCTATGGGAGTGGATGTATGATGCACTCAACAATCGCCGAGAGACCGCACATTCACTTCCTCGATCGAGGGAGAATATTGTAGAAGAGAAAGCTAAGCCTCGGGTGGCAAGTGGAGACACAATGGCGCCTTTCCCACTAAGTTCCCCCTCGGCCTAACTCTAAGAAAATAAGAAACATAAAAAAATAATGTATAATGACATGGGTTTAACACCGGATTGATCCCCTATTAACTTCCTTGGGTTAGTTACTCATGATCATGAGTACAAGAGATCACAGTAAAGAAGAATGGGGTGGAAAACAAAAGATAAAAAAGATGATAATGAGATGAATAAGAGAAAAATATATTAAAAATTAATAATACTATTACAATGGAAATAAACATCAAATAAATGTAAAATGGCCAGACAGAGGTGCCAATTCTTTGAGAAGGGGTGATGATACATATTTATAGAGAGAGGAGGTGAAGAATTCACACTCAAAACATTTAATCCAACAATTACTGCGTGGATGTGACATTAAAGGACCGAATCTGTTATATGTGTCTTCATAAATGTTTTTCCATAATTTCTCCTCCTTTAAATCTCTAAATATGAGCTTTATTTACCATCTTATTTAGGATTTATGGCCGAATTAATCTGATCCATTTAATCTGTCCATTTGACTGGCCAAATTCAAATTCATCAACTTCCCTTGAAATTATGACCCTCTATCCTGTCGGTTCACACCTTTGTTCCTTAATAAAAGTTTTTTACCACTTTAATTATAGTCCCTACCCAAAATATGGGACATTTTTTATGCGTTCTTCAGATTTTATGAATTAATGTCTCAGTGCAACAGTTTCTACCTGGTGAGACGTTTCAACTGCCACATGTTTGGAGCTTTCACATTATGCATTAATGAGGGTATGTTGACATTAAATTCATCATGGACGTCATTTATTGAATCCTCTTTCCTTTCCAGTAGGAATAAATGAATTTGGAGTTGTGTGGGAGGAGTTATGCTTCATTTATGTTGGTGGGTCCCATTCTATCCGCCCAGAAAACTCTTCAATTTCATTGAATTTTTACGGCCTCTAGATGATCGATTCAGTCTCTGGTCCAGCAGACAAAACTTTAGGTATTTAAATAAGGATTCTAAAAAAAAGTAATAATAAAAGTTGGACATATATTTTATGTGAAATGACAAAAATACCCCTATGATAAAAATCTTTCAAAATTCTAGATTTAACTGCATTTTTGAATTTAAGCTGAAATTACCACTATAACATAAAAATGTGAAAATTACCTATAAAATAACACTATGGTGGGATTATAAAAAATTAATTACAATATAAAATATATGAAAATTTTAGTTTCATCACTCCCCCACACTTAAACATTGCACTCCTGGGAAATCATGTTACATCCAAATCAAATTCCACACAACAATGAAAAATGAGAAAATATTAATGATCTTATCCAAAATAAGTGTCCATCATGTATCATATATGAATAACAAGCCTCTATTATTTTCATTTCAATAATTAATTTTTTTTAAACCTCATAAATTAATCCATGTCCCAATCACAATATACCTCACATTGAATTTTATGTGACTTTTCACTCAAGAGAATTTTAATATAGATTTATAATCATATCTGAAAATTGCATGTATCACCATAGGTTTGTGAAAATTATCATTTATACACAGCGTGAAACATGAAAATGAATTTAATCATGAGGTATTTAATTAAGGCTTCAAATGATTATGTGTCTTAGGGTCGATGGGAAAATGATTGAAAAAAGATTCAGGCTAGAAAGAGGAGGTTGTACTTTTAAGTACAATGCATGATTAAATCAAGGGAAAACATAGGAAATTCCTCTCTCAATCCCACTTGAAAATGTAAAAAACAACACCACCCCTCTTTATTGACATGGAAAATGAGCCAATAAGTGATTATAATGAATGATATCATCAAATTTCTCTCCCTATTTTTTCTTTAAAGCTTCAGAAAGGCACAACTTTATTTTATTTTTATATATATATTTTTTGAAGGATGAGTTGAAAATTGAATACAATGAATGAAATAAAATTAATGCCATTAATTTTTTAGAGGGACATGAGTCATAAAAAAAATTTCAATGAGGAATTCAAGCTCATCTCCATTTTGTTAATTTTTTTCGAGAAATGTGTGAAACAAATAAAGCACAATGAAATGACGACACATGTCTAATTCTCTTATTATTCACTACACAATGTATTGACACACACCTATAACCACCCATAAATGATAAAAATCCCAATGAACGCTCAAAAAAGGCCCTTACCCCACACTCATACTTGAAATATCCATGCATAAATACTAAAAGTGCTGGTAGGTAAGCAAAAATTGGCTTGTAATGTAGATTAAACCTATAAGGAAATTCATGGAATATAAGGTCTTACGAAGGATAAATGTAAAGGTGGGTCTCAAGCTAAAATGTGGATAGCCAAAGATATGCCTCAATAATTTCAAATATATTTGAAGAAATCCAATGCTTCAAAAGAGAATATTCACAAATTATGGTTCTCACACAAAATTCAAGTTTCCTCAAGAAGGTGTGGGTATTAGGAAGAATATGTAAAAGTGGTTTAGCATACCTCATAGGATTGGAAAAATATTTTGAGTCAGTGTTTCATGGTCATGGATTTCAAAAAGTAGTCAATCTCATAAAAATGATTGACAATCCAATTCAAGAAAAATGTTTTCACATCAACAATCATTTAAAATTCATTATTTCAAAAATCATTTCAACTCTTTCAAAATTAATTAATGTGTGAAAAGTGATAAGAATATTCATTAATTCTCAAAAATTATAAAAATATAATAAAAAAAACAAAAAGAACACAAGAAGAACAAAGAATTTTGACACTCCACCACACTTAAATTCTACTACCCCTCATTTCAACTCAACAAAATATATATATAAAGGTAGAAAATACAATGGAAGGAAAGATACAACCTGACATTATTTTTGAAGTGGATGACTTGAGTTAAGCTCCTAGAATATACAACTTTAAGACTACAAGAAAGTAATGAAAATATATAATAAAAATAAATAAATAAATGAGAAAAGGAAAAGAAAATAGATAATGCTTGGTTTAGACCCCCAAGCGGGTGCTAGGTCTTTACTGCCCCTAGTCGTGAAGTTTCAGTGGATTATCCTCAATCAGAAGGTGGGTGTGGTTTCGTTGAGATGAACCACCACATGTGAGTTTTCTCGATATCCATGTGTAAAACCTGAAAGTAGAGAACCCCAAAGAAGATAAGAAAGTTACCAACCCCAAGAAATAATAAAGAAGAATTTTGAGGTTCGATGTGGGAGGGAATAAAAGATAAGGGTGGTCCCTATTAATTTCGGTGGTGTCCTCCTCTATATGGTATACAAATTTTTGTTGAGGAGGTGGTCTCACCACCATCTTCTCTAGCTCTTCTTCTTCAATCACCACCACTTGAGTGGTATCTTCTTTAGTATCCACAATATGATCTATTTGTGTTGTATCAGAAATTTCAATGAAATAGAAGTCAGAAAATAGTTCAGTTTGAATAAGATTAAAACACGATGAATCAATAAAATTATTTTCTCTTTCATGTAAATCCGCTTGGACATTGATCTCTTTAGGCATGATCATTGGAAACTCAATATCAACAGGTGCATATTATTCATTATCTTCTAATGAAAGAGAGAGGTATAATGTTTTTTATGTCTCATCATCAAGGATTAGAAGATCATGTTTCATGTTATCTTTAACAATGTTATTCCAGGTTTGTTCTAAATAATGTTGATCTCCCATGAGTGCACCAGCGGGAATGTGTACTTTTGGGACCTCCTCGAGAAATGGTTGAGTGAGGGATGATGTGATTAGTTCTTTTAGGAGTTCTTTCTCACCCATCTCAGGTTCTTTAACATAAAAAATGATTGGTGAAATCTCTTCTACCACTAATTCTGGTTCAGGTTCCAACTTAGGTTCCAGCTTAGGTTTGGGTAGCTCCTGGGATGTGCGTACATATTCTGAAATCAATTATATTTGGATCTCTAGGTTTTACACTTTATCGCTAATCCTATGAAACTGAGCATAAAGTTCATTATAAACATTTTATTACACTTGATATTGGTCATTCCACGCATAATAATCATAATTTGAATACCTCATGAACAAAGAAATGTTTTTTTAGTTTTTAAAATTTATGATTTTTTTGTTGTTTGATTTAAATGAAAGCAAAATTATTTAAAAAATGTGAATAAAAATAGTAAATTAAAACCAATTGGCTCCCTGGAAACGACACCAATTTGATGAAGCGTTGTCGTGCACACTCTCAAAAATATTTATAATAAGTGTATCACTGTGGCTGACCTAGGTCGATCACTTGAAGAGATGTCGCGGTTAATCACTCACTACTTATAATTCACATATACATATATAATAAAATGTTCAGAAATGAATATAGATAATTGAAAATGAAATACTAAAATTAAACATGCAATTTAATGAAAACAGAATGAATGCAAACAGAATGATGTTAGACAGAAAGGAGATCTTCCAAGGAGATTATCCAGAATGAACCTTCATCGAATCTTTGTTAGCTTCAAATATACTTAATGATCATTCTCCATAGTATGCATGAACATCCTCTTCTACCTATGGGTGTGGATATACGATGCACTCAACAATCACTGAGATACCTCACATTCACCTCCTCGATCGAGGGAGAATATTGTAGAAGAGAAAGCTAAGCCTCGGGTGGCAAGTGGAGACACAAAGGTGCCTTACCCACTAAGAACCCCCTCAGACTAACTCTAAGAAAATAAGGAAAATAAAAAAATTAATTTATAATTACTTGGGTTTAACATCAGATTGATCCTCTAGGAACATCCTTGTGTTAGTTACTCATGATCACGATTACAAGAGATCATAGTGAAGAAGAATGGGGTGGAAAACAAAAGATAAAAAAGATGATAATGAGATAAATAAAACAAAAATATATTAAAAATTATTAATACTATTAAAATATAAATAAACTAAAAAACAATTTAAAATAGCCACACAGAAGTGCCAACTCCTTGAGAAGGGGTGATGATACATATTTATAGGGAGATGAGGTGAAGAATTCACACTCAAAACATTTAATCCGACAGTTTCTGCATGTGTGTTCCATTGAATGACCGACTTTGTTATAGGTGTCTTCATAAATGTTGTTCCATAATGTCCTCCTCCGTTAACCCCCCAAATATGAGCTTTATTGGCTATCTTATGTAGGAGTTATGACAGATTTAATCCGAGACATTTAATCTGTCCATTTGACTGGCCAAATTCAAATTCTTCAACTTCCCTGGAAATTATGACCCTCCATCCTATTGGTTCACGCCTTTGTTCCTTAATAAAGGTTGTTCCCCTCTTGAATTAGCATCCCTCCAAAAAATATGGGACATTTGTGACGCGTTATTCAGATGTTATGAATTAATGTCTCAGTACAACAGTTTCTTCCTGGTGAGACGTTTCACCTTCCACATGTTTGGAGTGTTCACATTATGCATTAATGAGGGTTTGTTGACTTTCAATTCATCATGGAAGTTATTTGGTGAATCCTATTTCCTTTGCATCAGGAATAATTTCATTTGGATGTGTGTGGGAGGAGTTATGCTTTAGTTACATCGGTGGGTCTCATTCTGTCCGCCCAGAAAACTCTTCAACTTCATTGAATTGTTACGGCCTCTAGATGATCGATTCAGCCCATGGTCCAGAAGAAAAAAATTAAGAAAATTAAATAAAGATTCTAAAAAACTTTAATCGTAAAATTTGGACATATATGTTATGGGAAACGATAAAAATACCCCTATGATAAAAATATGTCAAAATTCCAGATTTAACTACATTTTTGCATTTAAGCTCAAATTACCACTATAACATAAAAATGTGACAATTACCCATAAAATAACACTATGGTGGGATTATAAACAATTAATTAAAGTATAAAATATATGAAAATTTGATCTTCATCAAGCATATCAAGCATGTCAGAATACAAACTCTCCATCCTACAGTAACAGGCATGGAAAACAGGCAAGGCAGCCAAACTGGCTAAACAGAACCAATCGGTCGTAACAAAACATGTAAGGGAAAAACATAAAAATAATAGAAATTATCCCTATTCATATCTAATTCACCTCTTCATAGGAATACAATCCTGGTAGGCAAACAACAGGGGTAAAATGGTAAACACACAGTACCCCGTTCAAGGGTATTGGTGGAATTTGCACATAAAACTCAAAGAATTTGAATGAAAAGGCACAAACCACCTACCTAAGGGTTATGAGATCTCAATACATGAATATCGAGGCTTGAATCTCCATAAAATCTCGTAGATCTAAGAAAACGTATAAAACGTTCAACCCACGATAACTTGGAAAAGAAGAGGAATCGTGAAACAAAGCTCAAGCAGAAGAGAGAACTCATCGATGAGATTCCAACGCAACCAATGGTGTCCGAATCGGAGGATGGAAGAAGGATCGGGGATTTGTCGAAGATCCAAATCCATACGGATTCTCTAGGATGAACGAGATGTAGAAGAAGGGCGTTCTGTCCGTCAGACATGACCCCGATGCGTTTAATGAAAAAAAAATACACGGTGTAAACTTTTGGAGTACATGGTGTGTACTTGATGTTTCCATACTCCACATTAGGTGGCCTCTAGGTCACCTCCACACATCCTTGTGTGTGACTACTTAATGGCCAACACACGACCTCCTGCGTCAAGGCAGTACAGGGCGTGTACTCATAAAGTACATGGTGTGTACTTAGAATATTTCTAGATTTTCCTTTTACCTAAAAAATGACCAGAAAAGGATAAACATACCTAAAAAGAAGATCCAGGTTCTTAAAAACTTCTCCCCCCCCCCCTTAAAGAAAGTTTTCCCCAAATTTCCCTAGCACAGCATAGAAGAAGAAACCCCAAACAGCTCCATCCACTGCGATTGTACATCAGCCTCCCTCTCCCAAGTCTCATCCTGTACTCACCCATGCCGCCATAGCACTTGTACCAGAGGTACAAACCGGCCATGGAGAACCATTGCACTGTGATCCAAAATCCAGATAGGAAGCTCCTTAAATGACGCATCTACTTCAAGCTCATCCTCCTCGAGTTGAAAGTCCTGAGACGGGTCTCAGAAGTAATGTTGAAGGTGAGAAACTTGGAAGATGTTGTGCATAGATCGGTACCTCTGAGGTAACTTAAACTGATAGGCAACTGGACCAACTCTCTCCAACACCTCAAACAGACCAACTTACCTTAGTGAATTCTTACCTTGTATCCTAATCCTCTTAGGTCCCAACCTTGATGTGACATGTAGGAAAACCTGATCCCTGACCTTGAACTCCAGAGGTCATCTCCGCTGACCAACATAAGACTTCTGTCGAGACTATGCAATAGTCATCCTCTTCTGAATCAACTCTATCTACTCTGTGGTCTCCTAAACAAGATGAGGTACCAGCAAAGCTGCCTCTCCTGCCTCTAGCCAACATAAGGGTGATCAACATGGCCTACTATACAAAGCCTCATAAGGTGCCATCAGAATAGTTTCTTGAAAACTATTACTATAGGAAAACTCTACAAGAGGTATATGCTTCTCTCAAAAACCTCCAAAATCCAGAATGAATGCTCATAGCATGTCCTCAAGAACCTGAATCGTACACATGGACTGGCCATCTATATGGGGATGGTAAGCTATACTCAAAAGTACCTATGTACCCAAAGCCTTCTAAATCCCCTTCCATACCTAATAAGTAAAACGTGCATCACTTTCTAAAACAATGAAGTGTGGAACTCCATGTAGACATACAATCTATCAGAGGTACAACCGTCCTAGATCAACAACACTGAAGGTCTCCTTGATTGGAAAGAAGTGACAAACATTCATGAGTCTGTCAATGAAAAACTAAAGAGAATAATTCCCCATAGGTGACTTTGGCAAACTGGTCACAAATTCCATCACGACGTCATTCCACTTCCACTCGAGAATTGGAAACTGCTGCAAAAGCCCTGATGGTCACTGATGCTCTGCCTTCACCTACTGACAAGTAGAACACCTCATGAAAAAACCAGCAATGTCTCTCTTCATACCTAGCCACAAATACTAATAGTGTAGATCATGATACATCTTGGTGACGCCAGGATGAACTGTCCAATATGAGGAATGAAAGTCCCACATCAGCTCCTCACGTATGTCTCATAGAACCCATACGCACCCATGGAAACGCAATATCTCAACCTATCCTATGGTCCATCTAGGAATAGGGTCCTCTCTTGACACACTCTACTTTAGTACTAGGCCTTCAGAATCTAATAGCTGCCTCACTCAAACTCAATCAAGAATAGTAGAGTTAACAACTACAGAAGAAAGAAAAGTCTTCCCCTGTCTATCGTGAACATCCAAATGCATCTCAGAGAACAAAACCATAAGCTGCCACTCACTACTAGACTCCTGAACTGCCTATATCTGATTCCTCATGCTCAATGCATCAGCCACTACGTTTCCTTTCCCAGGAATATAGGCATGCTCGAAGTCAAAGTACTGAAGGTATTCAACACACCATCGTTTTCTCAAATTCAAATCACACTGAGTTAAAATGTACTTGAGACTCTTGTGGTCGGTTAAAACCACAAAATGCTCTCCCAGAAAATAATGTATCCAATAGCGTAGGGCATGAACAAAACCTACCAACTACAGATCATTCATCAGGTAATTCCTCTCATGTGGCCTCAACTTCCAAGACCCGTACACAATGACTTCATCACCCTACATAAGCATAGCTCCCAGCCCGATACCTGACGCATCATAGTAAACAGTATAGATCTTTCCTAGCTTAGGATAGACTGCATCAGAGCTGAAGTCATCATCCCTTTCAGCTTCTAAAAGGCTGACTCACAAGTATGTGACCATAATAACTTCACACCCTTCTTAATCAGACCTGTTAGCTGTGCTTCCATGCGTGAAAAGTTTTGTATGAAAAATTTGTAGTATCCATCCATACCTATAAAACTATGCACCTCAAAGACGTTCTTCGGCTACTCCCAGGAAACTATACCTCTCACTTTCTCTAGGTCTACTGATACTCCAACCTCTGAGATAACATGACCTAGAAATTGAATCTGATCCATCCAAAAGTGGCAATTTGAGAGCTTAGTATACAACTGATTCTCCCTCAGTGTACACAGAAAAATCTCAAGATGGGTAGCATGGTCGTGTCGAGTGTGAGAGTACACCAATATATCTTCCACAAAAACCACCACGAAGGAATCCAAGTATGGATGGAACACTCGGTTCATCAGTGCCACAAAAACTACAGGTGAGTTCGTGAGACCGAACGGCATAACCATATACTCGTATAGACCATACCTACTTCTGAAGGCTGTAAGAGGTTTATATAATGGTCTAATGATCAATTTATGATAACCAGACCTCAATTAAATCTTCGAGAACACCTGGGATCCTCAAAGATGATCAAATAGATCATCAATCCTCGTAAAGGGATACCGGTTCTTGACCGTCAACTGGTTCAGCTTCCAATAATCCACACAAAGCCTGAGGGTACCGTCAGCCTTCTTCGCAATCAGGACAAGAGAACCCCAAGGAGAAGTACTGGGTCAGATGAAACCCTTTTTCTGAAACTCCTCTAACCGTTTCTTGAGCTTCTGCAACTCAGGTGTAGCAATCCTATAAGGAGGAATGGACACCGGTTCTGCTCCTGGAACAAGCTCAATAAAGAAGTCTACCTCACGAATGGAAAGAAAACCTGAAAAGTCCTCTAGAAATACATCTCTAAAATGATCCACCACTGAACGAAATTCTAACTATGAAGTCCCCTGTTCATCCAGATATAGAATAGAAACTTGGGCTATAACTCCTCCCAACCCATGATGCTCTGTACCCGCTCTTCTTTCCTGGACATCCCACTCGCCTTTATGAAGAAAAGATCCACCCTTTGGTGATATGAAACTCACACTGCAGCGATAAAAATCAACGAATTCCTGGAAAATAACTAGCCAGTCCATTCCGAGAATGACATCATATCTTGTCATCTCTAATACATAGAGGTCCCACAGAAAGTGACATCCACAAACCTATAGAGGGAACTCTCTGCACTGACGTACACTAGCTGTTCTAGTCCCCAACGGAGTGTCTAGCGTCAAGATATCAGTAGAAGAAAAGATACAGATCCCAATTCTCTCCACGACAGCAACACATATAAAGCTATGAGAAGCCACTACATCAAAAAGAGAATAAGCCAAAAATTAGGCTTCTGAGATCATACCTTGAATGGTAGAAGGTCCAGGATCCTTGTCCTACTAGGTCTACTCCACTACAAAAGTCTGGTCTGTACTGCGGCGCTGTGACCCTGCCTAACCAATCTGAGCTGATCCACCCTGATGTTGCTGAAAACTGGGTGACTGGCTACCATGGACACGACCTCCACCTTGGCCTGAACGACTGGAATAACTCTAGTTCCCAGACTGGTGAGAAACTGGTGGTTTTTCTCCTGAACGAGGAGTCGTAGAAGAACCCCTGTCACCAGCTACTGGTGAGAAGAACGGACAAAAGCACTGAAGGTGACCCATCTTTCCAAAAGATCGGCACTCCACCGAGTCTCTCGAGAAACATGGCCTCATATACTCACTTCCCCCACACTAGTAGCACAACACCTGGCTACTGAAAGATGCATCATACCTACTCTGATCTCCTTGTGCAGTCACCCTGTGGCGCTTCCTACTATCAGATGGTAGAGCACTAACTCTGAATGCCAAAACGCCCTGGCTCACAGCTCCAGAATCCCTTAGATTTCACTCTGATATCATTTTCTAGATGATGATAAAAGATATCGAATTTAACCTGACGATATTCACCTGATATCAGATGTATTACCTCATACCATCCTCGAACTTCTGTGAAAGGAACAACTCATCACCTCCTAGAATAGGCATGAAACACTACGTCTTAGTAAAGTGAGAGGAATACTCCATAACTAAAAGAGTACCCTGATCTAGACTCATAAACTCCAGGGCTCGATCGACCCTCATGGTCTCCGGATAAAAGTAATCGTAGAAGATATGACGAAACTCATCTGAAGCCATATTATCCTGGCATCTCACCCATGAGATCACATCCCACTACCTCTTAGTGGAGTCTCGAAGAATGTAGGTAGCAATCTTCACCCTATTCTCTTGAGGTATCTTCAGATGCTCAAAAATCGTCAGAGTGGATTCTAGCCATGACTCTGTAGCCTGGGGTCTTCCTGAAGGTTTCGGGCGCAGCGAAAGCTCGAAGGTGGATGTGCCCACTTAGCCTTTTGTCATTAGCAATGATCAATCTGGGATTAATATGACGATAAACACCAGTCTCCACGAATCAATTCACAGAAATAGAAAAAGAAGAATAAAGGTCCTGAAACCACAAAAGTGAATCGTTAGAGGTTTATTATAATTAATTTAATTAATTGAAAAGAATTACCTTTTGGGTGTTCTTTTTTCCTTGATATTCTTGGTCACGTTCCGATGTGATTCATCATTGCATCGCAGAATCCAGGTGTATACTTCCTCTAGCAGTGATCCAAACATGCACCTCATATCTCTGGATGTCACCAAAGGAGTCTCCAGGTGATAGCATGGAGAAACATTTTCTTGCGTTTTCTGCCTTAGAACATCTTGATCTAATAGAAGAGGATCTCACTCGGTCTTGAGAGCATACTTGGAGGAAGAGGTTCTTTCAACCTTGAAAGAATTATTCAGAATTGTTGTGCACAACGATTCGGGAAAAGTGTTGGGGTTGTGAGGATATTTATAATCGGGTTTGAGGCTATAGAGTTATGATAATAAATAAACGTGTTACAAATTTTATTTATTTTATTAACTCTTATTGAAAACCCCCATGTTGAATTACTAATTCCTATACATGCGCCCACGCTGATTATAATAAATATCATTTAATAAAACAATATTATATCCTCAAAATCCCGACTGGAAAAACTATAGGGCGTGTATTTATTAATACACGATGTGTACTTGTTTTTCATAAAACTACATGACATGTAATCATTAATACACGACATGTACTTGTTTTACATTTCCTTTCCAAAATAAAAACTACACAACATGTAATCATTAATACATAAAGTGTACTTGTTTTTCGAAATAAAAACTACACGGCATGTAATAATTAATACACATCATGTATTGTTTTTATTTTATTCTTCCTCCAACATTAAAATGATTTAGGCTTCCTTGAATAATTGTTAAACCATGTACGAGAATAATATTTATTCTACTTGAGATACTTGTATACACTTAGTGTGTGACCCTCTAGGACTTTTTCTTGTTGGCATTAGGCGGGCTTGCCTAAAGTCCAAGATTACTGTCTAGCAACGGGTCAAGGCACCCAAGAGAATGAAGTTGACGCCGCATTGACGTGTTACCTCATACGAATTCTTACTATGTAATTTAATCCCTTTGTCTCAATATCTCATGAAGAATATTTCATGGCAGTGTCATAAACCTATATTCTTGATCTGTCATTCTTTGACTTCCAGAAATAAACTCGTCGTTTCACTATGGCCATGGAATTTGGGCGAGAGTTATATTTCAATAAAAGGGACTGAGATATCTACTTCCATAAATATGGAAGGTACAAATCCTTCCTTGACTTATACATTAACAACATGTCATTCATGACACACCCAACATACCCTACTTCCCGCCAACTATCTACGTGATGGTTTTTGTTAGAAAATATAAATTCGTTAGTCATGCCATGAGTTAATGATAATATTCTAGTATAATGAACATTACACACGCTCACAGATAGAAATCTCCAATGACACTAAAACATGCAGAATTACTACTGGAGGGTCTGTTCTTATAATCTCCCATCTTGGATATTACCAAGTGCGAACTCCATGAGAGAGAGTCTCATCTTCTTACGAGTACTCGCACATGACAGTATGTATACTATGTTTCCTATCATAGTATGTCATCCAACCATAGAACTTTATTTAAGAATATTGTTATATAATTTCAAGGTTCTCATCATAGTGGGGATCTTCCATGACCATATTAATGCAAAACATATTCCAGAACATTATTTTATTATAGTCATGAAGAAAAATGAACAAAAATATATAATAAGTTTTCATTCATGTAATAAAAGTACAAAAAGTTGGTTCTCAGGACACCAACTCTAACAAACTCCCACTTGGACTAGAGCCAACTGCCTATGACTTTTAGTTTTCTAGACCTCACATGATGATCATGTTTCTTTTGAGTCAAGGGGTCCACCATGTTGTCTTCCGTGGAAATAATGCTCACTAAAACTTCACCTATCTGAGAAAAATCCCTCAAGAGATGATACTTCTAAAGTATGTGCTTTGTACGGTGATGCGACCTTGTCTCTTTTGCAAGTGCCACCACAGCAGTATCATCACAATAGAGTGTGATAGGATCCTTACTGCTAGGTACTACATCCAACTCTTGGACGAAGCTTCACATCTGTAATGCTTCTTTAGATTCCTCAGAAACTGTGATATACTCGGACTCTATTATAGAATCTGCGACTATACTTTTCTTTGGGATCTTCCAGCTCACTGCACCTCCATTCAAACTGAAGATGTATCCAGTCTATGACTTCATGTCATCTTGATTCATCTAGAAACTAGCATCTACATGTCCTCTGATGACTAGTTCCTCATATCCTCCATAAAACAGGAACATATCATTAGTAATACTCAAATAATTAAGGATAGTCTTGACTGCCGTCCAATGGTGGTCTCCTAGATCATCTTAATATCTTCCTACCACACTTAATACGTAAGCAACATATAGCCTTGTACATAGCATATCATACATGAATTACCCAATCATGGATGCATAAGGGATCCTTTCCATTTTATTTCTTCCCTCATGTGTCTGAGGACACATTTTCTTGGAAAGATGAATGCCTTGTGACACTGGGAACAATCCCCTCTTGGACTATTCCATATTGAATCTCTTTAGTATCTTGTTAATGTATGTACTTTGACTCAGGCCCAACATTCTCTTTGATCTATCATGATGGATCTTGATCCCAAGAATATATGTTGCCTCTCCCAAGTCTTTAATGGAGAATAATTTATCTATACATGCCTTAACTGACTGTAAGACAGTTACTTCGTTTCCAATTACTAATATTCCATCAACATATACTATTATAAAAATGGTTTCACTTCCACTAAAAATTTTGTAGACATAAGGATCAAATTCATTATTAACAAATCAAAATTCCGTTACAGCTTCATCAAAACGAACGTTTCATGACCCTGATTTTTGCTTTAATCCATAAATGGATTTTTGCAACTTGCATACCTCGTTGGCATCCTTTGGAGTCACAAACCCTTCAGGTTGTGTCATGTAGAAATCTTCACGGAGGTTCCCGTTAAGGAATGCTGTTTTGACATCGATTTTACAAATTTCATAGTCATGGTAAGCGGAAATGGCCAATAGGATTCTGATGGATTTTAGCATCGCAACCAGTGAAAAAGTTTCATCATAGGCAATTCATTGATGCTGTCTAAAACCTTTTGAAACTAGTCATGACTTATAGGTGTTGAATTTCCCCTCCATGTCCAGTTTCTTCTTGAAAACCCATTTATTACCAATAGGCTTTACATAAACTCGAGGATCTACCAAAATCCAGACATCGTTTTCATACATGGAATCCATTTCAGAATTCATGGCTTCCTACCACTTGGAAACATCTGTGCCTTCAACTGCTTCATTATAGGTAAGAGGATCGTCATTGTCAACCAATAATGAGTCACCATCCTCAGTGATAAGAAAACCATATCATTCTGGTACTCTCACTTCTCTCGTTCTCCTACGCAGTTCTTATGTCTCTGGAACAGATTTTTCTTACACGGGGCTTTGTGGAATCTGTTCTTGTAACAACTCCTGTGTATCTTGATCCTCGACTTCATCAAAGTCTATGTCGCTCCCACTATCTCTTTTGGAGATGTGCACCCTCTCAAGGAATATGGCGTGTCTTTCCACTGTAACCTTTTTATCTAAGGGTTTTTATAGGTAATATCCTCTTGTTTCCTTGGGATATCCTATAAAGATACACTTTGTGCCTCGGAGTGAATTTTTGTTACCTGAAGAGGTCTTAACAAATGTTTCACTACCCCACACATGTAAATTTGATATCATGGCTTTGCATCCACTCCATAAATGATATGGAATACCATTTATCAATTTAGTTGGTACTTGGTTTAGTATGTATGCTATTTTTTGTAATGAATATCCTCAAAAGGATAATAGAAGACTCTGATGACTTAGCATTGATCTCACCATGTCCAACAGGGTGTAGTTCCTCCTTTCACTCACACTATTCCACTGTGGCGTGTAAGGAGGAGTGAGTTGAGATAGAATCCTAAAATCCCGTAAGAAATCAATTAAGTCTTGATTAAGATATTCTCCTCCTCTGTCTGAGTGGAGTTTCTTAATCTTCTTACCAAGCTGGTTCTCAACTTCATTCTTGTATTCTTTGAACCGATCAAAATAATCTGACTTATACCTCATTAAGTAAATATATCCATATCTACTAAAATCATCAGTAAAAGTTTTGAAGTACAAGAACCCACCCCTTTCTTCAACTGGAAATGGTCCACACACATCGGTGTGAACTAATTCTAGAAGCTCTTTGTCTCTTTCACCTTTCCCACTAAATGGGGCTTTGGACATTTTTTCTTTGTAGACATGCATGGCATACACCAAATGGTTTTACTTTGAAAGAATCTAAATACCCATCTTGATGTAATTTTTTCAAACATTTCTCATTGACATGACCTAGCTAGTGATGCCAAAGTTGGGTGTTGTATGAGTCATGTGAATTAATTTTTTCATCGATTTCCATTACATGGTTTGTGTAGTCTAACACATAAAAGTTGTTATATAAATGTGTCGTACCAAAACAAATTCGATCTTTATAAAAGCAGCAACATCCACTTCCAAACTTGAAGATTAATCCAACAGTATCTAATCTAGATACTAAAATAATGTTTTTTGTTATAGAGGGTACATAATAACATCCTTTCAAGACCATGACCATCCCAGTAGGCAATGTGAGGTGGTAGTCTTTGACATCTACAAAAGAGAGTTTGGCTCTGTTGGCTGCTTGTAGATCCACCTCACCTCGGTCAATATTTCTAAATCTACTTGGTCCCTATATTTGGATACATATGTGAGCACCACAATTAGTATCTAATACCCAATTAGTAGAAGCAGATAGATTTCATTTGATAACAAACACACCTGAATCTTCCCCTTACTTCCTTGGATGGGTGCAGTTTATCTTCCAGTGGCCCTTCTTGCCACATGTGAAACAAATAGCCTCATATTCTCTTTGCTCCCCTTTGATCTTCCTTTTGTTGGAAGTCCTTGAAGAATATTTGGGCTTAAATCTCTTTTCCATCCCTTTCCTTTTATTCACCATAAGGATAGAAGGATTTTCACACTTCATATCATTGTCCACTTGGAGAATAAGGATGATAGGATCAGATAGAGACTTCTCAATGTTTTTTATGATGAAATTTACAAAAAAGTTAGAGAAGATCTAGGGAAGTGATGTAAGAATGAGATCGATACCCAGTTCTTCAGGGAGTTTAAACACTATAACCTCCAAGTTCTCAATGTAGCCAATGAGCTTGACTACATGAGTCCCAGCTGGGGCACCCTCTCCAAGCTTACTCTGAAATAGAGCCTTGGAGATCTCAAACCTTTCATGTCTTTCTCTCTCCTGGTATAGACCACGGAGGTTCTCAAGAATGCTATAGGCATCCATGTATTCATGAGACTTCATGAGCTCACTAGACATTGATGACAACATCAAACATTGAACGTCGAGTGCATCATTCAAATTTTGATCATAGACCAGGAAATCTTCATCACTTTCCTATTGGAGAGGCGAATCATGAAGTGAGGACTCCAGTACGTAAAACATTTTTTCATGGCATAGGATAACCCAAAGGCGCCTAAACCATTCCTGAAAGTTTCCGCATGTGAGGATATTGTCTTTATCTAGAATTGATCTCAAAGAAAATGTTGTTTACAATCTTTTCATATTGATTCTTCAAATTAAAAAGAGAATATTTATCAGTACCTTTGGATTACATTTTATGAAAAATAATAAATGAATTTATTAAGTATCCCACTATTATATCAAGTCCCAATGACCCTCACCATTGAACTTATAATGTAAATTTTATTTGACATTCTAGTGGAAAGGATCCATATTCCCCTTCGCATTACCCCAACAAGGGTTGGTCAACCTATTTGAAGGTATTTAGGTAGGAAGGTATTTGCCAACTGTTATCTTATAGTTTCTTGATCTGTTGAGTGGACTCCCCAATCCTAAAATCCTGACTTGGATTTCCTCAACACTTGTCTCCATTTTATAACAAGTCTAGCAAGGGATACTCCTCTTGATGTAAAATGTTTATGTCAACCCGAAACTTTCATAAGATCATCCTTTATAAAAGTAAGTATCCCAACAAGGGTTGTTCAAACACATAGTTTTATCAAGTCTTTACCTTAATCAAGTAACAGAAGGCTTGGTCTGACATAATATGGTATTTGAGGGATTTTATTCTTTATGTGTAGTTTTTCATTATCACAGGCTTGTTAATATTAAGTGACGCTTTCTTAAGTGATTAACCATGTTCTGATAATGTTTACTCATAATCCGGTTTTAATTTTATTCCATATTTTCATGCTTGTTTATTTCATTAATTATGTGATCGCGACAACACATACATAATACATAAACCATGCAATCAGATAGAAATAAAATAAGATGGCATGATCATGAGCTTCTATTGGTTAGCTTATCTATCGGTTTGATAAGATAACCATGACCTAGGAAAAAACACCTTGAATGTATGGTTCATTTTTTGCAGCTCCCACCTATCCACCTTTGTATCTTCTTGGGTTGGTTTCACCTCAGCTTTGGGTTTTGAACCGTCTCCTCTGTCTTGGGAGATCCTCCATTACATGGGGTTTACATTAAAGAAACCATGGGTACGCATGCCCTACATTTTATTGGAAGAAGGCTCGCAGGCCAACAAATTTAAATTAAACAAATTTAAATGAAACCATACACATATACAAAGGGACTTTGGTCTAGATCATGATCATCCATAGCATGCAACGTCATTTACACATATTTAGCATTCAAATTATTTAAATCTTTCTATTTATTTAAGATAATTTGCGCTTGAATTAAATTAATTATGATCTAATAATTAATCAATTATTTATCTTAAATTCCTTTCTTAATTTCCTTGAGATTCTTCTCATCCATATTCCTTGTCCAGGTCTTTGTACTTTTGGAGGAAACCTGGTAAAATCCCATTTATGGATAGTACACGGTGTGTAGGATATATTACACGGCGTGTATTTTTCACCCTTTATACAAAGTACACATCAGGGGATTTGGTGTGTTTTCTGTTATTTGGAAATTTTGGAGTACACTGCATGTAGATTAATCTAACACGACGTGTACTTCCTTGTTACGCGTTTACCGGCCTGACAATCTCATGTACACGGAACATAGCTTCTCCTTGTATACGATTTCACCTGGACCAAATTGGACTACACGACGTTTGGATTTAACATACACGTTGTTTATTCTAGTTCCCACACGCCGTTCAATTCTGGTCAACACGGTGTTATAAAACTCGGGTATACTCAATTCACACGGCGTGTTTTGGCGGACCAGTACCGGTTCGTTGAACCTAAGTACACGACGTGTAGTTTTCACTACACGCCATTTATTCTTGTATTGTACAGACTGAAAGAGCGGCTCCTCCAGATGAGTTCCTTGTTTTTTAATTAAATCAAAATTAAAATTAAAAGGTCATTTCTATGATGTGAATTGAGAAACAAATGAGGAAGAAAATATATCATTCATTCAGTTTTATAGAACGATTTATCTTGAATTGAATCAAATATAAATACATAAATTATCAACGAAAATTAAATTACTATAATTAACATTGTAACCTCCCTCTGATACCAATTGAAGGTTCCGGACGCAGCAAAAGCTCATGGGTGGATGTGCCCACTTGGATTTTTGTCATTATCAATGATCAATTCGGGATCAATACGAAGATAAACACCAGTCTCCATGGATCGATTCATAGAAATGGATAAAGAAGAATAAATGTCCTAGAACCACAAAATTGGATCGTCACAGGTTAATTATAATTAATTTAATTAATTGGAAAGAAGTACATTTTGGGTGTTCTTTCTTCGTTGATATTCTTGATCATGTTCTGATGTGATTCATCATTGCATCTTAGAAGACAAGTGTATACTTCCTCTAGAGGTGATCCACAAGTGCACCTCGTATCTCTGGACATCGCCAAAGGAGTCTCTGGGTGCCAGCGTGGAGAAACCTTTACTTTCGTTTTCCGTCGTAGATCATCATGATCCGATGGAAGAGGATCTCTCTCGGTCTTGAGATCTTTCTTGGAGGAATAGGTTCTTTCGGCCTTGAAAGAATTCTCCAGAATTGTTTTGCACAATGATTCGGGAAAAGTTTTGGGGTTGTGAGGATATTTATAATCGTGTTTGAGGCTATAGAGTTATGACAATAAATAAGCGCGTTATGCATTTTATTTATTTCATTAACTCTTATTGAAAACCCCCATGTCAAATTACTAATTCCTTGACATGCGCCCATGCTGATTATAAAAAATATCATTTAATAAAACAATATTATATCCTTAAAATCCCGACTAGAAAAACTACACGGCGTGTACTTTTTTTTCATAAAACTACACAACGTGTAATCATTAATACACGACATATACTTGTTTTACATTTCCTTTCAAAAATAAAAACTACACGGTGTGTAATCATTAATACATGACGTGTAATTGATTTTCAAAATAAAAACTACACGGCGTGTAACCACTAATACACGACATGTACTTGTTTTTATTTTATTCTTCATCCAACATTAAAATGATTTAGGATTCCTTGAATAATTATAAAACCATGTACGGGAATAATCTTTATTCTACTTGAGATACTTGGATACACTTATTGTGTGACCCTCTAGGCCTCTTTCTCGTTGGCATTAGGAAGACTTTCCTAAAGTCCAAGATTACTATCTAGAAATGGGTCAAGGCACCAAAGAGAAAGAAGTTGACGCCGCATTGACATGTCACCTCATACGAATGCTTACTGTGTAATTTAATCCCTTTGTCTCAATATCTCATCATGTAGGTTTCATGGAAGTGTCATAAACCTATATGCTTGATCTGTCATTCTTTGACTTCCTTAAATAAACTCGTCGTTACACCATGGCCATAGAATTTGGGAGAAAGTTCTATTTCAATCAAAGGGAATGATATATCTACTTCCATAAATATGGAAGGGACAAATCCTTACTCGACTTATTCATTAAAAACATGTCATTAGTGATGCACCCAACGTACCCTACTTCCCGACAACTGTCTACGTGATGGTTTTCATCAGCAAATATAAGTGAATGAGTCATGACATGAGTTAATGATAATCTTCCAGTCTAAGGACCATTACACACGCCCACAGATAGAAATATCTGATGACACCAAGACATGTATAATTACTTCTGGAGGGTCTTTTATCATAATATTCCATTATAGAGATTACCAAGTGTGAAATCCATGAGAGAGAGTCTTGTATTCTTACGATTAGTCGCACATGACGTTCTGTATACTATGTGTCCTATCATAGTATGTCATCTAACCGTAGAAATTTATTTAAGAATATTGTTATAGAATTTCAAGGTTCTTATCAAAGTGGGGATCTTCCATGAACTTATTAATGCATCAAATATTCCAGGACATTATTATATTATAGTCATGTAGAACAATGAACAAAAATATATAATAAGTCTACATTCATGTAATCAAAGTACAAACAGTTGGTTCTTAAGACACCAACTCTAACAACTCCATCCCTTGAGAAAGTGGGAGGATGATGCTGCTGGAAGACATCCCTAAAATATTCCATCGACGAGGCAGGAGGGAGCACTCCCTGAAAGTTCTACATAATCCTCAATAATCCCTCCATGAACTATGCATCAAGACCCATGTTAGGTACAACAGCTGGTGCCAAGGCTGGCTCAATGAGAGGATCTGCAAGTAGTCCCTGATCAGCCATGTTCAGTGTGTGATCATCGTCTGGTAACTGGTTCACAATAGGAGGATGTCTCGGTGGAATGACTATTCAAGGTCAAGAACACACTTTAGAACAAGATATCAAGGACTAAAAATAAGGAGTGTAAGAAAGGAACATGAAAAAGAAAGCACTCAAGTTTTATAAAACATGACTACACGACATGTTCCCTGAAGTCATTTACATGGGCCTGTACTCCTGCCTAAACTTGTCGTGTAACACCCCATACACACAGTGTTTTGTCTTAACATACGCCATGTAATTGAATCCTCTTACCCTTCCCGAGTCCTTCTACATGTTTAATCCACACATCTCTCCTAAGGCAAGACTACACAGTATTTACAATTCCTACACGGCGTGTGCTAGACAAGCTTAACTTGGGTCATGTTGTTACTGAAACAGCCTGACACATAGCCCACACTACACGGCGTGTTCCAGATGGACATGACGTGTATGTGAAAGGATAACACCAACCCGTGTTGTTCATGACACAGCTAGGTACCTGGGCAGACTACACGTCGTGTTCAAGGCGGACATGGCATGTACGAGAAATGATGACACCAACCCATGTTGTTCATGACATGATAGGGTACCTAGGTCAGAATAAACGGCATGTTTAGACGGCACAAGACGTGTATTAGACAAGACTCGACCAACTTGTGTTGTTAGTGACACGGGTGGCCATGGGGTCGACGCAACACGATGTGTATGGGCAGTACACGGCGTGTTCACTCCAGGTTCTACCTATCCTGTGTCCTTACCCACAGGGCCTAAGACACAGCTAGAGATTACATAGTGTGTATGTACGGTACACGGCGTGTTCCCACCAGACTTTCCCCATCCTGTGTCTTTGCCCACACGGCCTACGACACAGTTAGAGACTACACGGAGTGTACATAAATTACCCGGCATGTACTAAAAAAATAGTTTCTTCTCGAACAGAAGAACACATGGTGTGTACTTAACATTACATGACGTGTATTTTGGGTTTTTCCGAACAGTAAGCCTTAGAAACTAGTCCGGAACCCAGAAAACACTGAAACGAGCAATGAAGGTGCCAAATTCCGATCCTTGAGGGCCCATACTCCCCGCGAATCAATGTTTGACCTCTTATACTCATTATGACCTGGAAAATAAGGCAATGATCCACCAAATTCCAGTCAATGAGGGCCCATAACACCTCAAGAACTAATGTTTTGCATCCATTCAAGCAAAAATCTACACAAACAATACCCTATCAAACATCAGGTATTTCTATCAAGGAAACTATCACGATGACATGTATATTTTACACATCATCTATCACAACAACATGAAATCACTAATGCATCCTAGATGGCATAAAAAAATGCATGACATGTGATTTCTAGCAGGTTCCTATATGTTGCATGAGATGGAATACCCTCATCTCATTGGGTTTCAACAGAAATAGAACCTCAATAACATCAATAATACATGAAAAATCATGTGAATCACTCAAGGTGAAATCAAATCAACTATAATAATTGAAAAACCAAAAAAAATGCAATTAAACTAGGTAGACTAGATTTTCCTTGTACACGGGTTAGCTACTCACGGGCACAACTTAATACCATGTACCCATTCAGTCCTATCCCTGGATAAAGGCTCCAAATAGTAATTCAATAAAAATAAATCCTCTAATGCCACTTTGTAACGTCCCAGTTCCGGAACCCACCTAGAGGCACCCCGTACCTGGTTGGTCACATGGCCTCAAGAGCATTTCGCCGAACACCAGTGGTTGCCGACTAGTAGGGAGGGCCTTTGGTGTGATAGTGGGAAAACTATTCCCTCATTGGTAGAGTACACAGTGTAAGTAAATAAATAAATAGAAGAGAGGAAGAAGTAATAATGACTTATAGAAGTAACAACGGAAAACTGAAAGTATAAACTAGAGAACATATATAAAATGATGTATGATACATATGTCTAGGAAAACAGCCAAACAAGTCACAATGCTGGAATTCAACAGTGCTAAAATAAAGTACAAAAGAAAGTAGATAAACTCCTCATCATTGAAAGCCATAGCTTGTTCCCATGCTCTCCATCTCCACAAAAAATCAAGTACTGAAATTAGAAGGGTGCTTGCCCTTATCTATACCAACAACAATATAATTTGTTTGGGCCCAAAAGCATGGGCCAAATAGGGTGTGAGACTAAATCCCAATAGGGAACCACCTGAAGATCTGTGTCTAACAGTCAGTGAATATATGGTAGGTAAAAGTACAGAAAATAGTAAACAGGAAAGTGCTCAACAGTAAACAATCCACAGTTTCAATATCAAGCAACATCAAAACAAACAGCTAAACCTCAAATAGGTAACCCTTTGGAATGTACTGACATCCATCCCCTCTGGTCCCACTTAAGAATTACAAGAAACCCTCTGAGAAGTGCACTCATCCTAAACTCTCTGGTTTAGTCATAAGAATTCATAAAGACTCTCTGAGGAAGCACACATAGTCAATTCCCGTTATAGTCAAAGGTAAAACAAGACTCTCTGAGGAAGCTCACATAGTCAATTCCCCTTATTTTATACGGTATTAAAGGACTCTATGAGGTAGCTCACATGGTCAATTACTCTTATATCCACAAGGTCTAGGACTCTATGAGGAAGCTCACACGGTCAATTACCCTTATATCCGAGGTCGTTCAATTAAAACAAATACTCTTTGAGGAAGCTCACGTGGTCAATACCTTTACAGTCTAAAGAAATCAAGGTATCTCTAAGGAATCTAACTCATTCAATTCCACTTATATCCTCAAGTGGTCCTAGGATCTCTGAGGATGGTCACTCAGTTAATCCCCCTTATAGCCAAAAGTGCTCAAAGTCTCTCTGAGGAAGCTCACTCGGTCAAGTCCCCTTGTAGTGTACTACATTAGGTTCTCACGGCCCTGTGTAGGTCAACGAGCATAACAGTGAAATATGGACAAAGTAAACCAATAGAAATACTTGGATAAACAGTCTACAACATATCAAGTATTTAATAATACAAACTCTCTATCCTACAGCAACAGGCATGGAAAGCAGGCAAGGCATCCAAACTGGCTAAACTGGACCAATTGTTCGTAACCGAACATGAAAGGGAAAAACATCCAAAGCATAGAAATTATCCCTATTCATATCCAATTCACCTATACACAGGCATACAAGCATTTAAGGAAAACAATAGGGGTAAAACAGTAAACACGAAATACCCCTTTCAAGGGTATTGGTGGAATTTGAACATAATACTCAAATATTTTGAACAGAAAGGCACAAACCACCTACCTCAAGGTTAGAAGATCACTATAATTGATCCTCAAGGCCAGAATCTCCTAGAACTTCTAAGATCTAAAAAAACTTATAAAATTTTCAACCCACAATAACTTGGAAAATAAGAGGAATCATGAAACGAGGCTCAAGCAGAAGAGAGAACTCACCGATGCAATTCCAACGCAACCAACGATGTTCAAATCAGAGGAAAGATGGAGGCTCGAGTGTTCATCAAAGATCCAAGGTCGTATGAATTCTCTCAGATGAATGAGACCTAGAAGATGGGTGTTCTGTCCGTCAGACGTGACCCCAATGCGTTTAATGAAAAAAATGAAATACATGGTGTGTACTTTTGGAGTACACGGCGTGTACTTTCCACTTTCGTACTCCGCATTATGCGGCCTAAAGGTAACCCCCACATGTCGTATGTGTGGATACTAGATGGCCAGCACACAACCTCCTGTGGCAAGGCAGTACACTGCGTGTACTCATAAATTACACGATGTGTACTTAGAAAATTTCTAGATTTTCCTTTTTCCTCAAAAATGACCAGAAAAGGAAAAACTTACCTGAAAATAAGATCCAGGTTCTTACAACCTAAACTTGTCTAAAACCTATTGGTTGAGATTATTTCGACCCATCCCCTTCTTATCCTCTAAATAAATCATTTTGGAGCCATTATAAAATTAATATGATTGTATAATAAAATAATATTTCAAGGTTTTCCTAAAGTGACCCTCACCTCGCTTATAAAAGGGTACTTCCCCTTATCTCAAAATCACACCTACAAAGCCATTTGTCTCAGCCAAAAACTCCTCAAATATCTTCCCAACTAGCCTAACATCAACCTAGAGGCCATAATCGGATTAGAAATCCAACCTAAGGAAACCTTTTGATCAAATAAAATGGAAACACCCGAAGAAGAGGTCATCACCTGTTTCAAAGTTCTTTTCTTCTTCCACTTCCTCTTTATTTGTTGTATCCATACCAAAATAATGACTCTAGTAACTTCTACATAATGTGAAGTTATTATAAATATGGTACAACCATATTCATTATTTGATCCATCCTATGAATGAAAAATTCACCTTACGTGCGTACGTACAACTTATCGTCTTCACGTCATGGTGTAGTTTGTTATTCAACACATAATTATTTGGATGTGTATAATAAAGAGTATAATTGATGTAAATAAAAAATATAACCTGTTAATTATTATATATATATGATATACCATCCAATTAAAAATGATTCCACCATCAATAGATTGGTATTGTCGCTCGTGCGTACGTACGGATTACTGTCTCCACGAACACGAAGAGATTCATTTGTCATCGTAACCATTCAAGAATAAATATCATTTAATGATTAAAAAATAATGTTTAATAACTTAATATCATTCTGGATATGAATCAGACATATCCCATCCATAACAAACATGGCTTACATGACCAAGCACATAAAAGAAAACGAATCAGTTAACACCCGAAATAATGATACTACTGAAATATTATTAAAAAATCAATATTAGGAGATCATGCATGATATCATATTATGTATATGGTTCTTGTATAATTTAATAACAACGATTTAGCTATTTTATAAGAGGTTAACATACCCTTGTTCAAGGAAAAGTACAAGGTAATGGTTAAATTTCACAATCTCTTTATTATCCGAGGTTGTTTATAGGAGAGTATCTACTGGGACCTTTTTATCATCCACATCAGTGTTTCTTAAAAATGTATTTCAAAATATTTTTATTATTTCTCTAGAATATAGTTTAAATTTATTTATACCATTTTTTTACCTTCTATGTTTTGAAAGAAATCTTTCCTTCGTTTTCCAAACAAGGTACTTTATGACCTTTTCGACAAAATTAAGGTAAGAATGTGTTTTTTTAACTTATATGGTGAGTGTAGATATTTTCCACCATTATAACATCATAGAATCTTCCCTTACAAGATTATAAGAATATTTTCAAAATAATTTTTTTCTTTTATAATTATGTAACTTTTAAATGATTTCAAAAAAATAAAGAGATATTTCTCTCAAATAGTTTTGATTTCATCTATGTCAACATCTTTTGATGGATTTTACACTTGTTTGAATTTGATTCATTATGATAAAAATATTCCATATTGTATTAAAGTTTTTTTGATATGTTTGACTATGGATGTGTTATTTTTATACCATTCATGATTTATGGTTAAAGTATTGAAATTTTGTATGCTTGTTTTAATATGAATGTTTATATTATGTTTCAACCTTTTCATATGAGGAATGCATTGGACTTAGTATGTGACTTGTGGATCCCACTATAGTTCCTTGATGAATCTGTATGTCTCATGAGACAAACTAGTCTCTTGGAACAAGGCCTTGAAATTTTTTTATTTGTAGTCTTGTCATGAGGCCTTGACTATGTGGTTATGATGTGTAGAATTATTCATTACATCACTATGAAATTGTCTATTGATATTGCATGAGATTATTCAACTATTAGAATATCCATGTGAATAAGTAAATTGAATTATTTGATTTATATTTTCCATATTGTTATGAAGTTTATGTATAAAAGGATTATGTTATAGTCTTAAACATTTCCTTAAATGTTTATACTTATTTATGAAAGTTTCTGTTATATTGTTATCCTTACTGAGCATTTAACCTCACCCCTTTCTATGTTTTATTTTTCCCATGATGCAAAGAAGTATATTATGATTAACATGAAAGGATATTCTATGGGATATTAATGTGGTCAATGTAGACAATGTTGTTGTTTTTTTCATTTTATAATGTAATGTAATACTTATGATTGTTTCTAGTACTTCTAAGGCTACTAAACTGATCAGTTTTTCAGGATTTTATCCCTTTTGATCATTAAAATGTTATGTAATAATGCACCAACTCTAGGTAACTGGGGTTGGGGAATTACACTAGGATTATAGAAGAATCTAAATTTGGTAGGTCAGATGGATGATACGGGGTTTAGTCCAACATTTAAAGAGAGTGTATGGAGGGACACACAATGTTCCATGGTGGTGTAAAAGGGTGTTAATGATGAAAAAATGTATCTAGATGATAATTAAGAAGTATTAATGGTTTCTGAAATAATAACATTTGAAACTATGAAGTTTTGGAAGAACCGTATGGCCGATATTGGTGAGAAATAACTGAGGGCCATGGCAGTAAGAGGTAAATTATAACTTGATCATGTGGAATTTGGAACATGCAAGGAGTTCATACACATGAAGTATTGTAAGGCTTCCTTTACATATTTTTATAGGGAATCAAAGAACCAAAATATAGAGTCAGTTTATATGGATGTATAGAGGCTAAACTTTATATGTTCTCATGGAGGTGAATTGTATTATGTTACATTTATTAAAATTTCCAAATGAATGGTGTGGGTGTTTTAATTATAAAAAAATTATGATTTTTTCAAAATTTTCATCAACTAGTGATCTATGGTGGAAATAAAGTTTGAATCAAAGATTAATTTTTAACAGATTGAAAATGAAAATGAATATGAAATAAAAGAGTTTTGAAAGATCTATTGGTCGAAAGAAATTTGGATTAAAAAGATCATGCCTTGGACATTGGGGTATAATGGTGTGGCAGAGCATATGAATAAAACATTGAATGAGAGATTTATAAATATGAGGTTATATTTTGGTTTCTCAAATGATTTTTTAGTGGAAGTAGTGAACTATATGGAATACATTATAAACCAGATTCCTTTCATAGCAATGGGGAAGGCACTTCTAGAAGGAATTTGAACTAGAAGATTGATTGATGTATCTTGCCTGAAAGTTTTCAAGAGTATAATGCGCACCCATATTTATTATAATGAGTTGTGAAAGATAGAAGAAATGTTCTAGATAGTTTTTTAAGTACAATGATCAAAGCATTAGATCGAAGATTTTGGATAGTAATCAGTGAAAGGTTATTAGAGTCTAGAATATCCTCTTCAATGAAGAGATCTTATAGAATAATTAGAACTAGGCTAAAGATATTGTTTATAGAAAATAATCAATGCTAATTGAGGTTGATGTGAATGTAAATTAAATGATTTTGGATTATTCAGGGATCACAAAAGTTAAAAATTTACAAAAAAACATTATAATGAAAAAAACATATCAATTTAGAGAGGTTCCAAGGTTGAATATACCATAATTCTCTAGTATAACAGTATATTGGAGAAACTTTTTATAAAATAAAGATCCATTAGTATGGAAACCTCAAGGGTTTAGTCAGTTTACTTGAGAAAAATGACCAATATCTAGGATTGATTTTGTAATTCACTATGTGCATTTTATGGATGTTGGGGAACTCGAAAGCCTAGATAAAGTAGAATCTCTCAATGAATTTTGACTCAAAATTAAAATTTTTATTTCAAAAACACTTTTGAGGAAAAAGTGAGAAATCCAAATTACAGTCATACAAGAGTAAAACCAGATCAATGCTACAAGAAACCGCTCCTCTCCAGCAATTACATCGATATGAAAAACATCCACCACACATGACTGCATAACAAGTTGTCCCGTGCATAGTTGCACGAGCCTGGTACCGATGGAAAAGCCATACCCTCTCATTCATACAAGTCTGAACAGTCATGCCAGATGAAATATGCATGCTCTAAATCCACTTCTGGAGCTGGACCTTGTAAATTGAATCTGAATCCATGTCTTCATAACCTATCCCACTTCATAAAATCAACAACATAAAAACACACTGTCATGTTGCACCACATTCAAAATTCAAAACATCAACCCTCTTGCATCCTGAAACTTACCCTCAAATTCCTTGAACAAATGGCTGCTTCGGATTATGGACCATCACACACCTTCAATCTCCTGAACCATATGCATAGAAACCTCAACCAACACTGTATAACTGTTGCAAAACTCACCATCATCGCTGGACGAACTCGACACATCCATCTTCAACATCACCAACTATCAATATGCCACTGAAAAAGGGAACAAACCACACAGGGAGCGCCATCAGCTGCCAAAACCCACCTCCCAAATCATTTTAAGAAACACCATTCCAGGTCCAACTCAGATAGGAGTGAAATTTCTTGAAGACAAGGCAGGGATAAGGAAAACCATGGCCTCCGAGCGGCAGCCAAAACACAAAACCAAAGCTAGAAACAGAAAAGAAAAACACGACGCCATGAGCACACCAAAGAAACCCACGCCTACCGCACCACAAAACCCAAAACCACTGAGAGTTAATCGAACCAGATCCAACCTAGAGTGGTGCGAAGAATGTCGCGGTCAGAGTAGGGAGGGGCGGCTGAGGGCGTCGACAGCAACAACCAACGTCAGTGAAGAAGAAAACCAGAAGAAGACCGCAACGCCAAAAAAGGAAAATGATCCCAAAGAAGAATGGTATAAGGTGATTATATTGGAGTATGACTTGTTTTGAACCACATAAATCTATAGTATTTCATTGTGTGTGTGTGTATTCTTATCTATTAATTTGTTACTTTTTTTTAGTTTAAAGGGTGTTTAGAGGTTCATGGATAAGATATGAATCTTCTCACCTTAGATACACCATTTTATATGATTAATCCATTTAGAAACATAAAATACCTTATTTTGTAAGAGAGTTTATGGAAGTTATGTTCTATAATTTGAGGCATCTAACACCAAAGGTAATTTTTTTAAAACATTAAATTTTATCCCTTGGTTTTTATGCAGGAATTTCTCATTTAGGAATCATCCCTAAGGTATTATGGTGGTTTAGATAAGTACATTTTATTTAGATTGGGTCATTAAAATTATGGATGTGATTTATAATCATTTAAACATTAGAAAGGACCCTTGTGCTCACACATAAGAGAATTCAAATTTGGAATTATTAAATAATTTTATTATTACTATTATTAAAAAATTTGTGGTTATCACAAATGTAAAGCTAATGGTATTCAAGAATAGTAATTCTAGTAAGATAATGGATCTTCCTTTCTATTATGGTCCATTTATAGGTATCCAGAGGTTTCCATATAGCCTAGGGATTGAGTCTCAAGAGCTGTCTAGGATTAATGATTTTATTGTTATAAAATTATATTGCTGGTGAGTTTTATAATAGGTTTATATATTGTTGGTGTTTTTATCCTTATTTTTTCTGAATTTTGGATTCTAGGTGATTCATGGAATAAGTTTTCAGAGCTTTTAAAAGTTTCAACAAAATTGGGAATTTATTTTTGGGTTTATAGTCCTATTATATGATTGGTGTAATTCCTCCAATAAAAAATGTATGTGTGTAGATAAATATGAATAAGTCATGGTGCGTATAATATATTTTATTTACATTGTAATTTGAATAAAAAATCAGGTAAGTGTTGAATATCTCTATATATATTAGGTTTTTAGTTTATTTATAACGTTTTTATTAAGTGTCTACTAAAATTTGGAAAAGTTAAAGAGATTAGGTTTGTGGGAAAATATATTATGTATAGATTTAAAGAATTGCATAAGGGTTTTTGAGTAAGGTCAAAAACCTTACATATGAAGAAAGATATTACTTAAGAGTAAAAATATATTACGCATGGAATTATTCCTAATGAAAGTATATTAAATTTTGATATATATATATTTTTTTTTATCTAAATATATTATGTATGAAATATTTTATAATGGAAAAAACATACACATGAGGAAATAATAAATATATTGGTTTTCCCTAAGGAAAAAACCTTATAAAATGAATAAAAAATATTTTTATTGGTTTTTTGGTAAGGAAAAAACCTTTTTTATGGGAAAAATATACTATGTATTAAATTTTGGATGAGGGGAAAACATTACATAGTGATTAATATGTTATGTATAAGAAACTTATAGTTTTTGATAATGATTAATTTTTTACTAGATTTTACATAAAATGTTTAAAAGTAAATATTAAATGGAGAAATTGTATATAAAAAAGATTTTATGGATTTATTAACCAAAGATCATAGATAAGACCTATAATTTATCTCCTATTCTCTTATTTTTTTTCCAAGAGGTATTTTCTTCATTTCATTCTTGTTTCTTATAACATTTCTCATAGAGAGTAACCATAGTTGAGGCTAGATGACCTATAGTATTTATATATACTTTTCATCTCTGTTTCTTAGGTTTCTGTTAGTTGTTACTTAAAATAATGATTTTAGATGTCTAGATTTATTTTGAGTGAAACCAAATCATCCAAATTTCTTCAATGAGTGGAGTCCTATATATTCCAAGTAGGTGTTTCATTATTATTTCCTTATCAAAAACATGTTTATATGATGTGCAATAAATAGGAATATTTAGGGTTTCATGATTTACTATATATAGAACCACTTGTGTTTTTCGTTATTTATAAGAGATACCTCTAGGTAATATCATTAAAAAATGGTGGGTATGATCTGGTATTGCATACTTTCCCAGTATTGGGGTTCATGTTATGACAATATTGGGTGGTAATTCCTGAAGTATGATGTTTTATGTGATTACTCGATAAGGTTATGGTTGTAACTCGAATGATTGTGGGTAATGTTAAACACCAGGAAATAGGGTGTCATGGTTCACTCATATGTAGAAGATAGTGATGATCATTTATATGCGTGGTAACAAAGATTCACTAAAGGTGTGGCCAAGGTTGTTGGAAATGTTTTCTCACTATTAGGATATGAGGATGTTGGTGTCATATGAACATAATACATGTCCCATGAGGTGGTTTAGTCCACTCATTATGGGTGAAAACCTCTTTAGATTGAGTGATATAGGGGTATAGTGTTAACCATTTATACATAGAAGGGGTGCACCATAGAAGTCCATGATTGGTGTAACGCGAGACTACTAGATTCAGGCATGAATTTCACTATATATGTTTGTTATTTGAGGATGCTATGATGTAAATTTACAAGTAATTGTTTCATAATTTTTTGAGGTTCATTGGGATAATGGGACAGTGGTTGAAAAATGGATTTGGAAGATAACGACTCATGTGATATGGATTATGGATGCACCTTTAAGGAACCATGAATTAACTCATGATGGTTATGTGATTTGGTTTGTTATGCGATACCATGTTTTATGGTAATTATTGTAAGGACAAGGTAACTTCAATTATAATAGATTGTGGATGCATTATTATATATTGACACTGACTAATGCGGGTAAATTCTCTCTTTGGGATGACTGAGCATGTACAAAGAGGGTTGTGTTGTATGTTGATTATTGTTTACTTTTTTTCATACACTAGTACACTTATGTATATTATCTAGGGACCCCATTGGTCGTATCCTATTGAGTCATCCCCTACATGATACATTCAGGCCATGAGTAGACCTTATGTATAATGATTAAAATAAAGGTAAAGGATCGTATTTATAAGCCCAGTGGATATATATGATCAAATAGAACATGGATGGAAGTTGTATTTATACAAATAATGAGTGGGTATTCGATTAAAGGATGGTAGTTTATTATGATTTCTTTTGTATGTGTATATATGTGATCAATATAAGTGAAGTTTAACTATTTTTTGTGACCCATTTAATCTTGTAGACATTATCTGGAATAATGTAATATGTTGTGGCTAGTTACATTGTCTACATTATGTTATGATCCCATTGTTATTTAATATTGTTGTTTTTATTATTGTTATATATATTAGAGGGTATAATATTTTCAATATTACTCATTAGATCCTCTCTACTAGTTAGAGGCCTTTTTATATGATGAGGTGCACCTAAGGTCATGTGGTTCCCTAATCAGGTTACTATAGAGTGATATGGTTCATGGTAACTACAAATTGGTATCATTGAAGGTTGGGGTAAAAGATACCAAGTGAGTCTGTTTTTTAGTTCTATGTTTGAATCAAGGAGTAGGAATGTTTTAAAACTTATGATGGATTTCATACTTTGTACATAAACAACATAAGTATAGGTTGAATTCTATGTCACTAGGGAAATATGGATTAATTTTTTGATTTTCATGGTCATATTTGAGTTATTTTATTTGTATTAAATTGCTATACGATGTTATTGATTTTTTTTTGTAGTCTTCACCTCGATTGTAAATATTTTGTAATCAAGCACCATCCTAGACACATACGGATCATATGAAATTAGTGTGATACTTGTCATTTCTAATTCGGTCTTCGAATAAAAAATGGTCTAGATGTTTAAAGTGTCAAGAATAGGAAAAAAATGTTTCCTAGGAAAGTCTATTGGTGAAGTTATACTTAGATAACCCGAGAATAATAGTGGTTCTGGAAATAGAATGGGTTTATTTGTTTAAAGTTTTATCATCAACCTATATGGAATTTTACCATTTAGATTATTAGTTTCATTGTACTTGGTAATCCTTGAAGTATGATCCTTCTAGTGTAAGGTGTGTGTGGTACCTGACCCTAAAATTGGTATGTGGGGACTTGAGGCTGGATGGTATAGAACTTGGCTATGGTAAGGAAGTTTAAGGGCTAGTGATTTTTGCTACCTATTATAGGTTTCACTATTTGTGATATCTGAACTATTTTATTTGTATTGAGCATAGTATTTTGTTAAAAATAAGATTAATCCTAGATGATTTATGTTGGAGTTTCAAGAGGAAGGATAATTGGTTTCATTGGGGAATTCAATATATGAGTCCCTTGAGAGTGAAGGTTAGCATGATCCATATATTGAAGTTATGATCATGGAATGTTACCTATAATGAAAAAATGTGTTTGGGTAGTGGTTGTATGAGTAGGCCAGGGTGACCATGATACGGTTTATCAGTAGTATCATCCAAAAAATGAAATATAACATCTATGTCCTATATAAAATGAGAGTTCGGGTCATAAAATATTTCTTTATTTTAGGGATTGTGTGGACCCTAGGTGGCAGAGTACTGGATTGAGCCCGTACAGTCCAGTTTTATTTAGATTGAGATTCTAAAAGGGAAGTGGATGAAATTGGATACATATATTATTTGGGGACCAAAAATGTTCTTGTGGTATGTACAGGTATAGTCTAGTCAGCATGAGGGGATTGTAGGTAAGGTATTTGATGTGAGATTATATAAGATGTTATTCCTTGATACGTTGAGGGAAAAGAGAGCCAAGGAGTTTATGTACCTAGTTAAAGGGCTGTAATCTACTAAAATTAAAAAATCCATATTTGTTTAAAAATAAATCCAATTTTAATGAAAAGTGGAGACATTACATAAATAACCATAACCAAAATAATAAAAAATAACCATTTCAAACACACAAATACAAAGACAAATACTAAGAAAATGATAGAATTTAAAATTTAAAATAAAAAATCTCAAAAATTAGTTACTAATTGGGGCTCAAAGATAGAAGAGAGAGGTAGGTATCAAATATGTTCAATGGTATGAGATTTATAGATTTTCTATGTTTTATGTCAATATTTCCTAGATATGATATTTCCATAGTACAATGATTTGATAATCGATTATGATACACTATAAAGTTATAAGTAAATATAATTAGGTTGACCTCATTTTCAGAGGTGATAACCTAGGAACTGATAGTATGTTATTACATGATGGATTGGAGTTTACCAAGTAAGGAAATGGTACTAGGTGATATAGATAATGAATCTCCAAGTAACTAGAAAGTTGTTTGTGAGGAGACCCAAAAGGGTGTTATGATTATAGGATTATTGATTCCACTGCGTAGTGGATCATCAAAAACATATTTCCAGTGTGAAAAGATAAGGACTATATCATCCCAGTGTGATTATCCACTGAAGTAGTTCTGAACATACTATAATATAGAAAATTTAGTGTAGTTTTACTATAGAAACTTTCAGTAAATTGGGGGTTATATACTGAGGCAGACTCTGGAGTCTGAGGTAGGACCATGAGTGGTACTAATATCCAATATATGGGGCATGAATATATGTGTGGGTCATGGTAGTAAATGAGATAACCAATAGTGGGGGTATTTATCAACTATGAGTGAAACTCACTAGGGAGAAAAATAATTAGGTATTCAGGATTTGGGTCAACAACATATGATGGAAATGATTCTCCCAAAGTAGGTTGAGGAGACGACAACAATTAGAGGTATGTCATGGGTGTGGTTGATTTTATTTTTTATGGATGATATTGATGCATGTTGTGAGTATGTAATAAATGGATTAATGTGAGGCTAGTTAATATGAGAGTATCAAATATGATGTATGGTAAATGTGGGATTCATTAGCATCATGCATTAAGTAGGATTTAGGTTTTATGGGGGATAAAAGTTGGAATTAGGGATCATGAATGTTTATGTGGGAATCTATATGATATGTGTTGGTAATAATCAATGGACAATGGATATGTGTGAATAGTATGTGCATACAAGATTAAATATAAGACAAGGTAGTTGATTCCTATTGAAGAGAATTCCCACTGAAGGATTAGTTTTCTAGAGATGGGTATATAGAGTGATGAAGAGGGAGACATATTCATTCAGCATCATCATAGTCTTTTGAGAGTGTAATGTTAAAAATTATTGGTTTTAGTTTAGGGATAGTTAATGTTTTTACTCATATATCTTAGGGATGACCTATCTTATGGTGAAGATTTTATAAAGTCCTAGTAATTCAAGAATAGTAATTTAGGCTAGATCCTAGATCATCAATGAGATTTTATGCCCTTTATAGGTGTCAAAGGTTCCCATATATGATATGCAATGAGTCTATCATTTTTGTAATACTCAAAGATGTAATTATTTGAAAATTATATTTTTGGTGAATTTTAAGTGAGTTTTATAGGTATTTTCTATTTTTAATGTATTTTTATTGAAATTTGGAGCCTATGTGATTTTTAGGAATTATTTTGGGTATTCTTTATATTTGTAATAAATTCTAGCATTTATTTTTTGTTTTTTAGTTTTAGTATATGAATATGGGACATTTAATGACATGAATGGTCTATTTTTTTTGAAATATGGATAAGTAATGAGATGCATAATATATTCTTGTAACTCTAGAAATAAAAAAATTGGAAAATTATTGAATATCCTTGTATACAAAAGTTTTTTAGTGTGGGAAAAATGTTTTTATCAAGGGGATTCTAAAATGTTTCCAATCCAAAAATATTACATATAGTGTAAAATATATTACATATGGATTTAGAATATTATATAAGAGTTTATGAGTTAATTCAAAAATCCTATGAATATAGATAAATATTAGGTAAGAGTTAAAATTTATTATGTATGTAATTTTTCCAGTGGAAAATATATTGTGTTTGGGAAGAATATATTGTGTATAGAATATTGGTTAAGGGAAAACCTTAAAAATGTGGAAACAATATTTCATATGGGTTTTTATATATAAAAAACTTATTTCTGAGAGAAATATATTTCATAATTTTTTTTGGATAAGGCTAAAATATTAGGAAGTGAAGGAAATTTTATATAAGAGAGGTGTATGTTTTTTAGCGATATGTAGTGTTTTTTAGTTTTTAAAAAATTGAAAATGATTATTTTTTAATATTTATCCTAAAATGTTTAAAATAAAATATTAAATTGGAAATTCAAATATAATATTGATTTGTCTTTCTTGAACAAAAATAATGGACAAGTCCTAAAATTTATTTCACATTCTCATATTTATCTCTAAGAGGGTTATTCTTTAATTTCTTCATATTTCTTATAAAATTTATCACATAGAGTATCTATGAGTAAGGATAGATTCCATAGAGTATTTATCTTCATTTTTTCTTTCCATTTCAATATTTTCTATTAGTGGTTCTCTGAAAAATAAATTTTGTAATATTTCTAAATTTCTTTTGAGTGAATGAAAATCAGTTGGATATTTTCAATGAGCATATTCCCACATACTCCTGGTAAGTAGTTTCTAGTTATTTCTTTTGGATACATTTGTTTAGGTTATGTGTAATAAAATTTCATGGGTAGGGTTGAGTGAGTCACTGAGTACAGAACCACTTACAATTTTCATTTTCTGTAAGATATACATTGGGGTAGTCTCATGTGGAAAATGGTGGATATGATTTGGTATGAAATTATTTCCCTGATGGAGTTGGTTCCTAGTACCAACTAACATGGTACTTTTTGGTTACCAGGATATTAATATTAATTAATATATTAGCACATGAAGATTGTTCTTCTATATAAAATTAATGTGAAATATACTTAGAGTATCTATCACATCAATCATTTATATGAGTATCTTTCTATAATGAGAACCTAGAGATGTTATGAAAATAATCTTAAACATATGTCATATGGTTTAGATGACATATGTCTGATAAGATATATGTGATGTTTGACTATCAAGTATTGGATGCGTGTAAGTGTATGGGGATTTTTCTCATAAAAGTTTCACTTTGTAATATCTATTCAATGAGATTATAAGGATCTACATGCCAATATGAATTTCATATGTTACATGTATCATTGGAAATTTGTATATACAGATTCATGTATTGTTTTGTAAGTATTAGATAATTATTAATGTATATCACGAATCATATACTTTGATGTATTTATGAAAACTGTGATGAAATATTCTTGTGGATAGATTGGATAAATTTAGTGACTCATAAGTGATATGAAATTAAATTAACATATCAATAAAGGATTTATCTCTTTTGAGTTAATGGATTCTAATATCTCTAGTCCTTTTATTAAAATGAAACTATATGATTAAATACCTAGCCATGGTATTTCATTAATGAGTTATGTTTAGGGATACAAAGAAAGACAATTCAAGTACATATATTGATGACAAAAGTATGAAAATTTCTTCATGATATATGAATAAAAATATTATATTACACAATAAATTTTCAAATGAGGTTGCATTCATTGCAACATTAACTTATTTATATATGTTTTCATTGACATGTTGCTAAATTATAATCTTTGACTTTATAAAATTAAACCTAATGACACTGAGAAAGTGTCCTAGAGTGTCACACACTTAGTGTATCTAAGATCATAGTAAAATGTTGTTTGAATTTAATATTTAAAATAAATGTTATTCTTGGATGGTGGTTTAATAATTATTCAAGTGAGGTTGATCACATAAATTCTTTCACTAGATATATTCAATTCTAAAAAAATATGAGTTTAACATTGAATAAATATTATTTGTGAGTTAGTGAATATAATATTAATTTATATCTTTTTTATCATTTATAAGTTAATAAATACATATTCATTTATTCACAAGTTAGTGAATAGATAAAAATAAATACTTATCTATTAACATAAATATTAAAATAAATATTTATTCTCAAGTCTAGTGAATATAATATTTATTTTTATTGAATAAATAATATAACGATATTAATTTATTTAAATAAATATATATTATTTAAGATTCAATAAATGTTGGGGATGATTAATGGGTTGAGTTAAGGGCCCGATAAAAATGATATATTTTATTTAATTTAATTTAAATAAATGTTAACTTATTTATTCATGAAATGATATTTATGTATTCATGAGTTACAACATGTCATGGAATATATTATATAGAATATTTAATGAAGGGACTCAGTGCAATTGTCAAATATTAAACCCTAACTATATATTCCAATTTGAATCAATTTTTAGTGTTATTGTGCACAAAAAAATCCTCTAGAAGAAATTCCCTCAAGACTGAGAGGAATTATTAATAACACTCCCATGATTGATAGATAATTAGTTTCCTTCCTCTCAATACCAAGAGAATAATAGAAAATGTTTCTGAAACTCAATATATTTCTAGTTGTGATAAAAAAACAGACGACACAAGGTTATTCATTCCACCACACTAGCACTTAAAATAAAAATATTGACATTCTAATATTTTTAGAGCACATGGAGATATAATTAGAGGAAATATAGTTTAGATCATTCACCTTAATGATTATATAAGAAGAGAAGAAACCAAATTCATCATTGATAAGTAGAATTATCAAGACAAGGAAATTATTTCTTAAAATTAATTTTAAATTAAATGTGCAAAGATCTTATGTCTGGAGATTTTGAGGTTGAATTAATCATGGTAATCATATTTATCAATTGAAAATGATAGAAACCATTATTTGGGAATGAGTATGACCACTTCCATTATATCCTTGAACCTTCTAGAGGTATCTAAGAGGTCATGTTATAAATTATGATTATTTATATTTTCATTGATTTATTTACAATTTTGTTTGTGATATAAAATTTCAATTTTTTATTATTAATTCCAAAAGTGTAGATATTTTTTTGAATTTATATGATCAATAATATGATAATAAAATATAAATAATTCTTGAAGATACAATCCAAATATGTCCATAAAGTTGGCTAAATTAGATAGTTACACGATGTATAATTGAAAAGTACACACCATATATAATTATACAACTAGAAAGTCATGGTCCATGTAAATCATTAAACACAATGTGGGTTTTGTTATGTGGAATGTTTAATTTCATGTCACATATTTACTACCATATGAAATGTGACTTGACTGGGTTACATGTCATGTAGCTGGTGTACTTTCCATGTAACCTCACACATTTTTCACCAACATAAATCTTTGAAGTTGTGGAATCAAAGTACATGGAATGTAATTCTTACACATTCTATGTATCAGATACTAGAAAATATAGAAAACATTTCATTAATTACATGGTGTGTAACTAGATACATATTCCACTTAATGTGTGATAACCCACATTAGTTACATACTAAATACAAAGGAATATAGTGCTGGTGGATAGAATCAAATTACTTGGCATGTAGTTAGTTATACACGCTATGTAACTTGGGCTAACTCATGAAAGAACATATTCTAGAAAAGCATGCTGAGTGATTAAAATACAAGAAAAGTTTAAGTGAGACCGAAATATATGGTTTATAGTTGGATGTACATACCTTAATGAATATTTTTTATCATCAAGAAGGTTTATTTTTAAATGTTTAGTTGGAACCATCACAAAAATACCTAGGAACAAAGTCACAAGGAAAAATAACAATAGCTTCCCAAAATCATAACTTAGTAAAAAAATTTAATGATCTATATAATAGAAAATTAAAAACCAAATAGAAATGAAATAATTTTTAGAAATATTAGATCTTCCTCAATCTAACCCCATGCACTACGAAAACCATTAGACTCACCCATAAAAAAAACATAACCCGACACTACACTAAACTAAATTAAATAAAATAATTAACCAAAATGAACCCACATCCAAACCAGTATGGAAAAAAACTATATTTCCAAGGTAGTTCAATGAAAATAAGTAGAAAATGTGTTTTAAATATCTGTTAGACCAAAAAAAACTGAGATAAAATCTAAATTTATAAACATTAGATTCATATTAGTGTTTCAAAGAAAAATTATTGATGTAAACTCTAGGTTTTAACTATAAGGTTTTACCTAAAACAATAATTAAAAAATTATATACCAACATAAAGTGGTCAATAAATAAAGAAATAGGGCCGAAGTCAAGAAAAATGACATTTTGTTATTTGAAAAACCATTAACGAGGCTTGTCACTAAGGTGTTGGGGATTAATCTTCATTTTTATATTAATTGTGTCTTCTAGTATTTGACGTAAGTTAATGTATAAGGAATCAGATAATTCATTTGGAGAATCCTTACCAAACTTATCATATATTAATCACATATTTTTTCTATGTAATGAGAGTTAAACGGATAATTATTATTGAATTTTTATAATTGGTCCATAGATCCATCCTTCTTAATGATACATGTTTAGGAATTGTCTTTTATCCCAATTATATTTTCAATTTGATATTGGACATGAAATGTTTTAAAGTTTTTAGGGGTTTTCTGATTATCCTTTGGTATATGTTTATAACCTCATAAAGACTCTCAATTAATATTTAAGTCATAAACCTGAACAATTTATTCATGATAAAACTCAGGATCCACCACCTCAACCATTTTCCACATATACCTAGTATTTATTAGTTTGGGAAATTTATAATAGTCATTGTAACATATTTTCTTCTTCTTTAAAGTTAATGATTGTCCACTTGATTTGATAAGGGAATTCCCCCCCCCCCCTTTATTCCCTAGTTTAAGTACACATCTTCCTTGAAAACTTACTCATTTTATAATGAATCTTGTGAGGTTACCTCTAACTCCACTATATGATCTATGATTAGGTTATTCATTTTCCTTTAATCCACTAGATTCCAACACTCAATATCCATATAAAGAAATTTTAATAGAAAACAATTCCTTATCTCAATTATTGAATGAAATTCGACCTTTAAATTATGGTTTAAGTATTTTTTTTATTGAAACCTAATGGACCACCACATTGTAACCAATCAATTCCTGTAGAACATGTTCATCCTTTTTGTAAGATGTGGTGGTCAAAGAAAAAGAAGTATATCTTCCCAAGGCACCCTAATAGGAATATCCCTTTATGGTGGAGTAGTTATTCATAAATATGAACAAAAATAATCAAAAACTTTTGAAATAATGGATTTGGGTTATGCATAGGATCCTGAAATTCCATAGCATTCACTTTTTCTAAAATTATAATATCCAAAAATGAAGTTAAAACCTGGGGTGAATAAAAAACATATCCAACCTATAGGAATGATCCATCACGAAGTACTGAGGTCTTAAAAATTATTCCTGACATATATTGAAAAACTAAATCCTTGTTCATACTCAATAAATCGAATTCCTTACAATATTCCACTTCAACCTTAATGGTTGGAAGAGGTAAGATTCAGCCAATAACATTAAATTTCACTACCAAAATTTATCTAGTGAGATTTAAAATGGAAAAGGAGAAGGTGTATCCTTAGATATTGAAGGATAAATAGTGGGAATATTCTCCTATATTAGTTTTGACAACTAATAGACAGAGGATTAGTGTCCTTGAAATTTTTATGAAAACCCGAACCGAGTTAATATTCAAAATTAATATATTGTCTATACAGATACTCACAAATTATTTCACTTCAAACAACCTTTGGAGGGGTCATTAATATGTCAAATTCTACATAGATCCTAGTAATGATGACATGATTGAGGGTTATTGTGTGTCAGTGTGAGTAGATAAATCATCCAAAATAATTTCTTAGAAGCCTAAGAATCAATGGATTTTATAAGGGTTGTAGAAAACATGGGAGTTGAATCCATAATGTGGAGGATGGAATTTCACATTTAATATGGAAGTCATAGGACCACTGGAGATGGAATAAACTAAGGAAAAAATGAATTAAAAAACATGAACCAAGAATTTTCTATATCTCACTTACAAGGGAACAATTAAAGAAGGTGAAGAGGGTGAAGCATCTCAGTCTTGGAACAATCCTTTAACCCCAATATATATTGATAGTAATATCAAAATCATTTAACGAAGGACTAAAATTACTAAACCAGTCCATAAATGTATGTTTGATCAAGTACGATGAGGTAAAAATTATGTTATTGAGATCAAGACCTTCAGTTGACCATATCCTAATCCGAACACCTTAGATAAAATCAGGATGCTTGTGAAAATGAGGAGATGAAGTAGTTCAAGTGGAATTAAATGCTTAAATATTTTTCTTTTTTAAATTTTTATCAAATACACAATGTGTATGTTGATCATACATTCCATGTAATTCATGGTAATCACTAAAAGTACATGCCACATATATTCAAGAAATGTTATTTGGTCATACATGTCATACATAATACATTACATAACCCATGGAACAACATTGTATATAATATCCTGACTCATGGTATAGGAATACAAGGAATGTAAGTACATGGTACATAATAAGGACTACATAAAAATTTCATCACATTTTATGTCGAGTGACAATACATGCTATATAAGTATTAAAATCATAAAATTAATTTAATTTGTATCAGAAGGGTATATTCCATGCCGCCTCCAATACACTTTATGTATTTATTAATTTTAAAGTAAATTTAATTATTTTTTTAAATTACATAAGATGATAATATCATTGAATTTTTTGGTTTATTAATTAACAAAAAGAGTTTATATGTTAATAATACCATTAATTATTAATTTGAGATATTTACTTTATTAAAATAATTCATTGAAATGAATTATAACATGTCTTATGTATAGTGGTTTTGTTTTTTTACTGTTTTTAATTTTGAACAGTGAAATCAAGGCCGCCAGCTATTTTTGAATTTTTAATGTACGGTTTCCGCTAACCCTTAAAGAAGATTTTAGAAAACGAAAAAAAGAATTATAGTCATTGCATGTTGTGAATGATCATGAAATTTACCAACCTATGTATGTGTTGGGTTTCTATTTAATTTTATTATTTATTTCATTTTTTTATAACTATATTATTAAATTAAATATGGTCATTTTTTAATCATCTCATCCAATTTTATTATCTATGATTCCGAATATCAATGTTTTGTTATATATTACCCTAAAGCCCTAGTTCCCCTCACCATTGAGTAAGTGAAATATTTTAAAGTATGGAGATCCTAGTGAGAGGACATAGTTTAGTTCTAGGGCTAAGTGAAACAAACTAAGTAGATACAATGGTTAATGAGATATTATTTCAACTCAATCCATGTATCAGATTAATGATTTTTCACATAGGATCAATGATGGTTTGTTTTTGTCTTGAGAAACTAACTACCAGGTAAGATATAAGAATCACATAACTTAATTTTTAAAGTGAATTATTGTTTATATTTGTGATCCATGTTTATTTTATGATTAAACATTATTACATAAAATAAATAAATAAAAAATATATAATATAAAATAGAAAAATTATTATGTGTAAATTCATTTTTATCTTAAATGGTTAATTAATCATGTAAAATCTATATAAAATTGAAAATCATATGAAGGATAAAATAAATAATATATATATATATAAGATTAAAAAAACATTATGGGAAATATTAATTCATACATCACCATATATTAGTTAGAATGAAAATATAGATCAAGATATTAGCTTGACCTTTTTTAGGATACATTCATTTATTATAGAGTACTAAATAATTTACTAGGATATATGAATAAATAAATAATTAATAGTATATTCCCTTAAAATACTTGGTGTAACTTGGAGGCAAGGGTTGAGGAAATCAGATTTTAGGATTTTAGGATTAAGGAGTCCACTCAATAGATCAACAAACTTTGAGTTAAAGACGTTTTAAAGAATTCCTACCTAAATACTTTTGAATGATTTGACCAAGACCACTTTTGGGTTATTTTATATGGAATATGGATCATTGAAACTAAAATATTTACGGAATAGGATATTCAAAATCCAAGGGTGAGGGATATTGGGATTTGAAAAAATAGCAAGTGACTAATGAAATTAATTTATTTTGTTACACTTGGTAATCAAAATAATGCAATGATTTTTTTTGTAGAAAATAGAAAGTTATTTGAACATGAAAATATCCCTATGATCTATCTTGGAGAAATACAATCTCATGAATGGTTCCAACTTCAAGGAGTGGTATAGGTTGTTGTTCATCATACTACACCACGAAATGAATTTATATGTGTCGGAGTCTCTAATTCCAGAATATCCCTCTAAGGAGGCCTGTGATGAGAAAAATTATATTTTCTAGAAATATATGGATGGTGAATTGTATGTTCAATTCCTAATGTTATCATCTATAAATGGTGATATCCATAAGTTTCATCAAGAACAATTTATGCTCAGTCATGGAGAAGGTTAATTGGATGGATCTCATATTATCAATATGATTTAACAAATTGAGAGTTTGGTAATTATGGGTTTCAAGACACCCATTAAATTATGCATAGACCATGTGGAAGTCATATATCCTCATAACTGTTCCTATTTTATTATGAATTTTAACATGAACAATATAAAGAAGATTCTACCTCATCTTCTTACTCTTATTTAACATGAAAATAAAAATATAAATCTTGAAAACCCTTTTCTATTTATAGTTAAAAATTGTAAAGGCATGGTAAAAATACTTAAGAATATATACAAGTCAAATGAACATCTACACCACCCTTCTAAGACTAAAAAGGTCAAGGTAAAAATTTCATAGAAGGATACAATGTTCTTTTATTATTGTAAGAAGGACCATTGGAAGAAGAACTATGCCTCAATGAAGAAGCAAGTGGAAGATTAAAACATGATCATTATCTTGTCTAATCTATAAATTTCTACAAATTTGGTATTAGATACAATGTGATAATATTTTTATCCAAAAAAAACCATGTAGATTCTAGAATATAACCAAGGATTAGGTGGATTTTAAATAATTTAATAGATAAAGAGTAGTTTTGATGTATATTGCAGACTACCATCTCACATGACTGATAATATTGATTTTAGTTTCAATGAATTTTTACTATATACCTAGTGTAACCATGAAGATAATATATATATATAGTTTATATATTTATGAATTTATTTTGAAGTTTATAAATATGTTTTTCTACCTTAATAAATATTAAATATGTTATGGATGTGACATTTGAATAATGGTCATTATATACTTGAATATAAAAATCAAGTGTTAGAATTCAATAACAAATCATGTTCACATGACTAATATCAAACCAAATTATGGAATCCTTGGATTGGTCTAGTAAATGAGAAACATTTGAAAAATTCAAGAATTCTATTTAGATTATTTTGAACTAAAACCCTTGGATATATTCCAAGCTTATTTATAAGATAAAATAACTAAAGCTCTATTTAGTTGAAATGGATAAAAAGTTTTAGAAAATTAAGAATTATTTAATATATATGTTTGTAGACCTTTTTCAGTTAAATATATAGGTGGATACTTTTACTTTATAACTTTTACCAAGTAAATTAATAGATATGAACATATCTATTTAATGAGGTACATGTATGATTAATTGTATAAATTTAAGGAATAAATGAATGAAGTATATAATCAACATGGTAATAAGATAAATAAACTCTAAAAATACATTGGAATAGAGTATATTAAACAAGAGTTCAATGATTATTTAAAATGTTTGGGATACTATCTCAAATCACTCTGCTATATACACTGTAGTGGAATGGTTTTAGTGAAATGAGACACCACACCTTATTAGACACAGTGAGATCTATGGCGAGTCATGAGATTCTTCCATTTTACTTTTGGGAATATAAATTACAGACTATAGCTCACACAAAAAAAACTAATCCAATTTCCAATTAAAGCATGGAATACAATCCCATAAGAATTATATTATGGGAGTTAATCCATTTGGTCAAATTTACTTGTATGGGTATGAGAATCCTTTTTTAAGGATTATCAAAGAAACAAACATTCATATTAGGTATCTAAGTGTATATTTATAGGATATTACAAGTGAAAAATGGATATTATCTATAAAACCCCTCAGAAAAAGGGTAATAGTGGAATTAAAAATTTCGTTCTTTGAGAGGGATAACATATCTGAAATAGATTGTGGGAGAAAGAAAAACTTCATTAAAGTTGAGGATCAAGATACACAAGAGTTGAAATAAGAAAAAAATTCCATAAAGACCCATGTAAGAAGTTGTTCCAAAGATTAAAGTAATATGTAATAGAACTAAAAATGTTAGATAATGATGAAGATATGGTTTTATAGTTATAATGGAAGGTGACACATTATTAGTTGAAGATAATGATCCTCTATCATAAAAGGATGTAATAAACAGCTCATAAGTTAAAAAATAGTATTTGGTTATGAATTATGAAATAATCCCATATACTATAACTATGTCTAGGTCATAGTAGATCCTCCAGTTGATGAAAATCCTATAGGGTGAATATTTTAATTTAATAAGAATATATACATGGATGGAAAATTCTATATATATAAAGAATAAATGGTTGTTAAAAAGTTTATGAAACATCAAGTTATAAACTATGGTGAAACCATTTCACTAGTCTTTGTGAATAAATAAATTATAATTATACTTTACATAACATGTTACCATGATTATGAGATTGGAAAATGTATTACAAAGTTTCATTACATAATAGAAACCCTTTAGAATATCTCTATATGAAATAATGAGAAGGGTTTGTAACTTTAAAGGATTCCAATAAGGTGTTCAAGTTGCAGAGATCCATTTAGGGCTTGAAACAAGAATCAATATCATGAAACTTCCATATTATGATTCCATAAAAATATTTGGTTTCATAAAGAATTAATAACAACCCAATTTCTACATTTTGTTTAGTGGGAGTGCATTAATTTTACTAGTATTATATATTCATGATATATTACTAAAGGGAAATGTGATTCCAGCCTTATAGTAGGTTAAGATATGGTTTAACAAATTCTTCTCGATGAAATACTTAGGTGAAGCATCATATATTATATGGATCAAGATCTATTGTGATAGATCTAAGAGGTATCTTGGACTATGAAAAGGTACATTTATATAAAAAGTATTGAATAGATTCAATATAAATTAATTCAAAAAAATATTTTTCAAAATTTCTTCTAGTATATATCTCTCCATGAAAATGAGACCTAAAACATAATAAGAGAGAGATAGAGAGAATTTTTAGAATCTCTTAAGAACATGAGATAGGCTCTATCATGTATTCAATGATATGTACTAGGATTGATGTTTCCTTTGACTTGATCATGTTAGGCTAATATTAAGCATGCACAGGTGAGCTTCATTGGAGGGATGTAACGAATATCTTGAAGTTCCTGATTCAAACGAAGGATATTTTCCTAGCTTATATTGGAGATGAGAAACTATTCATCAATGTATTCATAGATTCTAGTTTCTAAATAGATCAAAATGATATGAAATCATAGTCGATACATGTGTTCTTCTTGAATAGAGTAGTTGTGATCTATAAGAGTTTCAAGTAGCTAGTGGTCACTAATTACATTATAGAGTTTGAGTATATAGAAACTTATAATTAAGATAAATAAGTAGTTTATATATATAACTAAATCTATGAGGTTGATATTGTACCTACTAGTGAAGATGTTATCACACTATACTATCATAATACCAAATCATTGGTTCTAGCGAAGGATATAAGGTTTAAGTAATATAATGTTTTTGTTGAGTTTACGAAGTATTTAGATTGTTTTAGAAATTTTTTGAAGCATTTTTAAGGGTGTATAGTTTGGTAATGGTTTGGGGAAAACATGTAGCTTCTCTAAGAAAGAGTGTATAGGATTAAGAGAGTCAATAGGAAGACACATGGTTGGTAAAAGGATTATCCAAAACATGAAATAAACCATGTTATTTTTCAATATTTAGGATATATGAATTTTTATTGATTTTCCAAATCCTGATGCACAATTGTGTAGCCTTTGGTATTGTCCAGTAGCAGTTTCATGGTTGGTGCATGGTTTGTTAAACTCTATGGAATAAACATGAGATAAATTTAACAGAATCAAACTATTGGATTTGTATCCCAATTGTTTCACAATAATGTTCATTCCTTATTATATGACATAGATTCTTGTATTATAGGGTTTATCTAGGTTATTTTTGATAATCCTTGACCTATGGATATTGTTTTTAATGGTTATTTGAGCATCCAACCTTGGAAATCAAAGGTAATAGATCCATTCTTATTCTATTTCTCAGTATCCTTGTTTCCCTTGGGAAAAAACATTATATCAAGTTTGTCAATCCTAGATCCAATGGATCATTCATGTTTTTAAAATTTGTTTTTGGGGTTTGATGAAGGAATACTGTTGACTCTACTTTTCGTCACAGAGTCTAGAAGAATGTAAAGGGAAATGACTTAGCACAAATTGATTAATCCTTTGAAGAAAACATCAAAAATCGACAAAGGCATGAACAAGGCTTCAAAAGCACATAGGTCGCGCAAGTTCCATCATTGTCACGCAAGTCCACTTGCGCGACGCCTAATGGTCACACAAGTGACTTGCGCACCCCAATAGATAACCGCCTGGGGGTATTCTCTAGCCTATAAATAGACCCTGTGGGCCCCCCATTTCATGGAGGAATTTTTCTAGAAACTCAGATTTGAGCTCCAGGCGCCCTAGTCTCTTCTCAAAGCTTCCGAAACACTTCTAAGGTCATTTCATACCAAGAACAGAATATCTAGAGGAGGAGGAAGGCCTAAGTGTTGAAACTCATCAACACTTGCGCGTCTGAGTGGCCAGCCCCAAAGGGAAATGGCCACACTTGCACGACGCCTTACTCCTTCAATAGAACTTGCGCGCCACTCTTCTAGAAGAACCTCAAGATGATTCTAAAGGCTTTAACCAAGATTCGCTCAAGTATTACCCTGCTGGTTAACCGTCGCGCAAGTACCCATGTGTAGCGCAGGTATAACTGAGCGACCAGGACTTGCGTGCCCACGCAGTACCTGCGCGCCTGCTAGGACTTGTGCGCCCCTGCCTTTTTGGGTGCCCTTCTTACACATTTCACCCCTCTTAAGCCATTCCACCTCTCATATTCAAGATTCAGTCTTCAAGACACTTTTCAATGTCATTTATGGAATGATTTCTTGATTTTACTTCCTTATCTGAAAGGAATTATGTGGAATATCTCTCAAAACCTAGTGATTTACACATATTAATGTCACTAAATATTAAGATTTCATTCATTCAACCTCATCCTTTAAGATGAGAGAACTCATTAACCTAAGCATCCTCTTCAGAAGTAATCCCCAACCATAATTCTCTTAACCTGGGCCTCCTTTTCAAGAGTAAGCCCCAGTCCCCAAATTTGGGCATTCTCCTTAAGAGTAAGCCCCAAGTCCTCATTAACCTGGGCCTCCTTTTCAGGAATAAGCCCCAGTCTCAAATATGGGCATCCTCTTCAGGAGTAAGCCCCAATATTAATTTCTCTTAACCAGTCCTAATTTACCTTTTATCTGGGATTCCTTCTCAAGAGTAAAACCCAATCATAAGTCCTCTCCTAATTTGGGCCTCCTTTTCCAGAGTAAGCCCCAAGTTAGAGTATTCAAATCTCCATGAAGTACATATACCTTTATGGACCCTGTTCCTAGATTTATTCCCTGAAGTAAATCCTAATCTTCACTTATCTAGGTAGTCATACATACATATGTCCCACACTATTTCTTATGATTGCATCTTTCATGGAACAATTGTCTGATCTTTACCAATACCTCTTGTTTCTCACACAGAGCATGACTCACGTGATCTTAGAGTGTAAAAGTAATTATGACATCCTCATTTGATCCATAAATCATAAACATCATACTCCCTTACTCGAACTACATGGGTTATGATTCCTTTTCTAAACAAAGGATACATAGGTAGCCCATCTGCGGGTTCGATCCCAACTCTGAAATAATCCATGTCCTTCTGAATGAAAATAAACTTCAAGTGCCCCACTGAGTGGCTTTAAAACCAGCATGGTCATCATAATGACCAAGAGACTTTTACATATCAAAGGATACCATTGACTAAGAATCTCTAACAAATACAGATGATTATCTATCAATGAAGAACCTCAAATACATATAAAAGATTCTCTAAATTTCCTACATATCGATCATTGATTGTCATATCTAAAGGAAAGCTCATTTTATACTTGGTAATGTAATAAGAATTCACGAACATAACTTAAATCTATAAAGAGAGTCCCAGAGTAGACAATAATTCCCCTAAAAAAGGTGTGATGAGTCCGACCTCCCATCCTCTCGACCAATGCAAATTTCTAAGCCTCATCAGTCCACAAACTAATGAGAACCTACCTTTGGAAAGTACGTCCAAATGGATATGGAATCATTGGATGTTTCCGGTTCTACGAACAAACCCGTTAGAAACCGATTGGAATTTTTGAACCTTCAATCAAGGAGTTCATCCCCGAATTCCGAGGGAAACAAAAAATGGTGAACCCGAAGTGAATCTTTAACCAAGTCAAAATGATGTTTTACCTATTTTTTAGGCCCCTATTTAAAACTCAATGAGAGGTCTAACAAATACAATCATTGGAATATGTGCTCATCCAAAAGATGTAGTGGCTGAATTTATCTTGATTACGTCTGTTATATCAAACAGACACTCTTTTTCCAAGATTTTCTACATTCTAAGAAATGGTTGCTCTCAAGTTCACACCTGTTAATACCGCTGTTGTGAATTCCACTACTGCTAATCCTACTGGATCGTCGTCCTCTCTAAGGATGATATCACCTACTCAGCGTCTTCAATACTGGGTATCAAATGCGATGGTTAAGGAGTACCGTCAACACGGTACCATCCCAACTCTGGAGGCTGCCCGACAAGCACTCCAAGTGAACAACTCACACTGGTCGTCCGGGCAACGATGACCAGTGATCAGGAAGAAGGCGGTGCTGACTACCATCTCCAACCGTTTCGGGTCGTTATCCCCGGAACGCAATCACCATTCGCTCCCTTATTCCGAGGAGGTGAATGAGCAGGTCCCTCATGGCCTTAATTCAAGTAGAGAGGACTCCTTCCCGAGGGCTCCCACCAACAATCACCGCCAGACTCGTACGACAGTGCGCCCTCAACATGATGAGGGTACCGACTCTAGGCGTTCGTCTTAGGTTCCTCGAACCTGAGCAGGGAAGACGAATCGCCAGAGGTGAAATTTGGTTAACAGTGAGTATGTTCTCATCTCTGCCATCTCCGGAGAAGTCCACCAACCTAACTTGGTGGCAAGCAACAAGCGGGCACACGCACCTGCCCATTTTAATTCTGATGTCCAGTAGACTCGTCTGGCAGCAGCACGCCAATCCCGTCAAGAAATTCCGGCGGAGTATTATAGACAGGAACATACACCTGTTTATACGTCAACAGTTAGTCAGCAGGCTCGTCTGACTACATATGATGGATCTCGTCAACCACGTTCGGTGAAGTGCAATCAGCAGGCACATACACCTGCTAATATTAATCAAGACTACCAATAGTCTCTCTTGGTAACATTTGGAGAAGTCAGTCAGAAATATCCAGTGACAAACAAGAGGCAGAATCAACTCTCTAACCCCACACTTGAGTACTGTCAGGATTCACTGAAAGGAAAAGGAGGACAAGAGCAGGCACATACACCTACTCCAATCATGGAATGGATGTATATCCATGTTCCGGCAGCTGAAGTCACCACGAGTATTTTAACAATGGTGAAAGATTAGAAGCAAATCCCTGCTCATATTCTGGATTCTTTCCAGGATATTTTAATAGCATCAGCAGCATCTCAGGGAAAGACAAATAAATCTATCCCTACCAGTGGAATGAAACATCAATAGTTTACTCCGGAACAGACACACACATTTGTTCCAGTCCAAGAGGGTTGTGGGGAATACTCCCCCATATCATACAGACAACCAAGTCAGGCACATACACCAGATTTGAGTGGAGATCGCCAGCCTAACCTAGAAATATTTCCTGATCAGGCACATACACCTGCTTAGAGCAGCCACTTCCATCAACAAGTGCTTTCCAAGGCAAGTAAGAACGCGTCTAAGAAAAAGACCCGCCCAGCACAGTCAGGAGATCAAGAGCCAATCTGTAACAAGGCCTTGCTCGATGCTAGAGTTCTTGAAGCCCCCAGATAGTTATCTGTTGAAATTCAAGATTCTAATCCCTCATTTCCCAACAGTGGGAACATTAATTCCGAAGTTCTTCAATAGACACTTCCTCATGAAGGCTTGCTTCATGACAATTCGGTCAATCTCGAAGATTCATCTTCCGATGAGAGCCACAGGAACCCTCTGTGTGGTCAGAAGACCAAAGATCAAGAGATATCATATTTTTCTATAACCCACCATGGTGGTCCTCCCCATGATGATGAATTTCGCTGTGAAAGTCCTCTCCGCAGTAGTGGTGCACATTGCCCGAAAAATTATCTAGTGGGCAATTGATGCACCCATTTTGTGTATTCATTTTCCATATATATAATTGAAGATAAAAATATGTTTTCATCAAATATCTGTTGTTTTATGAACATATTATTTGATTTTAGTGATTCTGTTTACTTTCAGGAGCTTTCTGGCTAAATACACGAATCAAGGGATACATGTGAAAATTTTGAAACTAAACGGCATGTACTTTTATACACGCCGTGTACATCTAGGCAGGGACACAGATCGAAGGAGGGAGTACACGCCCATGTCACCAGGCAGAAGATACACGCCGTCTATTGTGGCGCTACATGCCGTGTACTACTTTCTAGAAGCGGTGGTTGCCGAAGAAAAGTCCACACGCCCATGTGGTCGTTGATGAAGACATGTCGTGTGTGGCAGCGCTACACGCCGTGTACACTCAACTTGCCAGCGGCGCCGTGTTCAAAATTCAAAAACGCCATGCTCGGCCACCTGCCAGCAGATAAAATGGCGCCAAAATGCGTTGACGAAAAGTACATGGTGTGTACTTTCTATACACATTGTGTACTTTATTTTTCTATAAAATGAGGCCTTGGCCTACGGATTTGGGGAGTTCAGAACCATTAAGAGGAAAGAGAAGCTCTGCTATCACCATTCCCAAAGCTATTGTCGTCACTCCGCCATTCCACCTTCCGATACTCTACCTCAACGCCTACACGATGAATCCGTCAAGTATCACGTGTGTCGTTTTTCTCCTAAATTATATGTGTAACTAAACCCCTCGTGTTGGGGGTGTAGAGACCCGAATATTGACGTACAAGTACATTACATTACTTTTTCTGAATACTTATTACATAACAAAAACACACACACAAGGACCGTAATAGTTTAGTGTCTTTGGAAACTCGGAACGTAATCTTCTAATCATGGTGAAAGATCTTCAACATATCCCATAAAGATCTTCCCTTTTTTTCATACCTAAAACCTTTCTTTATATCCTGGGGAAAATAAAACATAAAAGGGTGATCTCAAATGCTCAGTAAGGGTAAACAAAAGAAAAATCAATCACATCATATTCATAAGAACATAACATTTTGGAAAAATCTTAACCTGCTAAAGAGATCATAATATCATAACATGGGATAAATCAGAGTAGTGAAATGTAATCCCAATAATCATAACATAAAACATGAAACTTTGTGGTATACACACATAATCATATAGAATAATTTATTATTAGTCAAGACTCATTGCCAAGACTATCTTAGTGGACAAAGTCCATTTCTGAATAGAGTTCACTCCTCGTTTCAGTCCTGTTTTACTGAAACGGTTTAACCTACCGTTCCAGCCATGTATATCTCATGAGATATAAAATATTTACCCAGTGCATTGGAGGGAGATATAGGTCTTACCCATCTCATAATGATACCATTATTATGTGTTCCACAAAATCATAAACCATACATCATAGCATAACCCATGTAATAAAAATGGGAATCTTAAATATCGTGACATAATAAAACAATTCATATAATATAAAGGAATTCATAAAAATAATTCCATCACAACTTAATAAAATCAATGTAATAATAGGGATAAAAATATAACCCTTTTTTATCTTAGATGGAAAATAATTTTGATAAAACACTTGAACTCCATTCTTGAGGAAAATATCCTTTCTACATCAAATTTTTTTTTCCTTTCTTAAGATGTCATACAATTTTAAACAAAAAGAAGTTGATTAAAAATAAACTTGGAAACTTGTAAAGAAAGATTCTTGGAAATAATTTTTTAAAAATCCATTCATTCCAAATAAGTTAAAAAAACATTCTTCTCGTACTTTTGTCGGAAAAGTCAAAAAGTACCTCGTACGAAAAACGACCAAAGATTCCTTTCATATCTTTTACTAAAAACACACCGAAGGGTAAAATTGGATATAAACTATTTTAAAAGGATATAAATATTACATATTTAGGAAACATGGATGTGGATGATAAATATTCCCCAGTAAATTCTGAAGTATAAACAATCTCGGATAAAAATTGAGATTGCGAGATTTTCCCTAACCTTAGGTCCGATTTGTTTCGTAAGTGTCCAAACCTTGTGTATAATGATTTAAATAATTTAATTGACTTATTCCAGAATCATACTCATTGTTATGATATCATATATGGTTCACTTATGACTTTATATTACCCGTTCATTGGAAAATTCCATGTTAAAGAGCGTTTTGGGTAAAATTGTTTCATTTGTCGTCCGTGTTTTGACATGTAATTATTCATATGATTACATAGATCATGATTACTTAATTCCAGAATAAAAAACATAATTTATATATAATATATATTCAGAATATACATATATATAATAAATTAGTAAATGGAAAGAAATACACCGTTCATGGATACGGTAGGCCGTACGTACGCATGAATGCTGTTTTCGTTTCCTTATTAAGTTGAATGGAATTAAGTAGACGACATACATATATATAAACATAAATCCAGTATCATTATTATGTCCTATATTTCATGATTACTTATTATATATAATTTATAATCATTCATTAATGGTTAACGTGGAGAATGAATCTCATCACGTCGTGGAGATGGTAGTCCGTACGTACGCACGAGCGATGATATCGTTCTCATGATTGTGGAACTGCATTGGAGTGTATGTATACTATTTCAGAATAAATATCACTTTAAAATAATCATATATAGTTATTATTTACACCATTATACCCATCCAATTAAGGTGGTGGAGAAAAATAGATTACACCACGGCGTGGAAACGGTATTCCGTACGTACGCACACGCGGTGATTTTGTTTTCCTTAGGATGGATAGATGGTGAAATAGGGTTGTTTAATACTTATAATAACATATCAGTATATGAGTGATACTGATTTTATTACTTCATAATGAAACAACCTAAGAAGAAGAAGTGGAAGAAGAAATAAAGTTGAAAGAATCGGTAAGTGACATTACCTTTTCTTTGAAGCGCCTCTTTGAGATCTCCTTTTAGGGCACTACAATTGGTCTTTGAGGAAGACCAGAACCTCTAGGATGTTTCTAGGGAAGTTTATAAGAGAATATTTTAGGGTTTGGCCGAGATTGAAGGCTCGAAGTGGTGTGAGGAAGAGTGGGAGGGGGTTTCCTTTTATAAGGGAGGAGAGGGGCACCTTTGGAATAACTAAAAATATTATTTTATTATAAAGCCAATTTCGGTTCTAAATATCTCCAAATTGATTTATTTAGAAGATAAGGTGGGGATGGGTCGAAATACTCTCATCCAATATAATTTAGACAAGTTTAGGGTCCTATTGTAACCTTATCATTTATATTTAACTTTAAGTTAGATAATTTTACTTTTACTGTGTCTTCTTCTTTTCTTACACTATAAGGTTAATAAACATACTATATCAAGCCAAACGAACCCCGAGTTGTTTATTATTAATATATATAACCTTATCTAAGTCATTTGTCCGAACCTTAGATTTTTAGGTCTAAAATAACAATTAATAATATAATATTTGTTTTAAAAACTATTTTATGTCAATTTTGAAACTATTTAGTAATTGATTTTTGTGAAAATCATAACAGAATGATTAGTTTGAAAAAAGTTAATTAAATCAATACTAACATGTCATATTAACCTATAAAATTAGTTTAATTCATAAAAAGTCTCAAATTACATTTATTTGGGTATTTATAACATCATTTATGTCAATATTTCATTAATAAGATAATTACTGCATCATCTTTGTGTCATAAATAAATTAAATTATTTAATTTCTAAAAATTACAAATAAAATTCCATTATGTAGGAAATATTTTATCTTTCTAATGAGTATTTATAGTCGAATTTATCTTATGTATAACCCTATATTAAAAATTATTTACTTATTAAACTTTGATTTTAACTATTTTAACCCTTCTTTAAATAAATTAATAATAAATGTCCAAATCTAATCCAAGTGGGATTAAATGATCATATTTTATTCCTAAGGTTGTTTTTGGTCGAATTACACTTATCCAATAGAATTAGGACATGTGTTAAGTTAATAATAATAACATTTTTACCCTTAATTACACTATTTACTTTTAACCGTGGTAAAAAAAAGTAAAAGTTACTATTCACCAAAAATTATTTTCATCTCGTTGAACCACATTTTACTTACTGACATCAACCGTGTCTCTCGTATTTTTGAAATTCCACTCACAGAAGCGGTAAAATTAAGTTTTATGAAAAATCCATTTTTTTAACTACCACTTAGTGGTTTCACTATTCATCAAAAAATGAAAGTTTCCAGAAAAATACCAAAAATTATGCCTAAGCTATATTTGATATTATAAACTCAAAAATGATGTCTATTTTACCAAATTCATAACATATCAGTTGCATTAATTAATTTAAAAATTAATTCTCGTCGTCAAAACAAATAGCGTGTTCTTAAGAGATAATAACTATCAAAAGATTGACACTTGTTTATGTCTAGTTTAAATGTAGAATTACATCCAATGACCAACATTGTATTAAATTGTAAAAATATATTCTATATATACTTTAAAACCACTCAAATTAATAATTTATCACTATTAATTATTTCTATTAAAATGGTTGTTTTTAATTAAAATTTAGTAATTTTCACTATTCATTAAGAAATGAAAGTTATCCGAAATGTACCAAAATTTCACCCTAAGATAATTTCGATATTTTGAATCCAAAAATGAAGTCCATTTGGAAAAATAAAATTTTCAAAATTTCAAAAAGTTTTTATTACTATTCATAACGGCTAGTTTTAATAATATTTGAATAGCATATCGTCGTTTAGTGAAACTCGGTATTGCGTACTACACACGCTATCGAGGAAGGTTGTGATTGCGTGTAATGCAAGGCAAGTCAAGGATGCGTGTTGTGCAAGCTCCTTTTGGTGTAGGTACAACACAAGAAAATAATGAAATTAAAAAGAATATTTTTCATAAAATCTCGGGGTGTTACATTCTACCCCCCTTAAAATGAATTTCGCCCTCGAAATTCGTCGGGATTATAAATGGTTTACTATTAGAAAGTTTCTTTGATAGAAACCCACATCGTAAAAAGGAATACCAAAACAATTTTTTAAAAACAAAAGTATGAAACATAACAGTTACCCAAATAAACTAATCACTGGGTTTCCACATAGGTGAAAATATAGATATGGAAGAGAAATCTAATCATCATGTTCTAATGGAGAGTGGTAGAGAACATTGCTATAGAAGAGCCAGCAATCACAAAGACATAAATTTTTGACGATCTAAGGTACCATCTGATTCATCAGATATAAGAGCACTAGGACAACATTTTTGGTTTTCAAGATCATTTCCCTAAAGTTGATGAAATTGGAATTAGAAAAAATACTTTCATGATTTTGGTATAGTCTCACCATTGGTCATTATTTGGAAAATTTCCACTTCATATCTTAAAGAAATAAAGTTGAATTTTTCATTTGTGATGTGTTAGCAGATCATGTGATAGAATGATGGGTCATTCCATCTGTCTCAAACAAAAGGTTAGAAAAGTTATTAAAAATACATAAGTCCATCTATAGTGAGATTAATCATATATGGTTCCTAAAATGGACTTATACTTCATATATCATACTTCTCAATATAATAAAACTAGTTTCTACTAAACAAGGACTTCCTGTAGGACAGTGGTAGGTGATAAAATCCAGTCGCACATCGGTTGTGGGTTCGATTCCCACGGCCTTGTCTGACATGATGGGTTGTCGCCCGTCCTGGAGGTTGTCCTTTTTCTAAAACTATATTACTATAACATCCCATCAATAATATCAAAAAAACTTATATCCTTAAACAATACTAACTTATGTCCAATATAATCCATTCCAATCTTTAGGCTTATCCATAATACTGCAGTCCACTCTCATAATATAGTGAAAACGATTACCAGAGATTTAATAATATCGTTGATCCCCATATATCATAAGATATGTCTTGTTGGTCACATTCCAAACATTCAAAGGCCTTAATAATGTATTCTCTTGAATACCCATTGAACCATAGTAAAAACTTGAATGCAGTTAAAAGTTAACACTTTCCACATACCAAAATCCTCAAAATTCTATATACTCAAACAATGATATCACTTAGTCCTTATATCAATCATGAGCTCATGAATACAGTCAAATATTTCATTTTCTCATTTTCCCTTCATTATGCGCATATCATCTTTTTTTCCAAAAATATCTCAATCACTTTCCATGGTTACCGGTACCATAAAATTATTGAAAAGCACAATAGACCAATACATAAATATTCCAATATTCCACGATTCTATATACAACATTATTTTGGAATCCCATTACATAAACACTTAATCATTCCACCACATCATTATCATATTCAACATCGCCAATGGTGATCGCATGTGACTTCCCTTTGTCCTTTTCCTTAAGTGGTTTCTCATGTCGATCATCACTAACCCTTGGATTAGGGCATTTATTAGCATAATTCCCCATTTCCTTGCACTTGAAGCATTGAATTGTAGTAGGTTCATTCTGTGTATCCCTTCATTTGTTTGCATCATTAGACATCTTCTTCCCATCGTTGTGGCATTCAAATGCCCAATGACCTTCCTTTCCACATTTGGAACATTTACTTGTCCCTTTAAGACAATCTCCACCATGCTTCTTTCCACACTTTGAGCATAAGGAAACATTCATCTTCTTTTCACCATTATTCTGAGATTTCTCCTTGAAATCCATCTTTCGTTTCTTGTCAAAACTATGAGATGGATAAGTAACACCAACTTCCATTTCTACCTCGATAGCACAACACACAATTTCTTCATTTCTACTGAATTCTCTTATAGCTAATGCCCTTCGAAGATTTGGTTTTAAGCCACTGAAGAATCGATCAACTTTACTTTCAGGTTGGATGATAAATCCAGATGCATACCTTGCAATCCTTATAAAATTCACTTCGTATATACCAACAGATTCATCATCCTTTTTCTTTAGTTCAAAAAACTCCTTCTCCATCTTTGTTCGAAGAATACGAGGGAAGTACTTATTGAAAAATAAGTTATTGAACTTGTCCCATTCCATGGACTCAATTTCATCTCTTTGCCTCGTATTCTTGATAAGATTCCACCATTGATCAGCTTTACCTTCCAAAAGATATACTGCTAAGATGACTTTATCATGTTCAGAACATTGATGAACTGAAAATATCTTTTCAGTGGTACTGATCCATTGTTCAGCAACAATTGGATCAGAAGACCCACTGAAAGAAGGTGTACATTGCCTCATGAAGGACTCTATAGAATATTGTTCCCTTCTCTGATCATTTGGAAGTCCAGAATGATTCATATCTTGTGTAAGTATAGAAATAAGATTTTGCAATCCATCTCCCATAACATTTGTTTGTTCAGGAGGAAAATCATTGCATTGTACATTGCATTGATCAACACGGTTCCTTCGGGTTCCATCCATCGTCTAAAACCCAAAAAGAATAGTGTGAGAGGAAGAAATCATGATAGGGAAAACAACATAATAACGGGGGATTACCTTCAATATTTAACATCTTTGGTTTAATTCTAAGATCGTTAGCGCAATTCTAGGACTATAACCTATTCTTATACTTAACCTTAGGGACATCCCTAGAGATACCTTATAAATATCTCTAGAGATCTCACTAAAGTTCTCGCATCCTATTTTCCAAAGGTTGACTAAACCTTTCCTCTGATACCAACTGTAGAGACCCGAAGACTGACGTACAAGGACATTACATTAATTTTTCGGAATACTTATTACATAACAAAAACACACACACAAGGACTGTAATAGTTTAGTGTCTTTGGAAACTCGGAACGTAATCTTCTAATCAAGGTGAAAGATCTTAAACATCTCCCATAAAGATCTTCCCTTTTTTTTCTTACCTAAAACCATTCTTTATATCCTGGGGAAAAGAAAACATAAAAGGGTGAGCTCAAATGCTTAGTAAGGGTAAACAAAAGAAAAATCAATCACATCATATTCATAAGAACATAACATTTTGGAAAAATCTTAACCTGCAAAAGAGATCATAATATCATAACATGGGATAAATCATAGTAGTGAAATGTAATCCCAATGATCATAACATAAAACATGAAAATTTTTGGCATACACACATAATCATAGAGAATCATTTCTTATTAGTCAAGACTCATTGCCAAGACTATCTTAGTGGACAAAGTCCATTTTTGAACCGATTTCACTCCTCGTTTCAGTCCTGTTTTACTGAACCGGTTTAACCTGCCGTTCCAGCCATGTCTATATCATGAGATATAAAATCTTTACCCAATGAATTGGAGAGAGATATAGGTCTCACCCATCTCATAATTATACCATTCTTATGTGTGCCACAAAATCATAAACCACACATCATAGCATAACCCATGTAATAAAAATGGGAATCTTAAACATCGTGACATCATTAAACAATTCATAAAATATAAAGTAATTCATAAAAATAACTCCATCACAACATAATAAAATCAATGTAATAATAGGGATAAAAACAGAACCCTTTATTATCTTAGATGGAAAATAATTTTGATAAAACACTTGAAATCCATTCTTGAGGAAAATATCCTTTCTACTTCAAAAACATTTTTCCTTTATTAACATGTCATACAATTTTAAACAAAAAGAAGTTGATTAAAAATAAACTTGAAAACTTGTAAAGGAAGATTCTTGGAAATAATGTTTTAAAAATCCATTCATGCCATATAAGTTAAAAAAACATTCTTCTCGTACTTTTGTCGGAAAAGCCAAAAAGTACCTCGTACGAAAAACGACCAAAGATTCCTTTCATATCTTTTACTAAAAACTAATCAAAGGGTAAAATTGGATATAAACTATTGTATAAGGATATAAATATTACATATTGAGGAAACATGGATGTGGATGATAAATATTCCCCAGTAAATTCTGAAGTATAAACAATATCGGATAAAAATTGAGATTGCGAGATTTTCCCTTACCTTAGGTCTGATTTGCTTCATAAGTGTCCGAACCTCATGTATAATGATTTAAATAATGTCATTGACTTATTCCAGAATCATAATCATTGTTATGATATCATATATGGTTCACTAATGACTTTATATTACCCGTTCTTTTGAAAATTCCATTTTAAAGAGCGTTTTGGGTAAAATTGTTTCATTTGTCGTCCGTGTTTTGACATGAAATTATTCATATGATTACATAGATCTTGATTACTTAATTCCAGAATATAAAATATGATTTATATATAATATATATTCAGAATATACATATATATAATAAATTAGTAAATGGAAAGAAATACACCGTTCATGGAGACGGTAGGCCGTACGTACGCATGAACGCTGTTTTCGTTTCCTTATTGAGTTTAATGGAATTAAGTAGATGACATACATATATATAAACATAAATAAAGTATCATTATTATGTCATATATTCCATGATTACTTATTATATATACTCTATAATAATTCATGAATGGTTAACGTGGAGAATGAATCTCATCGCGTCGTGGAGACGGTAGTCCGTACGTACGCACGGGCGATGATATCGTTCTCATGATTGTGGGACTGTATTGGAGTGTATGTATACTATTTAAGAATCAATATCACTTTAAAATAATCATATATAGTTATTATTAACACCATTATACCCATCCATGTTAGGTGGTGGCGGAAAATAGATTACACCACGGCGTGGAGACGGTATTCCGTACGTACGCACACGCGGTGATTTCGTTTTCCGTAGGATGGATAGATGGTGAAATAGGTTTGTTTCATACTTATAATAACATATCAGTATATGATTGATACTGATGTTATTACTTCATAATGAAACAACCTAATAAGAATAAGTGCAAGAAGAAATAAAGTTGAAAGAATCGGTAACGAACATTACCTCTTCTTTGAAGCGCCTCTTTGAGATCTCCTTTTAAGGCACTAAACTTGGTCTTTGAGGAAGACCAGAACCTCTAGGATGTTTCTAGGGAAGTGTATAAGAGAATTTGGCAGGTTTCGGCCGATCTTGAAGGCTCAAAGTGGTGTGAGGAAGAGTTGGAGGGGGTTTCCTTTTATAAGGGAGGAGAGGGGCACCTTTGGAATAACTAAAAATATTATTTTATTATAAAGACAAATTCGGTTTTTAATAGCTCCAAATTGATTTATTTATAATATAAGGTAGGGATGTGTCTAAATAATCCAATCCAATAGAATTTAGACAATTTTAGGTTCCTATTTTAACCTTATAATTTAGATTTATCTTTAAGTTAGATAATTTTACTTTTACCGTGTCTTCTTCTTTTCTTACACTATAAGGTTAATAAACACACTATATCAAGACAAACGAACCCCATGTTGTTTATTATTAATATATATAACCTTATCTAAGTCATTTTTCTGAACCTTAGATTTTTAGGAATAAAATAACAATTAATAATATAATATTTGTTTTAAAAACTATTTTATGTCAATTTTGACACTATTTAGTAATTGATTTTTGTGAAAATAATAACAGAATTATTAGTTAGAAAAAGTTAATTAAATCAATACTAACATGTCATATTAACCTAGAAAATTAGTGTAATTCATAAAAAGCCTCAAATTACATTTATTTGGGTATTTATAACATCAATTATGTCAATATTTCATTAATAAGATAATTACTACATCATCTTTGTGTCATAAATAAATTAAATTATTTAATGTCTAAAAATTACAAATAAAATACCATTATGTAGGAAATCTTTTATCTTTCTAATGAGTATTTATAGTCTAATTTATCTTATCTATAACCCTATATTAAAAATGATTTACTTATTAAACTTTGATTTTAACTATTTTAACCCTTCTTTAAATAAATTAATAATAAATTTCCTAATCTAATCCATGTGGGCCTAAATGATCATATTTTATTCCTAAGGTTGTTTTTGGTCGAATTACACTTATCCAATAGAATTAGGACATGTTTTAGGGTAATAATAATAACATTTTACCCTTAATTACCCTATTTACTTTTAACCGTGGTAAAAAAAAGTAAAAAGTTACTATTCACAAAAAATTATTTTCATCTCGTTGAACCACATTTTACTTACTGACATCAACCGTGTCTCTTGGATTTTTGAAATTCCACTCACAGAAGCGGTAAAATTAAGTTTTATGAAAAATTCATTTTTTTAACTACCACTTAGTGGTTTCACTATTCATCAAAAAATGAAAGTTTCCAGAAAAATACCAAAAATTATGCCTAAGCTATATTTGATATTATGAACTCAAAAATTATGTCTATTTTACCAAATTCATAACATATCAGTTGCATTAATTAATTTAAAAATTAATTCCCGTCGTCAAAACAAATAGCGTGTTCTTAAGAGATAATAACTATCAAAAGATTGACACTTATTTAGGTCTAGTTTAAATGTAGAATTACGTCCAATGACCAAAGTTGTATTAAATTGTAAAAATATATTCTAAATATACTTTAAAACCACTCAAATTAATAATTTATCACTATTAATTATTTCGATTAAAATGGTTGTTTTTAATCAAAATTTAGTAATTTTCACTATTCATTAGAAAATGAAAGTTATCCGAAATGTACCAAAATTTCACCCTAAGATAATTTCGATATTCCGAATCCAAAAATGAAGTCCATTTGGAAAAATAAAATTTACAAAATTTCAGAAACTTTTTATTACTATTCATAACGGCTAGTTTTAATAATATTTTAATAGCATATCGTTGTTTAGTGAAACTCGGTATTGCGTACTACACACGCTATCGAGGAAGGTCGCAATTGCGTTTAATGCAAGGCAAGTCAAGGATGCGTGTTGTGCAAGATCCTTTTGGTGTAGGTACAACACAAGACAATAATGAAATTAAAAAGAATATTTTTCATAAAATCTCGGGGTGTTACATTCTACCCCCCTTAAAATGAATTTCGCCCTCAAAATTCATCGGGGTTATAAATGGTCTACTATTCGAAAGTTTCTTTGATAGAAACCCACATCGTAGAAAGGAATACCAAAACCAATTTTTAAAAACAAAAGTATGAAACGTAACGGTTAACCAAATAAACTAATCACTGGGTTTCCACATAGGTGAAAATATAGATATGGAAGGGAAATCTAATCATCATGTTCTGATGGAGAGTGGTAGAGAACACTGCTATAGAAGAGCCAGCAATCACAAAGACATAAATTTGTGACGATCTAAGGTACCATCTGATTCATCAGTTATAAGAGCACTAGGACAACATTTTTGGTTTTCAAGATCATTTCCCTAAAGTTGATGAAATTAGAATTAGAAGAAATACTTTCGTGATTTTGGTATAGTCTCACCGTTGGTCGTTATTTGGAAAATTTACACTTCATCTCTTAAAGAAATGAAGTTGAATTTGTCCTTTGTGATGTGTTAGCAGATCATGTGATAGAATGATGGGTCATTCCATCTGTCTCAAAAAAAGGTTAGAAAAGTTTTTAAAAATACATAAGTCCATCTATAGTGAGATTAATCATATATGGTTCCTAAAATGGACTTATACTTCATATATCATACTGCTTAATATAATAAAACTAGTTTATACTAAACAAGGACTTCCTGTAGGCCAGTGGTAGGCGATAAAGTCTAGTCACACTTCGGTTGTGGGTTTGATTCCCACGGCCTTGTCCGACGCGATGGGTTGTCGCCCGTCCTGCAGGTTGTCCTTTTTCTAAAACTATATTACTATAACATCCCATCAATAATATCGAAAAAACTTCTATCCTTAAACAATACTAACTTATGTCCAACATAATCCATTCCAATCATTAGGCTTATCCATAATACTACAGTCCACTCTCATAATATAGTGAAAATGATTACCAGAGATTTAATACCATCGTTGATCCCCATATATCATAAGATATGTCTTGTTGGTCACATTTCAAACATTCAAAGGCCTTAATAATGTATTCTCTTGAATACCCATTGAACCTTAGTGAAAACATGAATGCAGTTAAAAGTTAACACTTTCCACATACCAAAATCTTCAAAATTCTATATACTCAAACAATGATATCACTTAGTCCTTATATCAATCATGAGCTCAATAATACTGTCAAATATTTCATTTTCTCGTTTTCCCTTTATTATGCGCATATCATCTTTTTTTCCAAAAATATCTCAATCACTTTCCATGGTTACCGGTACCATAAAATTATTTAAAAACACAATATACCAATACATAAATATTCCAATATTCCACGATTCTATATACAACATTATTTTGGAATCCCATTACATAAACACTTAATCATTCCACCACATCATTATCATATTCAACATCACCAATGGTGATCGCATGTGACTTACCTTTTTTCATTTTCCTTAAGTGGTTGATCATGTCGATCATCACTAACCCTTGGATTAGGGCATTTATTAGAATAATTCCCCATTTCCTTGCACTTGAAGCATTGAAGTGTAGTAGGTTCATTCTGTGTATCCCTTCCTTTGTTTTCATCATTAGACATCTTCTTCCCATCATTGTGGCATTCAAATTCCCGATGACCTTCCATTCCACATTTGGAACATTTACTTGTCCCTTTAAGACAATCTCCACCATGCTTCTTTCCACACTTTGAGCATAAGGAAACATTCATCTTATTTTCACCATTATTCTGAGATTTCTCCTTGAAATCCATCTTTCGTTTCTTGTCAAAACTATGAGATGGATAAGTAACACCAACTTCCATTTCTACCTCGATAGCACAACACACAATTTCATCATAGCTACTGAAGTCTCTTATAGCTAATGCCCTTCGAAGATTTGGTTTTAACCCACTGAAGAATCGATCAACTTTACTTTTAGGTTGGATGATAAATCCAGATGCATGCCTTGCAATCCTTTTAAAATTCGCTTCGTATATACCAACAAATTCATCATCCTTTTTCTTTAGTTCAAGAAACTCTTTCTCCATCTTTGTTTGAATAATACGAGGGAAGTACTTATTGAAAAATAAGTTCTTGAACTCGTCCCATTCCATGGACTCAATTTCATCTCTTTGCCTCGTATTCTTGATAAGATTCCACCATTGATCAGCTTTACCTTCCAAATGATATACTGCTAAGATGACTTTATCATGTTCAGAACATTGAAGAACTGAAAATATCTTTTCAGTGGTACTGATCCATTGTTCAGCAACAATTGGATCAGAAGACCCACTGAAATAAGGTGGACGTTCCCTCATGAAGGACTCAATAGAATATTGTTCCCTTCTCTGATCATTTGGAAGTCCAGAATGATTCATAGCTTGTGTAAGTATAGCAATATGATTTTTCACTCCATCACCCATAACATTTGTTTGTTCAGGAGGACAATCATTGCATTGTCCATTGCATTGATCAACACGGTTCCTTCGGGTTCCATCCATCGTCTAAAACCCAAAAAGAATAGTGTGAGAGGAAAAAATCATGCTAGGGAAAACAACATAATAAAGGGGTATTACCTTCAATATTTAACATCTTTGGTTTAATTCTAAGATCGTTACCGCAATTCTAGGACTATAACCTATACTTATACTTAACCTTAGGGACATCCCTAGACATACCTTATAAATATCTCTAGAGATCTCACTAATGTTCTCGCATCCTAGTTTCCAAAGGTTGACTAAACCTTTCCTCTGATACCAACTGTAGAGACCCGAAGCTTGATGTACAAGGAAATTACATTAATTTTTCGGAATACTTATTACATAACAAAAACTCACACACAAGGACCATAATAGTTTAGTGTCTTTGGAAACTCGGAACGTAATCTTATAATTATGGTGAAAGATCTTCAACATCTCCCATAAAGTTCTTCCCTTTTTTTTCTTACCTAAAACATTTCTTTATATCCTGGGGAAAAGAAAACATAAAAGGGTGGGCTCAAATGCTAAATAAGGGTAAACAAAAGAAAAATCAATCACATCATATTCATAAGAACATAACATTTTGGAAAAATCTTAACCTGCAAAAGAGATCATAATATCATAACATGGGATAAATCATAGTAGTGAAATTTAATCCCAATAATCATAACATAAAACATGAAACTTTGTGGAATACACACATAATCATAGAGAATCATTTCTTATTAGTCAAGACTCATTGCCAAGACTATCTTAGTGGACAAAGTCCATTTCTGAACCGAGTTCACTCCTCGTTTCAGTCCTGTTTTACTGAACCGGTTTAACCTGCCATTCCAGCCATGTCTATCTCATGAGATATAAAATCTTTACCCAATGCATTGGAGGGAGATATAGGTCCCACCCATCTCATAATGATACCATTATTATGTGTGCCACAAAATCATAAACCATACATCATTGCATAACCCATGTAATAAAAATGGGAATCTTAAACATCGTGACATCATAAAACAATTCATATAATATAAAGTAATTCATAAAAATAATTCCATCACAACATAATCAAATCAATGTAATAATAGGGATAAAAACATAACCCTTTATTATCTTATATGGAAAATAATTTTGATAAAACACTTGAAATCCATTCTTGAGGAAAATATCCTTTCTACTTCAAAAACATTTTTCCTTTCATAACATGTCATACAATTTTAAACAAAAAGAAGTTGATTAAAAATAAACATGAAAACTTGTAAAGGAAGATTCTTGGAAATAATGTTTTAAAAATCCATTCATGCCATATAAGTTAAAAAAACATTCTTCTCGTACTTTTGTCGGAAAAGTCAAAAAGTACCTCGTACGAAAAAAGACCAAAGATTCCTTTCATATCTTTTACTAAAAACTAATCGAAAGGTAAAATTGGATATAAACTATTGTAGAAGGATATGAATATTATATATTGAGGAAACATGGATGTGGATGATAAATATTCCCCAGTAAATTCTTAAGTATAAACAATCCCGGATAAAAATTGAGATTGCGAGATTTTCCCTTACCTTAGATCCGATTTTACTTCGTAAGTGTCTGAACCTCCTGTATAATGATTTAAATAATGTCATTGAATTATTCCAGAATCATACTCATTGTTATGATATCATATATGGTTCACTTATGACTTTATATTACCCGTTCTTTTGAAAATTCCATGTTAAAGAGCGTTTTGGGTAAAATTGTTTCATTTGTCGGCCGTGTTTTGACATGTAATTATTCATATGATTACATAGATAATGATTAATTAATTCCAGAATATAAAACATTATTTATATATAATATATATTCAGAGTATACATATATATAATAAATTAGTAAATGGAAAGAAATACACCGTTCATGGAGACGGTAGGTCGTACGTACGCATGAACGTTGTTTTCGTTTCCTTATTGAGTTTAATGGAATTAAGTAGATGACATACATATATATAAACATAAATCCAGTATCATTATTATGTCATATATTTCATGATAACTTATTATATATACTTTATAATCATTCATTAATGGTTAACGTGGAGAATGAATCTCATCGCGTCGTGGAGACGGCAGTCCGTACGTACGCACGAGCGATGATATCGTTCTCATGATTGTGGGACTGTATTGGAGTGTATGTATACTATTTCATAATCAATATCACTTTAAAATAATCATATATAGTTATTATTTACACCATTATACCCATCCAAGTAAGGTAGTGGTGGAAAAAAGATTACACCACGGCGTGGAGACGGTATTCCGTACGTACGCACACACGGTGATTTCGTTTTCCGTAGGATGGATAGATGGTGAAATAGGTTTGTTTCATACTTATAATAACATATCAGTATATTAGTGATACTGATGTTATTACTTCAAAATGAAACAACCTAAGAAGAAGAAGTGGAAGAAGAAATAAAGTTGAAAGAATCGGTAACGGACATTACCTCTTCTTTGAAGCGCCTCTTTGAGATCTCCTTTTAGGGCACTAAAATTGGTCTTTGAGGAAGACCAGAACCTCTAGGATGTTTCTAGGGAAGTGGATAAGAGAATTTGTCAGGGTTTGGCAGAGCTTGAAGGTTCAAAGTGGTGTGAGGAAGAGTGGGAGGGGGTTTCCTTTTATAAGGGAGGAGAGGGGCACCTTTGGAATAACTAAAAATATTATTTTATTATAAAGCCGAATTCGGTTTTAAATAGCTCCAAATTGATTTATTTCGAATATAAGGTGGGGAGGGGTCTAAATAATCTCATACAATAGAATTTAGACATGTTTAGGTTCCTATTTTAACCTTATCATTTATATTTAACTTTAAGTTATATAATTTTACTTTTACCGTGTCTTCTTCTTTTCTTACACTATAAGGTTAATAAACTTACTATATCAAGCCAAACGAACCCCAAGTTGTTTATTATTAATATATATAACCTTATCTAAGTCATTTGGCCGAACCTTAGATTTTTAGGAATAAAATAACAATTAATAATATAATATTTGTTTTAAAAACTATTTTATGTCAATTTTGACACTATTAGGTAATTGATTTTGGTGAAAATCATAACAAAATGATTAGTTCGAAAAAAGTTAATAAAATCAATACTAACATGTCATATTAACCTAAGAAATTTGTGTAATTCATAAAATGTCTCAAAATACATTTATTTGGGTATTTATAACATCAATTATGTCAATATTTCATTAATAAGATAATTACTGCATCATCTTTGTGTCATAAATAAATTAAATTATATAATGTCTAAAAATTACAAATAAAATACCATTATGTAGGAAATCCTTTATCTTTCTAATGAGTATTTATAGTCTAATTTATCTTATGTATAACTCAATATTAAAAGGAATTTACTTATTAAACTTTGATTTTAACTATTTTAACCCTTCTTTAAATAAATTAATAATAAATGTCCTAATCTAATCCAAGTGGGCCTAAATGATTATATTTTATTGCTAAGGTTGTTTTTGGTCGAATTACACTTATCCAATAGAATTAGGACATGTGTTAGGGTAATAATAATAACATTTTTACCCTTAATTACCCTATCTACTTTTAACCGTGGTAAAAAAAAGTAAAAAGTTACTATTCACCAAAACTTATTTTCATCTTGTTGAACCACATTTTACTTACTGACATCAACCGTGTCTCTCAGATTTTTGAAATTCCACTCATAGAAGCGGTAAAATTATGTTTTATGAAAAATTCATTTTCTTTAACTACCACTTAGTGGTTTCACTATTCATCAAAAATGAAAGTTTCCAGAAAAATATCAAAAATTATGCCTAAGATATATTTGATATTATGAACTCAAAAATGATGTCTATTTTACCAAATTCATAAAATATTAGTTGCATTAATTAATTTAAAAATTAATTCCCGTCGTCAAAACAAATAGCATGTTTTTAAGAGATAATAACTATCAAAAGATTGACACTTGTTTATGTCTAGTTTAAATGTAGAATTACATCCAATGACCAACATTGTATTAAATTGTAAAAATATATTCTAAATATACTTTAAAAACACTCAAATTAATAATTTATCACTATTAATTATTTCGATTAAAATGGTTGTTTTTAATTAAAATTTAGTAATTTTCACTATTCATTAGAAAATGAAAGTTATCTGAAATGTACCAAAAATTCACCCTAAGCTAATTTCGATATTCGGAATCCAAAAATGAAGTACATTTGGAAAAATAAAATTTACAAAATTTCAAAAAGTTGTTATTACTATTCATAACGGCTAGTTTTAATAATATTTTAATAGCATATCGTTGTTTAGTGAAACTCGGTATTGCGTACTACACACGCTATCAAGGAAGGTTGCGATTGCGTGTAATGCAAAGCAAGTCAAGGATGCGTGTTGTGCAAGATCCTTTTGGTGTAGGTACAACACAAGACATTAATGAAATTAAAAAGAATATTTTTCATAAAATCTCGGAGTGTTACAGGGGGTGTGGATGATGGGATCATAATTTGTATATTATTTTAAATTGTTGTGTTTGAATCGTTTTAATTCGTCTTACTCTTCTTAAACCACTGTCTAATATAACTGAGAATTCTTAGCCGGATCAAGGGAAGGATTCTCAATGATACAAAAGAAAAGTAACTGTGAAAACATCCATGACCATTGGAAGGTTTTCACTGATTATAATAATGGCCTGGATGTAATAAAGAATTAAGGAAATTGATTACCAGACCAAGGAGTCAGCTGCTCTAATTCCAAACAAGAGGAACTGGACCAAGGAAATCTTGTAACAAAATTAAATCCTGAATTATTGAATTATTATGAACAACACAACCATTTAAAAAATCTTCATAAGAACTCCTTATTCACCACAGCCCCGACACGTCTTTTCTTTCCATTTCTAAAAACTTTTTAAATTTACCTTTTGTTTTCTTTCAAACTTTATCCATTCTTCAAAGTAAATCAATTTACTTTCAATCAAAATCCAAAATCAACCTAATCGTTTCTAAATTTTTCATACTTCACCTAAATTAAGTAATAACTCAATTGAATTCATGAATGCCACGGTTCCCTGTGGATCGACCCCGAACTTATGCTATACTAAAGTTCTAAGAACGGGTAATTAATTTGGGACGCATATAACTCCAATCAACGACAAGCGAGACCAAATTTTGGCGCCGTTGCCGGGGAAACCGTTTGGTTTTAGTGCTAAGATTTAAATTGTGTTAATAATTGATTTAAGTTAAAATAAAAATAAAATTTTTTCAAAAATCTCTTTTCTAATCCCATTTCAAACTTTCTTTTTCCCCCTTTTACGCCTGGTTTCCGTTTTTGTGTTGTGCAGAGCTTAACGTGTATGTTTCGACGCTTTACATGATCCAGAAGTGCCGAGTATTCGGAATTAGTTCCTCTTGACCTAGAAATCAAAAAGACCTTGCTTCATCGTTGGTGTACACGGACCGAAACTCACAACCATCAACCACAACCCATGGCGAACAAGGAAGAAGGACCACCAGCCGTTGATGCTGCGACTGAGCATCAGTACCAGGATCAGCAGCCTCCTGCTGCTGGTCTACCGGAGAAACCTCCTGGAGCCTTCATGGAATTCCTCCCAAGGGATTACCAACGGACGCCGCAGCAACTCTTCCCATGGTCATACTTTTCCCCTCAAGAGCAGTTTATGCAATCTCCACCCCATCAACAACAACCTCCAAGACATACCCTTATGGAGTACGGACTTCCATCGATTCACGGAGCTGATACGGGCATCGTTCGTCCTCCGGTCCAGGACCAGCACTTCGAGATCAAGCCTGCTATCATGCAGCTGATCCAGAACATAGTCCAATTTGGAGGCCTGGCTAGTGAGGACCCGAACTCCCATCTCTCCAACTTTCTGGAGATCTTCGATACCTTTCGGTACCATGGCGTGTCTGAGGACACCATCCGTCTTTTCCTATTCCCTTTTTCTCTATGGGATAAGGTGAAGGACTGGATCAAGGGGTTTCCACAAAGATCTATCCTCACCTGGGAGGAGCTAGCCCAGGCGTTCCAGTCCAAGTACTTCCCACCATCCAAGACGGTGACACTCCGGAATGAGATTCATAACTTCCAACAGCACGACTCCGAGTTGTTGTACGAGTCCTGGGAATGCTTCAAGGAGATTTTATGAAAATTCCCCCATCACGGACTTCCACTCTGGATGAAAGTCCAAACCTTCTATGGAGGACTTACCATGAATTCCATGTCCGTGGTGGACGCTGCTGCTGGAGGTACTGTGATGCAGAAGTCCCCCGAAAAACTATTCGAACTACTAGAAGACATGTCATCCAATAGCTTCTAGGGGCACTCCGAGCAGGGGACTCAAAAGCAAGGTATGCACAACATTGATACTACCACTATGTTAGCTACTCAGTTGGACGTTGTGTCCAAGACAATCGACGCATTGAACCTCAAAGGAGCATCTCAAGTTCATGCGGCGAACCATCCAGCATGTGGCGACTGTGGTGATAACCACATCATGGGGGAATGCCCGGGTTCTACTGGAGGCCCCTCGACGAGCGAGGTGAGTTATGTTTCCCAAAATCGAGGGCCCAACTAGTACCAACAGTACCAGAACCTGGCATGGTGAGATCAACAGACCACAGGCTGGGGCCAACAACAGCAGAATCCTCTGCCCCAGCGACCGCCCAACTACAACCAGCCTCCATATCAGAACCAATTCCAAAGGCTGAAACAACCCCAGCAGGGTCCTTTTCAGCAACAAGGGTATCAAAACCCTCGTCCACAGCAGCCACGACAGTCACCTCCTCCACCGGCTCAACAACCACCTCAGCAGGAGAACACCTCAAGGTTAGAGGATCTGATGACTAAATTCATATCTACTGCTGAGACTCGGTTCCAGAATCAGGAAGCTTAAATTCGAGTCTTGGAGAATCAGATTGGCCATCTGGAAAATCAACTCTCAGGGAGGCAGCTCGGTACATTACCGGGGAACACCGAAAAGAAACCAAGGGAGGAGGCTAATGATATCATTCTCCGGAGTGGAAAAGAGCTCCACCAGAACCAATCAGCACAGCAAGGTGCAACCACACCCACTGTTGATGAAAAAGGTACCAATACCGACCCCTCCTAATCCAAAATCTCGCAGAAGGAGGCTTTACAAAATAAAGAAAAGGAAGTAATCCGACCATTCAAGCCTGCCTTACCCTTTCTAGAAAGATTGAAGCAGAGGAAGATGGTCCATCAATTCAGCAAATTCATGGATGTCTTCAAGAATCTACATATCAACATACCATTTGCGGAGGCCCTAACACAAATGCCAACATATGCCAAATTCATGAAGGAAATCCTCTCGAATAAGAGGAAGATGGAGGATTTGGGCGTTATTGCACTAACGAAGGAGTGCTCCGCGGTGGTTCAACATTCCATTCCTCCCAAACTCCAAGATCCAGGTAGTTTCACCATTCCTTGTACCATTGGATCCTGTGAGTTTGGGAAGGCCCTCTGCGACTTGGGGGCCAGCATGAACCTCATGCCCCTTGGAGTTTTCAAGAAGCTGGGACTCCACGAGCTCAAGCCTACCCGCGTCGCCCTTCAACTTGCTGATCGATCCATCAAGCACCCAAAGGGGCTACTAGAAGACGTACTGGTCAAGGTGGGTAGGCTGATTCTCCCTGCTGATTTCATCATCCTCGACATGGGGGATGACCAAGAAGAACCTCTTATACTTGGAAGTCCTTTCTTGGCAATTGGAAAGGTACTGATCGATGTGAACCAAGGGGAGCTTATTTTTTGGGTAGGTGATGAAAGAGTTTCCTATAACGTCCTCAAAGCCGTTAAATATGCTTCCTTGTTAGAGAATGAGTACTGTTATGCAGTGTCCACCATGGTTAATCATTTTAGCGACAAAGGGGAAGAACTGGTATGTTATTTTATTTCAAATAATTTAACTGATCCAGATATTCTATTAGAAGAAGTGCCATAAGACTTGCAATTCATAGAAGGTTAGGGCGGCCACTATTGGCAGCGTACCGTTGTTCTTCATAGTTTGGAACGGGACAAGGTGCAGCCACTTGTGCCTTCAATTTTAAAGGCACCTGAACTCAAACTGAAGACTCTTCCATCTTCTCTCAAGTATGGGTATTTAGGACCCAATCAAACTTTTCCTGTTATACTTAATGCAGAACTATCACAGGAGCAGGAATATGCACTTCTGCAGGTTCTCAAACAGTGGAAGCATGCTATTGGGTGGACAGTCGCTGATCTGAAGGGCATCAGCCCTACCATTTTCACTCACAAGGTGCTACTTGAAGAGGGTGCCAAGAAATCTCGGAAACCACAATGGCGCTTGAATCCTCCTGTTAAGGAAGTTGTAAAGAAGGAGGTGATGAAATTATTGGATGCAGGCATCATCTATCCCATCTCGGATAGTCCGTGGGTGAGTCCTCTCCAAGTGGTACCCAAAAATGGGGGTATCACTGTGATTTAAAATGAAAAGAACGAGCTCATCCCTACACGCACTATCACGGGCTGGCGAGTCTGTGTGGATTACCGGAAGTTAAATGATGCAACAAGAAAGGATCAATTCCCCTTGCCATTCATGGATCAAATGCTAGAGAGGCTAGCAGGGCACAACTTCTATTTCTTCCTCGACGGTTTTTCTGGTTACAACCAAATCTCCATTGCTCCAGAGGTTGAGAAAAAGAGCACATTCACTTTCCTTTATGACACATTTTCTTATCGAAGGATGTCTTTCGGCATGTGTAATGCCCCCGTCACCTTCCAGAATTGTATGCTGGCCATCTTCCACAACATGGTAGAATGAATCCTGGAGGAATTCATGGATGATTTTTCCGTTTATGGAAAATTATTTACCATTTGTTTACGACACCTAGAGCTTGTTTTGGAAAGATGTGAGCACACTAACCTAGTCTTGAACTGGGAAAAGTGTCATTTCATGGTGCAAAGTGGCATAGTCCTTGGCCACATTATTTCAGCAAAGGGGATAGAGGTGGACCCGGTGAAGATTGAAGTCATTTCACGACTACCAATACCGACTTCCGTCCGCGCTATCCGCAGCTTCCTGGGGCATGCAGGATTTTACAGGCGGTTTGTCCGCGACTTCTCCAAAATAGCCCAACCCCTCACCAATATTCTAACCAAGGATTCCATATTTGAGTTCGATGACCATTTTTTCAGATCATTTGAGCAACTAAAGCAGCACCTTGTGGAAGCTCCAGTTATGATTTCTCCCAACTGGGAGGAACAATTTGAGGTGATGTGTGATGCGAGCGACTACACAGTGGGAGCAGTCTTGGGCCCATGACTTGACCAGATTTTCCGACCTATCTATTATGCCAGAAGGACGCTCAACAAAGCACAGATTAACTACACCACCATAGAAAAGGAGATGCTCACCGTGGATTTTGCATTTGACAGGTTTCGTTCTTACTTAGTGTTGTCTAAAGTTATTGTTTATACTGACCATGAAGCACTAAAGTACCTGCTCAACAAGAAAGATGCGAATCCCCGATTGATACGCTGGGTACTCCTCCTATAAGAATTAGATCTTGAGATCCGGGATAAGAAAGGGAGTGAGAACTTAATTGCTAACCATCTATCCCGCCTCGAGCTGCCTCACTTGGAGAAGGAAGAAGATCGGGAGATCAGGGAGGATTTTCCTGATGAGCACCTCTTTTTGATCAGTGAAACACCTCGACCATGGTATGTTGATATCGCTAATTTTCTGGTTATAGGTGTCGTTCACCCTGACCTCTCCTTCCAGTAAAGGAAAATATTTTTCTCTGATGTTAAAAAGTACTTCTGGGAGGATCCTCTGCTATTTCTATCCTGTGCAGATGGAGTGATCCGCCATTGCATCCCGGAGAATGAAGTTCACAGTGTCCTGAAGTTCTGCCACGCCTCACCAGTAGGAGTACATCATGGGCCAGACCGTACCATAGCTAAGATCATGCAGTCTGGATTTTTCTGGCCCACCATGCATAGATATGCCCGTTCCTTTGTTTCCTATTGAGATCGGTGCCAGAGGAAAGGTAATGTGGAACATAGACCCGAGATGCCTTAGCACCCCATCCTAGAGGTTGAGATTTTCGATGTCTAGGGCATAGATTTCATGGGTCCTTTTCCCTCATCTTTTGGGAACACTTACATCCTGGTTTGCGTCGACTACGTCTCCAAATGGGTGGAAGCTACCGCTACAGCTCACGACACAGCCAATGTAGTCATAAATTTCTTAAAGAAAAATATTTTTAGTATGTTTGGAGTTCCACGAGTACTGATCAGCGATAGAGGGACCCACTTCGACAACACACTGATGAGATGAATATTGTCGAAGTATGGAGTAAAGCATCAGATGGGGAAACCATATCATCCCCAGTCCAGTGGATAGGTAGAGCTCTCCAATCGTGAGCTCAAGCATATGCTAGAGAAAACAGTGAAGACTTCACGGAAGGAATGGTCCAAGAAGTTAGATGATTCCATGTGGGCATATCGAACTGCTTTCAAAACACCACTGGGAATGTCCTCGTTCCTCCTCGTCTATGGTAAGCCCTGCCATTTGCCAGTAGAATTGGAACACAAAGCCTAATGGGCCGTCAAAGCCCTGAATTTTGATCTAAAAGCAGCTGATGAGAAACAGAACTTCCAACTATCGGAACTAGATGAGATCAGGTTAGAGGCATAAAAGAACGCCAAGTTGTACAAGGAGAAGACAAGATCCATTCACGACCGGATGATATCACGAAAATCTTTCCAACCCAGTGATCAGGTAATTATCTTTAATTCTCGTCTTCACTTATTTCCAGGGAAGTTAAAGTCACGCTGGTCGGGACCATTCCACATTATCCGCGTATTCCATCACGGAGCGGTAGAAATTTTTGGAGAAGATGGTCAACCATTCAAGGTAAACGGGCAGCACTTGAAAGCTTTCCATCCTACAGATAACATGGTGGGAACGTTATCCACTATACTCCTCAGGTAAGCAAGGTAAGTAGGTCGAGCCAACGACCTAAAACAAAGGCGCTTCCTAGGAGGCAACCCAGGGGTTACACGCCGTGTCCCACTTATATACATGACGTGTACTTATGTTTTTAATTTTTAAACTTAATATTATAAATCAATAGAATAACAAATAAATAACCAGGGATGATGCCGGTGCCGATAGCAAAGTCACTAGAGTTTATTCGAGCTGTCCTCGGTTTGAATCCTCCTGACCTACCTTCGGCACGGGGTTCCTCCTTTTAATTACACGACGTGTGTGGTATTTTCAATATATATATATATACATGTGTTTAATAAATCCCATGGTGGGGATGGGCCGGTTGGCTATACTCGGAATCTGGTTTCAAAAGGCCCGGGTTCGAATCCAGACAACCGTCCCATTTCCATCATTTGTTCTTTTAATAAAACCACACGATGTGTACTCCAATATATGACGTGTGCGCCATGATTTTTAAAATATAAATGAAAACCATTTTAAAAATAAGAAATTACATGCGGGTGAAGTTGGCGGATTGGCAAAGTCTCGGCACCAGGTTCACAAGACCCGGTTTCAAATCGCACTAATCTCCCCGCTTCACCCCCATCCATTCCTAAATAACAACCACACATCGTGCTTTTCTTTATTTCCGTGTGTATAGTCCATATAGAATAAATATATGTATAAAATAAATATGAACATCAGAACAACCTTTGCTCTAGTGGGTGAGGGCGTCCGTTCGAATTGGCCAATCGCCGGTTCGAATCTCGCCCCAAACACCAGACCAAAGGTTGTACTACTCTTTTTCTTATTTTAAAATACACGGCGTGTATTTCCCGATATACGTCGTGTATAGGTTTATGAATAATAGAATTTTTAGATATATCTAATTTTAATTATTCATAATAATTATTATATAGTTTACTATAATAATTATGTTTATTTATCTAAGCCACAAAACAAAACAAAAAAAATGAAAAATTTTTTTGGGATACATGGAATGTACCAAAACTACACGCCGGGTACCACGGCTATATAAGAAGCGGGGTACCCGGCTTGAGGTCGTATCGCACGGCCGTCCCAATTTACTCCCCTCTTCCCGTTTCGCCACCCGAACCCCCCCTTTTCCATATCTGTCGATTTGGGGCGTTTCACATTCTGATTCTTCTCACATTGTGATCCTCAGTCCAGGTACGCCGTTCTACACCATATATTTCATGCTTTTAGAATCATTTTGGGTGTTTATCGGATCAGCCGACCGTTCGGCTTCTGCCTGTACACGGCCACGATATGAAGAACACACGTTGTGTACATCTGTACACGGCCACACACAAACTATTTCAGAATTTGAATGTATACATCATATATGTTCGGTACACACCGCGTAGACCATTTCCTTTGGCCCCTTCGTATGTGGCGCATAACACGGCCTATCACCCCATGTTCCAGAACACGGCGTGTCTGTTCGGTACACGCCGTGTCCTTTGTATCTATAGCCGGACCGTGTCTCCCCCTCTGCACGGCCATGTTATTCATGTGCAATACATGCCGTGGCCTGTACTTACACGACGTGCATTGTTTTCTGAGAACTGATAGCAATATGGTCGTGTCCTTTTTTATTTCACGACCACCTGCACTGTGATGTGAACACGGCGTGTATGTTCGGTACACGCCGTGTCCTATTACATGGTCTCTTTCCACCCTCGGCGTGTCTTTCCAGAGAACGCGAGATACTCTCCATTTCTGACTACACGCCGTGTACTCTAGAGTACACGCCGTGTACTCTGGAGTACACGCCGTGTACTTTTATTTTCCAGTTTTCTCACATTTTCTTTGTTTCCCTTTTTCTTTTGTTTTTTTATTTTTCTTTCTATTTCATGTTATGGAAGATCATGATCCTTCCCGCGGGAAGCGGCCAGCCTCAGCCACCGAGGGCGAGAGGTCCAGCTATCGTCGGATCCGACTCCGACCACCTACGCAGCCGGACCCCGACGCTCCAGTCTTTGAGCTCCCTCCATTGGCCATTCTTCAGCCACTCACTCCCTCAGATGAGGCGGGGCCTCCTTCTGCTGCACCAGCTGCCACTTTCGTTGTACCATCATCCTCAACAGTTGGTCCCTCTTCGAGCACACCTTCAACCGAGCCACCTTCTTCTTCGGCGGATCCACCTCCAGAGCCAGATGTTGCTGCTGCACCGACACCTGGGTGGGGACCTGCAGGTGCTCCCTATCCCTGCATGGTATTCCCGATCACCGACCTCGCATACGACTGGATCTGACAATTCTCTTGTTGGCCGATACCATTGAGCGGTTGGTACCTTGACAACAGCATTCCGCAACGACTCGGTATTTGGGAGGAGTTGGAGGTACTTCTCAGGCACACGACACTCCTCGATATTTTCCAGGTCAACACTCCTGTGTTACGAGATTTATTTTTGAAGTTTGCGGCCTCCTTTGAGTTGGATGGAGAAGAGTACCGGGAGACACCTAGTGATGCGGTGCCAGTAGTTCGATTCCGGCTAGGCGGCCGACGTTTTTCTCTAACGATGACAGAGTTTGGACGAGGGTGCGGCTTTTACCCCCATCCTATCACACCACTTGTCTTACCCACCATTTGGGGGTATTCGATCCCTCATTACCTCATGATCGGATAGGTTCACCCCAGCGGATGGACTTTCTCATGCTCATTCTCATGGGATTGGTCCGGAAGCAGGGGGTGCCTACATCCTTGCTCAGGCTCGAGGCCCGCCACCTGCTGACCCTGCGCCACCTGCTAGCCTTGCCCCAGCTCCGGACCCCGCTCCTCCTTCCCCACCCCCTCCAGCTTCTCCACCTCCCCCACCTCCTACTGACCCCACTTCTTCTGACATTCCTTCTTCGGTCTCATCCCCCATCCCACCTACCCGCGCACCCTCGGTCGATCCAACCCTTTCCCTCCGCCTAGCCACGATGGAGCAGAAGTTAGCCCATATCATTAGCCGCCAGGATACCATTGCACGACATTTTATTCGTCTGGACGGCCGCTAGGACCGGATGGAGCATCTGTTGGTGCATATTGCTCAGCATCTTGGTGTTCCACTACCTCAACCACCAGCCTCTGCCTTCGTTCCTGGCCCTTATGCTGCTGGTCCACCGCCGTATCCTGCGTCGGCCATCGATTCTGTTCCGATGACTACGGTGAGCTCTACTGCTGCCACTTCTACCGGGCCACGACCTTCTGCTGAGCTTCCAATCCCGAGTCTAGCACATGCGGCTCCTACTTCTTCAGCTACCCTTCCTGATGCCGTGTCAGAGCCTCACCATTCCACGCCTCATGCGCCGTCCCTACCGGCCGATTCTGTACCGAATGATGCCTCCCCTGAGGCAACCCCATGATAGTGACATTTTCCTTTATATATCTCTTCTGTCATTTTTTGTGATGTGATGTTATGCATGTTTATAGTTTTCTTTTTTCTCGAAAGTCATAGGTACATACATGGAGCGCCTTGGGCATCACTTTTCATGAGGGGAGTATTTTTTAATTTCTATTTTCTTTCTTTTTGGATTTACTTCTTCCACTTCTTTCCCTCATTTTGTTCCCCGTTTCTCCCTGTTGCCCACCCTTTACATTGTTGTTGCACTTGGTGGACCATGTGCAGTATTCAGTGTGGGGGAGCATCTATATCTTTCACCTTAGTCTTTGCCCTTAAACTAACCTAGTAGACATCATTATTAGACTCTATATTTGAAAATGTAAAGCAATTTTGGTTAATCAGTCTTATAAATTCTAGAGTTATCAGTAGGAAATTTTGTAAAGTTTACATGCTTTTTAGTTTTTAAGTATTTTAAAATGATTGCTGATATAGTTTCAATTGCAACCTTTCATCCTTGATTAAATTATATTAATTAGGCTAATCATTTATATGCATGTCATGACCTGATTGTCCCTTTATTATTTTTCCACTCCTGAGAGGTATTCTAAACCATTTTTCGTATTTCTTTTCTAATACCCTCTTTCTTGAGAGATTCTTAGGATATGCATCACTACCAGAATTTTCAAGTTTTTCTTTTAGAAACATGAATAAATTTTTGAATTACATTAACATGATTGAGGCATTAGAATGTTTCAACCCCTTTATATTGAGACCTACCCTACATTTAATCTTTTTTAATCCCATAGAATCCATGAACAACCTTTATAGGAAGCTACATTACAAGCCTATTTCCATTCCTACCCTATTTCTTTTTAAACTTTGCATGATTATTCATTTAATCTTTAAAGAGGGAGTTGGAAATACATGGAATATTTTTGTGTATAGCCATGAAATAAAGTGTGGGGGAGTGCCTCTTGATTATTTGGGGCAGAATGGGTTCCAAACATCTACTCATTGTATTCATAAGGGATGCCCTTTTGTTTTGTTGTTTATATAAAAAAACAAGAACAACAAACAAACAAAAAGGGGACCTTATGCTTATTTTCCCATAAACCCTACTTGCCTAAGGAAGTTGGTAACGATTACAAATGAATTTTACTGAGCTTTTGACGGATGTATTTTCAGTGAGATTTACTTTGAATATAATGCAATGTTGTTTAAAGAAATTATCCATCCTTTTTCAAGCCTCAGAATTTATTTTCACATCTGAACCTACCAACCCTTAGCCATAGAAACATCTAAACCTTATTGATAAATCCCTCATGATTTTTGTAATTCAATTTTTCTAAAGTAGAGAACATGATATCTTGCAAACCTATGGATATAGTGTATTTTCCTTGGATTGAGCATAACTTCGATTAAAAACATCTTGAGTGTGGAGTGTAATTTTAACTGGTAAGGTAAATCATCAAGTGGCATGCTTATTTTATAAAGGTTGAACAATGTGTTAAAAGAGGATGCGAGTAGTTAATTTCATTATATATGAGGAATGATTTTAATATCTTATTAATTGAATTTGTTTGTGCCTTTTATAATTTTTCCTCAATAAATTTATCAGTTATACGTTTGATTAATTAAATGCCTTCCTTTTAAAGTATAGGCTCTCTTAATTAGATGTTGTGATTTTGCTTAAGGGAAAGAAAAAGACTAAGTGTGGGAGATTTTGATGCACCCAATTTGTGTATACATTTTCCATATATATAATTGAAGATAAAAACATGTTTTCATCAAATATCTATTGTTTTATGAACATATTCTTTGATTTTTTAGATTCTGTTTACATTCAGGAGCTTTCTGGCTAAATACATGAATCAAGGGATACATGTGAAAATTTTGAAACTACACGGCGTGTACTTTTATACACGTCGTGTACATCCAGGCAGGGACACGGATCTAAGGAGGGAGTACATGCCCATGTCCCCGGGCAGAATATACACGCCGTGTGTGGTGGCGCTGCACGTCGTGTACTACTTTCTAGAAGCGGTGGTTGCCGAAGAAAAGTCCACACGCCCATGTGTCCGTTGATGAAGACACGCTGTGTGTGGCGGCGCCACACACCATGTACACTCAACTTGCAGGCAGCGCCGTGTTCAAAAGTCAAAAACGGCGTGCTCGGCCACCTGCTAGCGGAGAAAATGGCGCCAAAATTCATCGACAAAAAGTACACGACGTGTACTTTCTATAAACACCGTGTACTTTATTTTTCTATAAAATGAGGCTTTGGCATATGGATTTGGGGAGTTTCGAACCATTAAGAGGAAAGAGAAGCTCTGCAATCACTATTCCCGAAGCTACTGTCGTCACTCCTCCATTCCACCTTCTGATACTCTACCTCAACGCCTACACGATGAATCTGTCAGGTATCATGTGTGTCATTTTTCTCTTAAATTCTATATGTAACTAAATCCCTCGTGTTGGGGCTGTGGATGATGGGATCATAATTTGTATATTATTTTATATAGTTGTGTTTGAATCGTTGTAATTCGTCTTACTCTTCTTAAACCACTGTCTAATATAACTGATAATTTTTAGCCGGATCAAGGGAAGGATTCTCAGCGATATAAAAGAAAAGTAACGGTGAAAACATCCATGACCATTGGAAGGTTTTCACCGATTCAAATAATGGACTGGACGTAATAAAGAATTAAGGACATTGACTACCGGACCAAGGAGTCAGCTGCTCTAATTCCAAACAAGAGGAACCGGACCAAGGAAATATTGTAACAAAATGAAATCCTGAATGATTGAATTATTATGAATAACACAACCATTTAAACAATCTGCATAAGAACTCCTTATTCACCACAGCCCCGACACGTCTTTTCTTTCCATTTCTAAAAACTCTTTAAATTTACCCGTTGTTTTCTTTCAAACATTATCCATTCTTCAAAGTAAATCAATTTAGTTTCAATCAAAATCCGAAATCAACCCAATCGTTTTTAAATTTTTCATACTTCACCTAAATTAAGTAATAACTCAATTGAATTCATGCACTCCACGGTTCCCTGTGGATCCACCACGAACTTATGTTATACTAAATTTCTAAGAACAGGTAATTAAGTTGGGACGCATATAACTCCAATCAACGACAAGCGAGACCAGAAATGTAGTGCCGAGAAATCCCTCTTATCTTGAGGCACTTGCAAATGAGAAACCAGTCATGTCTGATGCTTCATCATTAGCAGGTAAAATACTTTCTCAATCAGAAGATAGCCCATGGTGTAGGTCATTCTACGAACCACCCTTAAGTCATGCATCTTATAGTTTGATCAATGATTTCTCTACCAATCTTGTTAAATCCAATGAAGCAACAAGGAAGCACCATCTCTGGTCAAAACAGGTAGAAGAATCTTCATCAAATGATAAAGAGGAAATTCTGAACATGAGAAAACAACTGGCGAAAGGTGAAGTGCTAGTCATGTTTTTGCCTCTGGATGACTCTTAGTATGACATTTCAGAAATGTTGACAGAAGATGGAATTTATGATATTCGTCTCAACATATGGAAAACTCTTTGTTAGTTGAAAAAGAAAGTATTATCTTATGATGAATATGAAAATCGTCTTATGATAATAGAAGTGTTACAACGTCAGATTGATTTGGCATCTCTATCAGTCTCTCGATATCCGAAGGCTGAAAAGAAGCATAGAGCCCTCAACATTCAAGCCTTGGTGCACTAAGAAGATTGCGTCAGTTAATTTCCAATGCCACATCTGGTATTCGTGTAAGAGGATGGGGTGTTCATGGAGAACTTTATTTCACGGTGCTCTCCATTCAGCAAAGCCCTCCGAAAATGGTCTCATGCAATGTTATTGCCCATGGACGGCCACGGTAAATGGGCTTTGTTTGTAATCAAAAGCTTGCCCAATAATAGGCCTCAACTAGTTCCTCTAAAAATCAAGAATACAGAGAACAAGTTGTTGAATTACTCCTACATCAAGAAAATGAGAATATTGAACATGCCTCTCGTATGGAGCAAGCACATCATCAAGTGACAGAAGTGTCATAAATCATCCAATGGTCTTTTGAACTAGGTGATAAAGTGGATACAGGTTAATGCACCCAGCTAATTTCCAGACTAAGGTTCGCAAGATCAGGAGAGATTTTAAGAAAGTCTCATACATTGCATGTCAAGAGCCACCCCAGCTTTCCAGACTGGGGACTCTTTTAAACCAACCCTCAGAATCAATAAATAGGATTCGAGGATTTGATCGGGAACAGAAGGAACAACCCCAGTCCACCGGACTGGGGACTTTTTCAAATCATCAATCCCCTCCTCAGAGAAATTTGGTCTTTTCTCGATTGGGGAAGAAGCCTCAAGAGGAACGAAGAGCCAAATTATCAGGAGATTCCCTCCAAATTACGGTTCGTCAAGAAGTTCCTGAGGGATCGAATCAAGAAAAGGAAATGTCTCCTCAATGAAAAGGAAGAAGTCAATATCACAAAAATGCTGATAGAAGGGATCTGATGCGTTATGCATCAATAAATGTCATCAGTGCCATTTTTTCTGATCCACCAGATGAGGCTCACTCAGGGGACTCAGATGAAGAGTTTCCTCCTCAAGAAGATGTACGCACCGACACAAATGAAGAAGGTGTGCATACACGAAATCAAAGGGTTACTCCGAACCTAGGTAATCCTTCGAGTAACCCACTTCCCCCTCTCCAAAAAGGATCCAAAAAAGGGATGGGAAAGAATTAGGATACATATCCTTCCTCTAGAGAAGGCCAATCGCTCTCACTAGAGCAAAGGTTCGCACAACAAGAGGAAGAAATGAAGTAATTAAGGAGGTTGAATGCAGAACTACTTCAGAGTAGTCTTCTTCATGAGTGTGCTGGAGTCAGTAAGCCAAAGGAATTTGTTTCAGCTACTGAGATGGATCAAGAATATCCTCCTCTATCAGTACACCCTCATAGGTCAAATCCTACGGGTCAAGTGCAACAACAGTTGGCAGTGCTACCATCAGTTGGAGCACCAACCATGACATCTGTCCAAGATCCAGTCATTGCACCTACCCAAGTCCAAGTTCAATCGGATGTTTCTCAAAAGTTAATAACTACTATTGAGTCATTAATAGCTCGGTTAGAAACTATGGAAGGGAAACATGCACAGGTTCAACCAGAAAAGAAAGTTTACCCAGAATGAGTAGATTCAATCTCTCCTCTATCCAGTTCTGGAAACCCTGTATTCCCTATTTTCAATGGATTAGGTGACCCTGAATAGCTATTAATGCATTATGTATCTTGTTGTGATCCTATGATGGAAACTCCAGAGCATAAAGAAGAAATAAAACTCAGATGCTTTGAACGGACCTTGCAAGGACCAACCTTTGTCTGGTATTCAAGTTTTCAATCCCGATCAATTACTGGATGGGAAGATCTCTGTCAACAATTCATTCTTCAGTTCAGCTCAACTTTTCCAAAGACAACAGTTTTTGATCTTACAAACTGTAAGCAAAGGGAGGATGAAAGAGTATCCTATTTCATTGCTTGTTAGAAGGGATTAACATATTCCCTAATATTAGCACTCCCTCATGAAGAATTGTTACCACTCTGTGTGGAAAATTTGTGTGATGAGTTACGCACATCGTTGATCCCTGTGAAATACACAAGAGGGTTTCGAGACCTTACTTCAATTGCTCAACAGATTGAAGATTCCTTTATACAGGATAAGGCTAAATCTCGTGTAATTCCATCAACTCCAGGAAGGAGAATGGGTAAAGCAGAAACTACTACAGTTATGATTAAACAAGCACATGTACCTATTTCTACTTCAAACCTTCATCTTCTCGAATGGATCCACCTCCTGAGCGCCAACAAAAAGGGTCGTTTCATCCAGATGATCAAAGAGATCAAAGACAAAAACAATTTGAGGTTCTGAAGAGAAAAACATACTCTTTCTAAAATGAACAAGTTCCTGGTTACTTCATTTCAGCTCTGGAAAATAATCTGGTTCAATTGCCAATGCCCAAGAGGCCAAACAATAAAGGAGATAAAGATCGTCCCAATTATTTCCCCTTTCATCAAATGTCGGGGAATCCCCTCCAGGAGTGTTTTGTCTTCAAAGACCTCCTGCAAAAGATGGTCGACTCGGGACAAGTCAAACTGAAAGGTTCTTCAGCTCAGGTAGCATGTGTTACTGCTACAGTTCCATAGGAGGAAGCGGAATGGAAAAAAGTCAAAAGCAAAAATGCACAGAATTATGATGATTAGATGTTCAGAAATACAATCAACCGAACTCATGCTATTTTGTGAACACAATTAAAGAAACCGATTGTGTCTTCTGCCATTAATGTTGCGAAAAAACCCTCTTCATCAGAGGGAAAGTCCTCAAATAAACGGCATGATTCAAAGAAAGAAAAATAATCAAAATAAGATGAGTATGTGTCAAATCCTAAGTTGTCTTTGACTCTGGCAGACTTCATACCATCTACTTCAGAGCCACGGGCACCGCCCCACCAAACGGCACAGCCTAAACAGACTAATCAGGCAGAGTCTTCATCAGACGAAGAGTTAATCTTTGGTTCTGTTAATATGATTCAATTAATAGATCCATATGCCAGTCGCAGTTTCGATTTCGATGATCGTGAATTCCCTGTATCAAAAAAGGGAATCAGAGAAAGTTCCAAAGGCTCTGGATACAGGGGAAGAGGTGGATCTTTCAGAAGCCACTACTCCAATTCTACCCCTACTAGAACTGTGTACGTAGTAGAAACCTATGGTAGAGCCCTTCAGTGATCTCAGCAAGAACAAGAAAGTTCTTCTACCAATAGCAAATTCAGTCCTGGCACAGTTATTTTGGAAGACCGGTTGAAGGTTCCATCTTCTTCCTCTTAGCAAGTAAATGGATCTAATCAGTCTGATCTTCCAAAACCAAGAATATTGTCAACTCCTATCTCAATACAATATGCATAAACTTCAAAAGAATCTTCTTCCAAGGTACCTGCTAAACCACATATTCCTATTGGAAAACACATACCATTGGATCAAAAGTATGATGTATTGAAACACTTGGCCCAAGTACCAGCCAAGTTATCAATTCTGGATGCTATGTATCTATCAAAAGATCTTCGGGAAGCACTCATCGAGGCTTTATCGAGTCCTCAGGAGTTTGAAACTGAAATTTCTGCAGCTGAAGTCTATCACATAAAGAATAATCCTGCAGAATTCCATGCAGTAATATCTTTTACTGATGAAGATGAAGATGATGTTGTGAATGGGAATATTAGACCTTTGTACTTATCTGGCAAGGTCAATGGTGTATATGTCCGAAGAGCTTTCATTGTCAATGGTTCAGGAGTCAACCTCATGCCCATTCTTACACTTCGTTGATTGGGCCTCACATAATCTGATTTATCTCCTTCTAATATGATGTTACAAGGATATGATAAAAATTAACAAGAACCACTGGGCGAAGTTACACTCAGAACTTAGTTTGGAGATCTTGTATCCAATTCAGATTTCATGGTTGTTGATCAAGACTCAGCCTTCAACATCTTGCTTGGAAGACCCTAGCTACATCAACATGCATTTATCCCTTCATCATACCATCAATGTCCCAAATATTGATTTGATGGTCATGTTGGGACATTTTATGGTGATAATGCCCCGTTCAAGACATGTGAGTCTCAATAAATTGAGGCGGAATTCTATCACATGAAGGGAACGGAGAAATCCACAACAAAAGAGATTACCAAAGTTAATGCTCCATATGGTTTGGAGAAAATTCCAGTAAATCCATTTACACATATGAGTACAGATTAGGTGTTGCCTAACAGTAAAATTGACAAGATATACCCAAATCAAAATACTCTTATGGAAAGATCCATAATGTCAGTTATGGCAATCGAGCCAGACAACATGGGAGAAATTGGTAACCCACCAAGCAGTAATGAAAGCACAAATGGTTACGTCTTCATTTCATTTTCTAAAAACCAACAAGTCTATACTTTTAAAATTAGGACAGAAGAAGTTATAGCAACATTAGAGGTGAACAATAATGTCGATTCTCAATCCATCATCTCCTCTTTATTTCCCAAAGAAGACCCTTCATCATTAATCAGGTCTGAAATGGAAGCTTCTTCTTCAAGATATGAAAATTTTGACATCTCTTCTGATCATGAAAATTATGATTTATCATCTACAATGCAATTAGAAATGGAAGAAATAACACATGATGAAGAAGAAGTGGAAGATCTCAGAGATGCTCCTCCATCATTTGAAGAGGGTATCTCTACCACTGTGGATGAACTCAGAGAAATAAATCTAGGTACAAAAGAAGATCCATGCCCCCACTTTAATCAGTGCGGCCATGACTCTTGAAGAGAAATAGATGTATATTTCTTTTCTAAATAAAAATAGAGATATATTTTCTTGCAACTATACAGAAATTCCTGGGCTTGATCCTGATGTTTTTATTCATCATTTGAGTTTATTAGAAGAACATCGAGGATTTAAGAAAGCCGCGAGAAGAAGACACACAACTTATGATTACAAAATTGAAGCTGAAGTGGATAAGCTTATCAAAGCTAACTTCGTCAGAGAAGTTCAGTATCCCAAGTGGTTGGCTAATATTTTCCATGTAAAGAATAAGAATGGACAAATTAGAGTTTGCATCAATTTCAGATATCTTAATTTGCATTTTCCTAAGGATGATATTCCAATTCCGATTACAGAACTTTTAATTGATGAAACAGCTGGCTATGAAGCACTTTCCTTCATGGATGGATATTCCAGGTATAATCAGATCCGAATTTCCCCATAAGACGAGGAATCCACAGCCTTCAGATCCCCTAAGAGTGTGTTTTGCTACCGGGTAATGCCCTTTGGCTTAAAGAATGCAGGTTCAACATATCCGCATTCCATGCATCCTATCTTCAGACCCTTCTTAGGGAAGTTTTTTGAATGCTATGTAGACGATTTGGTGATTAAATCCAAACAATGTTCTAATCACTTGGATGATTTGGAAGTCATATTCTGCAATCTTGGACAACATAATTTGAAGATGAGCCCCTTAAAATTTGTTTTTGGGGTAACCTCAGGAAAATTTCTCAGCTTTTTTGTACGCCATCATGGTATTGAAGTCGATCCTGAGAATACCAAGTCAATCCTTGGTATGTCACCTCCTCAAAATTTGAAATAATTAAGAGTACTTCAAGTACACTTAGCCTATATTCGGTATTTCATCGCCAATTTAGCAGGCAAAAGTTTACCCTTCACCAAATTGATGAAGAAGGGAGTCACTTACCAGTGGACTGAAGAATGTCAAGAAGCATTTGATATTCTCAAGAAATACCTCTTGAGTCCACCGGTACTCATGCCACCTGTTGAAGGAAGACCACATATCCTCTACGTGACAACTTTAGAGCGATCATTGGGTTCCTTTCTTGCTCAAAAGAATGATGTTGGGAATGAAAACAACCTCTACTATCTCAGTCGAACTATGCTTGAACCAGAAACCTAGTATTCAAGTATTGATAAGTGCTGCCTGGAATTAATCTTTGCAGTTCATAATTTGAGACACTACCTGCAACATCACGAGGTCCAATTGGTATCTCGCAATAACCTTCTCAAATTCATCCTTAGTCGTCCAATGCTTACAGGACGTCTGGCAAGGTGGGCAGTTATTTTGCATCAATTCTACATTCAGTATGTGTCTCAAAAGGCGATAAAGGGCCAAGATCTGGCTGATTTACTGGATGAACACCCTTCAGTGGAAGACACATCTTCAGATATTGAACATCCTGATGGGGAAGTCTTCTCTATTCAAGAAATTCCTCAATCATGGGAAATGTATTTTGATGGTGCTTCCAGAAGTCCAACAGGGAGGAAAATGGAAAATCCTAAATTCAAAAAAGTTGGCTTAGGAATTTTTCTCATTTATCTAGAAAAGGCTGTGTTACCTTATTCCTTCTTATTGTGGGAAGGTGGTACCAATAATGAAGAAGAATACCAAGCTCTCATCACAGGCTTGGAATTAGCGCTTCATGCACAAGTGAATCACTTAAAGGTGAAAGGTGATTCAGAACTGGTAATCAAACAAGCCAATGGGGATTATTCCATTAGAAAATAAGAACTAATACCTTTGTATGATTACTTAAGAGAGTTAATGGCGGAATTCCCTTCTGAACCGACATTTTCTTACATCCCAAGATCACAAAATGCTCAAGCTTATGCACTGGCTAATATAGCCACAGCTCTGGCAGATACAAATCGGGACGAGACAACCATCAGTATTGCCCAACGTCGTGCAATTTCACCTTGTGTTCGAATCAGAACAGAGGAAATTAATGAAATTAGTCCCATTCCTGAACCATATAGTCATACTACAGGATGGATGTCACCTATTAGGGAATACCTTCATAATGGAACACTTCTACCTGATAGAGCCGAAAAGAACAAATCCGGCGACGTGTGGGGTAATTTTACTCTTTATGATTGCCCGTATCACCTAGAGAAAATTCTCTACAAATGTGGTTTTGATAGAGTTCTCTTCAAGTGCATTGATGGTGAAGAGACAATAGCTGTCATGAAAGAAGTGCATGCAGGAGTCTATGGTTCCCACCAGTCTGGACATAGACTGTCTGATCAAATTCAAAGGCTTGGATACTTTTGGCCTTCAATGATACAAGATTGTGTTGATTTCACAAAGAAGTTTCATTCATTCAAAGTACATGCTAACTTCATTCATCAACCTCCAGAGTTCATTCATACAGCTAAATACTCATGGCCATTTTCCACAAGGGGAATGGATGTGGTGGGACCTTATCCTTAGGCTACGGCCAAGCAGTTTAAGTACATTATTATTGCTACTGACTTCTTTTCCAAATGGGAAGAGGCAATACCTCTCAAGGAAGTCAGTTTTAAATGCGTTTTTAGCTTCATCAAGTCTAAAATCATTACCAGATTTGGTGTCTCTCATACCATATTGACGGACAATGGCACCGACTTCTGTTCATCCGAGGTAAAGAAGTTGTATCAAGAATACAACATCAAATCCAACCATTCATCTTTGTATCATGCAGCGGCCAATGGCCAAATAGAAGCCTTCAACAAGACTATTTAAAATATAATGCAAAATATGGTGGATAAAGATAAGAAGTCATGGCCTGATAAACTCTTTCATGCTTTATGGGCTTATCAAACTACCACCCGCACTGCAACTCGGTCAACTCCATATTCATTGGTATATGGAACGAAAGTAGTCTTGCGCATCAAAGTTCAAATACCTTCGCTCAGTGTTTCCATTTGTGATCAATCATCTACAGATGAACAATCTCAAAAGCGATTGAAGGAATTGGAATGGTTAGAAGAGAAAAGATTGTGCACTTTGCACCACTTGGAAGTCTATCATAATCGAATAGCACAAAATTTTAACAAAAAAGTTCGTCTTCGTTCATTCACTCAGGGAGAATTGGTATTAGTTCTCAGAACTCCAATGATACCCGGAAAAAAACCACCCAAGCTTGAGCTAAAATGGGAAGGACCTTACTCAATACATAGGGTCTACTCCAATGGAGCTTATTCATTAATCTCGATGGATGGAGAACTCATCACTACTCCAACCAATGCCAGATTTTTGAAGAAGTATTTTGTATAAACAAAAAATATATCATCAATGGTCCAGTATGACCTTAAACTACAACTAGGTATTATATGACATTAAACTACATCAATGGTCCAGTATGACCTTAAACTGCAACTAGGTCATGTATGCCCTTAAACTACATCAATGGTCCAGTATGACCTTAAACTACAACTAGGTCGTGTATGACCTTAAACTACATCAATGGTCTAGTATGACCTTAAAATGCAACTAGGTCCTGTATGACCTTAAACTACATCAATAGTCCAGTATGACCTTGAACTGCAACTAGGTCCTGTATGAACTTAAACTACATCAATGTTCTAGTATGACCTTAAACTGCAACTGGGTCTTGTATGACCTTAAACTACATCAATGGTCCAGTATGACCTTAAACTGCAACTCGGTCCTGTATGACCTTAAACTACATCAATGGTCCAGTATGACCTTAAACTGCAACTAGGTCCTGTATGACCTTAAACTACATCAATGGTCCAGTATGAACTTAAACTGCAACTAGGTCCTATATGACCATAAACTACATAAATGGTCTAGTATAACCTTAAACTGCCACTAGGTCCTGTATGACCTTAAACTACATCAATGGTCCAGTATGACCTTAAACTACAACCAGGTCCTGTATGACCTTAAACTACATCAATGGTCCAGTATGACCTTAAACTGCAACTAGGTCCTGTATGACCTTAAACTACATCAATGGTCCAGTATGACCTTAAACTGCAACTAGGTTTTGTATGACCTTAAACTACATCAATGTTCTAGTATGACCTGAAACTGCATCATCAACCGTCCATGCATATGACCCTAAACTATTTGCAAGTCCCTTACGTTCAGCAAGAAATTAAACTGTGACGTCCTAACTACATGATGCTAAACTGTATAAAATTCCCTTACGTCCGGAAAGACGTTAAACTACATAGTCATCCAAGGTACTGTATGACCTTAAACTACACCACCGTCTAGCAAGACGTTAAAATGAATCATCAATGGTCCATGCATATGACCCTAAACTATTCGCACTTTCATCCAACATGACGCTAAACTGTATCGTCCCTTTTTCGTCCAACATGACGTTAAACTGTGAAAAAGTCCCTAATACATCCAACTTGATGTTAAATGGTGTACTCTTTTGTCCTCACTGCATGACATTAAACTGCACAGTCCCCCTTTCGTCCAACATGACGTTAAAATGTATTGTCCCCATCGTCCTAACTACATGACGCTAAACTGTACAGAAAGTCATTGATATGTCCTACATGACATTAAATTGTACTTTTTCCTTGATACATGACATTAAACTGTGCAGCACCAATAGTCCTAACTGCAAGACTTTAAACTGCATAGTCCCTTTATATGTCCTACATGACATTAAACTATGCATCGTTAAGGTTGTTGTTACCTCTTGTTTCTCACACCGAGTATGACTCACGTGAGCTTAGAGCAAACCTCAACCATAACACTCTCTTTGGGTTACTAACCATGTGTAAGTCCCAACAACATCATTTTTTTAGGTCATTGTCCCCAAGAACAACTTGATCATTAATTCATTCTTTAATTGAACTACATAGACTTTGATCCTTGCCTTCCAGGCAGGGTACATAGGCAACCTCCCAAGGTTCAAGCCCAAAATCAATCTCTTCACATCGGTTCACCTCCATCTCATACGATGTTGATTCGTGAAAGATCCCCTAGAATCAATATCTTTACATTGGTTCAATTTCATCTTTGTTATACGACGTTAAACTATACAACACTTTTTTCCAGTATGACAATAAACTACAATATTCATTGATACCCTCACCTGAGAGGGAACCATTCTTTACATTGATTTTTCAATCATGTTTCATTTCAAAGACTACGTACATACATGGAAATTCCTAAACCTTTTATCTTGGGTTAAACCATCATTTTACTAAAGTCCCCTTTCACCCTTCACATATACGAACCAAATTTGTATTGAGGGTATTTCTAGAACTACGTGGGATTGATTCCCATCATTATGGGATACGTAGGAAGGTTCGAGTGTCCCTTGAATCTAGCCCCAAGTCTTTTGGGCCTAACCCCAAATTTCACTTTCAGTACCCTGGTGGAAAATTCCCCATGAAAACTCACACTGTGTGTTTATTATAATGGTCCAAGCTCTATGACCCTAAACTAAGATCTCTAATCCTTTTTTCCCATATGACGTTAAACTGTAGTTTAAGAACTACGTGTGTCTTGATTACCATCCTTATGGGATATGTAGTGAAGTCCAACATTTCCATTCAGGACCCAGCCACAACATGGTTATGGTTAGCATTGATCTTTATATCTCTGTATACATTAGACAATACCCATCTTTATGTGTCATAATCCTAAACTTAAATATTTTCAGATCTTCATAGCCCTTTTCTTGACTTCTAGTCACAAAAATGTCAAACATCTGAGAGTTATTTTTCCTGACTATGCAGCATGTTCCCTTAGGCAGCCTTGCATAAACAGTCTACATAACAGACTTGTCAGCCAAAAGATATTATTATTTGACTATGCATCCAATGCCCTTAGGTGGCCCTGCATAATTCAACCCCGTAACAGGTTTGTTAAAAAATGGTAACTTCATTCTTGGGAAGAAAGCCTCTTTTGTCCTTATTTATCTTAAATGAAAGTGTGTAGGGATCCGAAAAAATAGAAATCCTTAACATATTTTCCCATATCCTTTTTCATGATATGAAAGTATTCAAGTCTATGGTTTATATTCCCCTTCTCTACATTTGGGTTAGACCTTCGTAGGAGTAATATCCATCCAGTTCTTTGATAATCTTGTTTGGAAATATCTTCTCCATATTCAAGTACCTCTTTCCATACAGAAAACTCTATACTTTGGAAAATTTGAATCTCCATAAACTTTCCCCGGCTTTTAGCACTAGGAAAGTAATTTTCTATGAGTTCTTTTTCCTGACTATGCAGCACATTCCCATAGGCGGCCTTGCATAAATAGTCTACATAATAGACTTGTTAGCCAAAAGATACTATTTATTTCACTATGCAGCCAATTCCCTTAGGTGGCCCTGCATAATTCAACCCCCTAACGGGTTTGTTAAATAATGGTAACTTCATTCTTGGAAACGACTTCTTCTAATTCCTTTTAGCTCATTTTCATATCATTTCTCAGGTCCAAATATTCTTAAGTTATAGTTTACATATTTTCCCTTATACATGAGTATGGTACTATGTTTTCAGATGAGTTGTCAAGGAATTGAGTCAATTCTAATCCATTTTGGTCAAAGATATTTTGACCATAAACATTAGCCTTTTTATGTCCGACGTGCATGACTTTAAACTACCCATAAAAGACAAAGGAACTCTGAATAAAAGTAATGTTCAAGCTCACTAAACATACATTTTTTATGATTTAGGTAACATTGAGAAATTAAAAGGTTCAAAGTTTGTAGGGTTATTTACATTAATCATAGTAAAAATCAAACTGTGCTTACTAGGCCCATTGGCTTAAGTAAAATCTAAAGCATATAGCAAAAGAATGGATGTACAAATGATTGAAGATGAAAGTGTTTTTCATTGATGCACATGAGTTAGAAGGACATCCACAAACTAGAGTCTCTTATCTTTTTCAAGAATAAGAAAAGGCATTCAACATAAGTCTTCACTTGATGTACAACATCTCGAGCTTCATCAGCAACTACTTGAAGCTCGTGCACTCGACCAGCTTCACTCTTCTCAGCTTGATGGAGTGCCTTCTTGGCATCTGTAATGGCTTTCATACCATTCATTTGTGTTCCCTCCAGTGAATTATTGAGCTGATCAAGTTCCCCAGTAACAACATCTAACTGTTGCTGGAGCTGTACCTGCTGGACGACTTTTTCTTTGATTTTATGCTTCAGCTCCTTCATCTAGGCAGCATAATCATCCTCATCTCGGGATACCGCAGCCTCAAATTCGTCGATGTTAACTGACAATTTCACCCTGGTCAGATCTTCGCGACACTTTTTCTCCTGCTCCCTCCTGAAGATAACCTGTTTCACTGCGGCATGGATCTTTTCATATCCAAAACTGCCAAGTCCAAGCATGATAAACTGGGATGACAATCGAGGGATCTTCGATGATAGCTCTTCTAAAGGCACCTCAGATATGATTTTCCATATGTTGTTTCATGCCTTCTGTCATGAAAAGATGAATGCATTAAGCACCTCTAGGTCTGATTCAACATCATCATCACAAGGGGGCATGTAATCTGGGATTAATGCACTTAAATAAGTTCCATGTTCTGCTCCTTCCCCCCTGACCTGTGCTTCTTCGCTTTCAATTCCCGTTGGGGTAGAGGCTGAGGCCTCACCTCCAGATCTAGCCACTACATTTGATGGCCCTACATGATTAATTGAAAGCTTTGGTTAGCTTCGAAGGATAACAAAAGAATTGATTGTCTTGCAAATTAAGTACAGTCACAAATATTGTTATCCCTTACCTGATGGTGGATCAGCAACCTGAGAAGACTCCTCCCCATCTTTCCTAGTCTCAATATGATATTCAAGATGGGTCTCAGGAGGGTTTACTAGGTTTAGCTCTACTTGAGCTAATTTTTCTACAATGGTAGGGTTGAAATCAATGTACACACCCTCTTCAGGCATTGGCAGTTTAGCAGCTTCTATGAATAGAACTGCATATTATTTTCAGTTATTATTAGAAGTGTAAATTATAAGAAAATTTACTGGGTGAAGGATAACACTCATGCCCAAGGTCTTCCAAATCACATGACAACTTAGCATGATCATAAAATTCTTCAAAAGACATGCCATGATTCATCATTTCATCCAATGATATTTCAGAATCCTGATTAGTCTCACCAGTGGGAGCATTTGATGTGTCTTCTTGATGACTTACGTCCTGCAGCCCCTGACCCTGGACAATATCTTTAGGTAAAATCACAGCATTAGTTGCAACAGTCGCCAGAAGCTCTAATGAAGGAGTTCAACCTGAAGTATCACAAAATGGAATTCAGTCGGTGTTTCGTTCAACATTTTTTATGAAGCATTGTTGACTCACCAGAAAGAGGTTCTTCTCTTCTTGCAACAGTAGCAGGAGGGATACTGGGAATAGATTCTAGCTCTCCTCTAGAAGCAGCCAAGTCAGCTTGGATCTGTGATTGTTCCACAACACCCTCTGTGGTCTTTGAAGGAGGATCAGTCCTTTCCCTCAGGGGGGAAATTGAAGAAGCCCCTACAATCCCCAGAAATATGATTAACCATGTGGTCATGGGTATAGAATCATGATTACCGGAAGGACTTACCTCTGCTAATGAAGTGTTTAGCTGTGGACTTCCTCCTTCGTTGCCTTTTCTTATTTGGTATTTTGGGAGTATCGTAAGTCTCCCTTATTGGCACTTGGATTGGCGAATGGAAGTCTATGTCCAGCACCTCATTCATGGCCTGATGGCCTAGAGATATCTCGCTCGGTTCACGAGGAGAATCAGCAGCAGCCCCAATGGCAGTACCACCAGGGCTATACTGTGGCGAAGGAACCTCAGTTCCTTTATTTTAAAGCTCCAAAATGAATAAAATAACTTCCTTAAGTAACAAAGATTTTACTGGAATCAAGTTGCAAAGAAAATAAGGAAAGAAAATTTACATCTTCAGGAGCCACATACTCATGCCACTCCTCATCTCCAGAACCACCAGCCCCCACAGTGGCGCCACGATCGATCATTTCCTTCACCCTCCTGGTGATAGGAACAGACTCATCAGTGGTGTATATGAGCATTTTCATCTCTCTGATGTAAGCCCAAACTTCATTGGGGTTATCCTCGTATTGGAGATTTGTAGATTCTAGAAGATTCCCTATTCCAGGAAGTTACAGGCCCTCACACAAATCCAGCCAGGCGGTCTCAGTACCACAGTATAAACTCTGCCATAACTGGACAGCCACTGGTATTATATATGAAGGCTGCGAGGAAGGTCCTACAATCTTTGACTTCAATTTCTTCCCAGCTCCTGCAACTACAAATAGAGAATAAGAAAATAAAACTTATTTCTTTATAAAGTAGCAGTGATTAAATTACCACAATGAAGTAAATCACCAGGAGTTGATGGAGTGGGTCTTTTAATTCTGGCCGGAGGATTATATCGGGCACAAAATAACTTTTCCACTGGTTGTGCCTCATCACCCCCATCATGGGAATCCGGTGAATCAGTTCTAGAGGAGGAACTTTCCGAATCCGCTTCAGGTGGGGAAGAATCACCATCATGAGGAAGAGTTTATTTCTCTACAGTCCTCTTCCTTTTCCCCACTTGATAAACTGGGTGATTCCGCACCCCTTTGGGGTATGATTCTATCCAGTGTTTGGCATAATATGTAGTCAAATTATGTGCCGCTTTTTCAACTAGTAGATCAAATATTTCCCCCGTCTTCTCCCTTGATGTCAGCAGCCACAGTTGCAGAGTAACCATCAGATGTTGCTCTAACCTGACATGTACTGGAGGAGATATATCAATCTGTTGTAGACATTTGAATTGACGTACAAATCTATATGGAGCATAGGCCTCGCATATAATTTCTCCATCAATCCTAGAAACCAGCACACCATCCCTGCAAGCTAGTATATATTCCCTAAAATCCAAATGGGTTGTTCCATCATTGACAAACCGCCCGGTTGGAGGATTTCCATAGGGAAAAAAGTTGAATTCTTTAAAAATGCTTAGCCTCACTTTAATGTCATAGGAATTAACATCTAATAGAGAAACTCCAGAGAATGCTTGCACTGACGGCCTGAAAGAACTTCAAGGAATTTGTAATCCATTATGTACATTGTAAGCCCTGAAGTGATTGGTGATCCATCCCCATAAAATTTGGAATGGTCCCACTATTCTTAAAGGATATTTACCCATAAATACATGAAGTACACTCCTGTTAATCTTTGCTAAAATAGGGGTAACCAACCCAACCATTTTTCCCTCATCCAACATTTCCGCAATAATGAAGGTCCCTGGCCTGACGCCTCCCTTCAAATCCCTGACTGGCAAGAGATAAATGTTGAGCGACATTGCCAAGAATCCCGCCAGACGAGTCTTCTTTGGAATCCTTTGATTCACCTCGTATCCCCACTTCTCGAACTCTCCTACTTCTAGATTTGTCCAGAATGTGCCAAGAGCACCCCTCTTCTCAGGTTTTGGGCAGGTGGTAGGACGTTTGGGCCTCTTATCCTTGGATTTCTTTTTCTTGGATCCTTTTTCTTTCGGATCATTATCCTTTGGTTCCCTCTCTTTCTTCTCAATAAGAAATATATTCATCCATTCCTCCGGATGAATTTCCTTTCTATAATGAGTTAATGAGGTCTCTGAACTTTTGATCCTTTGGAAGATCTTAAATAATTCTCGAGCTAAACCAGGAGTCTTCTCTGAATCATTCCAAGTCACCTTGGGTGGAATGAATTCATCATACATGTCACCCAAAATTGGAGCCCCTGAGATCTTGTGGACATCCCACAGAATGATCCCTAATTCTCCATGAGTAAGATGGAATGAATTAGTTGCTGGACTCCAGTGGCTGAGTATCTCTGGAACGAAGTTATCATGTCTGTAAACATATGTTTGCCCAACCCAAATAGCTTCGTATATCTCTACCCCTTTCAGATCCTTGATAAACTCTGCACAAGTTTGTAACACCCATTATGCCCACATCCAAGTTGGATTCACGCCTCCCCCAGGATGGAAGTCCCAAATTTTCTTCCAGCCTTTGGATTGATCCATCTGAGCATTTCGGAAGATTGAAGGATGAAAATGTGGTTGCAGCTCAGGCGTATGATCTTTCAGATCTGGCGTACAAGGTCTATGATGCATCATATAGGCCTTCTCCACTGTTCCAAAATTTAAAAAATACTCCTCCACCTGAGATATTTGCTGAAGCAATGTTGGTGTAATTATGAAACCACGAAAATGGGAGATAGTTCTTTACTTCTGGAATAGTAACTTCTCACAGATGACCGTAGTCAAACAAAGGAAAATAAATTCTTTGGGGGAAGTCACAATGATATTTCTTCAGATACTTATCCAAATCCGGAAGAGTGATACTTTTCATGGTATAATAATCGTGGCCAATGATGTTCATTATATCATCAATCCTCTTGCTAGCCAGTTCATCATCTATTCTGGTTCTAAGAGCCATTGAGTCTGCAGAAAGGATGAATAATTAACTCTTAAGTAAGTTGATTTTTCATAATCTTTTGTGAAGGATTTTCAGAAAAAAAAAATGGCAAAGGAATTAATGCGCGCAATTATGGATGTGTCGCGCAAGTGGTTGTGTGCCGCACAAGTTTCTTTTGTGCAAGTATCACCGCGCAAGTCCTATTACCTTGACAGCAGCGTGACGGAGAAGAAACAGCGGAAAACGAGAGACTTGCGCGGTGAAGGTGACTTACGCAGCCAAAGCTCGAGAATCCGGAAATTAGATGCTATGCACGGAAAAGGACATCGTATTTATAGGCCAGGCTACCTACCTGCGCGCCTATAGCAGGCGCGCTCCAGCCCTGTGCGACTCACACTTGCACGCCACCATCTGCGCCATCAACTCTTGCGCACTGCTTTTCCTTTGGTTTTCTTCTTTTCTTCAAGGTAACATCCTTATTTCTTGTGGATCCAAATTTTAGGGGGGACTTTTTTTTACGCCCTTTTTCATCACAGAGTCAAAAGGAATGTAAATGGAAATGGATTAGCACAAATTGATTCATCCTTTAAAGAAAACATCAAAAATCGACAAAGGCATGAACAAGGCTTCAAAAGCACATAGGTCACGCAAGTTCCATCATTGTCACACAAGTCCACTTGCGCGACGCCTAATGGTCATTCAAGTGACTTACACGCCCCAAAGGATAACAGCCCAGGGTCTTCTCTAGCCTATAAATAGGCCATGTGGGCCTTTCATTTCACGGAGGAATTTTTTCCAGAAACTCAGATTTGAGCTCCCGGCGCCGTAGTCTCTTCTCAAAGAGTCTAAAACACTTCTATGGTAATTTTTTTACCTAGAACGGAAGATCTAGAGGAGGAGGAAGGCCTAAGTGTTGAAACTCATCAACACTTGCGCACTTGAGTGGCCAGACCTTAAGGGAAATGGACACACTTGCGCGCCGCCTTACTCCTTCAATAGAACTTGCGCGCCACTCTTCTGAAAGAACCTCAAGATGATTCTAAAGGCTTTAACCAAGAGTCACTCAAGTATTACCCTTCTGGTTAACCGTTGCACAAGTAACCATGTGTCGCGTAGGTATACCTGCGCGACCAGGACTTGCGCACCCATGCAGTACCTGCGCGCCTGCTAGGACTTGCGCGCCCCTGCCTTTTTGGGTGCCCTTCTTACCCATTTCACCCCTCTTAATCCATTCCAACTCTACTATTCAAGATTCAGTCTTCAAGACACTCTTCAATTCCATTTGTGGAATGATTTCTTGATTTTACTTCTTTATCTGAAAGGAATTCTGTGGAATATCTCTCAAAACCTAGTGATTTACACATCTTTATGTCACTAAAGATTATGATTTCATTCATTCAACCTCATCCTTTAAGATGAGAGAACTCATTAACCTGGGCATACTCCTCAGAAGTAAACCCCAACCATAATTATCTTAACTTGGGTATCCTTTTCAGAAGTAATCCCCAATACCCAAATTTGGGAATCCTTCTTAAGAGTAAGCCCCAAGTCCTCATTAACCTGGGCCTCCTTTTCAGGAATAAGCCCCAGTCTCAAATATGGGAATCCTATTCAGAAGTAAGACCCATTATTAATTTCTCTTAACCAGTCCTAATTTACCTTTGATCTGGGATTACTTCTCAAGATTAAAACCCAATCATAAGTCCTCTCCTAATTTGGGCCTCCTTTTCAGGAGTAAGCCCCAAGTTAGAGTATTGAAATCTCCATGAAGTACATATAACTTTATGGACCCTTTTCCTGGATTTCTTCCCTGAAGTAAATCCTAATCTTCACTTATCTAGGCAGTCATACATACATAAGTCCCAAACTATTTCTTATGATTGCATCGTTCATGGCACAATTGTTTGATCTTTACCAATACCTATTGTTTCTCACACCGAGCATGAATCACGTGAGCTTAGAGTGTAAAAGTAATTATGACATCCTTCTTTGAGCCATCAATCATAAACATCATACTACCTTACTCGAACTACATGGGTTCTGATTCCTTTTCTAAAAAAAGGATACATAGGTAGCCCATCTTCGGGTTCGATCCCAACTCTGAAATAATCCATGTCCTTTTTAATGAAAATAAACTTCAAGTGCCCCACTGAGTGGCTTTAAAACCAGCATGGTCATCATAATGACCAAGAGACTTTTACGTATCAAAGGATACCATTGACTAAGAATCTCTAACAAATACAGATGATTCTCTATCAATTAAGAACCTCGAATACATATAAAATATTCTCTAAATTTCCTACATATAGATCATTGACTGTCATATCTAAAGGAAAGCTCATTTTATGCATGGTAATGTAATAAGGAATCACAAACATAACTTAAATCTATAAATAGAGTCTCGGAGTAGACAATAATTCCCCTTAAAAAGGTGTGATGAGTCCGACCTCCCATCCTCTTGACCAATGCCAATTCCTAAGCCTCATCAGTCCACAAACTAATGAGCGCCTACCTTTGGAAAGTAGGTCCAAATGGATACGGAATCATTGGATGTCTCCGGTTCTACAAACAAACCCGTTAGAAACTGATTGAAATGTTTGAACCTTCAATCAAGGAGGTCATCCCTGAATTCCGAGGGAAACAAATATGAAAGGGAGTCCAGTTCAATTAGAGCACTTATTGTTTTTTTTGTGTTAGTCCAAATATATTATGAGGTAGGTAGTTTCTATATTTTTTACACTTTTTTATAGATCTTTAAGGATTAGTTTTGTTTATAGTTTTCTTTAATTTTCAAAGTAAAATTCATATTATTTCTTTCTGGTAAACCATTTTTTTATGAATTATAAATTTTTTATTTTGAAGGGGTTTTTGAAAAAAATTCTTTCGTGGAATGGTTTTAATTTATTGTTTTGTTTTAATGCCTGAAAGTTGTTCAATTTGATGTTTTAAAATAATATTTGATTTGAATAAATTAATGGGCATGATTCCTTGTCATACACATGAAATATGTGAGTTTAAATTGAATTGTAAGATGACTAGATGGGTTTGGAAAGGTGTTGGTGCCATCATGGTACCTTGAATTCACGAACAAGTGACAACTTGACTGGTAGGATATGATTTTTATTACGAGGTAAGACTTCTCGAGGTTTGATACGTGCATTCATGTGTGTGTGTGATGAAGAATTGGGTATTCCAAGTGGTTGAAATGAATGGATTGAATGTTTAAATTAATTTTATTTATATGAAAAAATACTTTGAATTTTATGTCATCTATTTTACAATTATATGGATAGGTGAGATAACATGTTCTTATCCTTGTAACATGAGTTGGGGAGACTCTTGGAAATTCACTACTAGGAATGATTACTCAACCCCTGCATATTCACTTTGGTGTGTATGGATATTTTATTCTTCATGACATAGGTAACACAAAATTCTAATATTTCTTTAGTGGATCATCACGATGCTACATTCATGGGATGATGGTTTTAGCTTGGGGATATTCATGTGGAGTGGTTAGAGTGATTCCACAACAGTTTCCCTATATTAAAATATATTTTAGTTTTTTGTTGGGTTTCTCATTCTAATTTATGCTACTAGTATAATATTATTTTGTAATTGGATTTTGAGTTATATTGTTTAAATTTCATGCAATATAATTTTTTTTTGGTTTTTTTGTTATTTTCATGAAAATTTGAGTTTTAATGGGGAAAATCACCCCTAATGATTTAGGAAGACCTTGGTATTTATTTTATGACTTCCATGTCTGGATGATATCACTTAAGGTTATTAGAACATCAGGTCTTTGCAATCCAACAGTTAGGGTCGGAATATTATAAATGGTATTAGTTTGGTTGATCTGTTATATTGGAATGGTAGAAAGTTGATAAAAAATGCTTGAAATTAAAATTTATATCATAAAAATATGCATCTAACCATTTTATTCATAAATTCATGTTACTAGTGTGGTTTGGGTACAAAAAGGTGTTTTTAGACACCTATAAGAGTATTTTTATCTCAATAACATAGATTTTTCTGACAAGTGTAGCGTATCATTGATAAGTAATGAGAATTTACAAAAGGACTATATTGCATATATTAAGTTTTATTATTCTTATAAATAGGTGATAATTATTGTTGTTTTTTATGATTTGGAATATCATAAGACTTATGATTACTAGTTAAGTGGTGACTAAGTGCTGATTTTTTCTGAATATAGAGAAATTGAATCAGGTAGATAATGTAGAAACCTAAAATAAGTGGTCATAGAGAATGTGGTTTCACATAAAATATAGGTGAACTAAAAAATTATTCAAATCATTGTCCTAAAATTTTAAGTTGTTTATAAAGGTAATGAAAATGATGGGCCATGTCATAAAGATCATTTTGTGTAATTTTAAAAAAGCAATTCATCAATATTTCATGGAGATTGAGAATTGAAAAAAGAAGTGTGGATTAGTAGAATGAACAAAATCTTTGATTTCCTTGCAACCCCAATTTATATAAATGTGAAGCTAGTAGTATCCATGCTAGAGGACCTATCATGCCAATGGTGGGATTTCACTAACCTAGATAATGTCAACCAAGGACTTACTTTGTAGGAATTCAAATAATTTTTCAATATAAAATTAGATCCTCACACCTTCAAAATAGCTAGAATGATAGATTCATTTATTCTTAATAAAGAAACTATATCAGTGAAGGAATATTCAGCTAATTTTATAGTTTTTTTCGTTTTTCCCAGAAGTGGTTTCTAGTGAGTACTTGAAGGCATATTTAAGTTTGGATTATGATTAGAAATTAATTATAAGATATTTATACATTGTATTACTAATTATAAAGAAATTTTCAACAAATTTACTATGGTGGAAATGGATATTACTAAGAATCATACTAGAGGAAGAACTGTTATATACATGGTACCAGGTGATAACTTTAATACTGGAAATAAGAGAAAGTGGGATACCTTAATTAAGGGATGTATAGAATCCAAAAAATCAACCCACTAGATTGGTAAAAATTTCTCAATGCTTAGGTGATAATCCTATATATTTCCAATGTTGTTTGTTAGATAATAAGAAGAGATATTATAGGACACCATCCAAAGTATGTTACAACTATAATCAGATGGAGAATATTCAACTTTATTGTCTAACATGTCAAAGTAAATTACTAGTAAAACCTATAATGTGTTTAGAAATCTTATTCTCAAAATGGTAAATAACATTAGAATAGTTCTTATCCCAAGAACTGAGTGATCTAGGGTGATTCTATAAACACCATGACTCCTAAAAAAATAAAATCATAGAAAAAAATCAAGGAATAATGGGATATGAGTAAGTAGTTGTATGATATTGATTAGATGATCACAAAGGATAAATCTAGTCTGTTAATGGTATGATGTACCATTCTTCTTAACTCAACTCTTATGCATGTTATATGTGATTCTAGTGAGTCCACCTATTTTACTGATTCTAATTTAATTAATCAAATGGGGTTCATATTGATATTATTCCACACATGATAAGTATCTTGAAAGTTCTTAGGTAGTGGGATTGAATATGATTTATGTACATGTTTTGTTAAATAATCATCGATGGAGTCTAATTTGTTTGAATATTTTTTGTTCTGGAAATTGATATTTTTTACTTAATCCTGGGAATGGGATGGTTATTTTTTTCAAGGCTCATATCAATTAATGTGTGGTAAGTAATGTTTATATCCCCTGATGGGGTCAAACATATCTTTATAGGAGACTAGGATATTAATTCTGGAGGATTAGGCCCTTTATAAATGATGGTGGAAATTAATTCATGCCAATTTGAAGAAGTCACTTTGGGGACTAATGAAATAATTGAGATTAGAAATTTTCACACTACTATGGATCGGTATCTTGATGTATGTCTGAAAAATGTAACTTCTTTTCTATATAAAAGGTAAGCGTAATTTTCAATTGATATTCTTTCTAGGGAAAAATCCTATTTCACTTCCATCGTATAGAATTTATCCAACATAATTGAGGTAATTGAAAGAATAATTAGAGTAATTGTAAATTAAAGGTATCATATGACTTAGTACATCACATTGAGATTCCCTTGTTATTTTTTACAAAAGGGAGTTGATTCGTTACAACACTATGTTGAAAAACCTAAATTGATTAAAGTTATGATAATGAATAGATATATTATTCCATGAATTCATGATTTATTTGGTCAACTAAAATGATCCAAATGGTTCTCTAAGATTTATCAACTGTCTTTGTATCACCAAATTCTAGTGGGGAAAGTAGATATTTCAAAAATATCTTTTAAGAGTCACTAAGTTCATTATGAATATCCACTCATTACCTTAGGTCTTAAAAATTCTCCCAAAGTTTTCATGGAATTTCTTATTTGTGTCTTTTTAAAATTACTTAAATTCATTCATTGTGGTATTTATGGAGGGTATTTTTTTGTATTCTAAAACTCTAAAAGTTCATAAATAACATTGATAGATTGTGTTGATCACTTTTAAATAGAACCAGTTGTATAAAAAAAATATGTAATTGCATTTTATGGATTCCAGAAGTTTACTTCCTTGGGCATGTCATTTCTGAAAATAATGTATCAATAGACCCTAAAATGATAGAGTCCATCATCTCTTGGAAATCACAAAAGAACATATTTAATATACATAGTGTTTTGGTCTTAGAATAATAGGTTTTCCACTTTGTTCATGAATTATCACGTCTCACATCTCCTATGATATTTCTCATAAGAAAGGTTACTCTATTCCATGGGTTTAATGGTTGTCAATAATCATTTTTGGGGATTAATTACAGGATTAATTTTATACTAATTCTTATTCTATAATAATAATTAATGTTTATATGGTTTATTATGATGTGTATGTACAAGGAATCTATAGTTTTGTCATGCATGGAGATCATGTCATAGCTTATGGATCATGAAAGTTTCAAATTCATGAAAATAATCATATATCCCAAAAGTTTTAATTAGATGTGGAGGTTCATGATTTGAAAATTTGGAATCATTTTATATATCATATAAGTTCACTATTTTCACAGATCATAAAATCTTGAAACACATTTTTCACAAGATATCTGAACTTGAGACAAATATTATAGGTGAAATATCTCCAAAAGTTTGACTTTAACTTGGTTTATACAATAGACGAAGGAAATTATATGGATGATGATTGAAGATGAAATTTTTATAATCAACTATGAAGAGAATATTATAATTAGTGTAAATTGATGACAATAATTATGAATATACATTTGGATTGAACTGTATAGAATGAAGTAACAATCTTATTCATTAGGGCTCTCATATCTAATTTGGTTGAGCGTGTTTATAATTCTGAAATATTGGTTACTAATTTCTTTACCATTATGTGCAAAACATAATGGTGGGAAGAGCATTGAAATATTTAAGCAAGATATGAATTTATTATTTCATTTTTTTGAATAAACAGTCTGTCCACTATCTTATCAGGAAAACTTTTTTTTACTTACCACTATTATTAGTGGGTGATTATCCTAGGAATCCAAATGATGTAAAAGGATATAAGAACCTATTTTTAGTAGTAAAATATTAAATTAAATGTGGTTTATAATTTGACCAAATAAATCACCTATAAATAGGTTAATTCATAACATCAATGACCAGCTAGAATGTTACAATATTTACCTATACCCATATAGAAATGGTAGAAGAAAGCTATGAACTTTGTCATGGGTTTAATAAGAAATATTCAGAAACATGATTCAATAATGTTGATTTTAGACCAACTCATGAAGTAATCTCACTTAATTATGAATATTGAATCCAATATTGTAGAAACATTTATGAATATCTATATTTATGAAGTTGTAAAATCACATGGAATACCTATTTCAATCATCTCCAACTGAGATCATTAATTTACATTTAGTATTTGGTGATATTTTTAGTAATCTCGAAGTACCCAATTGAGAATTATCACAACGTATCATAATGAAATAGATAAAAAGTCATAACAAATGATTTAGACACTAGAATACATGATCAGAGCTTATGTTAGGGATTGTAGTGGCTCATGGGAGGATTATTTTCCCTTGGATAAGTTTTTATATAACAATAGTTATCAAGAAATGGTACAAGTTTCCCTGTTCAAGGAATTGTATGGTTATACATGGTGATCTACACTTTTTTGGGTAGAGATCGGAGAAACATAAATATTGGGACCTAGATAGATTCCAAAAATTAATAAAAATTCCGATGATATGCAAATAAATAGTTTTAACCTGAATCCATTAAAAATATTATACACATCACCACCATAACCATTTATCTTCTTTGATGGGAGACCATGTATTCTTGAAAGTATCTCCTAGAACGTGGAATCATCAATTGGGTAAACAAAGGAAATTTTCTCCTTAGTATGTTTGACTTTTTTAAATACTTGAATGAATTGGTGGTGTTTATTATCAGTTAGATATACCACCATAGTTCATTTTAGTTTATAATGTATTTCAAATATCTCAATAAAAGAAGTATTGGGTTAATACAAGATGTAAAATTATATGTGATCATGGTGATCTTGAACTAGATGTTACATTTTATCGTGTATTGATTCATATCTTCGATAGAAAAGATAAGGTATTTTATGGAAAATGTATTCAATTAGTTTGGAAATTATGGAAACATGGAGAACATAAAAAGGATACATGAGAATATAAGAAAGAGATGATGGACCAATGAATATAATTATTCCAAAACACCTTTAATATAATTTTTTAGGTACATAAATCTTAGTGGTGTTGATAATGTAACATGATCAGTTTGAGATTGTTTACCCTTTTATTATGCATTTTGAGGTTATATAGTGTTTTTATAAAGTGTTAAGAGTTTATGTATAGTTTTAGTATGTTTAGAAAGAATTTTTAAGTGTTATAGGTTTCAAAAAGGTTAGGGTAAACTAAGAAATTTCTCTAGGAAACAGTGTAGAGGATAATTTGGGTTACTAGGAAGGTGAACAAATTGTTCATGGTTTTGAGAAACCATGAGAAAAATCATCAGACTTGGTAATTCATGGGATTGATTCATTTTACATGATTTTTTAATGGTCTTCCAAACTATGTGGCATAGTTTGGTAACCTTGGGTGTCTTCTAGCAGTAGTCACACATTTGAAACATGGTTTGTTAAACTATGCATCTTAACCATGCGATGAATTTAATAAAATATAAAAAAATTATTTTTATTTATATCATCACCGAAAAATGGTCAATCCTCCTCTTATGACCAATTATCTTGAATTATAGGGATCCTCTAAGAAATATTTTGACAATCCTTGACCTATAAAGACCAATTCCAATTGTTTTTTAGCACTTGAATTAGAAAATCTAAGATAAGAACTCTGTTCTTCTTCCATTTCCCAATCTACTCATGTCACATGGAATAAAACCATATATCAAAGCTATTATGAATAGATCTAATGGATCATTCATGTTTTGAAAATTCAATTTTGTGATTTTTTTTAAGTAATGAGAAAGATATTATAGATTATCTATATCGCATCAGGTTTCTTTATGTCCATCAAGATCCTTTATGAGGCAAATGGATTCTCTCTTTCTCTACATATTATTGAACTTGAAGGCTTAGTTTTATATAACAAATTTCTAAGATTTTCAAAGGAAAAATTGGATTATTTATTCCTAGAAAATGGTTTTTCTTTATGAATAGGAAACATTCGATCTTGAATGGTTTTTGAAAAAACTCCTTTTCAAAATGGTTTCTAATTATGGTTTTGGTTTATCCGATAAATGATGATTTATTAGGTATTTTAAAATATTAATTGATTAAAATAAATTAATGGGCATGAGAACTTATAATACACCTTTAATTTTTTAAGTTCAGATTTTTTTAATGGTTTTACTATTTAAATTAATTTTATTTATATGGAAAACTTCATGGGTTTTTATATCTTCTGTTTTACATGTATATTGATATGTGAGCATACTTGTTCTTATTTTAGTGGGATGAGTTGGGAAGTCTCTTTTGGATTTCATATTAGGTATGATTACTCACCTCTGTATATTCACTTTAATGAATATGTATATTTTGTTCTTGATGGTACTGGTAAAGGAAAACACTCTTATTTATCTACTGGTTCATCATGATTATATAGTTATTGGATGATGGTTAGAGCATAGAGATGTTCATATGGAGTGATTGGAGTTATTCCAAATTGGTTTTGCTACATCATGATTCCTTTTAGTTTTTAGTTGTGTGTCTTTTTCCAATTTCTACTACTACTATGATATTTTTTAGTTATTTTATTTGAAGTTATATTGTTTACATTATATGTATCTTATAGGTTTGGTTCGGTTGTTTTAATTTTTATATTAAATGTTTATGTATTTTTAAAGGAAAAACCAACCCCAATTATTTATTAAGTCCTTGGAATATATTCCTAGGATTTGGTGTCCCAGGGATGTCAGCTAAGGTTATTAGAACCTAAAATATTTTTTAGCCAATGGTTAGGGTCGATAATTAATAGGTGAGGACACAATAGAAAGATTATTCATGGAATAGAACATGGGGGACTCATTGAATGAATCATTATCTCACCATAATCATGAATATCATGTGAGATATACCAGAATATAAGTTTTTAGTAGTTGGCTTAAGGAAACTTTGGAGTTTTGTGGAGTTGGTTCCCTAAAATAACTAAACTTTTATTTATCTATTAATATAATAGTAATACTAATTAACACTATATTAAATGATAATTTTAATTCTATTTAATATTAATTTGATAATTTCCTTCGAGTATATATCACATAAAATGGTTATTAAAATTACCTATTATAATTAGAACCCAAGGATGCTATGAAAAAAATTCTTAAACATCTATTCTATGGTGTAAATTACATTTTTATGATAAAGCACATATGATGTTTGATTATCACAAGCCAGATTTTTATTAGAGGACATGGATCCTTCTCTTAAAATTTTCACTTGGTAATCTCTACGAGAGGAGGTAATGAAGACATACTTGAAGATAATAATTCCATATGTTATTCATTTTGATGGATATTTATGTTTACATACGTGTGTATTGGTCCTTAATATTGATATTATTGTTTATTTATATCAAGAATACCATACGTTGTTGTAATGATGAAAAAAATGATGCCATATGCTCATGATGGGGTATAATAAATTGGGCCCATAATAAGTGATATGTAATTAATTGAATAAGTAAATAATGGATTTTCCCTTCTGGGTTAATTTATATTAATATCCAAGACCCTTTTATTGAAATGAAACTGTTTAAATAAATCCACAGAAATATAAGTTTATTGTTGACTTAATTTTAGGGAGTCAGAGAATGATTATTCAAGCACATAGGCTGATGAAAAAATGTATGTTACCTTCTTGATAAGATATCATGACAAAGGGATTATATTACATAATAAACATTTGTATGAATTTTTATTTATTTCTATATTAACTTATTTTTAAATAAGTTTCTTGACATCTTGTTAGACACCAATCTTGGAATTTAAGAAAACTCACCTAATGCCACAGGGAAAGAGTCTTAGAGGGTCACATGCTAAGTGTATCTAGATTCATAGTTAAATTCTATTTAAAATTTATATTTATAAAAATAACATTCCCATGTTCTAGTTTAACATTTATTAAAGTTAGGTTGATCATATAAATTTAATCGCAAGATATATTCAAGTTTAGAATAATTGAGTTGAATATTAAATAAAAATTATATGTGGGTTAATGAATATAATATTTATTTATCTTATTTTTTATAATTTTCAAGGTAATAAATAAATATTTATTTATTATACACTTGTAGAATAGATTAAAATAAATATTTATCTATTTATAAGACTCTTAAAAAAATATTTATTCATTGGTTTAGTGAATATAATATTATTATTTTATTTAATTAATAATATATTGATATTTATTTTTTAAAATAAATATTTATGATTCAAGGTTCGATAAATTCCAAGAATGATTTAAAGGTCAAGTTAGGGGACCGATATAAATGATATATTTTATTTAATATCATTTCAATAAATATTAATTTACTTATTTAAGAAATGGTATTTAAATATTCACAAGTTAGATCATTTCATGGAATATAATAATCCTAATAATATTACATGACATGGGAAAAACATTAAATAGATTATTTAAATAAGGGCCTCAATGAAATTATCAAATATTTAACCTAAACTATAAATTCCATTTTATATCATTTTCTAGGGTTATGGGAATTATTATTCATAAAAATACAATCAATATAAATTCTATCAAGACATATTGAACTTATAAATAATTATCTCAAGGATGAGATAAAATCCTCTACCTTTCTCTCAAGACCAAGATAACAAGAGATAAATTTTCTCAATCCCAAATGACTTATAGTCGCGATCAAGGATGAATGATGAAATGAAATTGGTTTCTCTACGCTATCACTTGAAATACCAATGGAAAGGTTCCAAGATTCATTAATCACGTGTGGATATCTCTCTAGGAATTCTAGTTTGGGTTCTTCACCACAATGATGATATAAGATGTGAAGTAACCATACTTTTTAGTGATAAGAAAAATTATCAATTTGATTTAATTCATTATTTAGAATAATTATACATTAAATGTGGAAAAATAATTTCTTTAGAGATTTCAAGGCTTCTTTCATCATTTTTATTTGATTTATCCATTGAAACCAATAAAAAATACTATAAAAAATGGTATTGATTTCTTTCACTATACCCCAGAACCTCCATGCCCAGTATTGGGGGGTACAGGTCATGACATGTTTGATTCCATATATTATAATTGTTTTAATTCATTAAATGTGATGTTTGATGTGATTATTTTAGAATGTGATGGGTGTAACCCAATTAACTGTGCATGATATTGATCTCAGGGAAATGGGTTAATGTGGTTTTCTAGTATGGAGTGGATGGTGTTGAAGATTACGATGGGTAGTGATGGAGTATTGATGATTGTGTTGTCTAAGATGCTGGTGATGTGCACCCACCATTGGAGGATGAGGATTTGAGGGCTATTTGAACATAAGAAAGGGACCATGAGGTGTTTTGGTTAAATATTCATAGGTGAAACCCTCCATATATTGAGAAACATATGGAAATGGTGCTGACCATCAATATGGAGGAAGGGTAGACCATAAAAGGACATATTTAGATGTGTGTTTGACCACCATATTGGGGAATGAGTATCAATATATAGGTTAGGTATATTGGGTCCAATAGTCCAAAAAAAATTATGGTAGTGAATCACAATTCCTCAAGGTTCGTCAGGTTTCTAACCCAAAAGTTGGTAAATGGATTAAAAAGAATGTGGGTATTACGATATGGATTGATGGTGTGCCTTTGGGGAGTCTTGAATTGAAATGAGATAGTTATATATTTTGTTATGGTATGTGATGAAATTTAGTATGATAATTATTATAAGTTCAAGGTATCTTTTGGTATGACATACTTTGGATGCATCGCTCCACTCCATAACTAATAGGTTATGTGGTATATTAATTAATTTTTATTTCATTTTTCATACACTAGTACATTTATGGATATTATCTTGGGTCACCATTTGTGGAGGCTTGATAATTTTATACGCACACCCTGCATAGGTCCTCCGAGACCCATGGAGACCTTTTACCTTATGGTATAGGTAAAGGTAAAGGCTCAACTACATGGGCCTAATAGAGATGGATGTGCCAATAGAGCATGAGCTAGATGTTGCAGCTACAAATTAACTAGGTAGATCCTCAATGCCGAGATGGTAGTTTATTATGTTTACTTTTTTATGTGTATCTGATATTGTAAAAATTATCTAGTATAATGCATTATGTTATAGATGGTTGTGTTATATAATTTAATTTATTCTCCTCCTTATTTTTATGTCATTATTATTTATATTATAGGTTATAAGTTCACCACTATGACACATTAGAACCTTACTGATGGTCAGTAATATTTGCTATATCGGGAGGCGTGACTATGGTCATGTGGTGACCCAATCCATTTTTTATAGAGTGAGATGGTTTAGAGTCATTATAAAAATAATATGTATGATTTATTTTTAATGTATTTAAAATTCCTTGTCAAATAATATTAATTTGTTTAAATAATTTATGTGACTCTATAATCTAAATAATGAGTTATTTAAGTTTTTAATATATAAACATGAGGAAACAATAAAACCAAAATAGTATTTGTTCTTGGGGATGAAGTTGTAGGACTCCATATAACACTGTATGAGATAATCCCATAGTCCTCCATAAATGGGTCATTTTAGCACCTCATTTGATAGTTTAAACCCGTTTAGGGTCTCATTAATACACCTCCCTAGGGGGATTAACAATTTTGTATTTTTTGGATGTTATTTAATGATTAAAATAAAAATCTAAGGATATTTATTTTACCTCATTATGTGTTTCATGAGTTTATATTACTTGGAGACTATTGAATGATCATCACTCTAGAAATAATAGTGAAAAGGGGTCAAATATTTGTAATGCCCTATGATTTTAGATATTGTAAAGAAAATATATAATAAATAAATTTTCAATAACTTCTATTTCATGAAACATCAAATTTAAATGAACCAAAACATATTATAATAACATTATTAATCAACCTAAAATGGTAATAAACTAAACAACATTACCATTAGGGGATAAATAGTTAATATGAATTGAAGAAATTGCATTTTTCAATAAAAATATTTTTTTCATTTTTTAATTTCAATGATAAATTTAAAACCTTTAATATTTTAATTATACAAAATAAACCACATTTTTTAATTTATCATATCATGAAGTACATACTCAGATTTTTTGCAAAATTTCTAAAATGGATACTTTTATTCTAAAATTTGGGTTTTAAGAAAATTACAACATCGATGATTTTATAAATATGAAAGCATAAAATAGAATATTTAAAAAACCTTCAAATAAATAAATTATTAAATTAAGGAATTAAATTTTTTATTTTGAAATATTATGTTTACATATAAAACCAATTCTAAACATTTTTAGAATATAAGTAAAATGTTACCTAAAAAACTATTTTGACCTTTTCTTATGACTAAGGAATATTTTTTAAGAACATAGTTATTCTTTGATTTAAAAGGTACATAAAATTATTTTTATTTATAATAAATAATTATATGTCATAAAAATTATTGAAATCAATGATTTTACCTCAAAAATATATTTCAAGCTTAAAATAAAATTTTCTTGGAAACTATTTTTATGAATTAAGTATATTTATTTTGAAACTAAAATTTCCTAAAAAAAGATATTTTATTTGAAAAAATTATTTTAATATTTATCATTATAATTCTATAATTATTTAATAAGTTAAAATTTAATTATGTTCATTAAAATTAACTACCATGTTTACAAATACAATTTACCTTGGTAAAATTACACTTGAGAAAAAAGTAAAAGGTAAAATCCATAAATCAATCCGGGATACCTCTAAAAATTAGTATATGGGAGGAAGTTTGGACTTCACTATGTCCCACAGTCCATATATTCAAAATATTACTGTCTTTTACCTTGAATAATGTAAATATATCAGTAAATAAGAAAATGATGTTTCCAAAACTAATTTTCCATTCACTTATAAAAGGATACACTTCCACCCCATCATAATAAATCCTTTAAAAATAATCAATAATTTAAAATATGAAATTATACTATCCCTATAACCCTATCCAATTATAACAGCCCATAACCCGCACTCCCATATCATGTGCTGAAATCCAAAAGATTACATTTTCAGATATGATGCCGATAATTGCGACACATATTTTTCATAAAAACCTTATAACATCCAAAGGAAAAATGGATCAATTATATTTAGAGGGACCTTTTAGGTTTATAGTTTTAGACAATTAGAAAAAAAATCCTATATAAACAATTCAAAAGTAATTAAAAGAACATTTCTTACATTTAACCCAACTTTTATTATTTGAAAATAGATCCTCAAAATAATCCTTGTGAAATCATTTATAGAAATAAATTGTTCAGAGTTGTCATTAAAACATAAAGAAAAGGATACATAACAAGGGTGATCTCAAAATTCCTAGTAAGGGAAAATGTAAGAATTAACAAATGAATGTCATGATTGAGATTAAGAAGAGCATAATAGTATGATAACATAATAAAAATTCATGAGTATAGAATAATAATATTCATATTCATAAATACCTAGATCATTAATCATAAAAGATAGTATATGGATTTAACAATGGAAATAGTCATAAGAAACGATAACTATGATCCAATTGATATCAACACTGATCAAAAGAAACAGAATAAACACATATAAAGAATATATAAAACATGTTGGTATCTTGTAACATCATTTCATATTACCCCTATAGAACCCTTACAAATGGAATATAAAACCAATATGGTCAACTTCCATTTCTAGAGCCCCCAATGCATCGATGTGCTATATGGGAACACCCATCGTATAATCTAGGGGCTCACCTGATGCTATCTGAGTGCACCCATCATTTATAATGTCTAAGAATTTAATACAAATAGAATGTATCAAAACTCATTGAAACAAACTTTATAATTTTTAGAACATGATTAACCCATGAAAATAAAACAGGGTCCACAACAATCTCTTAAAAAAAAAGATTAACCCATAGCAATGAAATGGGTTCCAAAATAATATCTTTGGAACATGATTTACCCTTGGAAAAATGAGTTTGAAAAAAATATCTTTGAAACATGATTATCCCATGGAAAAGAAATGTGTTCCAAAACAATCTCTTTAAAATAATATTAACCCATGGGAAAGAAGTGGGTTACAAAATAATATATTTGAAACTTGATTAACCTGTTGAAAAAGAGTGGGTTTCATAACTATCTCTTTTTTACATATTCAACCCATGGAAAATAAATGAATTTTATAATAATATATTTGAAAAAAATAATCCATACAAATAATTAATGAGGATGGTATCAATAAAAAATATCTTGAGTGGTGCATAAGTAACAATAAGGGTTTTTGACATTGATGTATTGAAATAACCTTAAAATATCATTAAAAATATTATTGAAAAAAATAATCTTTAAACATTATGAAGCATAGAATATCACTTTGAAATATTTAAATCATTTACCCCATGAATCAAATAAATTTAAATGAAACTTAAAATATCATTAGAATAACTATATTCTTGATATACAATTTCAAAGGAGAAGTATACACACCTCATAAAATAATATAGGTCTATAACATATCAAACGTCAAAAATAAAATTGTGATAAGAATCTATTACCGCATTGGTATATTTGAAACCGTGGACCCCATAAAAGAGTGATAATCAAAATGATATGTAAAACCCCATAAATTTCAGGATAAGAATAATAAAATACATTCATGGGAAGTATATACACCACACAACAAAAATAAGTGGTGAATATGGAATATATCTGACAGAAATAAAAGTGAGCCAAGAAAAACCCTTACAAAGATCGTATCATTAGAGTGATAACAAATAAATGATATAATTATGTGTACTAAATGTAAATACATAAAATAAAAGTGTAAATATCTAATAATAAAATAATATGTCATTTCACACAAATTTTAGGCATAACATAACCAATGACATGGAAGTTTAACCCAATGAATGTAAATTGAGTTAAGATATCTCTTACCACATGAGAAACACTTGAATTATAAAATTATTAATGAATAACATTAAAAAACTTTAAATATCATTATAATAGATAAATTAATCATTTAACATGGCAAAGGGTCTATATATAAACCATATAAAAGAATAAAGTTGCATAACATCAAGATATAACTCAAGGAATGGAGATTTATACAAGGTCCCTTATTATTTGAGTAACTTTTGAATCATGAAATCCATGAAATAATAACACCAATTGAAACATTTAATATCATGAAATAAATTAAAATAAAGATATAAAAATTCATAGGGTATTATGTACACCGTCTAAAAGAAACTCTGTGCATAATAACAATCAAGTCTCAATGGAATGTAAATTGAGACGAAACCCCTTACATTGTGTTCGATTTTTCCTAATTTTCCTCTATTTTCTTGAATAATGAACGTATGATAATTATATTCGTCATTAATAACCTTTTTTAATTTATTAATATTTTTATTTCACTTATAAACAAGTTATATATAATTAATTAATCAATAAATTCTAAGTCGGATGCTTTGACCATATTCAGTTTATTTGTCCAAAAAGGCTTTGGTATGTCAACTATCGTCAAATGGGTATTATTAAAACATATCCATAATAATAATAATGAAATAATTTTCATATTTATATATAAATTATATTTTTAAAACTAATCCTGAATTCTGGTTATGAAAAATGAACCAACATCTCAATCAATGAGACGGTTGGTCGTATGTGCGCATGAGTAATGTTCCCATTTTTCAATGATCATTATGAAAAGAAGGTAAGAAAAATTAATATTTCTAGAATAATTATTATATCATAAATACTATATTATTTAATTATATATAATTATATATATATATATATATATATATATATATATATATATTTCTTTTTATGTAAAATGAATCACATCGCTTAAAGCAGGCGATAGTTCACACAACCATGAATGACATTATTGCTTTTTTTAGTGCGCAAAAAGGTGTTAAAAAAATTATATATTATATTTAAGGAAGTTAATTATGTCATAAATATAATATATATGTCATGTATGTACATATTTTTAATTAAACTCATCTTTAATATATTCCATATAAAGTGTGAATGTATCACATCACATTGAGGATGCAGTAGTCCACACGTCCACAAATATTGTTATTGTATTCCAATAAAATGGAAATCATGAAAGTATGTGTTATATAATAACTATATAAGAATAAATACATCATAAATGTAATATATATAATATAAAATCATTAATTACATCATTATTATCAACCATTATAGGTAGTAATGGAAGAATGAACAACATTAGTTCGTGAGGTAGCAGTCCACCTAAGACACGAACGATGATTGTGTCACATTTAATAGAATTATGGAAAGGTGTAGGTTGAAACAATAAAATAAAAAGTTACTAGTATATTTATTATACTAACTATATTATATAATAATTAAATACAAATAATTTAATGGGTGTAGAAAGAAATAAAATGGAAATGTACGTTGAAACTTGTTGCCTCTTTTTCGAGTAATACCTTTTGTTTCGCACCAAAGTGATTTATTGGTTGGATTTATTATTATGGTGAGGATTATAATATTAGAGGAGTGATTTTGGGATATTATTTGGTCAGGGATGTTATGATAAAAGGGTTATGATATGTGTTAAAAAGTGGGAGGTGTGAGTACATTTTTATTGTGGAGGAGTGACATTCTTGTAAATATAAAAAGGTAAACTCTATTGAGAGGTATCCCTTACATTATTTTACTACAATAATGATAAAATTATATAAAATAGGGTATATGGTATAATAATTTACATAAAATGGGTTTTAACATTTTTATAGTTCATTATTCCCTTAAGATTAAAGTTTAACCACTATGTAAACTCATTTTTGGCTTAATCACTATAATTAATTTAATTATTTTGACTAATATTGTTCATAAAAAAACTAATTTTACCTTATTATAAATTATAAATTTTATGATTCCAAATATGTAATAAATGTTTCCAAATTCCAATCATGTAATTGGTACAATTTAATTTAAAATTAATCCCATAGATAGAACGAGAAAGCGAGTTTGTTAAAAGAAAAGTTCAAAAGTTTAAAATGTTTTTACGTCCAATTTTAATTTGAAATTGATTATAATGATATAAATTTTTTTAAATGATAGATTTTATCTAATTTCACTTTATGTATGATTTATAATATAATTTATCACTATAAATCATTTAAATAAAAATGAAATTTTCAATTAAAATTCAGCATCATTCACTATTCATCAATATATGAAAGTTCTCAAAAAAATACACAAAATGTAAAAAATGTAAAATTTTATATTAAACTTTTAAAAAATAAGTTTATTTTTTCAAATTAAATTATAAAAGTTTCAAAATTTATTTTTAAAATAGATGTGTAATTAAATGAAGGTAAAACTACCCTTAAAAAATATACAACGTTTTATGATTAAAATTGTATTTATTTATATCTTAACTATATAAAACTTATTGGATGAATTTAACAAAAAATTTATTAAATATATAACACATAAATTTCATTAATATATTTCACTAATAGAAATTAATTTAATTTATTAAGAAAAAATTCCATTCTAGTCAGAAAAAAAGTTATTTCATAAAAATACATCCTTTATATTCAATTAGTCCTTATTTTAAATTATAATTAATTGATAAACAATGGATTAATTTTATAAACATGTGTAACTATAATTTTTATAATTTAGTTAATCATATTAATTCTCATTATTCCACTGTTTAGGTGATAGGTATTGTGTTAAATAAATAATATTAATAGTATATTGTTGTCCAATAAGAATTAGGCATGTGTGTAACATAAGTCATCAAAGGGACTCTATGATGCGTGCAATTCAAGATAAATGTTGTGTTGTGTGTGAATCAAGATAAACTATATATTTATGGTAACACAATCTATTTAAAAAATTAAATTAATTTGAAAGAATATATTTCATAAACCTTTGGGTTGTTACATCCCACACCACTTAAAATGAATTTTCCCCCCAAATTTAGTCTTAGTTATCTTATCATTAAAATTTTAAAAATTCATATATTGAAACCACATCGTAAATAGATTTAATAAAACATCATATTAAAAATTGAAGGTGGGAAACATAAAGGTCACTAGAAGTTATGCATTACTATTATTCCACATAGGGAAAATATTTGTGGGAATGGAGGAAATGCATAAATAATTATAGATAGTGATTAAGGTCATTGAAAAAACCAAGTGATTAATCAATGGAAAGTTAAGGACCTCAAAAAAATAAAGTTGTGATCATCTAAAACAACATCGGTTCATTAAAATTGAATGTACTAGGATAATACTTTCTTTTTCAATATCCTTTTCCTATAGTTAAATAATTTTCTTACCATCTAGACAAATAGAAAAACAATATACTTAATTTATGAGTAGAATTTCATCCTTTAGTCGATTTCAACCAAAATATCATCCTTTTATCATAAAGATGAGTATTTAAGTTCTTAACTCCTAAAGCACTAAAATGAACTTTTTAAGACTACATAATAAAAAATTGGATAGTCACACCAATGAAGAAAGTGTTTTTCACGTTGATTTTTCTTGATTGTTAACATTTTTAGAAGGATATGTTATTATAAGTGATATAGTAAATATATTTTTAACATGGGTTAAAAAATTATTGTTGTAAATGAATTATTATATTGGTTTTCTACATTGGTTATCTTATAACCTATATGAAAACCAATTTTTTTAAATCGGTTATGAGATAACCAATGTAAAAAACCTATCTTAACTAGTTTTATATGTCGGTTATCATATAACTGATATTAAAAACCATGAATAAATGTTTCTCACATTGGTTATCATATAAATGTCATGTACAACCATCATGATTAAGGGTTTTTATATCTTTTTTTAACCAACATGAAAAACCCATTAATAATTGATTTTCATGTTTTTTTATCAAAAAATAGAAAATAAAAATATTTTTATTTTATATTTTTACATTATACTATCCTTTCAACTGTTGATTAGAAGATAAACCACAAAAACTAGTAGAAATATAGTAGGAGAAGTAGCATAAAAAAAAGGAAAGAAACCCATTTAAAATTAAAAATTTAAAAAATACAATCTATATTACAAAAAAAGTAAAGTATGAAAAAAACTATAAAATGAATTTACCATATAAACACATTTAAATTTACAACTTTCAGAGTTATAATATTGAGTACAAATAAACTAAAATCCAACCAAACATATAAATTATTTTCCCATTAAATTTCTAAGTTTCTCATTTTCTGTGTTCTATAAAGAGGAGGTTTATAAAAAAGATAAATATTAAAAGGAGGTAATTTATCATTTATTATTAATATAATGATTAAAATATTCAAGAACAGTTTATAATGAAATTTAACCTAGTGTAACTTCATAACTATCCCAATTGAAATTGTTTCATACATAAATCTTAACATATAATATCCTCATTCATTTACACCTTATTTTTTATAAAAACACTATTTAAATGAGTTTTTCAATTAAAAATAAAATTATTAAGTAATATATCTTAATGTTTCTAATTATACATGAAAATTCACCTTTGCTTTTAAGTATTTAATCGTGGCGCTCTTCTTTGTTTTGGTCTCTCAAAAAAAATTCCATGAAGTATTTGAAAATAATACTGTGAAAATAATTTTAAAAGTCATTATAATATATAACAATTAATACAAAATTCAAACTTACATGTCCAATACATTCTTAAAATTTGTTCTCACTTCACTATGTATAGAGCATAACTCGTAATGTGATTTCTCCCTTGAAAAAAACACCCAACATCCAATGTCTACTGATATAAAAGAAAATTTAATGTTAGTGGTTTTTATGTTAAAATATATATGACACTTTTTGAGATATATGTTTCATATTCATGATAATAAAGAAACATACAACACTGAATAATTTCATTATTTTTAAATCTTTCAGTAATATAAAATGTTCTTTTTTACTTTGTCATTATTATTGCTAAATGTGAAATAAACAGTGGGTCCACACATCCATATACATATATCTTGTATTTCTCCTTAAAATTTTTATAAATATACATAATAAAAAAATATAATTATAAATTTTCAATAAATTAAACTACTGAAAAAATTATCTTAAGAATTACATGGAAAAACATTCATCGTGTCGATTATGAATTGATCTCTATTTACAAGCTCTATGATATCATTTTTGAAAATAAATATAGTAATGTCACGCCTACAAACAAAATAATAAATTGAACTCTCATAAAAATCCAAAATTTGTTTTGAATATGTTGACAATCGATCAAGAATAATATATGATACACCCAATTTGTGTCTACATTTTCATGTACTCTATTGAAAAATAAGAATAAGTTTTCAGCAATTACCTTCTACTTAAAGAACAAATACTTTGATTTTGGTGATCTTGTTCATTTCCAGGAGGTTTATGGCCAAGTACACAAAACGGAGAAGAACAGAGCAAAAATTTATGATTACACAGTGTGTACTTATATACATGTCGTGTACATTCTAGTTCAGACACAGTTTTACCCGGACAAATACATGCCCAAGTAACCGGAAGGTGGTACACGTTGTGTTCACATTTCTACATGCCATGTATGACATTCTAGAAGCGGTTTGTGGACGAGAAGAGTCTACACGCCCATGTTGCCGGCTGAAGGGGACACACTGTGTTCACATTTCTACACGTCGTGTTAGTATTTCTAGAAGCGGTTGGTGGTAGGAATAAATGACTACACGCCATGAATGGAAGCGCTACATGCCATGTACATCCACCTACTAGGCAGTGCCATGTTCCAAGTCAAAGACGGAATGTTAGGCCGCATACCTGCGAAGAAAACGAAGCCAAAACCGCGTTGACGAAAGTACACAACATGTACTTTTGATACACTTCGTGTACTTATTTTTTCTATAAAAAGAGGTCTTGGCCTCCGGACTAGGGTTGTGTGTGGAGTATTTTGTAGAGAAAGGGGTTGAAGCTCCGAAGGAAAGATGCTCTACCTTCGTACTACCGTGATTCCGTCTACTGAAGATCCATTTCATTTTTCAAGATTCCAAACATGATTTCATCATGTATCAATTGTTTTGTGTTTATCATTTTCAATATGTGTAACTAAACACCCAGTGTGTTGGGGTTGTGGAAGCTGATGAGTTGTAATTTTAATTAAGTTTCTCTGAAAGTGTTTTTTTTAAAATCTCTTCTTATTCTTCTTAAATCACTTTATATTATCACTAGAAATTCTGTACCAGACCAATGGAAGAATTTTCAGGGACTCAAAAGAAAAATATTGACGAACAACTCCATGACCATTGGAAGTAACCATCGGCTCAAAATGGACTAAGACAAATAAAGATTTGTTAAATACTAACTACCAGACCAAGGAGTTAGTTTCTTCAGCTCTAAATATATAGTTTACTGGATCAAGGAAACTTAATTACAAATTAAACCCAGAGAGTTGGGTTATCATGAACAACAAAACCTCATAAGCAACTTGATTTAATAATCAACTTATCACAAATCCATAACCCCGATGCATTTCTATCTTTATTTTCATCAAAACCAATTCTCTCGTCTTTACTTTCATTTTAGTAATTAATTTGTTAAAAGAAGCTTAAAAACCAATTTTTCTTTTTGTATCCAAACAACCAACAAAAATATATTTTAAATTCAGCAGACTTCACTAAAAACAAAAATACAAACTAAATTAAGAAAGATAAAATAACCTCATAGTTCCATGTGGATCGACCCCTTTCCGGTACTATACTTGTTAGGGTAAATATAATTTGGGACACCAAAAACATACATCTATTAAAATGACCATCAAAATTTTGGTGTCGTTGTCGGGTAACTAGAATAATTTTTTTCTTGTTTCAATTAAATTTGTATCCAATTTTAGTGGAAATAAAAATAAAAAATTCCCAAAAATTTCTTTCTAAATCCCATTCTTATTTATCTTTTGATTTACCTTTCATGCCTGGGTTTTGTTCTGTGTTTGTGACTGATCACAGGTGCATGAACCAACGCCTTACACGGTCCAGGAGCACCGAGTCATCATATCTTTTTCCTCTTGACCCGAAAATCGAATGGACTTTGTCTCGTTGTCGACGTGCACTGGTGGAAACGCACAACCAAAATCCATTAACCATGGCGAACAAAGAGGAGGGAGAACCATCCATTGATGCTACGGATAAACACCTGTACCAGGACCAACAGCCTCCCACTGTTGGTATACCGAAGCAGGCACCTGGAGGCTTCATGGAATTCCTCCCAAGGAAATACCAAAGGCTACTACAGTAACCTCCTCTGGAATATGGCCAACTTCAACAACCGAAGAAGATCTTCCAAAGGCCATATTTCTCCCCTCAGGAGCAGCAATACATGAAACATCCAACCCCTCAGAAGCCACCTCCACGACGTACTCTTATGGAGTACGGCCTGCCATCGATCCACGGAGCTGATACATGCATCTTTCATCTTCTGGTATAGGCCCAGCACTTCGAGATCAAGCCTGCTATTATGCAGCTGATGAAGAACACCATTCAATATGGCGGCCTACCCAGTGAAGACCCTAATGCCCATCTCTCCAATTTTCTGGAGATCTGTGATACATTATGTTACCATGGAATGTCTAAGGATTCCATTCTTCTTCGCCTCTTCCCCTTCTCTCTACGGGACAAGGCGAAAGACTGGAACAAAGGGCTACCACAACGATCTATCCTCACCTAGGAGGAGATAGCCCATGCATTTCTATCTAAATATTTTCCACCTTTGAAGATGGTAACCTTGTGAAATGAGATCCACAACTTTCAGCAGTACGGCTCAGAGTTGTTTTAAGAATCATGGGAACATTTCAAGGAGATGTTAAGTAAATTCCCACACCATGTACTTCCACTCTGGATGCAATTGCCAACCTTTTATGGAGGACTAACAACGAATACAAAGTCCATGGTGGATGCAGCTGCTGGAGGTATGGTAATAAGAAAGTCCTCCGAAGAACTTTTCGAACTGCTGGAAGATATGTCTGCCAACATCTTCTAGTGGAATTCTGAGCAGGGGACCCAAAAAAAGGTATGCATCGTATTGATGTTACTACCATGCTTGCTGCCCAGTTGGATGCAGTATCCAAAAAGATCGATGCACTGAATCTCAAGGGCGCATCTCAAGTCCATGTGGTGAACCATCCAGCATGCAGTGACTGTGGCATAACCACATCATGGGAGAATGCACAGGACCTTCAATCAACCCTTCAACAAGTGAGGTGAGCTATGTTTCTCAAAATAGAGGTTCGAACCAGTATCAACAATACCAAAACCCGACAAGGCGCGAAAACCAGAACACAAGTTGGGGCTGGCAGCCGCAGAATCCTCCGCCCCAGCGACCACCCGACTACAGTCATCCATAATATCAGAACCCATACCCAAGGCAACAACAAAACCAGCAGGGCTCCTATCATCAACAAGGGTATTAAAACCATCGCTCGCAGCAGCCAAGGCAGCAACCACCTCAACCAGCTGCACAACCACCTCAGCAAGAGAATACCTCAAGGTTATAGGATCTTATGAACAAATTCATATCTACTGCTGAGACTAGATTTCAGAACCCGGAGGCTTTTATTCGAATCCTTGAGAACCAAATTGGCTAGTTATCAAACCAGCTCTCATGGAGACAGCCTGGTACACTACCAGGAAACATCGAGAAGAACCCAAGGGAGGAGGCCCATGCCATCACTTTACGAAGTGGAAAGAATCTACACCAAAAGGAACCAGCACATTAAACTCCACCTATACCCTCAGTTGACAACAGAGGTACAGTTTCAGAACCCTCTTCATCATAAAATCCATCACTGAAGGCTCAACCTGGAAAAGGAAAGGAGGTCATTAAACCATTTAAGCCTGCATTACCTTTTTCTAGAGAGGATGAAGCAAAGGAAGATGGATCACCAGTTTGGAAAATTCATGGAATTCTTCAGAAAGCTACACATAAATATCCCATTTGTAGAGGATCTAACACAAATACCCACATATGCCAAATTCATGAAAGAAATCCTCTCGAATAAAAGGAAGATGGAGGATTTGGGCACTATCGCACTGAAAAAGGAGTGCTCCGCAGTCGTAAAACATTCCCTTCCCCCCATGCTCCAGGATCTATGTACATTTACTATTCCATGTATAATTGGACCCTATGAATTTGGAAAATCCCAGAGCGACTTAGGGGCCAGTGTCAACCTCAGGCCATTCGGAGTTTTCCAAAAGCTCGGACTCCACGATCTGAATCCTACCCAATCCACCCTTCAACTTGCTGACAGATCCATTAAATATTCAAAGGGACTATTGGAGGATGTGCTTGTAAAGGTGGGAAGATGGATCCTCCCTGCATATTTTATTATCTTAGACATGGAAGAGGATCAGGAGGTACCTCTCATACTTGGATGACCTTTCCTAGCCACTGGGAATCCACTCATCGATGTGCATGAGGGAGAGTTGATTTTCCAGGTAGGAGACAAGAGAGTCTCCTACAATGTCCTCAAGGCCATCAATCACGCATCATCACTGGAACATAAAGACTGACACACAGTGACTACCATGGATGAACAACTGAGCAGACAAAAAGATGATATGGTATGTTACTTTATCTCTGATAACTTTATCATTCAAGAAATTCCCGTTAAAGAAGAGCCAGAGAACTTGAAATTCATAGAAGGCTAGGGCGGCTACTGTTGGGACCATTATCCACCATAAATATTAGGTAAGCAATGGTATTTAGGTCAAGCCATCGACCTAAAAAATGGTTCTTCCTGGGAGAAAACCCAGAGAATACACGTCGTGTCCCCTCTGTATACACGAAATGTACTTTTTCTTTTCCTTTATTTTCTAACAATTAAAAATCTACAGAGTAACTAATAAATAACCAGGGATGATGCTGGTGTCGATGGTAAGGTCACTGGAGTTTATGTGAGACCTCTCCGGTTCGAATCCTCCAGACCTACCTTCGGCACGGGGTTCCTCCTTTTTATATTTTCTTACATGGTATGTGTAGTAAATAACCAATATATATATATATATTCTTATAAGAAAACCCATGTTGGGGATGGGTTTGTTGGCAACGATCAAAAACCGGTTTCCAAAAGACCTGGGTTCGAATCCTGATAACCGCCCCATTTCCATCATTTACCCTTTTAATAAAACCACACGACATATCTTCCAATATACATCATGTGTGCCCTGTTTTCTTTCTAAAACTAAAATATCAAACCACTTTTCTATATAAAGTAATTCATGCGAATAAAGATGGAAGATTGGAAAATTCTCGACCCTGGATCCAAAAGACTTGGGTTCGAACTCAGCTAATCTCTATGCTTCATCCCCTTCTTTTATAATTAAAAACCACACGTCGTTCATTGATTTCTTATCATGTGTATAGGCTGTATAGATTAAATTTATATAAAAAAATCAATATCGAAAGCAGTACAACCTTCGCTCTTGTGGTTGAGGGCTTCCGTTCGGAGCGTCCGATCGCTGGTTCGAACCTCTCCCCAAGAACCAGACCAAAGGTTTTACTTCTCTTTTTACATTTTTTAAACACACTGCGTGTATTTTCCCACTACATTACGTGTATAGTTTTATTTTTTAATTCTGTTGATACATACATATATATATATATATCTAATTTACTTTTATTATTTTAAAAAATTAAATTATTATATAATTTATTATAATAATTATATATATATATATATATTAAAAACATTTGGTGATACACAGTGTGTAGTCTTGATGTACACGCCGTGTACCGAGGCAATATATAGTCGCGGGCCACCCGGCTTCAGCCCGTGTCGCATGGCTCCACATCTCCAACCCTTCTTCCCATTTTCTCCTGAACGCCACCCAGATACCCACTCTCAAATTCATCGATTTTGGGCGTTTCGGTTTCTGATTCTTCTTGCATTGTGATCCTCGGTCTAGGTACGCCCTTCTACACCCTCTATTTCAAATTTTTAGACACATTTAGGGTGTTTTTGGATCTCCCAACTATTTGGTTTCCACGGTACACAACCACGAGATGAAGAAGACACGCCGTGAACTTTTGTACATGACCACACACAAAACGCTTCGCAATTTGATTATACACAGTGTGTATGTTCGGTACACAGCATGTAATTTCCCCAATCGTTCCCGAGTACCCTTTGCACATGACCTCACACACCATTTTTACGTACACGGAGTGTGTGTTTGGTACACGTCGTGTATATCATTTCATTTGGCCCCTCCGTGTGTAGCACTTGACATGGCCTCTCACCCCATGTTCTCATACAAGGTGTGTGTGTTTGGTACACGCCGTGTAGCCTACTTTTTTCTACCAGACCTATGTATAACCCCCACACATCCATGTTCCTCAAATAAAGAACATGTCGTGTGTGTCCCATATATGGTGTTTCCTTTATTCTTCGAACTGATAAAATCATGGTCGTTTCATTTCTGATACATGACCATTTCCACTTCGTATACACACGGCGTGTATATTCGGTACATGCCGTGTACCTTTACATGGTCTATTGTCTTCTCCCTCGGCGTGTTTATCCATAGAACACAGGATGCTGTATAGGTTTTACTACACGCCGTGTACTCTGGATGTACACGCCATGTACTTTTATTTTTCAGATTTATCACTTTTTCTTTGTTTTCTTTTCTTTTCTTTTTTATTTTTTTTTCTTTTTCTTTCGTTTTCAGGTTATGGCAGATCGCGATTCTTCTCGGGGGAAGTGGTCGGCCTCCACCACTGAGGGTGAGAGGCCCATTTTTCAGCGGATTCGACTCCGACCTCCGACATAGCCAGACCCAGACTCTCCGGTCTACGAACTCCATCCATTGGCCACCCTTCCACCCCTCACTCCCTCTACCAAGGCTGGTCTGAGCACCACACTTCCTTCCCTCCAAGCTGCCACTCCACCTGAGATCTCCTCCTCCGCAGTTGGAACTTCATCAACCACCCCATCCAACATCCCTTCACCTCCTACAGCCGATCCACCCATAGAGCCATCTCCTACTGCTGCACCTGCACCTTGGCCGGGACCTGAAGGTGTTCCCTATACCGGCATGGTGTTCCCGGTCACCAATCTAGCACATGATAGGGTTTGGCTCTTTTCTCACTGTCTGATTCTATTGAGCAGCCGGTACCTCAACAACACCATTCCTCAGTAGCTATGCATCTGGGGAGAGTTGGAGGATCTCCTTGGCCACACTCCACTGCTCGCTATTTTCTAGGTTAGCACTCCTGTATTCAGTGATTTATTTTTGGAGTTCGCAACCTCATTTGAGTTCGATGGAGCTGAGTACCGGGAGACACCTAGTGATGCAGTTCCAGTAGTTCGGTTCCATCTGGGCGGCCGACGATTTTCCCCCACCATGATAGATTTCGGCCGAGGGTGCGGTTTCTACCCCCATCCCATCACCCCACCCCCTGTTTTTATCCTGACAAGACCCGAGCGCTCTGAGCTCATGGATATGTGGTGAGAGATGCAGGGCATGACCACCGCTACACCCCTACCTCGCAGAAGAGCACCCTTATCATGGACCCCATCCTTCATTTTACCCACTGATGCTTCAGTGCCATTATTTTTCCCCACCATGGGGATATGGGGGTCGTGACCAGTTGTGACATGGATCTCCTTACCTATGTCATCCAGCAAGACTACCTGGACCTCCCTTACCTAGTTGCCTCATATTTCCATGTTATGTTTATTGGCCGTTAGGGCATCCTGAATGGTGGGTTTTACGCCACTCACCTTGCCCACCACCTTGGGGTTTTCGAGCCTTCTCTACCCCATGAACTGTTAGCTTCTCCCCAGTGGATGGACTATCTCATGCTCATTCGCATGGGATTGGTTCGGAAGTAAGGGGTGCCTACATCCTTGCCCATGCTCGCCCCCACCCACCTGCTGACCATCCTGCCCTAGTTGATGCACCTGCTCCTCCTTCCCCACCCCCTTCAGTTTCCCCACCCCACACCCATCCTACTGACCCCACTTCTTCTATCCTTCCTTCTTCTATACCACCACCAGCCCTAACTACCCCCGCACCCTCGGTCGATCTCGCCCTTTCCCTCCACCTGGTCGCGATGGAGAAACATTTGGTCCATATAGACATCCGCCAGGATCACTTGGAGCAACTGTTGGAGTTAATTGTTCAGTATCTGGGTATTTCATTACCTCCACCACCTGGTTATGCCTCCGTTCCTGGCCCTTCTGCTACTGCTCCACCACCCTTCACTACACTGGCCACAAATTCCGTTCTGCTCTCTACTATGGTCCCATCATCTACTGCTACTACTTCCACCGCCACTGTTTCCAATACAGGGGGGATCCCGAGCTTCCTTTGCCAAGTCCAGTACCTGCGGCTCCTACTTCTCCAGCTTCCACAGCTCCTGAGCCATCTCTTCTAGCTGGTTCTGCACTGGATGATGCTTTTTTTGAGGTGACCCCATGACTTTTTTTGGGAAAAAATATATTCATTGTATATATATTTTTGTGATATCTTGTTCCTATGTTTATTATGCATGCTTGCAGTTCTCTTTATCTTTCCCACTCATAGGTACTTTGGCACGTTTTGGGATGCACTTTTACATCACATACTATTTTCCTACGCCTAGACACGAGGGGAGTATTCTCTTTCCATTATTTACTTTCCTTTCTTGTTTTACTTTATTCCTTACTTCCCCTTGGTCTGGTACCTAATTGTGTCACTACCTTCCCTTGTTCCTATTTTTGGGCACTTGGAGGACCCCGTGCGATATTAAGTGTGGGGGGTGTCTCTCGACCTCTTTAGTATTTTCCCTTTTCAGATTCTAGAAGAAAACATTATTAAAAGATATATTTTAAAATAAAAATACATTTTTTTTCACCATATTTTTAAAATAATAAAGTTGAAAGTGGAAAATCTTAACAGTTACATGCTTATTTTGATTCTTTTGTATTTTAAAATTATTTCTGATATAATTTAAATTACAACTTGTAATCCTTGTATAATTACATCGATTAGACTAATCAACTATTTTGCAAGTCACGAACTAATTGTCTCATTATTTATTTTTCCCACTCTCGAAAGGTATTCTAAACCCCTTTTTCATATTCTTTATAATACCCTCTTTATTGAGATATTATGAGAATATATATAACTACAAAAATTTGTATGTTTTCTTTTTAAAACATGGGGAATTTTTGAATTACATTAAAATGATTGAGTCATAATATTGTTTTAAACCCTTTATCTTGAGCCTACCCTACATCTTATCATCGTGAATCCCCTAGATACCATGAATAACTTTTATAGGAAGCCATATTACAGGTCCATTTCCTTTTCCTACCCTAATTATTTTATGATTTTACATGATTATTTATTTGAACTCAAAATAAGGGATTGACAACACATGGTATAAATACTTGAATTGTCAAGAAATTAAGTATGGGGGAGAACCTCTTGATCATTTGGGGAGAAAAGAAAAAGAGTTCCAAACCTCTATTTAGGAAATTCAGAAAGTTTCCCTTTGTTTTGAAATAAAAAAATGGTACAAACAAAGGGGCCTTATACACACTTGATTGTTTGTGACTCTTAGTCAACTAAAGGAGATGGTGGTGATGAGATCATTTGATAAAGCATGTTGAGGATGTTTTTAAATTGTGTTTAATTTTGAATATCATGTATTATTATTTAAGAATTTAGCCTCCTTTTTCAAGCCTCATAGTTATTTTTCACATCTTTACCTACCAACCTTTAGCCACAGAAACATCTGATCCTTATTGAAAATCCCTCATGATTTTTTAACTTAAATTTTGTAAAGTGGAGAACTATATTTCTTGCAAACCTATAGATAGAGTGTATATATATTTTATTGAGCATAACTTTGTTTACAACATCTTGAGTGTTGAGAATATTTTTGGAAAGGTAAATCATCAAGTGGCTTGCTTATATTTGAATGGTTGAAAGATGTGTTAAAATAGAATGAAAGTATTTAATTGAATTATATATGAGGCGTGATTAGAGTATCTCCTGAATTGAAACTACTTTTTATTCTTTTTAAAATTTTCTCATGTCACTTATTATTTACATTTATGATTAACTAAAGTTCTTCCTTTTACAATATAGATTATTTTTAATTAGATGTTGAGATTCTCTTGATGGAATGAAAATGAATAAGTATGGGGGAGTTTGATACACCCAATTTGTGCCTACATTTTCATGTACTCTATTGAAAAATAAGAACAAGTTTTCAGAAATTTCCTCCTACTTAGAGAAAAAATACTTTGATTTTGGTGATCCTATGCATTTCGAGGAAGTTTATGGCCAAGTAAAGAAAATGGAGAAGAACATAGAAAAAATTTATGATTACACGACGTGTAATTATATACACGCCATTTACATTTTAGTTCAGACACAAGTTGACCAAGAAAAATACATTCCCAAGTAAATAGAAGGTGGTACACACCGTGTTCACATTTTTACACACTATGTATGGCATTCTAGAAGCGGTTGGTGGCCGAGAAGATTCTACCCGCCCATATGGCCAGCTGAAGGGGACATACCGTGTTCACATTTCTACATGTCATGTCTGCATTTCTAGAAGTGGTTGGTGACCGTAATAAATTACTACACATCTTGTATAGTGGCTCTACACACCATGTACATACACCCACCAGGCGGCGCTGAGTTCCAAGTCAAAGACAGCATGTTAGGCCGCCTACCAGCAGAGAAAATGAAGCCAAAAACGTGTTAATAAAAGTACATGATGTGTACTCTTCATACATGGAGTGCATTTATTTTTTCTATAAAAATAGTCCTTGGCCTCCGGACTAGGGTGGTGTGTGTAGTATTTTGTGGAGAAAGGGGTTAAAGCTCTGAAGGAAAGATGCTCTGCCATCGTACTACCATGATTCTGTCTACCAAAGATCTGTTTCCTTTTTCAGGATTCCAAACATGATTTCATCAGGTATCAATTGTTTTGTGTTTATCATTCTTCAATATGTGTAACTAAACAACTAGTGTGTTGGGGTTATGGTAGAAGATGAGTTGTAATTTGAATTAAGTTGCTCTAAAAGTGTTTGTTTTAATAATCTCTTCTTATTCTTCTTAAATCACTTCATGATATCACTAGAAATTTTGTACCAGACCAATGGCACAATTTTTAGGGATTCCAAAGAAGAATAATGATGAACAAATCCATGACTATTGGAAGTAACCATCAACTAAAAATAGACTAAGACAAATAAAGATATGTTAAATACTAACTACCGGACCAAGGAGTTAGTTTCTTCAGCTCTAAATATAATGTTTACTAGATCAAGGAAACTTTATTACAAATTAAACCCATAGAGTTGGGTTATCATGAACAACACAACCTCATAAGTGACTTCATTTAATAATAAACTTATCAAAAATCAATAACCCCAATGCATTTCTATCTTTATTTGCATCAAAACCAATTCTCCCGTCTTTACTTTTGTTTTAGTAATTAATTTGTTAAAAGAATCTTAAAAAACAATTGTTCTTTTTGTACCATAACAACCAACCAAAATCACTTTTAAATTCAGCATACCTCGCTATAATTTATATCTTAAGTCATTTACCTCTTTATTTGTTGTGTCTATACAATATTTATTTACCTTTAAAGTATTCCTTAAAAAAATACATAAATATATACAAATTAAAATGTAAAAAAAATTAATACTCAAATGAAATAAAAGATAAAATATACACAAAACTTTATTGTAATATGTTGAAGAACTATAAGTGTGGAAACTAAAAAGTGGCAGATATTTTTTCCAATTTCACTCACCTCATCTATATGTAATGTTATTCTAGATGATCTATCTATTATATCCTATACAATGACCCTATGGTTATCTATCTCTAACTGTTGATTATGAATAGTATCTATAATATAAATTATCATCCCATCTGTCACAATATGATATTGGGGATCATCAACATATAACTCACAATAAGTGGGAATATTTGTAGGAGGGGGTGTTGGAGTAGGATAAGGAGTGGGGTCAACAATTGGATGTGGAGGAGTGGGAGTATAGGTGATGGTGGTGGAGTGGGGGTTATAGTTTGAAATTATCTTTACATGTCTGGAAACATCAACTGTACTGAAACTATGATAATATTATCCATTATCACATGAATATCATGAACTTGATCCTCTTAAGATTCTTTTAAATTCCTTCTATTTAAGAAGCTGAATAATGTCTCAATTATTTTTTCACTGATACACTTGTCAGGTATCCTCATATATCACCCAAGTGACCGGTCTTTCCCAATGCTATTGATAAAATATCCTTCCTACCCTCAGCTAAAAATACCCTTTTTTATTTTTATCCTTAAAATAATCTTGTATGAAATGTTTAAAAAAAATATTTAATGAAAAAAAATATATAAATAATTTAATTGACTTAAATAAATAAATAAAGTAAACTTTTTACAACACTCTCAACTACAAAATTTGAATCTTTTGTAAGATATTTCCCATTTTTTCTCATTTAATCCCTCTTCTATTTTTCATGTCTAGCTGGGGGAGGAGGGGAAACCTTTTTATATCCTAAAGACTCAGCTCTCTGTTTTTAAAAATTTTCAGACATCATTTGTTCATCCAATAATGTATACCCTCCCCAAGATATATTATGAGGGTATATTTTTATAGATTGGATCTCCTGATGAGATATCTTTGATTGATGTAAATTAAGAATAAATAAATTATTATTAAATCATTAATAATCTCATTAATATAAAAACAAATAAAAGGTAACATTCCACGTACTAAAAATGCTTCTTTTCTTCTAGTTTCAACAAATTTCTTCCATGTATCTTCATCTGTAAATTCATATATATCAAAATTAATATGAATTTTTCTAGGCCCAAAAATAAAATCTGATGTGAGGGTTTATTTGAAATGTCCCCATCTCTGAAAAACCATTAATAAAAATTTCGTCATGACTCTTATAGTTTCAGGTATATCATATGTCATCTGATAAGAAGAGGGAAAACATATATTATTAAAAAAATTAGAGATAAGTAAAATAATAACAAACAATATTACCATCATGGTCCCCCATAAGTGATATAGTATCATATCAACACATATCTAATCATCAGTCAAAACACTGGCTTTACTTTTAGATTAAACAGATATAAAAGTCTTCAATTCTCTGGAATTTGGACCTCTTGGAATATCATTATCATTAATTCCAACCAATATCCCCTGGTCTTGGATATGGGAAACAAATATTTTTTTGTAAATTTGTGATACCTCATTTACCAGCCCGCATACTCTTATTTTTCCTTGTGGGAGTATATTTCATTTATAAAGAGGGATGACACTCATCAAGAGGATCATGTTCACGTTATTCCCTAGAGGTATCAGTACAATCATCTATATAATCATGTGGTGGATTATTTGATTGATATTTCATTATCCTACAAATCAAAGTAAAAAATAATTAGTACAAAAATATACAAATTCAACTATTACATTACAAAAGTAAATAAAAAATAAAAAAATTATAAAAAAACTAATATAAATGAAACTTAACACATTTTATTCATATTAGTTATAGTTAACTAAAATTCTAAAACTATTAATGATATATGACATGTTTTATAAAGAAATTAAAACAAATCCAAAAATGGTGTATGAATAATAAAAATTATCTTAACTAATAAATCATTTTTACACCAAATATAATATTTTTTTCAATATACTCTTATAAAATATTTTTTTATCTAACATATTTTATTTAATATAATTGTTTTTAAAGAAAATCAATTAATAGATAAGTTACGTATGGGTAAAAATTATAAACTAAAAAAACTAAACTAATATAAGAAAAAAAATTAACTTATTAGTCAAAATATACATTTTATTAAAGAAAATAAAATTAAAATATCTAACATTTTATAAAAAATTTAAAAGTAAATGATAAACAAACATCTATAATATAAAATATTAGGAATGTAATAAATGATTATTTTCCCACATTACTTCATCATGATCATTCCACATGGCATAATCCATGTATATGATATGCTCATCAATATTATCTATTAGTCTTTCCTTAGAAATATGGATCTCATATAAATCAGAAAATTCATCATGTTTATCATCATCAAAATACTAATTTTTCTTTGTAAAACAATAAACCACCACATACTGTATTAACCAAGAACATTGAAAATTTTTCATTCATGTGATTCCATTATAAAAGGATCAACGGTGTATTCCAATCTATTCAGATTAACAAGTGGCATTCCATATTCATCGTGTCTTACACCATTGTTAACAATAAAACATTTATGGTTAATGACTGGAATATAATATTTAATGTATTCAAACTCCCATATTTCTTCATGACTTCATAATATGTACTTGATGAGGAAATTGGGATTTGTCTTTCACACTTGAAAAATGCATTGCTTATGCGAACATCAACACACTACTATTATAAACTGCACTCATATTGTCCTAATCATTCATATGAAATGTATAGTCATTAATGTCATACCTGAACCATGTTATCAAATTTATACATGGACCACCAACTAACCATCTCGATGCTTCTGATTCATCTGATCTACCAATAATGGGCTCTTTAAACCATAGAAAAAAGTTTTGTTACACTCATTCAAAATCCACACATATTTCTTATTTGGATAACTTTATTTAAACACATTAATATTCAATTTCACATATGGATGAGAATCATCTATGTTATTCAAGATGTATAAATGTACCTTCTTTATCTTTTCACCTATCAACGATTTTACTTTCAAGCCACATATCCCATTTACCCAATAATTAACTCATTCATGGAGAGATAGAGGGAGAACATTTCCCTCTACTATAGAAAAGTATCGTGTACAAAACAATGAAACCTCCTTAGAAATATACTTTACAACAATGGAGGATTTAAGTCGATATTAATTATTAAACATCCCCTTTAATATCATTATATACCTTTTCAAAAAATACATCCAACGTATATGTATATGTACACCAAGCATTATTACTATCACCAAATGAACCATCAAATTTACCATGATATAAAAAAAATATTGAGGAAAATAAATTTCCAATTGACAAATCATAGAAACCTTTTTGTTCTCTAAATTCTTCAAAGCATTCAAATCAGTCACCCTATTATAAATTGAATTGAAAAAATTAAACACCTTCATAATATTTATTCTAACACTGATGGGAAATATTCCACACAATGAAACTTGTAGGATTTGTTGCATCATGGAATGACAATCATGAGATTCTATAACTATCAACATGGAATCCTTTAAAGATTTTTTTTAAATTTTATGAACAACTCTAAGGAACATTGAAATACTAAAGACACTAAAAAATCTAATTTTCTCCCTCTTGGAAAATGTATAACAAGATAGGGGTAAAAATATTCTCCTTCTATCTGGTGTGAGAGCTAACTCTAAATATATTCCCATTGAAAGTAAGTACAATCTGACACTCAACACATATTTAGTCTTTTCTTCAATATCTAACAATTTCCCAATCAATATTTTAATATATTCTTCTCCAAATGCATGAAAACAATGTTATTTTTGACTTCATGATATCTCCAATATGGTAGCTCATAAAATATTGACTATTTAATGAAAAATATTTCTATCATTACCAGATTTATGTGTCTTTCTGAATATCACATCAATGTTTTTCACCCTCTCAAAAAATTGATCATAGAATATAGGTTTTGGAATAATATTAAACTTTTTTGATATATTTAATACCTTTTCTAAAATTATATAATAGTGATCCATAGACAAAAACTTTCCATAAAACCTATATATTATTTTTCTCTCAAAATGAAGTTCATAATATAAGGCCCATTATCCACAAATTGGACAAGATTTATGCCCCTCAACACTGTATCCCTACAAATTTCCATATGAAGGTAAGTCATTTATAGAGAGAATAATCATTTAATTTAATTAAAAATATTCCATTTTATAAAAATCATACACCCTTATACCATCCTCCCATAAGAGTTTTAAATAATAAATTAACGGTGGAAAGAGAACATCAATATCATTTCTAGGATATTCTGGTTTAGAGATAATTAAACTCATCATGATATACTTTTACTTCATATAAAAGTAAGGATATAAGTTGTAAATTAACAATAAAATAGGCCATGAAATATGTAGGATACTAAGGATTCTATATCGATTCATTTCATCCATGCACAATCCAAATCTGAGTTTCTAAATCAATTTTCAAATGTGGGAAATTGTTGATAAAATTTATTCCACTCTAGAAAATTAGCTGAATAAAGTAATTTTACATCAAATATCTTATCATATTCATGTCATATTAACGTTTTTTTTATAAATTTAATTTGTAAATAAATGTTTCAAATTAGTAATTATAGGAAGGTACCAAAATTATTTGGAAGGAGTCTTTGTAACTACTAAATCAGCATGTAATTTTTATTTAAACTTATACAGTGATGTCCCACATTTAGTACAACATGATCAAAATTCATATTCCTTCTTATATAGAACACAATCATTCAGGAATTCATGTGTTTTTTACCCTTATCCCATTGTGAATAGTTTTTTGGCTTTATAATGTGAATGAGAGAGATCATTGTATTTAAAAAAGAATATCTTTCAAAAATTGAATCAAATTTGTAAAACTCTTGTTACTTAAATCATGTTTTTCCTTCAAGTTAATCAATCACAACACTGATGACAAAAAAGTAAATTTCGTATGACCTGGATACAATGGTTTTTCAGCATCACCATATAGAGGCTAAATTTTTGGTTCTTTCTAAATTGTCTCTACTTCAATATCATGAATCATTTCTTCAATTTCATCAAAGTTGTCATATTTCAAAGCATCAACATCAATAGATCTCAAATTCTTTCTAGTTTCACCATACCAAATCCAAGGGCTATAACTCAAATTAAAACCAAAAAAATTAAATTATCATTGATCTCTCTTCTATTCAACTTATTCTTATTTAAACATTTAATGCATGAAAAGAAAAACATGTCTTTGTTTCAAAAATTTTGTTTATAAAATCCCAAAAAATCACCACCACGTTCCTAATATTCATCACTTATTCAAAGTTTTATAATCTAAAATTGAATCATTATTATCAATATCAAATATAAAAAATAAATATAAAAAATAAATATCATGAAAAGTAATATAGTGGTGATAAAAGTAAGTTAGAGGGGGAAATAATGAATTATTTCAATCACAATAAAGTTTTTAAAGTAATAAAATGTAAAATTTTCTAACCACATTAGTGAAAATATGGTGTTAAATATGCTAATATATTTCTAATACTTTGGAGAGATAAAATAAATTCACCCATCAAATAATTATCAATGCTTCATTTCTATTGAACATAAATGTGAAAATATTCATAATCCTAACATATCATATTGAACAGAGGATAAATAAATTGAATTAAAAATTATTTCCAAAATTTTGATCATAATACATACAAAAAATTAAGTTGGATGGTTTCATTAGAGTATTTATTGAGAAGACAATAAGAAACATTAAAGTTTGTTAACGTAGATGAAAATTACATTATAATAGCATTATAATATTACATTGAAAAAAAAGATATTACATTTAAATTTTTTATTAACCTTTATGACATAGAGAGTAATTTATAAAATATTTTCATTAGAAATGATGTTGAAAAATATTGAAAACAAATTAAGGAAACATTATTAGTTAATTATAAAATGTTGATGAGAAAATTCATTCATGCGGAAGGAATTGAAAAATAGATTCCTTTAAAACATTTATAAAGTAATAAAAAATGAATATAACTTTATGAAATTATAATAAAAATATACGTTAAATTATTTTAATGATTATTACATGTCATTTAGAAAAAGTGTTCAACATATTATACCTCATGTTTTCACTCAAAATTATCTAGTAATATCATTTTTAAAGTTGTTAAAAAAGATTTCAATGCCACTAATTATGAAAAGATAATTTCATAGTTTAGTATGGGGACATCAAAATTTTCATATATAATTTCAAGTTGTCATGAATATTTACCTCCACAAATATCTTGTCTCATTTTACCAAATATTTTAGATTTGATAATATTTCTTAATTTATATATATTCCTATAACACCCTTTCAATGAAAAAATATTGTATGCCAAAGAATATTGGGGATTATTGAAATTTAAATCTTACATCATTAATAGGTATCTTGACACAAAAATCAGAGATGTATTCATAAAAACATTTTCAAATTTTTATTTTGTTGAATATATTCTACCATCATTAAAAGGTGTAAATAAATCGACATTACAAAAAATATTATTGAAAATAAAATTCTTATTATATCTTGATCCTCATTCATATATGTGTGAACCTGATAGATGGATTATAAATTTTTCAAAATTTTCAAATTAGTTGATTGATGGATTCATTGATTCTAAACATGTCAAAATATGATATATATATATATATATACATGCTTTGAATTATTTAGTTAGTGTAAATATCCATAGAGGAAAAAATGATGGTTTTATCAATAATGATTATAATTATTTCATTAAGCATGGGAGACCACTCAGATCAGGATACAAAGATCCTCATATAAGTAAATGGAAACAACCCATGTTGGTTGAGATAAATTAACCATTAGGAAACATAAAATAATTTGATCTTGAAATTAATCAATAAATCAATGTACCACAAGTACCTAATAAATATCATGATGAAATTTAAATGTATTTTACTAACAATGTATGATATTGGAACTTATTATAGACTATATTTCATGACACACTTTAATTTTATATAGAATATAAAATTATTGGTGAGTATTAAGAATAAAATATGATAACATGTTTCATGATATAACAAATTAAGATCAATGGAAATATTCAATCTAATCTCAATTACACTAACTTGAAAAACATGAGGTATTTGGTTCTATTGTCAAACATATAAATATATTAGACTAGTTATTTATAAATGGGAATTTATGAGAATGATAAATGAAAATAATAAAGTCATAAGATATAAATAATGAATTTCTAACAAGGCTTCTCCCAAATACCTGGTATTGAAATTGATGAAACATACTCTCCCATAATAGAAATGATATCATTTGGAGACCTCATTATGTTTCTTATACATGTGTAACTTAAATAATTCCTAATATATATTGTGACTATATGCCTTTATATAAATATTGAAAATTATTTTTATATGAAAATAATATAAGGAATCAAAATGATGGATATTCTAACCTTTAGGAGAGCTATTTATAGACGAGAAGATCTATATTGGATGTAATAATGATGAGGTTGATGAAAATCAAGGGTTTATGAAGCTGGTAATTTGAGAATGGATTCCACCAAATCAAACAAACAAGGGTTTGGGATTCTGCGTCAAGGTACGAATGGAAAGACAGAAACAACAATGTTGGAGGCTCACTAGAGAGATGATCAAATATATATATTAGATGATAAATGATGAGTTTAATGAGAATTAAGGGTGTATGAAGATCATAAGGAGAGATTTAAGTCTTCCAGATCTAATAAATAAAAGATATAGGGATTCCACTTGAGAGAAATGAGAGATGCCATCATGGGAATAGAACACATTGAAATGATTTAATCAACAATTTATAAAATTTTAAAAGTTATATAACATCATTTAGTTAATAACTAATGTTATATAGATGTCAAGATTCCTTTTTCCCATGGGTTATTTATTAATAGATGTGAAAAAATCATTTTACAAAGAGGTTATTTAGAACTGATGTAAAAAATTGTAGAAAATGGGTTTTCTCATCAGTTCATATATAACCAACTTGAAAAATCTATAAAAATTTCTTTTACACATCTCTTATATAATAAAAAATGTGATAAAACAATTTTCAATGATTTTTATGTTAGTTATAAATAACCGACATTAAAAAGGAGATGTTATAAATTATATTTGTACTAGTGTCAAGCTATTCCACCTATCTTTGCACATTAACCAAAACCAAAATGATTATAACATGGTAAGATAATTCCCAAAATGAATAAACCATCATAATATATACTAATAATAAAAATTAATACCCAAAGTTGAAACTAAATTATTCCATAAATAATTATCCATAAAATTATTCAAACATTTCCTGACTAAGTTTGAAACCCAAAGATTATAACAATTTGATCATATATTCTTCCAAGATAAATCAACAATTATTTCTCAAATAAAATCCCTTATATTTCTAAAATAAAATTTACCTATAAAAAATTTCATGTCAACTAAGATATCATGTAGGATAGTTGTAGTTTGTGAAACCCTTATTGTCCTTCATTTATGGGTTTAATCCCCACTGCCTTACTGGATATGAAATGTTGTCACCAAGCATATGGGATGTCACTTTTTCAGTAAAAATGAAAACATATTCATCCATAAAAAACTTCATTTTGATCCTAGGGGTTAAAAATACCTCATCCCAAAAAACATCTCCAAAAATAACTATAAGATTTCATCACGTAAAACCTCAATGGTGTGACTAATAATTTGAACTTATGATCATCCTTAAGCTTATAGAACTATGAAAATATCCATAACTCTTAAGATAAACACACAAAAAAACATATTTATCTCAAAAGTTATCAAAAAGGACCTTTGATACCTACAAAAATATCCCATCACCCACACTCTTAGATCTTGGGCTGAAATACGACATTACATTTTCGGATATGATGATTATAATTATGACCCAAATTTTTTCATCAAAACCTTACAACATCAAAAGGAAAACTGGGATCACTTACATTATGGATGAACTTTTGGGTGTATAGTTTTAGATAATTAATAAAACTCCTTTATAAACAATTAAAAATTCATCAAAAGAACATTTATCCTATTTAACCTATATTTTCTTATTTCAAAATAGGTCATCATCATCATGTTTTTAATATTATTTATAGAGATAAATCATTTAAAACCATTCTTTAAAACCTAGGGAAAATGAATTCTAATAAGGGTGAACAAAATTCCCAATAAGGTAAAATGCAAGAATTAATAAATGAATGTCATGATTTAGCATAATAAGAGCATAAGAGTATGATAAGATAATCAAAATTCATGAGTATGACATAAAAATATTTATAACCGTCAATACCTATATCATTAAACATGAAAACATGGAATAATTATTTATCAATGAAAATAGTCAGAATAATCAATAATCAAGAGCCATGTGATATCAATATTAATCAAAAGATAAATTATAAACCCATATAAATAATATATAAAAAAATTTAGTATCTTGGAACAACATCTCATATAACTCTTACAGAACCCCTACAAATGGAATTACCAATATATTCTAATTATATCTATAGATTATCTCATGCATCGAAGTAACATCTGGGCAAACCAATCATATATGCTATAATGCGTTATCCTAATGATTTTTGGGCGTACCCATCATTTATAGTGCGCAAGAACCAAATACATAGAGAATTTACCAAAACTCTTTGAAAAAAACATTATTATTTTTAGAACATGATTAACCCATGAAATTAAAATATGTTCCACTATAATACATGTTAAATAAGATTAACACATGGAAAATAAATGGGTTATAAATAAATATATTTGAAACATTATTAACCTATGGAAAATAAATGGGTTCCAAATCAATCTCTTTGAAACATGATTATCCCATGGAAGATAAATGGGTTCCAAAACAATCTATTTGAAACATGATTAACCCACAAAAATAACTGAGTTCCAAAAAAATCCATTTAAAACATGATAAAACCATGTAAAATAAATTGGTTACAAAAAATTTCTTTGAAACATGATTAAACCATGTAAAATGAGTGGGTTTTGTATCAATACCTTTAGAAGATATTCAACCCGTATAAAAATTGGATTTCATAAAAATCTATTTGAAACAAAAACCCTTCATCAAACAAATGAATGATCATGGTATCAATAAAAAATATCACTAGTGTAGGATTAGTAATAACAAGGTTTTTTGACATTGATGAATGGAAATAATCTTAAAATATCCTTAAAAACATTCTTGAGAAAAATAAACTTTAAACATTCCAAAGTATCCCATGCCATGTTAAAACATATGAATCATTAACCCCACGAATGGAATAATGTTAAATGAAACTAATAATATATTGAGTATAATAAGATTTATGATATATCATGTCAAAGGATAAGTATACAGACATCATAAAATAATACTGGTGTATAACATAACAAACATCACAAGGAGGGAAATTATAAAAGAAATCCATTGGAACATTGGTAAATTTGAAATCACGAACCCCACGAAAGATAGATCATAAAAAGAATATGTAAAATTTTATAAATATAAGGATAATAATCATAAAATAAATTCATGGATATTATATAAACCACACAACAAAAATAAGTGGTGAATATTGAATATATCTTAAAGAAATGAAAGTGAAAGTTGAAAACCCCTTACAAAGATCGTATCATTGGATCAAGAATAATTCAATGATATAATTATGTGATACAAATTTGAATCCACAAAATAAATGTTTAAATAAATAATAATACAATTAGAGGTCATTTCGCATATATTCTTGGAATAACATAACCAATTACATAGAAGTTTAACCCAATGAACATAAATTTAGTTAATAAATCCCTTACCACATGAAAAACACTTTAATTATGAAACTCGTTAAATAATAAAATTATAGTTACCCTAGACTTTTTCCTATAACATTACTTGATTTTAAGCATAATTATACATCATAGTACAAGCCAAGGATTGTAAATTATAGTGTCTTAGAAGACTAGGTACATAAAACTGAAAACATGTAACTAAATAAAACATTTCTTTATTTAGTCTTCATAAATATCCCCAAACTTCCATTGTGCTCATACATCTTTATAGGATAACCTAGGGATAATGTGAACAAAGGTATGAGCGAAAATCCTAGTAAGGGTATAAGAGTAAGAATAAATTCTTAGCACATGGATTAAAAATCATGAAATAAAGAAATAAAAAGGCATGAACCATAATAAATCATAACATATAATCATAGATTCATATAAACATGGAATCATAGAAATGTGGAAGAAACTTAAAACATGAATTTAGTATGAGTCAAGGCTAATCGCCAATATTATTTCCTATAGTAGCACAAGCCAAGGCTAACCGCCAAGACCGTCGCACATAAAATCTCATGAGACTTAACTTTACCCAATGCATTGGAGTACTATCTGGGAAAACCTATCTGAACATGTTCACCAATATTCTTGAAAAATAAATAATAATACATAATCAATCATACATAAACGTAAGGGAACCCATGGATAGAAATGGGTATCACATTCATGACATAAAGCCTAATGAATGGGGGTATCATAAAAGTGTCTATGAGAGAAAGAAATTAATATATAAATGGAAATTACTAAATAAAAATATGAATATATCATGGTAAGTGATGTAAAAAAAGCGAAAACACTTAATAAGAGTATTTAGGAAATTCTTAGCCCTAAAACATTTCAGTGCGATTTTAAGGAAAACACTAAAGATATTTTAAAAAATAAAAGTGAATAATAATTTATATAAAATCATAAGTGAACGAAGAAGGTTTTCATCGTAAAAATACTGATTTTATAAATACAATGGTGGCTTAAAATAGATGAAATAGTTCACTTGAAATTGGGTAAAAATTTGGGAAGTTCCCTTAAAACGAGTTTGCTTATTGGGAAGTATCAAGGAGGTATTCACTTAAAAGAATGTATATCCCTGAAAGAGAATGAGGGATAGATCTTGAAACAAGAGTTTTGAGCTTATAAAGATAATGTATAATATTCAAAAAAAATAAAATACAACTTAATTTGGGTAAAAATAAAGATAGATCAACCTGAAGAAATAAAGGCGGTTCAGGTAGAATTACTTACAAACTATCGGCATGGTATCAGGTGTACTTAAGAGGTATTCATAAGAGAGAAAAGGGTTTCAAATAACTTATACATCATGAGGGATGTATGGGGAAGGTTTTAAATCATAAACCATCATTAGGTATTACACATAAAATTGAATAGTATAGAGTATATTCTTGAATAAAAGGGGAATGAAGAGGACCCCTTACCTTAAATCTGGTGGTCTTCTCTATTTTTCATTAATGAACTGAATAAAAAAATTAGGTTTACTAATTAATAATTACATAACATATTATATATTTAATTGATTTATTATAACCATTTTTTATTTCATTCAAGACCTTTTTTATTGGTTATAAGTTTCAATTTCATTATTCGGGTTGGTATGCTTTCTTGGTTTTAATGATCAGTTCATGTTCAGATAAACACGTATGATGAAAGTGGTTGTCTATAATTGAAGTTTTATGTTATTATTGAACACCCAAGAGATTAAAGGGTTATAAAAATTCATTTGGTTATTGGTATTGAAGATGAATTATTATATAAAACCTTAGTGATGACCGTTTTGGTTAATTAGTGGGTTTTAATTACAACGAACATGTTTTTATTTATAACTTAATACCATTTGTAAAAAAATATTACAGAACCTTAAAAATGATATATAAAAAACATAATATTCTTGTTAAACCATAACACAAATGGTTTCATGGCCATAATTAATGTTGATAATAGAAATTGATAAATTGTTTTCCTTGAATGTGCTAAATTAACGCATCTCAAACTGTGTTTTCATTTATTTTAAATAAAATATGGGAGAAAGAGAGATGATAATGAATCATCTCATTAGAATAATATAGTTCCAGTACATATATCTTACTGGAGTTATCATACCATTTGTATTAAGGGAGGTGATGAAATAAACAATAAAAGAAAATAACTTAAAAGAAATAAAATAATTTGAAAGACGAATTTACCTCTTGAGTGTAACTCCTTTGAGATCCTTTTAAGAGGAGTGGATTTAAAAATTTGAAGAGACTAAGGGATATTGGACATGGGGAAGGATCTTAGAAGGATAATTTGGTAGAATATTGGAAACGCACAAGCCTTTAGAGGAGTGAAGAGAAGAGGTAAGAATGACTGGTATTTACAGTGGAGGGGAGGAGGGCTTTCATAATATTATAATCATTAATTTATTATTTCTTCACAAGACAAGAAATAGTGATTCTTTCCTGACCTAGAATAGTAATAAATGCATATGAGTTTTAGATTTGGGTTCTTACATCACTTGTGATTTCATGAATAGTGGATTTGAATTATAATGTATTTATACGGAAAATTAATGTATTTTACTATTCACTAAAAATTCATGTATTTCAAAAAAATCCCAAAAATTCACCCTAACCATTTTTCAACATGAAGAATAAAAAAATGAATTCTATTTTATAAAAATAAATTTCTAAATATGATTAATTTAATATTTAATAGAAATCACAATTTACTCGATAAACAACAACTTTTAAAACATTTATTTTCTTATTCCAAGGTATAGGTGTATCGTACTTCTACTTGAATATTATTTATTTCCTATCACAGGTAAGGTTACTATTCATTAGGGTATATCACTATTCATAATGGTATGTTACTATTCATAAGGGTAAGTTACTATTCACTAAAATTTATGTTTTTCTTATCAGAATCCAAAAACTTACTGATCGCAACCATGTATGTTAGATTTTCAAAGTTCAAAACATATAAGTGAAAAACATATGTTTAAAGGTCATATAGAACATAGAAGTTCATTATGTTGTGACTTCATGTGTTATATGACATAATTATATGAGGGAAATTTCCATTGATAACTTTGGGTCGTTACATTCTTCCCCCATTATGAAATTTCTCCCTTGAAATTTCATTTTTCATTTTAGGACATAAACAGGTGTGGGTACATTTCATTCATTGCATCCTCCAGTTCTAGGTTGCCTCTTCGTACTTATGGTTCTACCACATTACTTTGACCAGGTGAGTAGTCTTGTAATGTAGAACTTTATCTCTATGATCCAAGATCTTCATTGGATTCTCCTCATAGGAAATATCATCCTCCAACTGTATCACCTCTGAATAGAGTACATGTTAAGGGTCTAGTATGTACTTCCTTAAGAGAGATACATGAAAGACATAATGTACTTTGGCCATGGTAGGTGGAAGTTCTAGTCGACAGGCCACATCTTCGACACGATCAAGGATCATGAAGGGGCCAATGTACCTAGGACTTAACTTCCATTTCATTCCAAACATCATGACCTTCTTCCATGGAGATATGTGTATAAATACCATGTCTCTAATTTTTAACTCAAGGTCTCATCGATGATTTCCTTCATAATTCTTCTATCAACACTGGGCTACATTGATATTCTTCTGAATGGTTTTCACCTTCTCCTCCATTTCTTAGACTATTTCAGGTCCAAGAATCTTACACTCACTAACTTCATCCCAACATGATGGTGTTATACACTTTTTCCCATAAAGGCCTTCATATGGTGACATTTAGATGATCGAGTGGAAACTATTTTTGTAAGGGAATTCAACCAGTGGAAGATGTTTCTACCATCCTCCTTTGAATTCTATAGAACATGCTCTCAACATATCTTCTAGTGTATGAATAGTCCACTCAGATTGGCCATCAGTTTGAGGATGATAGGTCACACTAAAGTTCAGTTTAGTGCTTAGAGAATTTTGGAAACTTTTCTAGAACTTCAATGTTAATCTTGGAATAGGAAATGATATAATAGAAAATGGTACTCCATGTAGCCTTACCAATTATTTTATGTAATTCCTTGTAAGTTGATCTAATTAGAAGTCCTCTTGAATTGCGATAAAGTGATATGTATTTGTAAGATGGTCCATAATGACCCATATAGCATTGTTTCCTCTAGATGTCCAGTGACAAAGTCCATGGTAATGTTCTCCCACTTCCATGTTGGTACGAGTAGGGGTTGCATCATCCCCTTAGAATTTTGCCTCTCCGCTTTCACTTGTTGACATACCAAGAACTTTGATGTATACTCAACAATATCCCATTTCATATTATCCCACCAAAATATTTCTTAGAGATCTCAATAATACCCAGCTAGACCTAGAAAGATACATATATCCATTACCGAATTTGGCCTGGGCCACTCTTCAATTTCCTTTGTCTTAGAACGGTACACAGATATCCCTTTGCTGGTGATAACATACCCCAATAATGATACTTCCTCCATCTAGAACTCCATTTATTGTACTTTTCATATAGCTTCTCCCTTCTCAAATTATTCAACACAGTATTCAAATGTTCCTCATGTTCCTCCTTACTCTTGGAGTATATCAAAATATCATCAATAAATACTACCACAAATTTTTTGAGGTAATCTCTAAAGACTCTATTCCTTAAATCCCTGAAAATATTTAGAGCATTACGGAGTCTGAATGGAATCACTATAAACTCATAGTGTCTATACTTCATTCGAAAGGATGTATAGAGAATGTCTTCCTTCCTCACCATTAATTGGTGATATCCCGAAAAAAGTTCCACCTTAGGGAAATAACCGACCCTATGAAGCTAATTGAACAAGTCATTTATCCATGGAAGAGAATACCAATTCCTTATCATGATTTTATTGAGCTCATGATAATCATTGAAGAGGTGCATTGATTCATCATTCTTTTTGATTAAGAGGACTGAAACAACCCATGGTGAAGAACTCATGCATATAAAACCCTTCTACAGATTCACCTATAACTGCATCTTCATCTCTTCCATATATACAGTGGCTATTCTGTAAGGTGTCTATGATATAGGTAGATATTTAGGAATAATATTAATTGAAAAATCAAGCTATTGATCAAGAAGAAGACTAGGAAACTTTTCATGGAATACATCAGTGTAATACCTCATGATGGGAATGTCTTCAAACATGATTCTCTCCTTTGCCTCAATCATTTGAACTAGATATACTTTCTCACAAGGAAGAAATATCCACACTTGAGATGATGATTCTAAAAGAGATTCATCTTCCTCCTTACACTTTTAAAGATTATAAGGATGATTTGGGATATGAAGAGTGATCTCCCTTTCCAAAAATTTGATGTTGGATTTGTATAAAGATAGTTAATCCAGGCCCAAGATAGCATCGAACTCCACTAAAGGAAAAATGATGAGATTTTATGGAAGGTTCAGTCCAAAAATGTTAACTAGGAAGTAGTTATAAACCATGGATGTAATAATTTCCTCATTCTCGGTTCTCACAGATAAATTTTCCTCAAAAGTTTGAGGTGGTGTTTGAATAGTTCTACTAAACTTTAAATATATGAAAGAATACATATAACCAAATTCAAATAGTATGTTCGCTATTCTTGAATGAATAAATAACATAACTCTCACCACATCATTGTCTAGATCCACATCAGCAGTAGTGATATCATAATCCCTTCCTTATTTCCTCAGAGGTTATTGTTGATTGCCTATTACAACCCTCGACTTAGGGAAATTGTTCGTATAATGCCCATGCTCCTTGAAGTTGTAACACTGCACCACTGGCTGAGCGTTGATCTGAACCTTCCTTTCTTCTTCCAACTTAGAAGGATTTTTCATACCCATTGAGAAGTTATTGGCCAAATTTCCCATCATTCCACATTTGAAGCAATTTATGGTTCCTTTTAGATAGTGCCCAAAATTCTTCTTCCAATAACTTTTACAAGAGGGATATTCATGCTTCTTTCCATCATGGGATTTGTTTGTGGAACCACCCATGGAATTCTCCATTTTTATTCTTTTCATTGGGCCCACGAGACCACTACGAGTCTCTAATATCCATTTCAAACTTGAGGGAACAATGTAAAATCTCCTCATAACTTTTGAAGTCTCAAATTTCAAACACCTTCCGTAGACTCTACTTTATCCCACTAAAGAAGCGATCCACCTTGCTTTCAGTTTTCAGGGAAAATCCAGAGGCATACCTTTCAAGCCTTGTAAATTTTTCTTCATACATCCTGATGGACTTATATTCCTTTTTCATGAGTCCACGAAACTCTACTTCCATATCTAGACAGAGGTTAAAAGGAAAATATTTATTGAAAAAACATCCTCTTGAATTCCTTGCAATCCAAGGAATCAATTTCTTCTTAGAACTTTGTATTCTTGATCAGTGTCCACCACTGATCATCTTCCCCATCAAAATGATAGACTATCAGTACAACTTTATATACTTCTGAGTACTGTAGGATGGATAATATCTTTTCAATGGAGTTAATTCGATGTTCCACAAGAAGGGGATCAGAAGATCCTCTAAACATGGGATGCCTTTTCTACCGGAAGGATTCTATGGAAACTTTCTCTTCTCTTTGATGAGGAGAAAATTATGCATGATTCAAGTTATTATTCATAACTTGAGCCAACTAAGCAAGTATTGTCATGATGTTTTGATCACCCATTCCCATCATATAAGGCATATCATTAGGGAAATCTTCACATTGCCTATCACATTGGTTGTTAGAACTTGTTCTTATATTTCCTGACATTAACTAAGAAAAACAAAGTACAATTAGCAGGCTTGAATATTTTGGTATTTAACATAAAAAAGAATCTTTTGAACATAAAAGGATAGACTTATAAAAGAGAGGTATATCCTAACATCAGATTCCTTAGGTTTAAATCAAGGTTAACTTTGATATATTTCTTAACTTATATTATAATGGGATTTTTTTATTCCCTTAATAATGGTTTGTACTAAGTTGGTGAATTTACCAAATAATATCCCCTAAGAGTGTCAATACCCAGAGTGTAGAAAGGCCCATTGTCGTGTCCCAGGATACCCCAGGTTAAGCCCAAAATTTCTTATCGGATTTTTCAATCCAAGGAACATATGTGGCAGAGCCTCCTCTACCTACTTTTATCCAGCCAGGGATGTATTTGCTTTATAAACCACTTACTCTATACTTACAAAAAAATAAGGGTGTTTTAATATACTTCAACTCATACTAAAGTTTCTTACTAAAGTGCTCTATTCCTAGTCTCTGAAAATAACTAAACCATCCTCTAATACCAACTATAGCGACCCTAGCCTTTTATATATAACATTACATGATTTTAAGCATAATTATATATCAGAGTAGAAGACAAGGATCGTAAATTCTAGTGTCTTGGAAGACTAGGTACATAAAACTGAAAACATGGAACTAAATAAAACATTTCTTTATTTAGTATTCATAAATATCCCCAAACTTCCATTGCACTCATTCATATTTATAGGATAACTTGGGGATAACATGAATAAAGGTATTAGCTAAAAGACCAGTAAGGGATTAAGAATAAGAATAAATCCTTATCACATGGGTTAGAAAACCTGACATAAAGAAATAAAAAGGAATGTAACATAAGGGACCATAACATATAAACATTGATTCATATAAAAATGTAATCATTGAAATGTGGAAGAAACTTAAAACATGAATTTATTATGAGTCAAGGCTAACTGCCAAGATCATTTCCCATAGTCGCACAATATAAGGCTCACCGCCAAGACCGTCACACATAACATCTCATGAGACTTAAAATTACCCAGTGCATTAGATCACTATCCAGGTGAATACATATTAACATGTTCATGAATATTCTTTCCATATAAATAATTCATAATAAATCATACATAAATGTAAGGGAACCCATGGAGAGAAATGGGAATCACATTCATGACATAAAGCATAATGAACGAGGGTATCATAAAAGTGTCTATTTGAGAATGGAATTAAAAAAACATAGAAATTAATAAGGTAAAATAATCATATATCACGGTAAGTGATTTAAAATAAAAGTGAAAACATGTAAGAAGAGTGTTTAGGATGTTCTTACCATTAAAACATTTTAGTGAGGTTTTAAGGAAAACACTAAAGAGATTTTAAAATAGAAAAGGGAACAGTATTTAACATAAAACCAGATGTGAACCAAGAAGGTTTTCAAAGTAAAAATACTGATTTTATAAATACAATGGTTTCTTAAAATATAATATACAATGAACTTGACAATGGGTTATAAATTGGGAAGTTCCCTTAAAATGATTTTGCTTGTTGGAAAGTATCGATGAGGGATTCGCTTAAAAGAAAGTATGTCCTCGAAAGAGAATGAGGGATGGATCTTGAAACATGATTTTTGATCTTACAAAAATAATTTATAATTATTATATAAAATTAAGAGACAACTTCATTTAGATAAACATAAAGATAGATCAACCCGAATAAATAAAGGTGGTTTGGGTAGAATTAATTACGAACTATCGGCATGGTATTGTGTGTACTTAATATGGATTCATAAGAGATAAAGGGGTTTCCCATCACTTATAAACCATGAGGGAAGTATGGGGGAGGTGTGAAATCAAACCCTATATTTAATAATTACACATAAAATGGAATAGCATAAAAGACTTTCTGGAATAAAAGTGAAATGATAAGGATCCCTAACCTTAAATTTGGTGGTGTTCTACACTTGTTATTAATGACCTAAATAAACAGATTAGGTTTATTAATTAATAATTACAGAACCTATTCTATATGTAATTGATTTATTATAACCTTTTTTAGTTCATTAATGACATTTTTTATTGGTTATAAGGTTAAATTTCATTGTTTGGGTTCGTTTGTTTCCTTGGTTTTAATGATCGGTTCATGTTTGGATAAACACGTATGATTAAAGTGGTTGTCCATAATTGAAGTTGTATGTTATTAGTGAAAATAAAGGAGATTACATGACTATAAAAATTTATTTTTTTATTGTGAGTGAGGATGAATTATTATAAAAAACCTTAGTGGAAACCATTTTGGTTAATCAGTGGGTTTTGATTACAACGAACATGTTTTTATTTATAACTTAATACCATTTGTAAAAAAATTACAAAACATTAATAAGAATATATTAAATATATAATAATCCAGTTCAACCATAACACTAATGGTTTCATGAACATAATTAAATATGATAAAAAAAATTGATAAACCATTGTCCTCGAATGTGCTAAATTAACAAATCTCAAACGGAGTTTTCATTTCATTCAAATAAATTATGGGGGAAAGAGAGAATATAATGAATTATAAAATTAGAATAATATAATTCTACTACATTTATGTTACTGGATATATCACACCATTTGGGTGAAGGGAGGTGAGGAAAGAAACAAGAAAAGAAAATAACATAAAAGAAATAAAAGAATTGGAAAGAGGATTTTACCTCTTGATTATAAATCCTTTGAGAGCCTCTTAAGAGGAGAGGCTTTGGTAAATTTAAGAGACTAGGGGATTTTGGATGTGGAGAAGGATATTTGGAGGATATTTGGGCAGAATATTGTCAAGGCACAGGGCTTGAGAGGAGTGAAGAGAAGAGGTAAGAATGGGTGGTACTTATATTGGAGGGAAGGAGGGTTTTCATAATATTATAATCCATAATTTCTTATTTCTTCACAAGAAAAGAAATAGTGAGTATTAAATGACCTATACTAGTAATAAATTCATGTGAGTTTGAGATTTGGGTTCTTACATCACTTGTGATGTTAGTAATAGTGGATTTGAATTATTATGTATTTATACGGTAAATAAATGTATTTTATATTCACTAAAAATTCAAGTATTTCAACAAAAATACCAAAATTTCACTCTAACCATTTATTGATGTATATAATCAAAAAATGAATTCCATTTTTCAAAAATAATTTTATAAATATGATTAATTTAAAATTTAATCAAAATCACAATTTACTCGATAAACAAAAATTTTAAAACACTTATATTCTTATTCCAAGATATAGGTGTATCTTACTTCCACTTAAATATTATTTATATCCTATCGTAGGTAAGGTTACTATTCATTAAGTTATATGACTATTCATAAGGGTATGTTACTATTCGCAAGGGTAGGTTACTATTCACTAAAAATTAATTTTTTCTTATCAGACTCTAAAAACATACTGATCGCAACCGTGTATGTGAGATTTTGAAAATTCAAAACACAGAAGTGTAAAACATATGATTAAAGGTCACATAGAACTTAACAGTTTATTATGTTGTGATTTCATGTGATTATATGACATAATGATAAGAGGAAAATTTCCATTGAAAACTTTGGGTCGTTACAACCATTTAAAAAACATTAAATAACATTATAATAGATTAATTAACGATATAACATGTCAAATGTGTTTTACATACACATTATATAAGAATAAAGGTGAATAACATCATGATATTCCTCAATGAAAGGAAATTGAGTCAAAGTTCCTTAATACTTGAGTAACTTTTGAATTATGAGACCCATGAAAAAATAGCATCAATTGAAACTTATAATTTACTAAAATAAATGAAACTCCTGATATAAAAATTCATAGGTTAGTATATACACCATATCAAAGTAACTTGGTGCATAATAATAATTAAGTCTCAATGGAAAGTAAATTGAAATGAAACCCCTTACGTTGAGTCTGATTTTTGATAATTTTCCTCTATATTCCTAAATAATAAACTTAATTTAATTATCACCTTGATTCAGAACCTTTTTCAAGTTTATTATTATTTTTATTTCACTTAAAAATAATTTACAAACAAAAACTTAATCAATAATTCTTAAGTTGAACATTTTGACCATATTTGTTTTACGTGTCAAAAAAGACTTTGTAGGTCAAATATGGTCCAAGTGGTCGTTATAAAAAAATATCTAGAATAATAATAATGAAATAATTATCATATTTATACCTGAATTACATTTTTAAGCCAATCATTAATAATGTTTATAAAAAATAAATCAATGTTACAATCATGGAGACGGTATGTCATACCTACACATTAGTAATGTTCCCATTTTTTAATGATCATTATAGAAAGAAGGTATGTAAAATTTATCTTCAAAGAATGATAATTATTTAACAAATAAAATATTATTTAACAATATATAATTAAATATAGAATACTTATGATTTATAAGAGATAACATCACTTTGAGGATGTGGTAGTCCACACATCCACGAACGACGTTATCACTTTTTTAGTGTGTGAAAAGGTTTTAAAGAAAATGATATATTATATCTCCATAAATTTAATTATTTCAAGAATATAATATATATTTAATTTATTCACATAATATTAATTAAATACATCCTTAATATATTCCATGTAAAGTGTGAACACATCTCATCACTTTGAGGTGGTGATAGTCTGCACGTCCAAAAATGATGATAATGTATTCCCACAAAATGGAAAGCGTAAAGGTATGTGTTATATAATATTTAATAAAGAATAAATACATCTAAAATAACATATATATCATTTCAAATATGTAATTACAAAAATTATTCTTGAACATTAAAGGTGGTAATTTAAGAATGAACGACATCGGTTCATGAGGCGGTAGTCCACCTTACACACGAACGATGATTGAGGATCCCATTTTATGAAAGAGTGTGAAGGTGTAGGTAAAAACCTTAACATAAAAAATCATAGTATATTAATGATAATAATTTAATTATATAATAATTAAATAATAATAATTTAATGGGTTGATAAAAAAATAAAATATAAATGCATATTGAGGATCGTAACCTGTTTTTCAAGTACCTCCTTTTGGTTTCCACCAAAGGGATTCCTTGGATGGATTTGTTCACAATTTATGATTATAGGATGATATTACGGATGTTGGGAGATTATTTGTTCTAGGTTAGGATAGTAAAAATTTCATTATATGTGTGAATAAGTGGTAGGGTTGAGTGCGTTTTTTAGTAGAGGAGGAGTATCATTCTTGTAAATAAAAAAAGGTAAACACTATTGGTAGGAATCCCTTATATCATGTTCCTCTAATAATGATAACAATTATATAAAATAAGTTATATAGTCTAATAATTACCATAAAATGTGTTTTTTTCATATGGATAGGTCATTTGGTCTCTTAATATTAATGTTTAATCACTAAGTAAACTCATTTTCTCCTTAATCGCTGTAATAAATTTGAATATTTTCTCTAATATTTTTGGTCAAAAACTAAGTTGACATTACTATAGATTATAAATTATTATGATTCCAAATATTTCATCCATTTTTTAAAATTACAATAATATATGTAGAATAATTTAATTTAAAATTAATCATACAGATAGAACGAGAAAGCGGGTTTTTCAAGAGAAAAGTTCAAAAACCTCAAATGTTTTTATATAAAATTTCAATGTGAAATTAAATAAAATTACCTAAATCGGTTTAAATTATATAAAATTGATCTAATTATACTTTAAAACCAATTTAAAATATAAATTAACACTATAAATTTTTCATATGAAAAAGTTGTTTTCAATTAAAATTTGGTGTCATTAAATATTCATCAAAATATGAAAGTTCTTAAAAAAATATCAAAAATTAACACAAAGAAAATTCTAACATTAAAATTTAAATAATTATGAATTTTTATTCAAATAAAAATTATAAAAGTTTCAAAATTTATTTTTAAAATAGGTTCTCCATTAAAAGGTGTTATAACTACCCTTTAAATATATAGTTTTTTATGCTTGAAATTGGATTTATTCTTATCTTAACCCAATAAAAATTATTGGATGACTTTAAAAACAATTGATTAAGTATATAAAATATAAATTATATTAATATATTTCACTAATATAGAAAAATTTAATTTATTATGGTAAATTTTTATTCTTTTTATAAATATAATTTTTCATAAGAACACGTCATTTATATTCAATTGGTTTTTATTTTCATTTAAAAGTAATTAGTAACCAATGATTTCATTTTATAAAGACGTGTAAAAATAATTTTCATAATTTACATAATCATATTAATTCATGTTAGTCAATTTTCTAGTTGATAAATGTTATTTTAAATAAATTATATTAAATGTATGTTGTTTTCTGATATGACTCGGGCTTGTGTGCAACACAAGTTGCCAAAGGGACTCAATGTTGCGTGCCACACAAGATAAACTTGGTGTTGTGTGTGATTCCAGATAAACTATGTATTTTGTGTAATTAAATCTATTAATGAATTTGAATTCATTTTAAAGAATATATTTCATAAAATTTTGTGATGCTACACCCGTGAAAAAAATCTCATTGTCTCTCATTTTTAGCTTAAGATATTCTATTTGAAGGGGAATTCCAAGGAAAAATCAAATCTCCAACATAATTATTATCTTCTTTTTAAGTTTTTATTACTAATATTACTCTTTCAAATATATTATCACCATGATAATGTTAATCGTTCATTATAATTATCATACTAAGATATTTTTTTCTAAATTTTAAAAACCTTATTTATTCATGTTTATCCAATTATAAAAATAAAGAAACATGAATCGTGCATGTTCACGGAGTACCACCTTCATGAAGGGTTGTTTTTTGAATTTTTATTATAGTTTATAATTATTTATCCAAACATCTTTAAATATGGTTCCAAATAATAAAATATCAAAATATTATTATTATATTTTTTTATAATTATATTATGTCAAAAGAAACACCTCCTAACCATAATCACTAATTCAGTTAAAGCATGTTAAAGTTTTGGTCGGTTTAACCACATACATGAACAATGTTATAATGTCTGATCATGAATGAATATGTGAAAATAAATTTTGATATTATTATAGTATAATTAGAAAAATGATTATTATTATTTTGATTTTTAAAATTAATATAAGGTATATAATTCATTATTAATAAATCATATTTGATCAATAAAATACCAAAACAAGCTGTTATCAATTCAGTTTTCACATAACTTAACTAAATCACATATAGAATTAAATATGAGAATTATAAATAAATATAATATATTTATATTAAATATTAATAATTATATATCACTAATTAAATTGGTATTACATTATGGTTAATGATATCAAATTTATCAAAATTCACAAGAGTTAAAGTCATTAACACCTAATGGTCATAGTAAGCTATAACTAATTAATGTACTCATGATGAAAACATTATAATAAGGATTATAAAAGGGTAATATTTATGAGTAAGGTTATGAAATAGGATATTAATTTATTAATTATTTTTATAAAATAGGTTAGAGTACATCTGACTAAGTAAGGAAACAATGTAAAAGTTCCTTTGTATCAAATTTGAATTCCTTTCCACGTGTTTAAGTTGTACATCATGTTTCCATTTCAATGGTGTAAACACTAATTTATTTTAAATTTTCATCATGATACTATAATATTTCATTATATTCAATGATTTATTTAATGTTATACGAATGGTTTTTTGATGAAAGTTTACAATGGTTTTAAGGGATTTTCATGACTCAAATATTTTTCTTGTTTCATAATAACTCTTATTTAACTATATTCATTAAATTTATCTATATTATAACATATGATGATTTTATGTTGTATTTAAAATTTATATTCTCAGGCATTCAATTTTCACACCAAATGTTTATACCTTTACGATTATACTGGTTTGTTAAAATACAATTTTGTTAAGAATAATTTCTATTTATTTTAATGGATTTTTCTTCCATATAATTTTATTTACCCCATAATAGTTTTATCCTTTTCCTAGTGGAGACTCAAATTAATTTTTATTTACAATTATCATTATTATCTTATTTATTTATCTAAAAATAATGGTATAATCGTCATTTTAATGATGTGTGTTTTAAAATATGTTATTTCAATATGCTCAAAATTTTTCTCCATTATTTCAAAATAAAAAAGCATAATAATCCACTCCACATTTTCCTTTATTAACCTTTATGTCTTTTTCAAAGATTAATTTTTAAGGATTATTTTACAACTAAAATTTTTAAAATTATTTTCACTTCCAATTTTTGAAAACTGTATTTTTATTGTCTCCATTATTAAATGTTATTTTAAGAGTAATAGTTCTCAATGTATTTTCACTTCCCCTTTTGGAAAAGTTTATGTATTTTTTGTGTCTCCATTATTAATGATTATATTAATATTTAATGTTTTCAATGATTTTTACTTCACATTTTTTCAAATATATTTTATTCTAAATCTTTATAATAATGGTTTAAAAAGTCTTATCTTACTCTTGATCCATGAATCATGACATCCATAAAGGAATTGGTAACTCAAAATCCTTTCTATGAGTTATAATGGTTTTAAACTTAATTTTCTAGTACATTCAATTTTAAATGATTTTTGCTTTTAATTTCTTGGGGAAAAGGTTTTTTTGAACCCATTATATTTTCATGAAAGGTTTTATGTTCATTTTTTATAAAAAAAAGATATTTTTTAAAATGATACACATAACATTATATTTTACATCTTTGATTTCAGAATATTTTTAAAATAACCATTCATTATTTGGTTTATATTATAATAAAATGACCTATATCTAATGAACTTATGTTTCATTTTTCAATCTATATTATATTCTTATTATGTGATTATTTTTAGTGATATTGTTTTTGGTATCAAATGATTTAATTGATGATGTTATTTTATACAATATGGATTATTTAAAAAAACCCATTTTATTTTCATGGATTCTTTATAAAAATAGAATTATTTCCATTTGGATGTTTTATTAAACCCATTATATTTCCATGGGTTTTATATGTTTTGATATGTTAATTATTTCATGTGACACACAAAGGTATGGTTTATGAGATGAGTGAAACTTATATCTCCTTTCAATGAATTGGGAAAAGGATTAGATATCATAAGATAAAAATGTTATGTAAATAGGTTAACCAATATCTAGGTCCAAAAAGGGTGAGTGAGATGGAATTTACCTCTACTCACAATTTTATGAGTGAATGGGTTGGAGGGAATCCAGGTTCAAAAAGATAAGAAATCTTATACTTTTTGTTATTCCACATTATTTTTTACGTTTATGTCTTATGTTATATGATTCATGTTTTATCTTCTCATTATATAGTAAAAGTGTCATCTTATTTATGTTTTTTATTTAATTCATGATTATGGTGAACACATATTGATTCACATTTTTTATCATTCAATTTTCCTTATTAATACTTCTCCATATGTTTATGATTTAACCAGTATGCATTTTTTTTATTTTATCCCTTACTAATTTTTTACGATAAACCCTTATTATTCTTTGTAATACCTAGGTTATAAAGTTGATTATATCCTGTTTGATGTCTAGAAAGGTCCTATTGGAGCATTATTATGGATAAATCTTTTCAATCTCAGTAAAAAAAATATGTTGCTAATATCCAAGTCATTAATCCTTTCAGACCTTGGGTTATGATACTATTTATAATATGTATTATTTAAATTATTATATTAATGTACTATTTATGTTTTTATCTTCATGGGTTACTATATTCAGTATCATATTAGAGTTTCATTATTTTGGAGTTTAGCTTAATTATTTTGGAGATTAGTTTAGTTACCTTCAATATTTGGGCTATAGAGCCTTAGTAAAAAACAATAGATTTTAGTCTAAGTATATGATGATATCTTGAAATATTGGTAAATTATTGAGAAGTTGGTTTTACTTAGTAATACATTTGTTTCTGGATTCTACAAGTAGATGAAGTATCTATAACATATGTACCTAAGGGAAATAATGTAACACCCCGAGATTTTGTGAAATATTTTTTTTCGAATTAATTAATTCACATTATTGTATTACATTACACTAATTCAAACATTCCTTTCACCTAGAACTAACTTTTATTATTTTACACACAACACTGACTTAGCGTACATTACACGCAACATTGAGTTTCTATGAAACATAAGTTTATTGTTAGAATTATTTAAACAAGATAGTTATAACCTAGATGATAAAATTTGTAATATTAATAGTAATAAATACTTTCAAAATATTATTTATAGTAATTTTATATAAATAAAACATATTTATTATGAAAAATATATTTTGGGAAAAGTCTTCATATGTTTAAAAATAATTTTTTCTCAAATGAAATGTTTTTCATGTCCTTCTGTGAAAAATAATAAAATTAATTTTAAACACTTAAAATGTTAATTTTATAAAATAAAATTTATTTTTATAATAATAATTTCAAAATTAGTTTAAGGTGATTTTATTATTTTTTTGGAGAAATTTCATTTTTTGATGAATAGTGAAAAATACTATATTTTATTTAAAAAGTGCCTTTTCATTTAAATAGTTATAAACTTTAATTTTAATTTTAATTTTAATTATAAAATAAAAATACGACAATTATAAATATAATAAATCAATTTATATCATTGTAATCATTTTTATTTGGAAATTGGTTATATAAATTTTTTTGATCTTTTGAGTGTTTTACTTTAAAAACCTACTTTCTCTCCACGGTTACGGGATTAATGTGAAACGTAATCATCACACTTATGTGATTTGAATTTTTAAAAATTGAAATAAATGGTTTTAATTAGTATGATATTTTTATTCTCATAATATAAAATTAATTTTTGACCAAAAATATTAGTGAAAGTGATTAGAATTAATCACATTGATTAAGGTAAGATTAAGCTTAAATATGAGCTAAACCTTATTCTTAAGGACCAAAATGACATGAGAACTTGTCCAAAATACTTTTATGAAACTAATTTGACCATATTACCTATTGGTTATAATTTTATTCATTATTGAGAGATTATAAAATGTAAGTACCCTATATAAAAGGTTGTGTAGTAAAAAATACAAAAAAAAAAGAACTTCACTTACATTTAAAATTTATAAAACAATAAGATATGTAAAAAACATAAAATTTTAGGTTATATATATAATTTTGAAATTTAAATGAGGTATTTTTATAATAAAAATTTATCAATAATTTTTATAGATGATTTAGTTACTTGAAATTCTTAATAAACACCAACGTAGGGACTATTTAGTTAATAATTAACAAAAACAAATAATACTATAAATATTAAAAGTGAAGTGAATTGATTTTATTGTTGACTTAAATTATTTTTAAAGATTAATATATCATGTTAAAAATATTTTAACTTAATATATTTGAATTCGTAAATTAGTTTTATATTTTAAAAATAAAATTAAATAAATAATGTCAAAATTAACATTATTGTTATTTTACAATAAATGATATTTTATTAAATGATTTAAATTTAATAAAAATACTATATCAGGAAATTTTATTTTTAAGTGTTATAAAATAATAAATATGTTATATTAATGTAAAAAAGTGAACTTTTATAATTAACTTATTATCCCATATATTGTAAAAACATTGTTATCACATTTCTGGTTTAAGCGGTGTTTTGCGCATCACATGCACTTGTTTTAAAAATTAATTTCCAAGATAGATGAGATGTATATTTTAAAAATTATGTATCATATATATAATTCAGTGTATATATATTATATAATAAATCTCAATTTATTTTAGTATTAATGGTTAAATTACATAGGTTGGAAAACTAGATGCTTTAATAAAAACCAAAATAATAAAACTAGGGAATATTAGAAGTTATGGAACCAAATTATTAAAATGAACATATTATTTTGTGGTGTATATTTTTTTCAACCATAAATTAAAATTACAAAATTATTATTTAATTTTTGAGGCACATTAGGTAAAGGATACCTCCCATTATTGAATACCTTTTCATATTTACAAGAGTGCCACTCCCCCTCCACTAAAAACGCAAGAACTCTACCCCTTATTCACACCTCTCAATCAACATTGGATCATCCTAACTATTCCCAAATATTCTCAAAAAATACATAAATTACTCATTTATTCATAATGTTTTGAATAAATCCTTGAAACTAATCCCTTCGTTGCAAACTAAAAGGAGTTACCCAATTAATAGGTAACACCCTCCCTCAAGCTATTTTCTTTTATTTTATTTCTTTGCCACCTCCACTCTTCTTATTATATGATTTTATAACAAAAAAATTATCCTAAATATAATATGATATTTTTATTCAAGTTTTTATACCTACACTTACACACAAATCCATCTAATGGGTAACAAACATATTGTTTACGTGTACAATGAACTTCTACCTCCAGAAACGACGATTTTTCCTTTTTATTTTACCCCCTCTCATGATGAAAATTATGAGGGAAAATATATTTAAATATTTTATATATGGTATTTATATTTTTTATTATTATTTAATTTTTACTATTAACATAACTTTATACTTTTAATCTTGTGTAAATATGATAATTTTGTTTGTAGAAGTGTGGACTACCGCCCCCTCAAAGTGAAATGATTCGTTCACACACTACATGAAATGTATTAAAGATGGGTTTAGTGAACTTATATGATATATATTATATAATTATTCTACTATAATAATGATATATATACATATATATACATATATTTATTTTACTTTATTTCTTTCAATGTGATAATTAAACAGAAATAGCATTTATGCGTACGTACGGCTTACCGTCTCTATGAACGATGTATTCTGTTCCATGCTTCTATATTATATAAAATATTATAATAAACATATAATGAATATAAATTAAATTTATATCATGTTTTATATTATTTAAATCATGATATATGTATAAAAACCAAATATATAACAAATTAAGGCACATGAAAAAAATAAAGCAGATATTACTCGAAGTAAAACCTTAACATAGAATTGTTAATAAGCGGGTAATATAAAGTCATAATCAAACCATATATGGTATTAGATATAAGAATATGGTTATGTGATATATTTATAATTAAATTATATTTATTATACAGGAGTTTTGAATGAGTACGATGAGAGTCAAGACATAAGGTAAGAGAACTTCATCTCACTTTTTTATTTTTGTGAGATACATGCTTCATTCACCACTCATTCCTTTTGTGTGGTTTTTATAATGACCAAATATGTATTATATGATTATTATACTTAAATTTATGGGTATTTAAATATCCATTTTATTATATTTCTTTCTCGGTGTTTATGTTTCAAAAGTTACCAAATCTATAAAGTAATTTTTCATTAATTTTCCTTCTTCGAGACACATGCCATGTTATACACCTATATTTTTACACGAGGTGTATATAATAAATTTTAAATTTTATGTCCATAATATAATTATTTTCATGATATTTTATGCTTCATTTAATTCCATTTTATTATATGGGAAGTACGGTTCAAATTTACTAAATGGTAAGAATTTAATGAAATAATATCATCGTTTTTCGATATTTTTTATGTTTATGCTCCATTTAATGAAATATTATGATCCATATCTTAATAAAACTCATGAATTTTATTATACTATGGTTATTAATTATATATTCATGTGTTTTTACCATTTTTAACTCTTTTTTACATAATATAGTTAAGAAAGTGTTTTTAAGAAATCGTCACATACCCTCTCTTCGGTCAAACATCTGTGTTCCTTAAAAATAATTTTTCTCCAAAAAGGCTTTCCAAGAATATTATACTAATACCCTATTAAAATTAAAATAAATATTTAACCTTTATTTATTTTACCAATGTTTTCAAAATAATATTATTGTTTCCTTCTGAATCATTCATTTTTGTAACATTTTTACCATGCAAAAGGAATGTTCTTTATACCTTGTACGACATGTATAGATATACCAATCGTCAATTATTTGAAGACTTATTTTCATGTTTAAAAGGTTAATTTTTAAGAAAATATTTTTATAGTGATTTCAATAAAATTCTTTTCAAAAAACTTTCAATCTTATTTTATTGGTTTTCAAGGAAAACAGTTTTCAAAAGGATTTCAAACTCCTATACATATTTTTTGAGGAAAAAGTATTTCAAAATGGTTTCAATTATTACTTTACAAGTTTTCTAGATTATTTTCATGAAAATGGATTTCAAAAGGTTTTACGTTTTATGTATAATTTTTTAATGGAGAAAAGTTATTTTCATCTTGAAGTGTTTTTAAAAGATGTTTAAAAACTATTTCCAATCTAAGATAAAATTCATTGGTGCTACTTATGCCTTTATAGGGAAATAATTCAATGACTCCATTCATATTCTATATTTGAATGGTTTTTGTTTTATGGAATGATGTATAATAAAACTATTTATCTTTCATAGGTTATATGTCTATGAAACCCACTTATTTTCATGTGTTATGCATGGATGAAATTAATATGATGCCTATTTATTTTTCCATAAGTTAAGGTATGATTTCATGTTTATGAAACCCATTTCATTTCATGGATCATGATGTGATTTTTTATGATTTTTTGTGTATTTATATATTATTTCATTTTGAGATGGGTGGGGACTATATTTCCCTCCATTGATTTGGGTAATGATTAATGTTTTATGAGCTCAAAGGGTACATAGGAGGGAATCCCAATCCCAAAATAAGAGGGTATACAGGAATAAATCTCAACCGTGAAAGAAGAGGGTACGTGAGAGGAAAACCCAAGCCCAAAACAATAGTGTCCACAAGAGGGCATCCCAATACAGAATTGGGTAAATGGGTGATTAACCCAATCCTAAAATGTTACAAAGTCCTTGGTAGGACTCTTTGATATATAGTTTTTATATGATTATGTGTTTTCCAAAATTCCATGTCTTATTCTTATATTATGAGTTCATGGATCATGTTCTTTATTTCCTTATGATTCATGTCTTATGAACTGTAAATATTTATTCCATAATTTATTTTTATGATATTTGATATGCAGGGTATGATATAATAAAGTTATGATCATGTTATCATACCACTATGCTCATTTTTATGCTTATATGTATCCATTTTTTACCCTTACTGAGCATCTAATATCACCCCTTTGTTATGTTTCATTCAACGGATTATGATGATATGTATTAAGTATGATCTGTGTAAGAATGGTTTTAGTCATGAAGAACCTATTGTGAGATAATTTAGACCAATCATGTCCAAGTGTTTATATTTCCATGTTTCCAAAGGCACTAAACTAATATGGTCTTTGGGTATTTGTTTTTGTAATGTTTTAAGTATTCCGAAAAAGTTATGTAATGTCTATGTACATTAAGAATGGGCCGTTATAATTGGTATTAGAGTGAAGTTTTAGTCAACCTTTGTAAACTAGGATGAGAAAACGTTAGTGATATCACTAAGTATATTTATAAGGATATGTCTTGGGATGTCTCTAAGGATATGTATAAGGATGGGTTTATATTTAGAAAAATATCCTTAAATTTTGGTAAAGGATAGAGTGATTGGTTTTCCAGTAATACATCCCTGTATGGATACAAAAGGTTGATCTAGATTTATTACAAATGTACCTAGGGGTAATAAATCTGAAAGGATTTCCTGGTTTTGACTCGGGGTAATCTGGTACATGACAAAGGTCCTTGCTGCACACCTAGTTTGACACTCTCGGGGGATATTCTTTGGTAATTCACAAACTCTTTATCAACCATCATGATGGAATTAAATATAGTATGACTAGGAATAACCTATGATAAATATATTGTTTGATATATTAAAGAAGTAGGATCTATGATTTATGTACCACATAAGTAATTTTCATGATTATATGGTATCCTAATATAATAAATGTTTCTCATACTATGCTTTCTGGTTTAATTCAATGTAGATAGCTAGAAGTAACATCATTAAAATCTATTGATTCATATGTGGAATTTATGGGTATTATTTGAATCTATTTCCCAATTTGAGATCTCATAAAGAGAATCATGAATGTGGTACGAGTATTGGCTATAGTTATGAAGGTAAAGTGGTCGTAAATGACATGTGAAAGGTATGTGATGTTATTCCATTATTTTTTACATTAAACATAATAATAATGATTAGATTTAGGTTAAAAAACCTTTAGACGTGATTCATATTTCATATTCTAGGAAAAAAGTATTAAGTAATAAGTTGATTAATCTGGAGTAACGTTTTAAGAATAATGTAGGATGAATAAAGTAATTAAGTTTTGGAATTAGAATATTGTGTTGTATGAATCATGAAATATATAATTATTTTCAGTGTTATTTTTGATTAAGCATTGAAAATGACATTTTTAATGGTGATAAAGACATAGAAAAGTGATTTCATAGAATGGTGATATTTAGATTGAGGGAAGGTAGACTTAATTAATGCCTAATGTTGAGAGAGTGATGTTTGGATAAAGATATGATGGATATGAAAAGGTAAATTTGACAGTAAGGATTACCCTAGAATCAATTATTGATAATGTGGTCTATATCATCAAGTATGAAGTTTGAAACATTTTTGCATTTAATGAATATATCAAATATTCTTTGTAATAAGGAAACATACATGTTTTCAATAATTAATTTTGGTAATTCGGGTTATTACCATGTTTCAAGAGAATATATGATGACGGTATTCCCATGTTTCGAATGTGATAGCCTGGAGATAATTTTTGATATATGGGAGATCAATGTTAATTTTATTTCATGATTTTATTTCTAAAGATTTGAATTTTTATCTTTAGGAAGGGTTATACGATTAACCATTTGTGTAATTTTTAAGTTAATCTTTATATAAAGTCAATAATATTAAAGTGTTATCTTTGTATATGAGGATTTATGCATATTGGAAAACCTCTTAAAACTTTTTTATTTTATTTTAATTGATGGTATAGAATATCATGGGTCTCAGGATCTGTTAGTACTTTAGGAAGGGAAAAGTCACCATACTTTTAAGATAAATAGGTGAAGTGGATCAACGAACAACAAAGGGTAATGTTTTCCTGAAATTATGCAAGTATATCTTTCCATGAAAATTATTTAACATTAGGAAAAATGATATTAAATCCAAAATTAATTCCCTATTACCATAATTTACTATGAATCAGAAGGTCCCTTAGGTCATCACAGATTTATGGCTTAGTGATTGTTAACTTTCTCCTGACCTTGTTCTATACCACTCTGCATCAGAACTTGTTGGTAATATTTCTCTTCTATTTCTATGTTTTCACATCTCATATATGTTCTCCTATGTTGGAATCTCATTATGAGTTACTTTGGGTAACCATTATGGTTCAAAATTTTACTTTTTAAGGGAATTTTTAGTATTTATTTTTATGATGTGGGTTTCTATGAATGAAACATATGTATTAAAACTCTGATAAACCGGACAATTTTTGAGGGAGAATTTCATTTTATGAGGGTAGAATGTAACACCACAATATTTCGTGAATTATTATTTTTTGAATGAATTAATTTCCATTTATGTATTTTATTTAACTAAATAAAACATTCCATTCACATGACACTTAATTTTCTTATTCTATATGCAACACTGACTTTCCATACGTTACACACAACTCTGAGTTTCTATGAAACATCATTTTATTGTTAGAATTATTTAAATTAGATAGTTATAACCCATAGGATAAAATTTTTAATAAGAATATTAATAACTTATTTTAATTTTTTTTATTGTGGTTTTATATAAATATGACATATTTATTATGAAAAATATAATATTTGGTAAAGTATTTATATGTTTAAAATTATTAGTTTCTCAAATGAACATCTTTTCATGTCCTTCGGTGAAAAACCATAAAATTAATTTGCGACATTTTTAGAAATTGAATTTGATAAAATAAACTCCATTTTTTTAATTCAAAATTCCAAAATTATTTTAGGGTTATTTTTTGGTATTTTTCAGAGAAACTTCGTTTTTTGAAAAATAGTGAACAATTCAGTATTTTAGTTAAAAACATCATTTCTCTTTAAATAATTATTAATATTATTTTTAATTTTAATTTGGTATATAAAGTCACAATAAATAAATCATGAATATATTAAATAAATTTAGGTCATTGGAAAAAATTTTATATTGAAAATGATTATAAAAGCTTATTGAACTTTTAAGCATTTTTACTTTAAAAACACACTTTCTTGTGACGTATGTGAGATTAGCATTAAAAATATTTTTTCCACTTATCTAATCTTGATTTTGAAAAATAGACATAAATTATTTTAATCAGTATGATATTTTATTTTAATAAGAACAACTTAATTTTTGATCAAAAGGATTAGTGAAAGTAATTTAAATTAGTCACAATGATTAAGGTAAGATTAAGTTTAATTTGGGACTAAACCTTAATCTTAAGGACCAAGATGATCTAGAAACTTGTCCAAAATCCATTGAATAATAAAAATTCTACCATAACCTTTCATGGATTAAATTGTATGGGTTATTATTGTCACGACCTGACCCATGCCGAGCTCGAGTCCGGACTACCCCAAGCCCGCCTCCATAGGCTAGGGGCTGGTGATTAGCACCGAAGGCCCAAAAAATTAAGGGAGGAATTTTCTTAAGAACCTATATGCACACAAATAGACAAAACAATGTAAATAGTGTAGAGGAAAAAGAGATACAAAACATCTATATATAAACCACATACATTCATCAAACTCTAAACAACACAAGTACAGAAAATTAAAGATAAAAATGGAAAGGGGAAAAATACACACCAAACTAGAAAAGTGACACAACCCGGAAATATGTTAAAAAGTAAAATAGATGAGAAATTCATGTTCCCGAATCCCAAGCGATGACCACCACACTTGGTCCAAGTACCTCGTATCCCTAAGCTCCTCTGATGTCTCGTTCAACATGTCTATTGTCTCCAAGGGCACACCAAGTGCAGGAAAATCCCAAGCTATGGTGAGTATAAAAATCATCAGTAGGTAGCCATGAAGGCTTAAGGGAGTAGTAAGAGAGGTACTGAAGAGGGGAGAAATAGATAGAAAAAGGTGCAATAAAAGAGTACAGTAAAGGATTTCAGTAAAGGGGAACATCTCAACCCAAAAAGATAGTGAAGTAAGCTCATCCAAACACAAGGATCATGAAACTGTGAGAAGATGAACTTCTCATTGAGTCTTCTCTACTTATAGCAGGAGAGAAGAATCATCCAAACCTGATAAGCTAGACATAGAAAGCACATGGAATACCCCATGCATATTCACCTCTCCTGGAAGGATAGTATCCAAAACCCAAGGAGTGGGTACCCGAATAATATATATATATATATATATATATCCTCAGTCAAAGAAACCCAAACAAGAGAGTAAAGAGATCTCCATCTCACAAGCTCATCTTAAGAAAAGTGAGTCTCTAATAGTTCTAGATATAACCATCGATGCTTAGAATCCCATACGTCTTCTCTGATCTACAAGTCAAAGGGACTCAATCACTTCACCTTAATACTATCTACTTTGGAATCATCGGTCTAAACCGCACAGTTTTAGGTCACTTTAAAAGGATATTTCTTGTTGTGAAAAGATTCCATGTTTCTTGAGAGTCCAAATTCACGTCAAATCATGTCTCGTCATTATCTTTCAGTTGAGAGGTATTCTCAAAGTCAAGGACACATTCCCAGCTTGGATGGAGGGTGACACTCTATTTTCATCGAGGACCCATGCCTAGCCCGGATAGAGGGTACCACTCTAGTGTCGTTGAAGACCCATGTCCATCCCATATGTAGGGTGTTCATCTAGTGTTGTCAAGGACCATTTCCCATCCCGACTATAGGGTGCCACTCTAGTGTCGTCGAGGACCCATTCCCAGCCCGGCTAGAGGGTGCCACTCTAAGGTCATCAAGAACCCATGCCCAACCTGACTGGATGGTTTCACTATAGTTTCGTAGTGGAACATTGTCCATCCATGCTACATGGTACCTCTGAGAAGAATTCCAAGGAACAATGCTACATTCATCGGGTGTCTCCCCGAATAGGCATCACACCCAAAACATTGATCATTTCCTCGGACATGCATCACACTCAGAGCATCTTTCATCGCATCTCAAAAGCCTCTACGAAGGGCACCATTATGTTCTATGTAGAAAAATACACAGGATAGGATACTCATAGGACAAAATATGAGTTCATAAGAAGAAGATAGTAGATGTATAATTTTCATAAAGTGGTACACAGTGCGTGTGTGGGCCACACATGGTGTTGCCCCACCTCATCGCCTGTCCATGTACATAACCATAATTAGGTACCAAACTATGAACTAGTACCCTTAAGCATTTCATATTACTCCTAGAGTAATTCACACACCTATTCAAAAGAGAAATGATCACACGACGCTGGTCGTTGATCTGGAGGGACAAAAGCGTAATTACACTGGCATGCCTCCTCAAATAGCTCAAGAACATTTGAGCGCATCTCTTCATACATATTCTCCACTCTCAAAAGAGATGAGGTTGAACCAAGTTGTGGGTTCTCTTAAAACACATCAAAAGGTTATTCCACTGATATTCCTTTCATGTTTACGCATTTAATGAGATCGCGAATAAGGCTTCTCATATCTAAACATATCATGTGATTTTGATCCTTTCATAAAAACATTCTGTATCGACTATTTAGTCACCCCAAATGAACATCTGATGGAAAAGGTAATAATTTGGAGCATTGTGCTCGAAAGTCATCTCGTAGGCCCCACACCTCAATCTCAAAACAAAAAAAATGGATTATTCCATTGTGATCCCCTTGGAAAAACACACGAGGTAGACTACTCATTCGTCCAAAATGGATAATCGGTGAAAATGTTTCATTTCACCACAACACATACAAACCAAGACCCATGGTTCCAAAACCCTATCCTTGTCTTAAAAAACTAAAATGATCCTTGAAAAGTATATACAAGGACTAGGGTCATAGTTCCTATGATGATGTATCAAATGGACATTCTGTTTACAAGATATGTCTGAAGCAATGATTTCAAAATAATAATAATTAAATTATTATTATTTAATGGAGGTGTTTCAGAAATCTGGACCACAACAACAAGACTAAAAACTCCCAAATTATTATAAAAAGGTCTTCCTTGATTATAGGGTTGTGTGGCTGTAGACGACATGGTAATTGAATGCTCGTATCAAATGATATAGGCATTTAAACTACTGAGGCCCTAAACAGGATAGACTGGCCCGGTCCGCCCCACCTAATACGTATCGTGACCCGGACTTTCGGTCGTAGCATGACCCACCACATAGACCACATCCCATGTACCACTGACACCGACCAGCCCTCGTGGCCGGTCCACCATCTCAGATCTGGTCTGCGCAGTGCAGACCGGTCCGCGCTCCTCCCAACCAGGCCAGCTGGCCATCACCCTCAGGACCTCGTATCAACCAACAATATGTGAACCGTAGGTTGTGGTCAGTCCCCTGATCACACTTGGGATCCCCCACCTAGCCAACGTGTGCGCATGCCACCGGTTTCTCCTTAACACACCACCATAAAGCATGATGGATCATCCTGCTCCACACCCCCGGTCTCTACCGACTCTCTCGGTCGCGCCTCACTGCGCTGACCCAAGCACTCCCATTTTATAACTCACCTTGTCCTAGCACCTCTACACTATCCATCCACCAGCCTACAGACCCTGCCACCCCACCGAGCCGCATCAACGCCATCCTCTTCTACTCGGCACACCGGCCATCCATCATGTCGGACCCCCATCACAGCCTTCTTATGCACTTCATATCGGCCACACTACAAGAAAAATGGATTATACCAACACATATTTATTGATAGATAATATATCTATTGGTAAAAACGATAAATTCCAACAGATATTAAGTTTTATTGGTATTGATTTTATGTACCAACACTTGATTTTACCGAAAATTATATCTGTTTATATTGATCATTTAATACCAATAAATCTTTTATCAACAGTTAAATCTATTGCTTTATCATGTCAATACTAACATTTTGATATATGTATATTATTTTCAGTGAATGTTATAAATTATAAGTATTTTAATAAAATCATATAATCATATGTTTCCATCGAAAAATTATATGTTTTTGATATATATTATATATATATGATATCAAACTGATGATAAATGATTATAATTTTTTGAAAACTTGAATAAGATCAAATTTACACCAGTATAAAATACAAAAAGAAAACACTAATATATACATTAATTATATGTATATAATACAATTTTTTATTCATAATATATATAAATTTAAAAAAAATCATTATATATAAATTAAATATAAATTTATTATATATTAAGATATTTTTTTTAAAATTTTACCAATAAAATTACTCTTCTTGTAAATAAAATATTTTGTTATTATTATTATTTTTTATTTTTTATTTTTACTTTTCCTACCATGTCATTTCCCCACCCCATCCCCTGTCGTGTGCACCATCTAGGAGGATCCCTGAGTGCACACCTCCCTCCTCTTCTGGCCATGGCCGTCTCTCCTTTCGTTTTCTCTTGTGGTCTCCCCAGGTTAGCATCCCTTCTGCTCTGCTCTATTCTTCTCTTTTAGTTTTTCTTTTTGTTCTCTTTCTTGCGGTGCGTGTGACCCATCTGAACCCTCTCCCTATTTTGGGTGTCTTATTTGTTTATTCTTGAAGGTTATGGTTTTTGAGACTCGATTGAGGTTCTTTTTAGCCGCATTTGTTGAAGGTGTTTTAGGCTAGTGCATAATCTGTTCATGGGTAGTGAAAAATCTGTTCGTTTTAGGGTAGCATATAATCTGTTTGTTTTAGCCACGTTTATTAAATGAATTTTAGTCATTTTAGGGAAGTGAATAATCCTTTTAGGGTATTTCATAATCTGTTCGTTTTTTCCGCGTTTTAGCCGCATTTTAGTCATGTTTGTTGATTCTTTCTTGGTGTTGAACTGCTCATGCCGGGAAGTGTTAAAATCTGGGTGTCATACCATTGTTTATCTAACACCCCCATCATTCATGCTCACATCAACTGACCTTCCACCTAACCATTTCCTTATATTCACTTCTATATCTTTCCTATCCTTTAACATCACCAGGACATTACTATGTGGATGATTCTCACAAACATTGATGGAGTCAACTGGACCAAGCTTCAATAATTTCTCTTCAGCATCTGCTTCAAATTATGAATGCAGATTCACATCATATCTCATTTCAGAAGTAGTAATCATATGGAAAAGGATAAAAATAGTAGGAATCGACATATGGGAATCACCACAGCCACCCCATACAAGAATCTACCATTCAACCTAGTTTATTTTTCCCTCTTGTCCACTTGTTTGTTACGAATTTCTCACCTCTTTTCTCAAATATGGCTTGGGTCACCGACATGAGCGTATTGCAACCTAGTCGCAGAGGTGTGCCATCCAATATCTCTATAGCCCAAGAAAATGAAGGTTCATTCCAATATCTAACAAGTTCATCACCCTTTTTTCGTCATGTTTCCTTGTCAACATAGATATACTCTGGGAGTTTTTGTTTCATGGTCCTCCTTTATTAACCCGCACATGGAAAACTCCTCCACAAACTCATAAAAAGTAACATTATATTGAAATCCATTATCATAAACATATGTGTTTCATTTTAACTCAAACCAAGTGTCAGGAGAGATTTAGTTTCTAGTTATATTCATACAATTTTAAATTTTCTTTCAATAACATCTTTGTAACTCTATCCTTAAAACCTAATGTTTTTCATTGCAATTGGTTTTTCAGCTATTGAATTAGGTTTCATTAACAATTAAAAGTTGTGTCGTTATAAATTGAAAGCACCTTTACTAGAGTATGTGATTTATTTTAGTGTTTCTAGGATATAGAATTTTGAGTTCTGTGTCACTCTTAATTGAAATCAGTGTTATTCTCAATGGTTTTTTGTAAAGGGATTGATAAAATTCTTGTTATTTTTATATCATGTTCTATTATTTTGAGTTTTTGTGGTCACTTGTAATTTTTTTTACTTCTTGTAATTTTTCAGTTGTGCTCACTGGTTATATTTATATTCTATTGGTTGGTCACTGGATGAATAATCTTCTAGTTGTTGTAGTCTCTTGTTAGATAATCTTATGTTGGTTGTCTCCACTGGTTATAAGGGATCATATATCAATAGACAAACAGAATACACAAAAGAAAAATAAATTAGGTCCATTTTATGTCTATGAACATCCAAAATCTGGAGGTTGGGGGAGGCAAGAAGCTTTGGGAAAGGCTTTGAACAGATTTAGTTGTAACAAAAATAAAGGGTTTTTATCCGTTGAATCAAACAAACTAAATAAAACACTGATTGAAATTTCTAGAACATGTAAGAAACTATGATCAAGTGAAGAATCATGGAGGTTCTTGTTTGCACTGGTTAGATAATCCTCTTGTTGTGGTGGATGATATTTTTGTTTCATGATTTTTCATTTTTTATATCATGCATTTAAATGAAAACTATATACTAATTGTTGTGTTTGTGTGATTATATGTTGCTCGTGATGGTGTAAGTCTAAAATGGACAGGTGATGCTTGTGATCAATGTTGGGACATGTGTCGCTTCAAACATAGATGGGTGGTCTACAGCAATCAAAGGGATGATGGTGAAGTTTTCCATGTTTAGATCCACTACGGAGAAACCATAAGTTGGGCCTTCTAAGCTAGAAATCTAGTAGAATGACCTTATACGCCATAGTTTTTAAATTGGGGTCAGATTGCTATCTCGAATGAAGCCTATGGATGGGCATGCCAAAAACATCAATATGGGTATATCACTTTGAATTCAATTCCAATTTTATCAATAACATGAGAAGGATAAATGTCTTGACATGGTAGAAATTGATGGTTTTATGAAACATCTTTTCAATGTGTCTGGTGATAATAATACAAGAATAATGATGTTTTTACTTTTGTTTTTACCATTAGATTCCTCTACCACTTGTGGATGAAAAGAAAAAACCTATTTAAGATATTGAAAAGGAAATGTAATGTTCCATTGATGCCTTGAAAATGTGTATCATGAAGAGTTGAAAGGTGCTGCTTCATCCACAGTGTGTCATGGAGTGTGTAGAGCAGTCAGGACCGCATGTTTAAGGTAATATATTGATGCCTCATTTCTGTTTTAGTGTTCTCACTAACATATTAATTCCCCTCACCCCTTTATAATGCCATGGTTTGAAATATGGAATCTTTTTTAGTGTTCTCACTAATAATATATTGATGCCTCATTTGTTTGGGCAATTTATTGATCATCTGTGTAGGAAATGTTAGTAGAAGCTAAGTGGGTTTCAAATTGTTTGCGAAATCTAGAATCTATTTACTGTGTGTGAAATCTGGAATCTATGAAATCTGAAATTTTCATTTTTGGGAGAGTGTGAGAATCAAAGTCCTGGCCTACACAGTCTGTGCTTGTGACGCAACATTTCCAGCTTTGGAAGGGGTGGTATGAGGTCACAAAGAAGAGGCTGGATGTCCTACAGATAAGAAGATACTTGCTAAACCTATAGCTAGACAGTTTATTTGATGGATGAATCAATATTGACATGAATTTTTCAACATGAAGGTAAAGGGAAAATCCATCCACGAAAAAAGGTACATTCACTTCTCTTTCACCTAATTAATCAATTACCCTACTACTACATTCTAGTATAAATTCCCAATTATTTTTTGGACTGTTTCACTTCTATTTCTTCTTCTTTCTGCTGATTATTTTCATTACTTTCTCTATACTAATTATCATTCTAACATCTCTTTTGTACCGTGTTTCTATCCCTCATTGTTCTTTTGTGCTGTTTTTCTTTCCCTCATTTGTTGCCAAGCGTTTTTAAGCGTTCATTCTGGTATACACGTGATTCTGTGTTTCTAAATGTGTATTATATTTTAAGATTCAGATGGTTCTTTCAGGCCACATCTAAGTTTTAGAGGAGTGGCGTTTTTATATTTTTTCATTCCTTCCCCATGATCATAAAGCTTCCATTCTCATCAATTTGAATATTTTCACCTGGATAAGAGGCTTTTTGATCTAAGGTGTGAATACTAGCTATTCGGTCATAATTGAAGAATTCAAGTGAAAGAAGATCTTGAAATGTAAAGAAAGATCTTTGAGAACACAAATTCTGTATTTGAACTTGTTGCAGAATCAGATATGGAAGTAGTGATTATGGTCCAGGTGAGGAAAAATCCAATCTATCTCAATTTTTTGAATTTTTTTTAAGATGTCTTAAAATCTCTGATTTTATTTATATTTTCATGGATATTAACCACTATTTTTGCATAACATTTTATATTTTGTGTTCCCCTCACATTGATTATTTCCTTAACAAAAAAATCATGTGAATTGGAGTGAAGTAGCAGGTAAAAGGAAAGTCCATCCTAAAAAAGGTACATTCGCCTATCTTTCTCATAATTAATCATTTACTCATCTATAGATAACCACTGAAACACTAAAATGTTCACTAGTTAAATATGATAATAGTAATTAGAATGTATACTATAATTATAGGGTGGAAGGGAATATTTGTAGGCCCACACATATTATTATTTTGTATAAATATAACACAGACTGTTATATATATAGTCTATGCAGTCTATATACTCATCTACATTATTATTTGGTATAAATATAACATAGTGTTATATATTCAATCTATGCACACATGGACTGGTATCTACTTATTGCACAAACAACCGATGTGTGAAATCTAGAATATGTAATCTAATTTAATGTTTTAATTACGTTCTATCTTGAATATGGAATATTTTTTTATGTTATCATCATCATTGCTGATAGGGAATGTGAATAATATTGTGATTTATAGGGAGTGGGCATTCATATTTAGGTTTCAATTGATGGGATCCTCATGTTTCGTTTACTAATGAGTGTTGTAACCACCCATTGACAATCTTTTTGGATTTTCTTTAATTCTCAGGCTCGTTTTTGGCATTGCAGTGGCTAGGCTAATAATTTTTTTCAATGGAGGGAAGCATGCATTACTAATTAGGGCGACGGATTTTAACTCTTAAAATTAAAAAGTAAGATACTTCCTCCTCAACCCCCTCGAATTTTGATTTTTTTTACATTTTTTAATTATATGATAGAGGTGGCTTTGGATCTTGGTTTGATTTTTTGAAGTCATTGTTTAAAATGAATATTTCAATTTTATTCTTTGTTTGACTTATGTATCATTCCACCCACCACCTTTATATCCTCTCAAAGTACATTAATCCCTCACTTTCTCCTTTGAGAATGACCATAGAATATACCCCTTACCAGTGTAAGTTCTAACTCAATCTCTTAATCGCATCTCTCACGCCATCTCCCATGTAGGTGTACAATTTATTAGAGGGATGAATCAACATGGACATACATTTTTCAACTATCTGGTAAAAGGGAAAATCTTCCCAAGAAAAAAAAGGTACATTCACCTCTCTTTCTCCTAATTAATCAATTACCCTGATATAGAAAACCATTGGAAAGCTGAAATGTGCACTAGTTAAATCTGATGAGAGTAATTAAAAAGTATGCTGCAATTATTAGGTAGATGGAATATTTTTAGACTGTGCATATTTTTATTTGGTATAAATATATTATGAATCGATGTCTATAAATGTATATTTTCTTGTTGTGCATGTACTACCTTTGTTGAAAGTCAAAAGTAAGTTCAATACAAATGCATGAAGTTCAACAAAAATGTTTATTTCTTTTTGTGTAGGTACTAACCTTATCCCTATGGTGTAAGCATATTTTTTTCACTTTTCTTTACCTCCCTCAATTCCATATGATGTCTTTTCTCATCTATGTGCTCATCTATTTGTGCAGACTGGAGCTAGAATGGATGGGGATGGAGTTGACATAGACTGGAGTTAGTATGGATGGGATGGAGCTAGAGCTGGCATGGATGGGACTAGAGTTGGATGATCTGACCTAGACTGGAGTTGAAATGGATGGGGTTGGAGCTGACATGGATGAGCTGGAGCTTCTAGTGCTGGAGTTGCTGTCGATGAAGGGTTGAAGCTGTTTTTGGGGGTGGGGTGGGGTGGGATTTGTGGTTAGGGTTGTTGAGTGATAGAATTTTGGAATAAAATTGGGGGTGGGGTAGAGTTGTCTAGTGATAGAATTGTGTAACAATATTAGTGGGGATAAAAAAAGTTCTTTTTGTAATGAATTTTATTATTAATAAAATTAATTCTTGTCTAATTTTTAACATGTGTTAAAATCGTCTTTGGTTTAATAATTAAAAAATATGTATTATATATAATAAATTAATAAATATAATATTAAATAATAGTGACAATAAAAATATATAAATTTTAATTAAAATTAATTTATAAACAAATATTATATATTAATAATATTTTTACCAACAGATAAATTTTTCACCATAACCCATTGATAAAAACTTTAACCAACATATATATTATCTGTTGGTATTATTATAATTGCAACAGAACTATTTTATCTATCGCAAAAATATTTAGTGACAAAGTTTTTACCAAAAGTTTAGTGACATAGACATATAAGTTGGTAAAATGTTTTACCAACAGAAAATTCACTTTTACTAACATATATTACCCTGTTAGAAAAAGTGAAATATTTTTTAGTGCCACACTAGTGATATAATTGTAGATCTAGAAGTTGGTTTTAAATCCCCACAATGAAACCTTCGAAACGCCAGGCTCGAATTGAAAATCTGATGAATGATTCATGTGTCCAAAAATTATAGCAGGTATTTGTTAAGAAAGGAACAAAGAAGGAGGTTTCAAACAGAGATCGATGGTCATGTCCATGCATCCATCAATGATTTTGAAATTATAAAATTAAGAGAAAAGCAGACGAACCTATATTCAATGTAGAAATTGAATGAGAACACAAAAAAAAAGATTTTACCTCAAATTGGTGTTTTGTCGTTGGCGATGCGTCTGTTGCGATCCTAGTTCAGTCCACCATGGTTTCAGAAAATATTGATCCTCGATCTGATGAAGAAAAATAAAGAACAATGAATAATGGTTAGAGAGAGGTGAGGGAGAGAGATAGTGGATTAGGGCCAACCCTAAACTCTTAAACTTCTCTTTATAAAAGCTCTTCTTAGTGGGGAAATCCAAAATTCCCGCACCCCAACTTTTCATGTCATGCCTAGGAAAAACAGACCATTTTCAACTCAATGAAGGTCTTGGATTTCCAATCCTATTACCCATTTGAAAGTTATAGGGATTGGTTTTTAAGATAAAATAATTATTTTTAATTATATTTAAGGACCATTTTTCCTTTGGGTGATGTTTTTCACATAAGTCTTGCACCGAAAAAATTTATTCCCCAGCTAGGGTAAATATCGAATTTCTAACACAACCATGGCTACAAATTTCTGAACTGAGCTACCATTTTAGAGATATCCCATTTCAAACATGTTCATAGTACAAAAACACTTAATATTTTTATATAATTTATTCCAGGCACATTGGGCCTTGGAAATGCACGTCGTCCTAATACCTAGCTCAATAAATATATGTAGAAATATTCCAAAGTCTTACAAGGTGAAAAATGGGTCTCTACATTATTCCCTCCTTCACAATTGTAATCCCAAAAAAGAAAAACTAGGGAAAAACTCGGGATAATGGGATCACACTTGGATCTACTTCTCCCAGTAGAACCTGCATGTTACCATGCTGGCACAACACGCAAACCTATGGGATGGTTTTTCCTCGTAATGTCTTCACATGTCGATGATGTGAATAGGAACATGCATGTATCTCCTCAACTACAACATGTGGGAGACGTCGTTCACTTACTCCAGCTATTGGGGGTAGGGTAAGGTGGTATTCAACCTCTCCACATCTTTTCATGGTCATGAATGACCCGAAGAATCTCGGGGGATAGTTTACTTCCCTGACTAAACCTCTACATCCAACGTTGCAAATGGGATCACCATTTTTCCCTAGAACAGGGTCTCATGATTCCTATATTCATAATATACATTTGGTGAAAAAATCAAGGATATATGGTCATATAAGATTCCACAGTCGATGCATCTCAACCAAGACACTTACATGCTTGGGAAGTGAAGGAGTCATCATCATTGACTAAAGAACAATATACCCTTCTACTTCGCCAGGGTCAACTATAGGAAATCTAACTGTTCTGAAACTTACCACACTATGCAATCCTAGGACTTCCTACTAAGGTCATATGCTAAAATGTTTCACCTTTACTAGAGTATAGACTATCTCAAATTCATTGTCCTATAGGAAGGTCAACCAGCATCACCACCTTATATTCAATTTTCTCTATGTGAAGTTGTCCCTAAGACTTTGGTGGTCTACACAACCCATAAAGTGATCTCCCATAAACTAGTGTCTCCACATCCTTACGGTGAATACTACAACTACCAACACTAGATAGTGAGTTGTGTAGTTCTGTTTGTGGGTTCTACATTATCTTGACATGTACATGATAATTGCAGTATCAATAATTGATGTTTATCACACAAGGTACTAACAAACAAGGTAGGTGAGTAAACTCATCCAACCCCAAGGGGCAAGAAACAGAAATCATGTGGCATATCTCATGTGTCTTTTCTCCTCTTGCAAGGAGATTAATCCCAAAAACAGGTACTCTACCAATCCCACTAGTGGAATCACAAGAGAATGGAGGTCAAGTATTAAAACTCTACTAGAAAATCCATGTCCTGCTCTGACACTCCATTCCACAACTCCTCAATGAATGCACAAGTCATAGGGACTCATCCACCGCACCTCAATACTATCCACATTGGGTGGCACAAAATTTCCCTCACAGATTCTCTCACATCACAAAAATGTGTATCAATGGGGAAGGACCCCTCTTCCTCGTACATTCGTAGATATTTCAAAAAACACTGACATAAGGTTCCACCGAATCACCCTGGTTAAACCTCAAGTAAGGACAATGAGAAAAGATTACTTTACTCAATGGATAACAATTTCTAATGAAAATATTAAAAAAGACACAATGTGTACCTTTTATCACCTCATAGCTTGCAGAATATTAGACATCCAAAGATTGTGGCTATTTTTGGACCCAGCTTCCAGCTTTCTGAGTCTACTGTGGGCCTCCTGGTGGTTTTGGAAAGACCTCACAACATCTTCCCCCACCTCCAACTCCACCTACTCCTCTACTAGCACAACCTCCTTATGAACCACCCTGATCACGATGTTTTCTATACCGCAGTGGTCCCCTATTGCATGTATTGTGTTATAAGAACATCTGGTCAAGTAGTCTCATGCCAAGTGACTTCTCCTATCACAAACAAAACATTATCCCTTCTTAGGTTATCCCTGCACTCTGAACCTCCTCGTACCCATATGACTACATGCCTAAGACCAATTATGGAGAGGCATCCTATGTCTAGATCTTGTCAATTGTCGTCCTCTAGTCACAAGAGACATATTGGCTATGTTTCACCCACTACCACAACTATATGTATGGTGTACCTCTGAGAGAAAGATCTCTTTCAGCAACATCTACTCTAGTACCCAGACATATATGTGGATTAACAAGGGTACTATGACAGCACATATCGGTATGTGGAGTCCCTTATCAAACTTCTGTGATCAGAAGTAATAGTTATAGATCATGTCTCAAGAGTAGTGGGCAAGGTGTGTGAACCTAGTCACATACTCAGTCACCTTCATCCCTACCTACTGTAATAGAAGGATCTCTCGAAGTCAAACGGAGCAGAAGTCGGAGGGGTAGAACTCCTCAAAAAATAGTTGTTGGAATTCTCCCCATGTGAGAACCAACTCATTATGTATCTGAGTAACCAAGCTCCACCAATGCCCAACTGGTCTATGGAAAAAAATTGGCAGCCAGAGCCACCATTTGATCAGCCAGTGTCTGTGAAATCCTGAAGAGGGGGACCATCGACTCTAGCCAAAGATTTGTTGTCTGAGGGACTGACTCAATGTAGAACCTCAGAAGTCTCTGGAACAAGAACTTGTGAACTTAATTTAGCCTACACACATCCTCATCCTTCTTTGTTGGGGTTTTCAACTACTCAACAGGTGGGGGTGCTACTACCTACCCACTTAGAGAAAGGGGCTCACATGATGGTTCCTGAACTGAGTCCTCGTCACTCACAGGGTCATCTTCACAAACTATAGCTAGTATCCTTATTGGCTATCGTTGCAGATACATTTTCAATGTTATCCATAAGTACCATATATATATATATATATATATATATATATCTCCAAAAATGGGAAGATAACTTGAGAAGGATAGTCAAATACTCAATCCTATATGATGTATCTATCATTGATACCTACAAAAACTATCCAAGGGTGTCGAGTCGACAAGCAGGTAGTCATGGTCCTAGTGAATGTATATGTTGGCTACTTGTACAATCTGTGGAGTCCATGTCCTGAGATCCACTCTCGAGATACTTCAACAACCATTTCCCTAAACCCAACTAAAACCATTTTAGGGAAACATCAAAACAACGTCCCAAGGGTCAAACCACCATTGATACCACTTTTTCATGACCTGACCCATGCCAGGCTCGATTGTCGACTACCCAAAGCTAGCCTCTATAGGCCACAAGCTAGGGACTAGAGTTGAAGGCACAAAAAACATGGGGAGGCATTTTCCTAAGAACATGTACACACAAATGCAACCAACTCAATGAAAAAAGTGCAGAGGGAAAAGAAATCAAGACACGCAAATTATATATATAAACCACATACATGCATAGATCTATAAATAGTAAAAGTATAGAAATGTAAAGCTGAAAAGGGATAGGGTAAAAATTAACACCCAACTAGAAAAGTGCCACAACCCAGCAATATGTGAAAAGATAAAACAAATGGGAGAGTCCCGCTCTTGATTCCCAAGCTACAAACACCACATGTGGTCCAAGTACCCTATATCCCTAAGCTCTTATGATGTCACGATCAACCTATCTATCATCTTTAATGGTACACCATGTGTGGGAAAATCCCAATCATGGGTGAGTATAAAAATACATAGTAGGAAGCCACAAAGGCACAAAGAATCAACAAGAGAGGTACTGAAGAGGGGAACAATAGATAGAAATAGGTTCAATAAAAGAGTTCAGTAAACAGTGCAGTAAAGTAGTGCAGCTTAACCCAAAAAGATAGTTAACTAAGCTCATTCAAACACAAGGATATATAAATTGTGAGAATATGAACTTCTCATCTAGCCTTTTCTACCTATAGTAGGAGAGCAGACTTTCCAAACCACGAGAAGCTGGACTAGGAAAGCATGTGGCATGCCCCGTGCATCTTCACCTCTCTTGGAAGGAGAGTAGAAAAAACCCAAGGAGTGGGTACCAAAATAGGATATATATATATATATATATATATATATATATATATCCTTAGTAAAAGAATCCCAAATGAGAGAGCAAGGGGATCTCCATCTGACAAGCTCAGCCCAGGAAAAGTGATTTTCCAACTGTTCTAGAAGTAACCATTGATACCTATAATCCCACACAACTTCTCTAAACTACGAGTCAAAGGGACTCAATCACTACACCTTGATATTATCCTCTTTTAATAGGTATATCTCATCTACATGGTTTTAGGTCGCGTCATAAGGATGCATCATGGTGAGAAAAGAGTCTCTCTTTCTTGAGAGTCCAAAGTCATGTGAAATCATGTCTCATAATTATCGTACAGTTGAGAGTTCATCTCAAAGTCGAGGACCCATGCCCAGCCCGACTTGAGGGTGGCACTCTAGTGTCATTGAGGAACCATGCCCAGCCTACCTGGAGGGTTCCATTCTAGTGTCGTAGAGGACTCATGCCCAGCCCGAATGGAAGGTACCACTCTAGTGTCGTTGAGGACCCATTCCCAACCCAGTTGGAGGGTTCCACTCTAGTAAGGACCTATGACCAGCCTAGCTGGAGGGTGCCACTATAGTGTCGTCGAGGACCCATGCCCAGCCTGGCTGGAGGTTTCCACTATAGTGTCGTCGATGACCCATGCCTAGCTAGGCTACAGGGTGACACTCTAGTGTTGTCGAGGAATAATATTCATCAATGCTAGATGGTAAATCTTGGAAGAATGTTGAAGAACACTTCTACAGTCATCAGGTGTCCCCTTGAATAGATTTCACACTCATAAAATCGAACATCGCCTTAGACAAGAATCACACTCATAGTATCTCATATCGCATATTAAAATCTAATGGGAAGGGAACCATCATGTTTTGTGTAGAGAAAAACATAGGACATGCTACTCACAGGCCAAAACCTAATTTCAGAATAATGAGATATGAGAGGTAGAAGATTTATAAAGTGGTACACAACATGTTTTTGTCTCACACATCGTGTGGTCACGTACCAAACCATACTCGGGTAATAAACTATGAAGAAGTACACCTAGGCATGTTGGCTTACTCCCATAGTACTCGACAAATCTAGTGAAAAGGCGGAAGACTACATGACACTCGTCGTTGATCCGGAGGGACAAAAGCGTAATTATGCTGGCACACCTCCTTAAACAAACTAATAACATTTGACCACATATCTACATACATATTATCCATTATCACAAGAGTCAAGGTTGAACCAAGCCTTGAGTTATTTTCAATCATGTCAAAAGGATCTTCCAATGATATTCCTTTAATATTTCCACATTTAATGAGATCACGAATAAGGCTTCGCACATCCAAAGATATCATTCCATTGTGATCCTTGCGGAAAAACACGCAATCTTGACTATTTATTCTCCCCAAACAGACATCCAATGGAAAAGGTTATAAGTTGGCACATTGCACTTGAAAGGTGTCTCATGGGGCCTAGGCCTCAGTCCCAAAACAAACTAAATGGATTTATCCATTGTGATCCCCTCAAAAAAACTCATGAGGTGGAATACTCATTCGTCTAAAATGGCTAACAGGTGGAAAAGTTTCATTTCACTCCAACACGTGTGAACTGGGCCCCGTGGGGCCTACACCATGTCCTTGGTTTAAAACCCCAAAAAAAGTCTTGAGAAGTCCACACAAAGACTAGGGTCACAGTGACTCAAAATACACATCAAAAAAACATCCAATTTTCAAGATAGGTCCAAAACAAGATTTATGAATAATAACAATTAAATTATTATTATTTAGAAGAGTCATTTTGTGCATCCTCACCCCAAGACCAAGACTAGAAAGCACCAAAAAAGACTAAAAAGGTCCAACTCGATAAGAGGGTTGCATGGATGTAGAACGAACACAAATCAGAAACCCCTATAAAAATATACGGGCACTTAAATTTACAATGCCCAAAACAGGCTGGATCGGTCTGGTCCAACACTCTGCACGGCCCGTGGCCCATGAGCCACCAACAATGACCGATCGTCATAGATGGTCCTTCACCTTGGATCTGGTCTGCACAATGCAGACCAGTTTATGCTCCTCTCGACTAGGCCAGCTAGATGTCTCCCTTATAACCCTACTTCAACTACTGACCTGTGAACTGTAGGTCGTGGTCGGTCCCCTGGTCGTGCTTGGGAGGCCCATCCTGGCCAACGCACGCTCCGACTACCAGTTCTGCCTCAATGCGCCGTTAGACTCCCCGTCAGAACGACCTACTTCACACCCCCAGTCTCCTCTATATCTCTCAACTATGCTGCCCCACACCGACCCCAACATTTCTTATCTTCAGCTCCCCTCAGCCTAGTACCTCGATGCTATCTAGCCACCGACCTACTGACCTCGCCGCCCCGCCGAGCTAGATCAACGCCTACTTCCTCCGCTCGACCCATCTTCCTGCCATCGTGATAGACCCCCATCACCACCTTCTTTCTCATGTCATACTAACAACTCTGTTTTTTATATTTTAGATCCGATAGTTGATCAGTAATCCCTGCGACAAAACCTTCACAACACCGGGCTTAAATCAAAAATCTGATGAACGATTCATGCAATTGGAAATTATAGTAGGTATCCACGAAGAACAGAAATAATAATGGGGTTCTAAACAGAGATCGATGGTTGTGTTCTTGTGACCATCGATTATTTTTCAATTCTATGATGAAGAACCAATCATATGAAACGATATTTTAAGTAAGAATTAAATAATAACTCAAAATAAAAATGATCCTACTTTGAATCGGTGTTCTATCATTGGCGACATGTCCGCTGTCATCATGCTTCATTCTACCGAGGTTTCAGTGGATATCTATCCTTGATCTAATGATGGATAACAAAGAAAAGTTAAGAACATCTATAGAGAGAGAGGAGAGAGGAGAGAGAGGGGATTAGGGCTAACCCTGAACTCTTAAACATCTATTTATAGAAGCTGCACTCGGTGCAGAAATTCGAAATTCCCAGGCCCCCACTTTTTATGTCGCACCTAGGAAAAACACTCCATTTTGAAACCAAGAGTGCTCTTGGATTTATAATCTGAGTGCCCATTTCAATGTTACTAGAATTGGTGTTCAAGATAAAATAATTGAATTTAATTATTTTAAATTACTATTTTTCCCCTGGGTGGCGTTTTTCACAGAAGTCCTGCACAGACAAAAGTTATGCCTCATCTAGGGTAAACGCCTTGTTCCGAACTCAACTGTGGCCTCAGATTTCTGATTTGAGCTACCTTTTGAGAGATGTCTTATTTTTAACATGTTATTAGTTAAAAAACACTTAATATTTTTGTATAATTTATTTCGAGTACACCAGGCCTCGGAATTGCACGTTGTATCAACGCCTAGCTCTGAAAATATATGTAGAAATATTAAAAAGTATTACAAGGTGAAAACCAGGTCTCTACAATTTGGATATTATTAAATTTAAATTCCCTATATAAAAGGTTAATTATGGAAAATGAAAAAAATGGAACTTTCCTTACCTTTAACATTTATAAAACTTTGAGATAAGTAAAAAATATCATATTTTTGGTTTTACATATCCTTTTGAAAAATAGATGGGTTATTTTATCATAATAATTTATCAATAATTTTTATATATGAAAAAGATACATAAAATTCTTAAGAAACTCCAACGTAGTGATTATTTAGTTAATAATTAACTAAAATAAACTACACTACATATATTAAAAGTGAAGTGAATTGATTGAATTATTGTCTTTAATTTTTTTAATATTAATATATCATATTAAACATGTTTAAACTTAATATAATTGAATTAAAACATTTGTTTGATATTTTAAAATTAAAATTAAATAAATAATGTCAAAATTAACATTATTGTTATTTTACAATAACTCATATTTTATTAAATTATATAAAATAAATAAAAATATTATATTATTCCAAGTGATTTTTAAGTGTTAAAATATATTAAATATGGCCTGTTAATAGACGAATTTATCTTTTATAATTAATTTATTGACCCATATATTGTAAAAATATTGTTTGCATGGTCCTGGTTTAAGTAGTGTTTTGCGCGTCACATGCACTTGTTTTAAAAATTTATTTCCAAAACACATGAGATGTTTGTTTATTAAATTAGGTTTCATATTTATAAATCAGTAAATCTATATTAGATAATAAATCTTATTTTATTTTAGTCTTAATGGTTAAATTACTTAGGTTAGAAAACAAGATGCTTTAATAAAAACAAAAATAATAAAATTGTGGAATCTTAAAAGTTAAGGGACCAATTTATTAAAATGAACATATTTTAGTGTGGTGTAGATTTTTTTAGAGATTAATTTCACATTAATCCATTATTTTCTAATTTTAGAGGCATATTAGGTCAGTTTGATCTCCCATACTGAATACATTTTGGTATTTACAAGAGTGTCACTCCCCCTCCACTAAAAAAGGCAAGCACTCTGACCCTTCCTCAAACCTCTCAAGCCACTTTAGATCATCCAAAATCTGACCAAATAGTCTCTAAAAATCCCAAAATTACTCTTTTAAGAATACATTTGGGCATAAATCCTTCCAATTAATCCCTTAGGTGCAAACTGAAAGGAGTTACCAGATTAAGAGGTAACACCCTCCCTCAAACTCCTTTCTTTTTATTTTCTTTCCCCACCACCGCAACTCTCATTATTCCACAATTGTATAAAAAAATAATATAAAAAATATAGAATTTTTTTTATTCTAATGGTTCTACCTAAACTTACACACATATTCATATCATGGGTAATTAACATGCTGTTTATGTGTACGATGAACAACCGCCTCATGAAATGATGATTGTTCATTTTTCCTTTACCGCCTCTCATGGTGGAAATTATTATGGACAATATATTTATATATGATATATATAGTATATATAAATTCCTTATTATTCTAAATTTTTATTTATAACATTCATTTATTCTTTCCAACTTGTGTAAATATGATAATTTCGTTTGAGGAAATGTGAAATACCACCCCCTCAAAGTGATATGATTCATTTACAAACTGCATGGAATGTATTGAGGATGGTTTTACTGAAATTATATGATATATATGATATAATAATAATTATTTAATAATTATATATATATATATATTTGTGTGTGTGTGTATTTTACTTTCTTTCTTTCAACACGAAAATTAAAAGAAAATAGTGTTCATCCATACGTACGACCTAATGTCTCCCTGAACGGTGTATTCTGTTTCATAATTATATATATTATATATTATTAAAATAAAAACATACTAAATAAAAATGATATTTTTATCATGCTTTAAATTATGGAAATCAAGATATAAGTTTAAGGACCAAAGATATAACAAATTAAGGCACATGCAAAGAACAAAGAAAATATTACTTGAAGTAGAACCTTAACATAGAATTGTTAACAAGTGGATAATATAAAGTAATACTTTAACCATATATGGTATTATATATAATTATATGGTCCTATGATATATGTGTAATAAACTTATATTTATTATATAGTATTTTGAACAAGTATGACAAGAGTCAAGACAAAAGGTAAGGCAACTTCATCTCATATTTTTTTTTATTAGATACATGCTTCATTCACCACACATTCCTTTTGTGTGGTTTTTTTACTTCCCATGGACGTTTTATATGATTAATATACTTAAATTTATGGTTATTTACATATCCATTTTTTGAAATTTCTTTCATGGAATTTATGTTTCAAAATTTACCAAATCCGTAAAGTAATTTTGTCTCAATTTTCCTTCTTCAAGACAAAAGTCGTGTTATGCATCAATATTTTTCCATGAGGTGTATATAATTACATATAAATGTTATATAATGAATCTACTTATTTTAATGATATTTTAAGTATAATTTAATTCTTTTTTATTACATGGTGAGTATGGTTCATATTACCAAGTGGTAAGAGTGGGTTTAAACAATCTCATCACTTTTCGAGATTGTTTATGTTTATGCTTCCTTTGATGAAATATTATGATACATATCTTGATAACTCTCATGGATTTCATCTCATATTGTTATTAATTATATATTCATGTTTTGGTACCATTTTCCAATTCCTTCTTTACATAATATAGTTAGGAAAGTGTTTTTAAGAAAGCATGATTTTACCCTCTCTTCAGTTAGAAATATGTGTTTCTTCAAAAAAAATGTTTTCTAAAGAGGGTTTCCAAGAATATTCTATTAATATCATATGATACTTAAAATTAATTTTTACACTTTTTGTATTTTACCAATTTTTCAAAGGAATATTCTTTTTTTTTGAATGATGCTTTTTTCTAACATTTTTACCATGAAAAAGAAATGTTCTTTTTACCTCGTGTAACATGTATAAATATACCTACCATCACGTATTTGAATCTTTATTTTAATGTTTAAAAGGTTAATTTTTAGGATTTTTTTTAAAATAGATTTTCAAAGAAGTGGTTTTCAAAATATTTTCCATCTTATATTAAAACTTTTCAAGGAAAAATTGTTTCGAAAGTATTTCAAGGTTTTATATATGTGTTACAAGAAAAAAGGTTTCAAAAATGTTTTCAATGGTTACTTTATAAGTTTTAATGTTTATTTTCATGAAAATGGTTTCAAAAAGTTTTATGTTTTAATAATAATTTTTTTAATTTAGAAAGGATAATTTTATCATGGTGTTTTTTAAAAAATTATTTAAAAATTATTTTCCATCTAGGATAAAATCTGTCAGTGTTAGTCATACATTTATTTTTAAATTATTCAATGTTTGTCTTCATATTTTATATCTTAATGGTTTAATTTTTATGGAATTGTGTCTAGAAAATCTGTTTCTATTTTATGGATTATATTTCTATTAAACTCGGTTATTTTAACTATTTGTGATTTGATAAAATAAATATGAAACCTATTTATTTTTTCATAGGTGAAGGTATAATTTCATGTTTATGAAACCCATATCGTTTCATGGGTTATGATATTATTTCTTATGATTTTATAGGACATGTTTGTATGATTTTATTATGAGATGGGTTGTACCTATATCTTCTTCTAATACATTGGTAGATGATAAATGTTTTATGAGCTCAAAGGGTGCACGAGAGGGTATCCCATGCCTAAAACAAGAGGATACAAAAAAGTACATCCAAAGACTGAAATAAGAGGGTACACAAGAGGAAATCCCAAGCCCGAAACTAGAGGGTACACAGGAGCACATCCCTACCATGAAACAAGAGGGTACACGGGAGAGAATCTCAATCCATAATTAGGTACACAAGTGATTAACCAAAGCCAAACATGTTACAAAGGCCCTCGTATTCCAAATTGACATAGGGTTTTTATATTCTTATGTGTCTTCCAAAATTCCAAGTCCTCTTATTATAATATGATTTTATGTCTCATGTTCCTTATTTCCTTATGATTCATGTCTTATTAACTATAAATATATATTCCATGAATTATGTTTATGATATTGGATATGAAAGGTATGATCTTCTAATGTTGTGATCACATTCTCATACCATTATGTTTATGTATTTGCTTATATATATCACTTGTTTACCCATAATAAGCATATATGATCACCCATTTTTTATATTTCCTTTCCCAGGTTATGAAGATATTTATTAAGTATGATGTGAGTAAGAAGGTTTCAAGTAATGAAGAAACTAGAGGGAGATAATGTATCTCACTCATGTACTAGTTTTTAAGTTTCCATGTTTCCAAAGTCACTATAGTAATACAGTCTTTGGGCATCTATTTTTTGTAATATTTTAAGTATTCCTAAGAATTTGTGTAATGTCTATGTATATAAAGACTTGGTCATTCAAAATTACCATAAAAAATGTGTGTTACGTATTAACATAATATTCACTTTGTGCAAGAAAATAAGGCTTAACTAAACACCTATTTTTACACTCCTGAGGGATATTCTTTGGTTCTTCATATTATCTTTACAAACCTCTATAAAGTATTTATTTCATTATTTCTTTTTTGATTATAAGATAACTCATCTTAAGGTTACATAGATCAAATTCATATTTATATAAAGGAATAATGGGAAAATAAAAAAATATAAAATAATAAGTCTATTAATGGTTGTATTCCTTTTTATGATTATGATAATATCCCTATATTGTAAATGTTATTTCAAACGCGTTAACAATTTTGATTTTAGTAATTGTTGTAACTATAAGGAACCATGTATGTGAAGGTCAATCCATATATTACCTCAATAAGAAACCCATAATAATGGGAGATTGATTGAGAAACCTTGTGATTATACCAAACCAGCAACAACAAAATTTGATATCATTGTGTATATAGTCAAAGTACCAAACAATGTTAGGAAGATAATGATGGATTATCATGTAAGATTAAGTGATGAGTATTATGAAGGAAAAAATGTTCAATTTTCTATATGTAAAAAAAAATTAAGGCAACACCAAGGGATTTTACTTAATGGGGCTAGAAGATTATTTTCTTTTGAAAGAAGGGGTAATTGAGAATCAATATATCTTATTAAAATTTAAAGGTTGGTTATAAAAATGTGAGTGAAAATATTAATCCAAAGGAACCACTAATGGTCAGATGCCTTATGTTCGTAATTCATAAACATTACCTAATTCAGTATCATAAATCTAAGGTGGATAAGAATTTTTGTTTGAAACAACATCCACAACCAAGGGAGAAATGTGGAACTCATTTAATAAATTTTGAAGACGGGGATTGTGATGATTAAATACCCAACTTTAAAATTGTAAATATGGGATCATTATTCTATAAATTATATGTTTCTTATATTTTTTTGAAGTTTACCATGCTGAAGTTTCTTTATGAAATAAAATATCTAGTAGTATGATGGTTTCTTTTCTATATCTTAAGTTTATGAGAATATAAATCTCTATATGGGTCCTTTATATGGATTCAATTTAATGGATTTAATATTTAAAAATTTAACAAAATTCATTGATCATGGTTATATTACCACAAAATACATACGATTACAAATGTATGGGGGTGGAAACACTAACCAATAAGCACTATAGAGAAATATTAATGGCATTGTAATAATATATGACACTAACTAGTCATCTTATTCATTATCCTTAAATTCACTACCTCCATGTGTAGGCATTGATGTATCTCAAGAAATTTAAATCACCATGCCAATATTTTATATAGAATACAATCCCAATTCAACACCACTATTAGACAATTACACGGTGGCCGGGTAAAAAAATGAGGCCACCTAGTGATATTAGTGTTGGGAGAAACTCATGAATTGGCATCAATGACATAAATCATGTGATCCCATGCGGTGTGTATGGGAAATATTTTTGGTCTTGGAAGGATATATTTAGAAATATGTGATTCCACCTGATATTGACATGATGAGGTATCTATCCCCCACCAAACATTAGTAGAGAGTGTTTTTAGGAGCAGGTTGTGCCAAAACTAGTGCAACAGGTGGGAAAAGAGATGTGTGGTTATATACTGAAGCTGATAATAGTGGAAGTCAATAAGATAGAGGTGGAGTAGGATAATTCATTAGATTTGGCTACTGTAAAAAGGGTTGGGAGGGTTTTGAACATGGATCTTAATGAGCCTTACAAGGAAGAGGATAATTATTCGTCGACTTCATCATTCAACCTCAACATTTCTTCTACACCACAATGTTGAGAAACTTGAGGAGATGAAATATAGTTCTATGTCATGTAGATACTATAAAAATAGGGTACCATATTTATTTCCTTGAACCAATTTATGATAATTTATTACAATAATTTTGAACTATGAACTTAAAATAAAATAAAATAGTCCATTGCACAAAATCTTGAGAGGTATTTAAGTCAAATGATTTAGAAGAAACACATTATTAGGATTATTCTTATTATATTTGAATAAATTTTATTGATAACTCATTATAAAATTAAATCTCATGTCATATTATAACAACATGAGGTTTTAGATCCTGTAAAGATAATATATAAGAAAACAATTTTCAATAACATATCTTCCACACAAAAAAACAAAAATAAATAATTTATAACATGTTAAAATATAATTAGTAATTAATCTAATATGGTATTAAATTATAAATCATTACCTTTAGAAGATAAATAGTTAATATGAGTTGAAAAGGGTAGTTTTCAATAAATGGTTTTTTTAAATATTCTATTAAATGATAAATTTGAAGCGTTTATAATTTTAATTATATAAAATGAAACTATTTTTTAATTGAGAATATAATGATTTAGTTATTAATAATTTTTGTACATTTTCAAAAAATATTGTTTTTTGTACAAAAATTGCAAGATTTACAAAAATTATAATTTCAATGATTTGATCACTCTATATGAATAAAATAGAAAATTTAAAAACAATTAAATAAATTAAATAAAAATTAATCCATAATATTATTCATTTTTAAATATTCTTTGTATATATAAAATTTGTGACACACATTCTAAGGACTAAAATAAAATGTTTCCTTAAAAACCGTTCTAGGATTTTCTTTTAATTTTGTAATATTTTGTTAAAAATTAAATAATTAATTGATTTTAAAGTTAAATAATTTTTTTTTGTATTATAATAAATTAATATCTATCAAAAAAATTATTAAATATGATAATTTTATCTTATAGATAAATTTAATGCATGAAAACGCAATTTACTAAAGACAATTTTTTTAGAATAAGTATGCTTATTTTGAAACTAAAATTTCTTGACCATAACTATTTTATTAGATAAAATTATTTACATATTTAATATTAAATTCTAAAATATTTTATAATCTAAAATTTTATTATGGTTATTTTAATTAACTACCATGGGTAAAAAAGAAAAGTTTCTTAGGTAAATGTACCCTTGGGAAGAACAAAAGTAAAATGGAAAATCATTAAATCACTCAAGTATGCCTCCAAAATGAGTGTATAAGAGATATTTTAGACCTAAACATGTCACAAAATCCATATTTCTTAAATATTATAGTCTTTTACCAAGAACAGTGTAAATATATCCCTATTCCATGAAAATAATCCCATATTTCATTATTTTTATCCCAATACCTTCAATTTTAAGGGGACTTCTAAGGAAAAAGAGGGTCTCCAATGTAAGTATTATCTATTTTTTTTTATTTTATTATTAATTTTACTCTTAAAATTATTTTATACACCATTTTAATATAATGAATTTCGTATCATTATAATAAATAAATTATATAAATTGTATAACCCTTTTTATTCATTTCCTTCTTCTTATAAAAACAGTGGAATGAAAATTGTGAATGTGCACAAAATTCCTCATCCATAAAAAAAAATTTCTCCATTTTTATTCTAGTTTTTAATTATTTATCCAAAAAAATATAATCTTGCTCAAAATCATAAAAAAATTAAAACAATATCATTATTCTTATTAAATAATGATATTATGTCAAAAACCTCTTTAACCATACTCACCAATCGAGTTAAAATGTGTTCATGTTTGGGTGGGTTTAACCACCAATATGAATGATGATTTAAATTTTATCATGGAATAATATGGGAAAATAAATACTAATATTATTATACATTAATAATAAAATATTTATTATTTTAGGATTTTGGGAATCTTTATATAAGGTATATAATTTATTTTTAATAATTCATCATTGATCACAAAAATTACCGAAATAAGCTGTTATCAATTTGGTTTTCATATAATGTAACCAAAACACATATGGGAATAAATAAAAAATAAGTAAATATAAGTTATATATTATGGAATATTAAATGTTAAATCAATATTGAAATTTTTATCAAATTATGGTCCATGATACCAAACTTATTAAACTTGCATAGAATAATTAAAATTATTAACACCTAATGGTCATAATACGCTAGAAATAATTATTGTACACGTGATAAAAATTATAAATTGATTATAAAAATTTAATATTTATGATTAAGGTTATTAAATAGGATATTATGTCATTTATATTTGTTATATTGGTTCTTAGAGTGCATCTAACTATGTAAAGAAGTAAGTTGGGGGGTTTCTTTGTCTCAAATTTGTATTCCTTAAGACATGTTTAATATATACACCATGATTCATTTTTAATGGTGTAAATAATTCCCTACTGTAATTTTTTTCCATGATAATCTTATATTTCATGATATTCAGTGATTTAATTAATGTGAAACCTCACTTTGGGTTTTTACGCAAAATTTACAAAGGCTATAAAGAATTTTCATGTCTCAAATCATTTCTTATGGTTAGAATCCATAGTATTTGACTATATTATTTGATGTTTTTAATATTATAACCTATGATGATGTTATGTGGTATTTAAACCTTATATTTTAAGGAATCTTTATTTCACACCAAATTATTCTTCTTTATTATTCTATTATTTTGTTAAAATTAATATTTTTTAAGAATAACTCACATTTAATTTAATTGTTTTTTCTTCCATATACATGTTTTTACTTCCCAAAAATTTTATCCTTTCCCTAGTGGAAACTAAAATTGATTTTATCTCCAATGTTCCTTTTTATACCCTTTATTTCTTTTAAAACAATAGTTTCATAATTTAACACCCCGAGATTTTATGAGATATATTATTTTTAATTTCTTTGATGTCTTCTATTATACACAACACCAAGATTTTCTTGAACTATACGCAACACCGCATTAGCTTTCAGTATACGCAACACTATTCTTGGCTTGTGCTACACACAAATTCAAGTTCTTTTTGTGGAAATTAATCTACGCAACATTAAGTATAGATTTTGTTTAATGTATAAATTAAATATGTTTTGATTATGTAATATGCAACACCAAAAAGAGCTTTTACTACATGCAGCCTTGAATTGGATTGCATTACACGCAATCAAGACCTTCCTCGATACCGTGTGTAGTACGCAATACCGAGTTTCACTAAACAAGATATTATAATAATATTATCATGAACTAGCCATTATGAATAGTAATACCCACTTTTTGAAATTTTATAAATTTTATCTATCAAAATGGACTTCAGTTTTGGATTCGGAATATCAAAATTAGCCTAGGGTGAAATTTTGGTATTTTTCTGAAAACTTTCAATTTTTGAGGAATAGTGAAAACATTGGGTTACTATTTAAAAACCGACTTTTTATTTAAATAATTATTTATTTTATTTAAATTTATTTTAGGTAAAAATTGATACATAATACCTATATAAGTTAAATATAATTCATTGGAGTCATTTTATAATAATTTTAGATATATAAAAATTTTATTGAACTTTTCACCGTCTTTTACCCACCTCCTAGGAGAATTTGAAAATTTACATAAAACATAATTTTACCGCTTATGTGAGTGGAATTTCGAAAATCCGAGAGACACGGTTAATATCAAGGAGTAAAATTTGGTTCAACAAGATAAGAGTAATTTTTGTTGAATAGTAACTTTTTACTTTTATTTACCACAGTAAAAAGTAAATATGGTAATTAAGGGTAAAAATGATATTATTATTACCCTAACACATATCCTAATTCTATTGGATAAGCGTAATTCGACCAAATAAACCCTTATGAATAAAATATTACCCATTAGGTCCACTTGGATTAGATTCGGACATTTATTATTATTTTATTTAAAGAAGAGTTAAAATAGATAAAATCAATGATTAATAACTAAAACAATTTTAATATAGGGTTATATATAAGATAAATTTTACTATAAATATTAGTTAGGAAGATAAAAATATTTCCTAAATAATGGTATTTTATTTATAATTTTTAGACATTAAATAAGTTAACTTATTTATGACACAATGATGATGGAGTAATTACCTTATTAATGAAATATTAACATAATTGATGTTATAAGAACCCAAATAAATGTAATTTTAGACTTTTTAAGAATCCAACTAATTTTATAGGTTAATATGACATGTTATTATAGATTTAATTAACTGTTTTCTAACTAAACATGCTATTATGATTTTCAAAAAATCAAATACCAAATAGTGTCAAAATTGACGTAAATAGTTTTCAAAACTAATATTATATTATTAATTGTTATTTTATTCAAAAAAATATAATATTCGTCCAAATGACTTAGATAAAGATATATATATTAATAATGAACCACTTGGGGTTCTTTTGGCTTGCTATAGTAAGTTTATTACCCATATAGCGTAAGAAAACAAAAAGACACTTTAAAAGTTAAATTATTTAACTTAGAGTTAAATGTAAACGATAAGGTTAAAATTGTAACCTAAACTTGTCTAAAACATATTGGTTGATATGATTTATACCCATCACCACTTTATAATTAAAAAATCAATTTGGAGCTATTATAAACCGAATATGACTTTATTATAAAATAATATTTTAAGTTATTCCAAAGGTGCCCCTCTCCTCCCTTATAAAAAGGGCACCCCTTCCCTCTTCTATTCACACCCCCTTGAGCCTTGAAGTGCATCCAAAACCTTCCAATTTCTATTCTACACTTCCCTAGAAACATTCTGGAGGTTCTGGTCTTCTCAAAAGACCAACTCTACTTCCTTAAGAGAAGGCTTAAAGGAGGTGCGTCGAAGAAGAGGTAATCTCTTCTTCCGATTCTCTCAAGATTCTTTCTTCTTCTACTTCTTCTTATTTAGTTTTCTCATTATGAATTAATAACATTAGTATTACTTATATACTGATATTTTTTATAAATATGAAACTACCCTATTTCACCTTCTATTCATCCTATGGAAAATGAAATCACCGCGCGTGCGTATGTACGGAATACCGTCTCCATGCCGTGGTGGAATCTTTTTCGACTACCACCTTACATGGATGGGTATAATGGTGTAAATAAATAACTATATATGATTATCGTAAAGTGATATTTATTATTAAATATTATAAATACACTTCAATACAATTCCACGATTATGGGAATGATATCATCGCTCGTGCGTACGTACGGACTACCGTCTCCACGACGCGATGAGATTCATTCTCCATGTTTACAATTCATGAATGATTATAAAGTATATATAATAAGTAATCATGAAATATATGACATAATAATGATACTGGATTTATGTATATATATATGTATGTCATCTACTTAATTCCATTCAATTCAATATGGAAACTAAAACAGCGTTTATGCGTACATATTGCCTACCGTCTCCATGAACGGTGTATTTCCTTCTATTTATCGATATATCATATATATATATGTATATGATGAATATATATTACATATAAATCATTTTTTACATTCTGGAATTAATTAAATCCGGATATAGGTAATAATATTAAGAACAACAAGTCGAAACATGTACGATAAATAAAACGATTTTACCCAAAACGCTGCTTTAACATGGAACTTACAAAAGAACAGGCAATATAAAGTCATAAGTGAACCATATATGATATCATAACAATAAATATGATTCTTTAATAAGTCAATGACATTATTTAAATAATTATACAGGAGGTTCAGATACGTATGAAGCATATCGGACCTAAGTTAATGGATAACTTTTCCAATCTCGTTTTTATCCGAGATTGTTTATTCGTAAGTATTTACTGGGGTTTTTGTTATAATCCATGTCCCTGTTTTCTAAAAATGTTTTCATGTATGTTTAATGGCCTTTTTTACCCATTTGTGAATTTTACCACATGTTATTGAAGGAATATTTATTTTGTTTACCATACGAATAAATTTTTGACTTTTCTGACAAAAGTACAAGGAAAATGTTATTTTTAACTTATACGGCGTAAACGGATTTTCACGGTGTCATAACGCCCCATTTTCATGAAGAGTACTCTACAAGATTTTATGATTATTTTAAACAAAATACATTTCTTTTAAAATTGAATGGCATTTTGTGAAAAGAAAATTATTTTGAAGAAGAAAGGATATTTTTCCTTAAGAACTCATTTCAAGTGTTTTATCAAAACCATTTTCCATATAAGATGAAATTATTTAATATGTGTATGTTTCAAGTATAATGTCTCTATGATTTACATGGTTTCATTTTTCTTATGATTAAATGATATCAATTTGTATTTATTGGTTTATGTGAGGATGGGATGATGTTTATGAAACCCATTTTATTCTTTGGGTTATGATGAATGATTTATGTTTATTTTGTGGCACAAGTAAGAATGATTTCATTATGAGATGGGTGGGAACTATATCTCTCTCCAATTCATTGGGTAAGGATTTATATCTCATGAGATAGACATGGCTGGAATGGTAAGTTAATCCAGTTCAGTGTTACAGGACTGAAACGAGGATTAAACTCGATTCAGAAAGGGACTTTGTCCACTAAGATGGTCTTGGCAGCAATGCCTTGGCTACTATAGAAATCATATCATGTGCTTAATGGTTACCACAATAACACGTCATTTTACCATGATATTTTATCATGATTGATGTTCCTTTATGATATATGCCTTACGTACTTCAAAGATTTATGTCTTTTCTCAAGATTTTGATGTTTAGATTTATGTTCATGTTTTCCCATTAAAATGTTTATGGATTGTTTTATGTTATATATGTTTACCATTACTGAGCATTTGAGATCACCCTTTTTATGATTTCTTTTCCCTAGGATATAGAGAACGGTTTTAGGTAAGAAAACCAAAAAGGGGAAGATCTTTATGGGAGATGTTGAAGATCTTCCTCTATGATTAGAAGATTATGTTTCGAGTTTCCAAAGAAAATAAACTAATACGGTCTTTGGGCGTCTGTTTTTGTCATATATTAAGTATTCTGCAAAAGTAATGTGATGTCCATGTATGCCAGGCTTTGGGTCTATATAGTTGGTATCATAACAAAGGTTTAGGTAACCTTTGGAAAAAAGGATGCGAAAACTTTAGTGAAATCCCTAGAGATATTTCTAAGGTATTTCTAGGGATGTCTCTAAGGTTAAGTATACATATAGGTTATAGTCCTAGAATTACGGTAATTATCATAGAATTAAACTTAAGAAGTTAGAGATTTAAAGTACTCCCCCTTGATTATGTTTTTTTTCTAGTACGAGTTTTTCCTCTCATACTATTCTTTTTGGGTTTTAGAAAATGGCTGGAAATAGGAAGATTCATGATAATGGAGGATATGATGGACAATGGAATGAAATTCTTCATAAGAAATGAAAGGAAATGAGATTTGGAAGTCCAAGCATCGTTATTATTCCAAATCAGAAATATCATATTATGATCAATAATCTCAACTTTGGTATGTTTCCTGACTCATCTAATAAGAGAAAGATGTAGTTTCATGATAATTATAGAGGAAAGAAAGTTCAATTTCCCTCATGTAATTAATGTGGGAAGAGGCATCAAGGAGAATGTTTCTATGGAACTGGAAGATGCTTTGGGTGTGGAAAATAAGGACACAAAACCAGTACGTGCAAAGGAAAAGGTTCAGTTAACACCATAGACAAGGATAATGGTATTGCTACGACATCAACAACTATTATATGTTATAAATGTGGAATGTATGGGCATTATGAAAACCAATGCCCTAAGGGAAAATCTCATAATGAAAATCAGTATGGTCGTATGGGTAGTATTTATGTTGATGATGATGAAGAAACTACAAATGATATGTGAGATGAAAGAATTGTTGAATCTCAGTCAATGGTTTAAGAAGGTAGTGGAATGATTTATGTTTATCAAGAGTAATGGTGTATAGGTAATGGCACTATGGAATAAAGACACATATAAGGATTGTTACACTATTGTTTTTCCTAGAGTATTTGAAAGTATATATTGAATGGTACTGGTAACCATGAAAGGTTAATCAGATATTTTTGGAAAGTATATGATATGCGCATAATGAAGAGATAAGGAGATAATGAGGTGTTTTATAGTATTCATGATCTCATGATTGTTATAAGGACTAAGTGATATCATGGTTTGAGTATATAGAATTTTTGGGATTTTGGTATGTGGAAAGAGTTAACTTTTGATAGCACTCATGTTTTCACTAAGGTTCTATGGTAATTCATGTTTCACGAGAATACATGATTAAGGTATTCACATGTTTGGAATGTGACCAACAAGATATATCGTATGATAAATGATGGTATTCACATGCTCGGTAGATGACATTTCATGTAATCGTTATCTTTATACTATGAGATTGGACAGAAGTAATTTAGATAAACCTAAAGATTGTAATAGATTAAGTTAGATATCAGATAGTATTGTTTAAGGCTAGAAATTTTGTTATGTTATAATAGTATAGTTTTAGAAAAATGAAAACTCGTAGGATGGGCGAAAACCCATCGCATCGGATAAGGTTTCGGGAATCGAACCCACAACCGAAGTGCGACATGCCTTTATCACCTACCATTGGCCTATAGGAAGTCCCTGGTTAGTAGAAACTAATTTTATTTTATTAAAAAGAATGATAGATGAAGTATAAGTCCATTTTGAAACCATATCTGATTAATCTCACCATAGATGGACTTATGTATATAACTTTTGCTAACCCTATGTTTGAGACAGATGGAATGACCTATCATTCTATCGCACGATCTGCTAACACTTCGCGAATGACAAATTCAACTTCATTTCTTTAAGAGATGAAGTCGAAATAGTTCGAGGCACAAGCAATGTTGATATTGTACCAAAATCAAGTAATTATTTATTTTAATTCAAAAATTATTCAACTTTAGGGAAATGATCATGAAAACCAAAAATGTTGTCTGAGTGCTCTTATATCTGATGAATCAGATGGTGCCTTAGATCATCAAAAATTTATGGCTTCGTGATTGTTGGCTTTTTCATAGCCATGTCTTCTACCACTCTCCATCGGAACATGATGGTTAGATTTTTCTTCCATATCCATATTTCCACCTATGTTCTCCTTTGTGGAAACCCAATGATGAGTTAATCTGGGTAACCGTTACATTTCTAACTTTCCTTTTTAAAATGAAGTTTTAGTATTCCATTTTACGATGTGTGTTTCTATGAAAGAAACTTTCAAGTAGTAAACCAGTTATAACCTCGATGAATTTCGAGGGAAAAATTCATTTTAAGGGGGTAGAATGTAACACCCCGAGATTTTATGAGATATATTATTTTTAATTCCTTTTATGTCTTCTATTATACACAACACTAAGATAAGCTTGTACTATATGCAACAATGCATTGTCTTGTAGTATACGCAACACTATTCTTGGATTGTGTTACACACAAATTCAAGTTCATTTTTTGGAAATTATTCTACGCAGCATTAAGTATAGATTTTGTTTAATGTATAAAGGAAATATGTTTTGATTATGTAACATGAAACACCAAACAAAGCTTTCACTAAACGCAGCCCTGAGTTGGCTTGCATTAAACGCAATCAAGACCTTCCTCGATAGCGTGTGTAGTACGCAATACCGAGTTTCACTAAACAAGATATTATAATAATACTATTATGAACTAGCCGTTATGAATAGTAATACCCACTTTTTGAAATTTTATAAATTTTATCTTTCAAAATTGACTTCATTTTTGGATTCGGAATATCGAAATTACCCTAGGGTGAAATTTTGGTATTTTTCTGAAAACATTCAATTTTTGATGAATAGTGAAAACACTAGGTTACCTATTTAAAAACCGACTTTTTATTTAAATAATTATTTATTTTATTTAAATTTATTTTAGGTCAAAATTGATACATAATACCTATATAAGTTCAATGTAATTCATTGGAGTCATTTTATAATAATTTTAGATATATAAAAATTTTATTGAACTTTTCAGCGTCTTTTACCCACCTCCTAGGAGAATATAAAAATTTACATAAAACTTAATTTCACCACTTCTGTGAGTGTAATTTTTAAAATCCAAGAGACACGGTTAATATCAAGGAGTAAAATTTGGTTCAATAAGATAAAAATATTTTTTGGTAAATAGTAACTTTTTACTTTTATATACCACGGTAAAAAGTAAATAAGGTAATTAAGGGTAAAAATGATATTATTATTACCCTAACACATGTCCTAATTCTTTTGGATAAGCGTAATTCTACCAAAAACAACCTTAGGAATAATATATTACCCTTTAGATCCATTTGGATTAGATTAGGACATTTATTATTATTTTATTTAAAGAAGAGTTAAAATAGTTAAAATCAAAGATTAATAACGAAAACATTTTTTATATAGGGTTATACATAAGATAAATTCGACTATAAATATTAATTAGAAATATAAAAATATTTCCTATATAATGGTATTTTATTTATAATTTTTAGACATTAAATAATTTAACTAATTTATGGCACAATGATGATGCAGTAATTACCTTATTAATGAAATATTAACATAATTGATGTTATAAGTACCCAAATAAATGTAATTTTACACTTTTATGAATCCAACTAATTTTATAGGTTAATATGACATGTTATTATTGATTTAATTAACTTTTTTAGAACTAACCATGCTGTTATTATTTTCACAAAAATAAAATACCAAATAGTGTCAAAATTGACATAAAATAGTTTATAAAACTAATATTATATTATTAATTTTTATTTTATTCATAAAAATATAAGGTTCAGCCAAATGTCTTAGATAAGTATATATATATTAATAATGAACCACTTGGGGTTCTTTTGTCTTGTTATAGTAAGTTTATTAACCATATAGTGTAAGAAAACAAAAAGACGCGGTAAAAGTTAAATTATTTAACTTAGAGTTAAATGTAAACGATAAGGTTAAAATAGTAACCTAAACTTGTCTAAAACCTATTGGTTGAGATTATTTCGACCCATAACCAATTTGTCTTCTAAATAAATCAATTTGGATGTATTATAAACCAAATATGACTTTATTATAATATAATATTTTAAGTTATTCCAAAGGTGCCCCTCTCCTCCCTTATAAAAAGGGCACCACTTCCCTCTTCTCTTTAAACCCTCTTGATCCTTGAATCTCCGCCAACCCCTGCCCATTTCTCTTATCCACTTCCCTAGAAACATTCTGGAGGTTCTGGTCTTCTCAAAATACCAACTCTATCTCTTTAAGAGAAGGCTTAAAGGAGGTGCGTCGAAGAAGAGGTAATCTCTTCTTCCGATTCTCTCGAGTTTCTTTCTTCTTCTACTTATTCTTCTTTAGTTGTCTCATTATAAATTAATAACATCAGTGTTAATTATATAATAATATGTTATTAAAAATATGAAAAAACCCTATTTCACCTTCTATCCATCCTACGGAAAATGAAATCACCGCGCGTGAGCACGTACGGAATACCGTCTTCACGTCGTGGTGTAATCTATTTTTGACCACCACCTTACATGGATGGGTATAATAGGGTAAATAAATAACTATATATGATTATTGTAAATTGATATGGATTCATAAATATTATACATACACTTCAATACAATTCCACGATCATGGGAATGATATCATCGCTCGTGCGTACATACGGACTACCGTCTCCACGACGCGATGAGATTCATTCTCCATGTTAACCATTAATGAATGATTATAAAGTATATATAATAAGTAATCATGAAATATATGAAATAATAATGATACTTGATTTATTTATATATATATTTATGTCATCTACTTAATTCCATTCAATTCAATATGGAAATGAAAACAGCGTTCATGCGTACTAACGGCCTACCGTCTCCATGAACGGTGTATTTCCTTCCATTTATCGATCTATCGTATATATGTATATGATGAATATATATTACATATAAATCATGTTTTACATTCTGTAATTAAGTAAATCAGTATATAAGTAATAATATCAAGAACAACAAGTCCAAACATGTATGATAAATAAAACGATTTTACCCAAAATACTGCTTTAACATGGAACTTACAAATGAATGGGTAATATAAAGTCATAATTGAACCATATATGATATTATAACAATGAATATGATTCTGTAATAAGTCAATGAAAGTATTTAAATAATTATACAGGAGGTTCAGATATGTACGATGCATATCGGACCTAAGGTAAGGGATAACTTTTCCAATCTTGTTTTTTATCCGAGATTGTTTATTCGTAAGTATTTACTTGGGTTTTTGTTATCATCCATGTCACTATTTTCTAAAAATGAGTTTATGTATGTTTAATGTCCTTTTACCCATTTTTTACATTTACCACATCTTATGGAAGGAATCTTTATTTTTTTACCATACGAAGAACTTTTTGACTTTTCCGACAAAAGTACAAGGAAAATGTTATTTTTAACTTATACGGCGTGAACGGATTTTTACAGTTTCATAATACCTCATTTTCATGAAGCTTCCTCTACAAGATTTTATGATTATTTTAAACAAAATCCTTTTCTTTTAAAATTGAATTGAATTTTGTGAAAAGAAAATTATTTTGAAGAAGAATGGATATTTTCCTCAAGAACTCATTTCAAGTGTTTTTTCAAAACCATTTTCAATATAAGATGAAATTATTTCATATGTGTATGTTTCAAGTATAATGTATCTATGATTTACATGGTTTCATTTTTCTTATGATTAATTGATATCCATTTTTATTTATTGTATTATTTGATGATGAGATGATGTTTTTGAAACCCATTTTATTTTTTGGGTTATGATGAATGATTTATGTTTATTTTGTGGCACAAGTAAGAATGATTTCATTATGAGATGGGTGGGACCTATATCTCCCTCCAATTAATTAGGTAAATATTTATATCTCATGATATAGACATGGATGGAACGGTAAGTTAATCTGGTTCAATGTTACAGGACTGAAACGAGGAGTGAACTCGATTCAGAAAGGGACTTTGTCCACTAAGATGGTCTTGGCAGCAATGCCTTGGCTACTATGGAAATCATATCATGTGATTAATGGTTTCCATAATCACATGTTTTATTACCATGATATTTTATCATTATTAATGTTCTTTTATGATATATTCCTTACGTACTTCCAAGATTTATGTCTTTGCTCATGATTTTGATGATTTTATGTTCAAGTTTTTCCATTCAAATGTTTATGGATTGTTTTATGTTATATATGTTTACCCTTACTGAGCATTTGAGCTCACCCTTTTTATGTTTTCTTTTCCCCAGGATATATAGAAAGGTTTTAGGTAAGAAAACCAAAAAGGGAAATATCTTTATGGGAGATGTTGAAGATCTTTCGCTATGATTAGAAGATTACGTTCCGAGTTTCCAAGGACACAAAAATAATACGGTCTTTGGGCGTCTATTTTTGTCATGTATTAAGTATTCCGAAAAAGTTATGTAATGTCCATGTAATCCAGGCTTTGGGTCCCTACACATAATCATTTTAATGATGTGGTTTTTCAATAAGGTTATTCCAAAATGTTTTAAAGTTTTTTTTCATCTTTTCAAGATAAATGTTTTTATCATATACTCTACATTTTCTTTTTATAAACTTTATGTATTTTTAAAGTTTCCATTATTAAGGATTCTTTTAAAATTAATTTTTTTTTAAATTATACTCACTTACCCTTTTGAAAATATTATGTATTTTCATGTCCCCATTATTATATATTATATTAAGAGTAAAATATTTTATACCCTATCGTAATTATGTAATATATGAAAATATCATCGATAAATAACACAACAAATTGATCAAGGTAATATGTAAAGTTTATATTCATTATATCCATAAATATAGTTGAGGCATTTATAATTCTAAATCACATAACTATGAATTTAGGGTGTCGATATCTTATATCAGAGGTTTCTTGGAAGCATCCTCTCTTTTCCCTGTTAATTGATGATATCCAGATTAATGATCAATTTGAAAAGTATTGATCCCATATAAGTTGATTGAAAAAGTAATTTATAAGTGGTAGAATATAATTTAACTTATTAATGATCTTTTTAGGTTCAATATAATCTATACAGATACACATTTGTCTACATTTATTCATAAATAAGAGGACAGGTGTACCACATGGTGAATCACTTGGGTATATAAAACCTTAATCTATATTTTCATTGAGTTTCTTATTTAATTACTTTAATTAAATTTGGGATATTCTATAAATTACTTTATATATTTATATCACATGATATGATTTATATTGAAAAATCAACCTCAAGATCTTAAGAAACACCAAGAAATTAACTAACAAAAACATCATTGTATTAATTCAAAATAAGAATTTCCTCAATATTAAGTTTCTCCCTAACCATTTGAGAAAAATATACATCATGATTTATTATTATGAACAATAAAAATTATATAATTCTTGTAATTATTTTATAGTCATTATTACCGCAATATATGGTCATAGGTTGATATGGGACATGAAATGTGACTTACATATCAGAAAATTAATATGGGATGAATACAAAGAGATCTAAACCATGTCTAATATTACATAAAATTCTATAATATGGAGAATAATAATTTATTTATGAAGCACATTCCCAGAACATTTTATCATAGAAGAGTTATATACTTGGGATATAATCATCATATCATCAGGCTTTATCACTGATAATTAAATATTTAACCAATGGGGTTTCAAAGTAATCAACTTACATAATTTTAAATATATGGACTAAATTATAGTACTAGGTTAAAATATGATGTTTTCAGTATTGAATTTACATCTCACCACCCTATATCTTGATTATGTCATCAGTCCCCTACAAAAACCAAAATATCTAGCATTATTATTGAGAAATAATAATTAGAGTAAGAAATCAAATGATAAGAAAAATACATCCTGAGATGTCCTAAATTATGAAACCTTTAATTTAACCTATGATATTTTTGGTTTATCTTACATCATGTCTAGTCCAATATTACCTGTTTTATGTTTAATACCATTATTCATAATATCTTAATCTTGGAAAATAACCAAACATGGCTCTGATGCATATTTAGAGGACCTAACCAAAATATAATGTATATTGAATCAGTTTTAATGAATATTCATTACATCCCACATAAAATAACACCCCATAGCCTATAGGTTTAATGTATTTTGATATTAGATACATTATCTTATTATTTTGTAGTAAGACTTAAATATTTACCCCAAAATTATCCACACAAGATATCCTTATAGAAATATTCTATATAATAATCCTCTTAGTTTCCAAGATATTTAAAACATAAAGAAGGGTGACCACTGATGCTCAATAAGTGTAAACATAAGAGATAAAATTTGAATATCATAAGTGAGCATAAGATAAACCTGATAACATAATCAGGGCACATAAACATAATATAATAAATTTATACCGAGTAAACATAGATCATAAATCATGAGTCATGACATAAAGGTTTTAGAATTACATAAGATAAGAGTCAAAGGTGTGTGGAAATAGGAGTCGGTAATATTGAGTTATAAAAACATAATAACGGAATACTACATAACTTGGGGTTTTAGAACACTATTTTTACATGAACAAAGACATTGAACATAATTTATTATGTCAAACCATACTATGAATACTATCCTCACATAGTAAACAACACCCAATTTTGTCTTAGGTTCACTCAATATTTCATAATATTAATGGATATAGACTATTAGAGAATTGGGTTCACTCCCCATTTATATAAATATTGTGGAAAAGTCCCTTAGGTTCTTGGGTTTACTCCCCATTCCCATAAAAATAGTATATAGAGTCCCTAAGAGGTTTTGGTTCACTCCCCATTCCTATAAACATAATGGTTTGAGTCCATTTGGGATTTGACTCTTCATTCCCATAAACAAAGTGGATAGAGTCCCTTATGGGTTCAGGTTAATTCTCTATTCCATTCCATAACAGGAGATATAATTATTTTCCCTATGCATTGAAGGGATATATAATCTCAATACCACCCATAACATTATTAAAATCAATACATATATATGTCACATTAAAACATTTATAATTCCATCATGGCATAAATAACTCATAATAAAGAAGAGTGTTTCATGAAGATTTCAACAATAAAAGATCATAATATATCCCAATATAATATTTGGATGGTATTATTAAGTTATATCCCATGTTAATCATAAAAAAAATTAAATTATATGATCATAGATGAAAAACACATTAAAATAGAATTCTAAAATTATTTGAAAAACAATAATAAATACGCTTCATTATTGGATAAATTTTAATTAAAAAAGATTAATTTATAAAAAATGGTTTTATAAGATTAATAATAAAGTAAAATAATATTTCTTGGGGAACCCATGAAAATTTTTAATGGGGTATTTTTAAAGAAAATAACATAAAATAGGTGGACAAGGCAATTTTATCGAAAACATTAAATGTATTCCTTTAAAAAATTTATAAATAATATAAATTTCAATAAAAGATGACCTTAATAATTTATATAAATACATATTAGTAGTTCCATATATAAAAACAATACTTTTTCATGGAGGATGTGGTATTTTGATATAGAAACATTTGGATGGGGTTAATTGAAGCATAAATCTTACTTGAAAGTTTCTTCAACCTCAAGAGTGTGAACTATTTTTAAGTTAGAAAATCAAAAAAATGATACTAAAATAAGGTATAAAAGTTAGACACATCTAAAAATAAATCTCTCAAACATTAAACAACTAAACTAAGATAATCAAACAAATCATTAAATATAGAAATTCTACTATAGATAGGATACAAAGTTCTGATTGATAATATAAAAACCCAAATAAAAGATATTATTAAAGGACATCAACCCTTTCAAGTTCATGTGACCTCTTATATTTTAATACTAAGTGGTAAGAGGATTATTACCCAGTTCCAAGGACAAAAATATGTTCGAAACCTATAATTTTTTCAATCAATATGATCAAAAGATTAATGTTCTACACCAAGAACTTCTTTAACAAAATCATCGATATCTAGTAAATCTATTATTGAGATCCATCTTGGTCAATCTAGTTATCAAAAATTATACACCCAAAATTATTTCTATTTAACTAATTTTTAATGAATAAATTCTTATTCCTAGAATCGATTTTATCATATGAGATTATAAGAAATGAATACAAGTAGAAAACTTATGGATTTTAGTATAAAAATCCTCACGATAGAAAATATGCATTTCATAATAAAAAAGATTAAAAATGAAAGATATCAACACTAAGGAAGTGTACAGATTGATGTAATATGATACATATAGTATGAACCCAATCTATTAACATTCATTCCTTGAAGACTCAGTTTTGATTTATAAATATTGGTGTAACAAACTTCCTTGATTTCTTTAAATATTGTTATAATAAAATTAGATTCCCCACCATATTTTTTTGAACACAATTCCTCTTAAATTTACAATGTAATAAAATATAATGATTCAAAATTAGTTCATTTTAATTTGTTAAATGGAAGAAAATTTTTTCATTAAAAAATAACAAATTAAAAAAGTAAGTGTATGCAACACATGGGATGTTTTGTGATTCATTAAAAAACATATTCAAAAGATTTTATTTTAGGAAAATGACTCAATAGCCTCCCCCTTTAAGAATAAAAAAACTTGAGAAACATTATAAGTAAAAAAATATAACAAAAAACTAATATTATTGATGAAATAATGAGTGTTGATAAAATTAAAAGACTACAAACATAAAAGTAACTAAAATATGATTAATAATACATAATAGTAAACCAAACATTAAAATTTATACATAAGAGTAAACCAATATTAAAATGAGTATAATAGAATAAAAGAAATAATATATAATATTATAATTAAGAATCAATAAAAACTTATAATAGTAAATGAAACTAAAGTGTGAATATTTAAAACCATACAAAAAATTATTCAAAATATGAGGTATTCATGGAAGATAAAAAAACAAAGAAGTAAAGGATACATTTTAAAGGATCAATATTGATAATAAAACATATAAAAATAATTATTTTGATGTGTGGTTTTATAATATGATTGATAACATATTATAACTTCTATTAATTGTTTTTTAAATATAAATTACATGTATTAAAAGTTAGCATCATTCTATATAAACAAAGAATTTCCTCCCTAATTCTTAATGAGTTTTTCAATGTCAGAAGATAGTAAAATATGAAGTGGAATATTATCATTTAATGGTGATAAAACCCTATATTATGTTTAATATATTTGAATATATTAAAATGAAATGGTTTATAAAAAATATATTCAAACTGATCATCAAATCTGATAAAATAAAGAATAATATCACTTATTTATCTGTAGTCTTAGAGGAAATGGTATATTATATCTTTGTGTTTAGGCCATGAGTGATGTGAAGAGTTATTAGAGAAATAAATATCACTTATGTAATAATAAACTATCAATGTTTTGGTTAAACTAATTAAATAATATTGAGTGTATACTTTACCCACAAAAATTGGGTGAAAAAACTTCTAACTTCCATATATTCAGCTGTAGCTATGGAAAGTTAAATTGAATGTTACTTCTAAATGGACTAAGAAAACAATTATCCAATAAGAAATGAAAAAGTTCTAAAAGTACATGTTAGATCCATTCTACAAACCCATATATATATATATATATGTGTGTGTGTGTTTGTGTGTTTGTGTGTGCGCGTGTGTGTGTGAATAATTTATAAGAGTTAAATCAGATCCATATGAATAGAACAATATATGCTTCGAAGCTTGTTCATGGTACTATAATATCTATTTTATTTCCTTAAGATATAATTCAATATTATTCTTTAGAATATTATAAAAAATCACACACATTACATAATTTCCATTTGACTATCTATAAATTAAATTATTCTTATGATCATTCTTCTAAAAAATTGATCAATCAATTTCTCATATTGATCGAGGTCAAGTTTACATTAGGTTCATACTAGAGTACTTATACTATAAATAATATAAAAAAATTAAGTAAATAAATAATATAATTAAGTTGATTTAATATAGTTCATTCTAGTCTCTCTGTTATTTGGAAGATAAGAAATTTTTAATTTCTTCCATAATTCACATCTCAAAATTATATTTCCATAATTTTTGAACAACATTATGCATGTTTTTTTCGGGTTGATCCAAAATTAATGTCATCAACACATATTTTTATGATTGCATTCATTAAAAAAATTATTTAAAAATATAGTAAGATCTTAAATTCCTTTAAAAAATTATTCTCAATGTAAAAAATACATATAATAAATCAAACTAGGCTATCAATACTTACTTAATATTTTAAATCATTTTAGTATATTTTAAAACATCTTTTATAAAATTATAATGTTCAAAACCAAGTTGTTCTTCAACAAAAACCTCCTCCTAAACATAATTTTTAATGAAATCACTCTTTATATTAATTTAAAATATAGTAAAATTTAGATGAGATATAAAGGATAGTAGAATATGGATAAATTCAATTCTAGATACTACAAAAAAATTATTCCTTATTATTAACTCATCCTAATTAATACTTAGAAATATGTCTTTACTTAATTTGAATATTTGTTATATTCTCATCTCACTTATTTTATAGGATTTATTTTACTCCTTTAACTATAAGACCTTTTAGAAATTAAACCAATGCCCAAAACATATTCTATTCAAATTGTTTAATATATTTTTTTCATATAAATTACTAATCTCTCATCACCCAAGGCATTTTTCTACACTGGGTTAAAATTTAGATAAGAATGAGATATTCTTACTATAATTTCCTAAATAAATTTTTATTATAACTAATTGATCTCCATCACTAATGATATTCTTAGTGGGATGATTCATTAAGACCATCTAATTTTTGGGTAAAAAATTAATGTGGTCCTCATATATATAAGGATTATCTTATATTAGATTAAATTTACAAAATATAATTTGTGATGAATGTGTTGAACATCAAGAAGTAAAATAGTGGGGTTTTCAAAAAACCCAATATTTTATACATTCATAATCTATATTTTTTAAAATTAATATAATAATTGAATTCATTAAACATGACATACATTTTTTCCTCAATGGTATGTGTCTATATGTTGAAAATAATATAATCCTTACCTGTATTGTAGTAACCATGAATAATTCCTTCATCAGCCTTTAGAGAAAATTTAGGAATATTATTTCTAATAATCAAAATCAACACATTACATCTAAAAACTAAGAAATAAATTTTTTGGATTCCTTACATTCTATAATTCATAAGGTGTTGTATATAAAACCTAGTTACGTAAGGATATATTTTAATTTTAATATAAATTGATAATAATTTCAACCGAAATTTTTTTTAACAAGACAAAATTTACACAACATAGTATGAAACTTTTCTAGAACTTTTTTATTTATTCCTTATACTACTTTATTATGTTGTGAAGTCTCTAGTTCTGAAAAAGTATATTTAATTCCTTTTTCCATAAAAAATGTTTCAAAAGTATAATTTATAAACTCACCACCATGATCACTCTATATAGTGAAAATAGGTAGGTTTTTCATATTATAAACAATAATAAAATATCACGTTAAAATTTATATTTCATTTGATTTGAGAGTAACAAATTAAACACAAGAATATTGAAGGAGTGATGTTTTCACAAATTATTTTCAAAACCTTTTCTCCTAGGAATTTAGTTATGTTTTCCTTAAAGTTTTCTTTCTTGGAGATCGAAACTAAGCTCATATTTCCACATTTTATTCTATATTTTATGGTTGAAAATAAGAGAATTGTAGATTTTTTCGGTTATGGGAGAATGAATAAAAAAATAATATTAATGAAAGGAAGTGATTAAATAGATTTAGGATAGAAACCATGTACTATATTTACTGTTGTACACAACCCTTTTCATTTTCAATAAGTTTTTTCCTATTAAATTCCTCAATAAACACTCTAAAACCATGGAATATAGTCTTAATAGTACTTAAAAAACATACCAACACCTTATAATGGATTTTATTCCTCTTATTTAAGTGATTTAATTACTCAAATAACACTAAGAAGTTAAACCTAATCAAATAAATTGTACATATAAAATATTCCATGATCGAAAAATTTAAACAGTATAAAAAATTATTTTATTTTCATAAAATGAATAAAAAGTTTGAATTGATTCAAAAGAAAATTTTATTCCATAATAAAAAAATAGTTTAAATTTAAGAACACAAATTCAGAAATAATTTAGTTGGATTAAAAAATAAATCAATGAATTTTAAGGGGGGTCTAGAGTCTCCACTACTCATAGATAAAAAATGGTTCGGTTATACATGGATACATAGGATGAGAACTTCCTTTACTCCTTAACATTTACTACTTTTATTTAGACTAGTCATGTTCTCTTACTCTCTATCCCCATAAAACACTAATTCTAGAATCCCATGATCTCCCTTTATAATAGAGTTAAATATATATTATTATCTTACAAGATTCAATTTATGACTCCATGTGAAAATAGTTTCCAACATCTTCTCCATGTAGATTTTCAATGTTGCCCTATGAAATTGAATTTTCTTTGAGTTTTTGTTAGTCCCAAATATTATTTTGAATTCCTAGTTTTAGTGGTACTCAATGTGATTTAATTATTATTTATAATGTTAATATTTTTATTTTTTTAGTATAAACCCTTTTGTATCTTATTTTGGATTCATAAAGAGATTATTCAATCTTATCTAAATTTCTCAAAGCATAAAACCTTAAATGAGTATAAATCATTATGAATCAATAATACAGGTCCGAAAAATCTTATATATTAGGGAGAAAAACTTATGTGAGGATAAAACATTAAAAAATTATAAAAACATACATACAAAATGAAATAATTACACATTATAGGGAAGATCTTGAAAAAACATAATATCCATAAATAATGGGGAAAACCTTTTGAATCACTTATATACATGGTGAAAATCTTACGTATCCCACTTTCTCTAAAATTCTTATATATGCTTTAGTATTAAAGTATAAAACCACACATATCATCTAAAAAATATATATTGGATTAAAAACTTACATATACATAGAATTCCTTATACCATATTTTAAAGGATTCCAACCTCCCATTCACAGGTAAAGGAAATTTCCTTATTCAGACACTAAGAAATCCTTATAAAACATTTTTTACCCATATGAAAGTTATGTTCCTTATCTAGAAAAACATGGAAAAATTATATAGAAAATTGTGTTCCATTTAATCCATTCGTATCATAATAATTATAAAATAATTAAAAGTTAAATTTTAGTCCATTTCCATAGGTACTAAATATTACTATAAACTTAAAATGACGTAATTTATCTTTTATTATAAAAATGGTTTGGATAAAATCATTGATTGTAATGTAATAATAATGAAAATATTCACTCTATTAATTCCCCCACAACTAAAACCTTAAAATACAAGAAAAATAATCATACAACTATTACTAAAGTAAAATTCAAATCAATGGACAATGTTAGTTACCTTTTTAATAACCATAGAACCCAAAACATTGAATTCATCTCATATACCCTTAATTATATTTTCTCAATTAGGTAAATTCAATACATTTTAACTTATTTCACCATCCCATAGACATTAAATCCTAACTCACTAGAATTATTTCTCTCCTCACACAATATATTAATTTTATCAATTTTTTTGTTAATACAAACACATAATACGGTCATCATTGTCTTTTTGAGTTTATAATTTTCCACCGAATAAGTCATGTACCTATGATAATCATGGTTAAATATTTCATTCTTTTTGTTAAGGTATGGTAGGTTTTAGATGCAAATTTTACGAGGAATCATTAGGTTATCTACATATATTTGAAGTAAAATGTATGATTTCATTTTTAAACTCAATAATGGTATCCTCATTACTCTGCTTTAAATGATTTATCTCCTAATTATTTTCTATTTTCATATAATGTTCTCATGTTTTATACTTATACAATAATAATTTTCTTTTATTTCATCTCTATGCCCCCAGTAGGTTTGATTCTTCTTCTTTTTTTCAAATTATACATAGATTTCTTTATTTTTGAAGGCATATAATTTTTTTTTAATCTTGAAACTGTATTTTGAATTTATTTTCCCAACTTTTTAAGGATCTATTTCTTTACAAATTTCTTATAATTTGATTAATTTCTGCAAAAATGGAATTGAAAATAATATTTTTTCATTATATTTTCTTCCCAATTCATCTCACGAAGAACATTAGTTGATTCATAAACCACAAGATAGAACTTCCACTGATATTTAATTTCAATGAGGATCATGATGTTAATTGTAGATCATGTTGGGACGGTAGTTAATGATTTTAATATGGCTACCAAATAAGTTTGTTCTTGAATTATAGGGGATTACAAGGGTCAGATATATAATTATGATATAATAAGAGTTTAAATGTGTAAAATTCTATTTTTTAAAAACAATTATTATATTATTTATATAAATGTATATTAATTCTCAAAGTTTATAACTATAATCCCCACTATAAATATATTTAATGGGACCATATGTAATTCTAATTTAATGGAAGGTATCATTACTAAAGTGGTTAATGCTAAGGAAAATTACATATTGACCTCAATATCTATTGACTTTGAGATTAAAGAAGTCTTTTTCTTGACTGAAGGAAGTCCTCCTATCCTAGATGGTTTTATTTTTTTTTCTTTCAATCCTTCTAGGATATTATTCAACATGCTGTTTGTAATCTGGTGAATATATTTTTCAAAGGTGTTTCTCAAAAAATGGTGTGAATTTCTAATTTCTGGTTATCATTCCAAATATGTAAAATTAAAGTGATATAAGGTCTTTTAAACTAGTGTATCTGGTGAATACCATTCATAAAATTATACGTAGAATTATTTCTAATAGTATGTCCATACTTTCGAATAAAATTGTAACTCAAAATAATTTTGTATTTTTTAAAGGGAGGAACATACGATATTTCCTTATCATATCCTCAAAGTGTGTTAATTTATTAAGAAAATTAAGTAGGGGTGAAAATATTTACTTGAAGATTGACATCAAAAAATCATTTGACACTATGAATTAGGGATTTATTTATTAATTCCTTATCAAATTTGAATTTGATGATGGATTTGTTCATTGGATCAATATTATTTTAACCTCATCACACATCTCTATTATTATTAATGGGTCTCCGGAGGGATACTTCATAAGCTATAAAGGGCTTAGATAAAGATATCCACTTTCAGCTATTATTTTTTCCATTTTAAATGGTTATCTTAGTAGGATTTTTTTAAATAATGTGGGGAACTTTATGCTTATGAACATTAGGGTTTCTAGATATTTACTTGCTCCGTCACACATATGTTATGATGATAATATTATCTTGTTTAAAAAACAATTCAAAATGAATATAATTAATATTAAAACTTCCATCCTACACTATGAAATATTTTCAGGGTAGGAGATCAGCTGGAATAAATATTTTATCTTTTTTGGGAAAAGTATTTTTGAAAACATAAAAATGGCATGACTAATCAACTGGGCATTAAAGAGGGGGTACTTCCTTTCACATATATTGGTGTTCCATTATTTTGGGGAATAAAGAGAGATATTAATTTTAATTATATCTTATGTTAAGTTCAATGACTCTTAGAATCTTGTAATGTTATATCTCTCTTAATGGTAGGAATAGTGTTCCTTGGGAAGCATATTATTGTCTCAATTGTTTTTTACAATTTTATCATTTAAAAATGGACCACCACACTAATCAGGAATGTCAATACTTATATAAAGAAAGTTTTTAGGAGTGGTTACATTATTGAAAGAAAGATAACCCCCATGAATTCGAAGAAAGGTATATGTTTCCTCCAATGTACTCATCATGTTGCCTCCAAGGTATATTTTTTTTACTTATTAAATTTTAAATAAATTTATTAAATTCATGTAAAATTATATTGAATGAGGATACCAAGAAGTATTGGATGAGAATTCCGGAAAAACAGTTTATTAATTAATAATATAAATATCAATTCAGGAATAATTTATCTTAAATAAGAATGATTGGGAATGAATGCTTCTTTATTAAAAATATAATCGATCGAATCTATATGGATGATCATGAGAACAGGTCATACCTTTTTATGTGAGTAGTTTATTATTAATTTATTTTTTTATTAAATTGTTTTCTTTCATGTCATACCTCCTCTTATTATGTATGGTTTATCATTCCCATGGTTTCTTTTTGTAAAAATGTTAAACCAATACTTCGATTCCCCTCACCTACATGTGAAAAAAAAATTTAATAGATAGAGATCCCATGTGCGTGGAGGAGTTTTAATGTTGGATATGAAGAGAAACCAATAGTAGAGATACATGGGAGGGTAAGTGTAAATCTATAACATGAACCAAGTTAGGGTTCATGGTATTTTTCTCTTAGTTAGGCAGTTAGTTTATCATCTTCTAATTAAAATAACTATTAGGAAAATCACATGAACACATCACGCAGAATTTTTTTATTTCTATCAAGTTTCAAGGTTAATTTTTTTATGGATAGTTTTTCTTGACCACTTGAATTAATGAATTAAAAAAATCAAAGTGAACAAAAAAATTTATTTTATGTGTAAAAATTATCTAAGACATCTTTAATCATAAAAGTAAATCTAATTAATATTAACATGCATGTAAAAAGATAAAATTGAAAATTTATTCATAAAGATAAATAATCCCTTAATTATATATATAAACAAGGTATGAAACTCCACTATATAAGTTAAAACTGAATCATTATTCAATGTTCTTTACCGCCCAAATTCGGGGTGCTTTCAATTACCGGGGAATTATAACTTGATTTTCAGGCCAACTAAAATTAGTTAACATAAAGGGCTGAATACCTAAGTAAGACCTGGTATAACTGAGAGGGAAGGGATGAGGAAATCCAAATTAAGGATTTTAGTATTGGGGAGTCCACTCAACAAATCAAGGAAGTTCTGGTTAATACACTTTCAAAAATTACTCTTACCTAAAAAATATCAGATAACATTTCAGGAAAAGTCTTGGTTATAAGAAGTGGAGTATGGGTCTATTCCATTTGAATGTCCATGAAATATGATATTAACAAACCTATGGTGATAGATATTTGGTTTTAAAAAATAGTTTTATATTAATAAATTTAATATTTATTATATAATTTTATAAGTCAGATAAAGTAATAAAATTAAACTCTTTTTAATTATAGAAACGATAATCCACATGACTTCAACCATATCACTATGATCCATACTTTATAAGGATAACCTTCTCACTGGAGTGAAATTTATAGCATTCCAAAGGTTCTTGAGAATTATTATACTCCATGAACGGAAATTATATGTTCTAGAAAACCCAATTCCAAAAGTTTCTATCCAAGAGGCTAGTGAGAAAGAATTATCTCAGTACAAAAAAATATTTGGATGATGCCAAAGATGGCCAATTCTTCAGGTAGTATTACATGTCTAATGAGATAAAAAAGAAACACAAGGATATGTATTTGTAAACCAAGATCTCTCAACTCTTTGATATATATAAATATAAGGTGATAAAAGAGATATATGAGATCTACAATGGATTGTTCACATGCTAGATTGGAGATTTAGTGCCTGTTGGACCTCATGTAGTCAAGATGATTGGATACATAGCCTACATAGACATATAGGTAATTAAATTCCTTAATGATAAATACAAATATATCATCCATTCCTCATATATAAATATTTCTCTAGATTCATTGTGAATTCAAACAATAGAAATAGAAATAAGACTCTTTGAACTTCTTAATCTCATTCTCCAAGTTGACAATGACATGGGGAATGAAAAAAAATTGCAACTCTTGTGGTGCTAAGTAAAAGTAATAATAATGAAAATGGACCCAAGACTCATAATAAGTATAAATATCTTGAGTATAATCCTTCCTAGAAGAATATTATCCAATTACATTAAAAGGAAAAAATATATAGTGATTTTAACCCTGGTATCCTAGAGCTTGTGTCTGCTTTATTACATTGGAATAAGCTACAAGGAATATAACAACCCTACTCTTTATTTCATAGTTTAACATGATTTCTTAAATATATTTTCACTCAATAAAACTCATAAAATTGAGAGTCTAGTTCCTTAACAAATTAGGAACATTAAATAACAACTTAAAACATGAAATACAACATCTTTATTGAAAATGTTTTTATATAAACAAAAAATTCCTTTATACTTAACACTACATGGGATAACCTGAGAATGTAGAAAATAAAGAGGTGAGATATAAAGACTAATAAGGAAATAATCATAGCATAAAATGAGAATAATGATACATTTTAAACAAGGAATATAAATGAATAATTAAGGAACATGAATATAATGTCATGATATAGCATGATAATCATAACATGGAAATGTGGCAACAACTTAAAACACTCCATCATAAACAAAAAGGAATCAGGTAAACACCTATCCCAACATGGCGGAAAAAGTCCCATAAGGAATAAGGTAAACCCATGTATCAATATGATTTATCATGATACTAAACATTACGCAACACATTTGAGCGCAATCAGGGCACACCCTTCATAATCATTTCACTATCATGCTTAAGTGTGCCACATAGATCATACAACATGGATTCATTCAACATAATCCTTTATTCAATGATAAAGGAATGTGGAATACATACATGTAAGTCCTCAATGAATAATTATATGTGCATAAAGTTCAATAATGTTGATATAGGAATGGGAATGGTATTCACTACATGATGATTTTGGAATGGAAAATCACAACGCAATTTTTGGCAGCATAGCAACATCATACAGAAATTCAATAAAATAGTTTGATGAGATAGAAAGGGTTCTCTCATCATTTATACATTAAATTTATATTAAGGGGATTATGGGACATAATATCCCAACATATGAAATGGATTTTATGATGTATAATATAAAATAAGTTCTTTAATGGGAATGAATAGAGAGAAAACCCTTGCAGAATTTCGGTATGGTAATGAGTGTATATGAAGGATCATGAATAGATTAATGAGTGTAAAAGTAAGCTATAATTATTTATAAATAAAATTTACAGTAAGTGGAGTATGAATGAACACAACATGTTCAAATTGAAAATAAAAGGCATATCACAAAAGGAGTTCTTGACAAAAGAGGAAAGTGAAAGATCCCTTACTTGGATGTGTGACTCCAAAGGCTTCGAAGGGCATTCATGGGATACTTGGGGATACATGGGAGGACTCTAGGGAGCAGGGGGAGAGTTTTTTCAAGCTTCAAAGAGTTTAAGAGGAATGGAATCTTGGGTGAGTTTATATAGGTTAGGAGGGGGATTTCTTAATTATTTTGGTTTGGGACACCTCATAAAACAATATACAAAAACACAAACCATCCCATGGTTTTTGACCCCATTTTCTAGAAAAGGGGAGTGGTATAAATTATGTTACAAGTATATGGACATAATATGTTAAAATATTTCCCTTGCATGTGTGGAGGTGAGTCAAACTTTCAAGGAAATTATTTTAAAATCTAAAAATATTTTATATGTTTATGAGGATTCACTAAGGATTTATAGAATAAATAAAATAAACATAAAATTGATTTATTTTAAATAAAAAACATAAATTTTCCCAAATATCCATTTTATATTATTTATTATATCGTTTTTGGGCCATTATGATGTCACAAAACACACAGTATGTTTATACGGTATTTAATTTTTACCCAAAAATTCTACTAACTCACAAAATTATGAAACATTTACCATTGGATAAATTCAATGTCTTTATACCAATAATAATAATAATTTTATATAAATTATTTACTAAATATTTTAATTTTCACTTTTAAAATAAAAACTAACATTTTTTAAAAATTGATGGGTTTGTAAAAAATAGTTTTTAAACCTTTATAAAATTTACTTTTGATTTCATTATATGATCATTTATATTTAATAACAGCTATTTAATAATAATATTTTATTAAAATATTATTTATTTAAAAACTTCATTAATTCATTAAAAATATATTTCTTAATTTAATTTCAATATTAATAAAACATACTCTTTATAATTTAAAAATCATTGACAAAAGTAACAATAATAGAATGAAATTATATTAATTATTAAATAAAAAATAATGTACATAATAATAATTCTAGTATGTTGTTACATATCCCTTTTTTACACCAACATATACCCTAAGAGTAAGGTGTGCGATGATGGGGCTTTCATGGGTTTGTTTGGTGAACTTGGTTTGGGTTGTGATCTCAATGAGATTTAACTTCTCTCGTAAATAGTTTTGCTCATACTTATGTTTTTGGGTCTTATCTTATGCATAGAATAGGGAAAAGCCTAGAAATTCTATCTCCCTTGAAAGCTTTGATAAATGGGATTTATAGGAAATGATCCCACTATTTGAGGCCATCACTTCCTTTTTTTATGCCAAATGGATTTGTTAAAACCCAGTATTTATACTTTTGATGTGATCACTATTCAATAACTATATTATCAATAGTAGTGATACTTAACAACCATTTTAATAAAACTGGATATAATAAAAATAATAATCTCATGTGTCTTCTATATGAATAATACATTTAATTAATTCCAAAAATGGGTAATTTTATTCATAATATTTTGGGTCGTTACAACCTTCCCCCTTTAGAAATTTCTCCCTCAAAATTTCATTTTCCCACACTAAAACATACGAGGGTAACTCTGCTTCATCACTTCCTCTGGTTCCCATGTTTCTTCTTCAAACTTGTGGTCTCACCACAACACTTAGATGAGGGGCATTGTCTTAGTTCATAAAAAAATTTCTCTTTGATCTAAGATCTTCAGCGGCTACTCCTCATAACAAAGTTCATTCTCCAATGGTACAACCTCTGGATTGAGTATATGTGATGGGTCTGGTATGTACATTATCAAGATGGATACATGGAATATCATTATGTACTTGATATGGGTTTGGTGGGAGTGCTATTCGATAGGCCACAGCTCTAATGTGATCAAATATCTCAAAAGGGCCGATGTTCCATGGACTAAGAATTCTATTCTTCCCAAATCTCATCACTATCATCCATGGAGATATATAGAGGAATACTATGTATCTAAGATCAAACTCTAGGTCATGCCAATAATTTTCATCATATCTATTTTATTGACTCTAAGAAACTTTGATATGCTTATGGATGGTCTTAACCCTCTCTACAATTTCTTCAACCATTTCTAGAACTAGATATTTTGTTTCCCAACATCATCCCAAGATGCCAGTGTTATGAACTTATTCCCATCAAGGGATTCATAAGAATCCATTTGGATTATAGAATGGAAACTGTTGTTGTAAGAGAACTTCACCAAATAAAGATATTGGTCCCATCCATCTTTGAAGTCCATTCAGAAATCTCTCAACATGTACTGAAGTGTGTTGATAGTCTACTCAGATTGACCATCATTTTGAGGATGATAAACCATACTAAAATTCAGCCCAGTGTTTAGATCATGTTAGAGGCATTTTCAAAATGTACAGAAGAATCTTGGATCTCGATCAGACATAATCGATAGTGGTACTTCATGCATCCTTACCACTTCTCTGATGTATATCATTTCCTGATTATCCAGTGAGAAATCCCCACAAATCGCAATGAGTGTGTAGTCTTTGTAACACGATCCACAATAATCTAGATAGAATTATTTCCTTTCGATTTCTTCAAAAGTCCAGTGACAAAGTCCATGGTGATTATTTCCCATTTTCCCATTAGTATGGGTAATGGTTATATCATACCCTTAGAATTCTACCTCTCATCCTTCATTTTTTAACATACCAAGCACTTTGATGTATATTAAGAAATTTCCTTCTTCACATTATCCCAAAAATAGTGCCCCTGGAGATCTTAATACATCTTTGTGTTTTCTGGGTGAATGGAGAAAGTCTAACTTTGTGTATCATCCATAAGTTCTTTCCTTAACAAGGAATTTTATAGAACACATAGTCTTGACCCAAATCTCACAATTCCTTCTTCATTAACATTGAACTTTGTGGACTTCTATTTTATGATAGTTTCCACTTTCTTCTGAATTCCCTCATCATCTTTTTGAGAATCCATTAACCTCTACAAAATCTATGGCTGAGTAATCATTTTTTGAAACAATTGATGTTATTCCCTTCTTTATGATTCCCATGTCCATATTCATCAAATCTAAGAAGATTAGGTCCTTTTCAATTCTCATAAATGATAGAATTATTGGGTCCTTTATACATAGATAATTCACCACCTTGTTCACTTTCCCAGGATGGTAGTGGATTTAGAAGTCGTAATCCTTGATGAACTCTAGACATCTTCATTGGATCATATTCAACTCTTTCTGTGTGAATATATATTTGAGACTTTTCTGATCTTTATATATTTCACACTTCTCCCCAAAAATATAATGCTGACATATTTTCAGTGCAAAGATCATAACTGCTAACTCTAGATCATGTGTAGGATAGTTTTTCATTTGAATTTTCAACGTCCTTGAGGTGTAGGAAATGACTTTGTCATTTTTCATTGACACACATCCCAATCCCTTATTTTATGCATCACTGAAGATTATGAAAAGCTCCCCAATTGTAGGTAGCATGAGAACATGGGATGTGATAAGCCTCTTTTTCAACTCCATGAATATTTCTTCACATTCATCATTCTAATAAAACTTGACTCTCTCCTATGTTATCTTGGTAAGAGGGTTTGAAAATAGTGATAAATTTCTCACAAATCGGTGAAAATATCCAGCTAACCCAAGGAATCTATGGATATCCATCACATATGTTGGCCTCATCTGTCTCTCAATTCCCTTTGTCTTAGAAGGATCCACAGATATCCCATTTCTCGTGATGATATTCCACAAGAATGAGACTTCAACCATAACTCACACTTGATATAATTTTCATAGAGCTTCTCATTTCGCAATGTTTTTATCACAATACTCAGATTCTCCTCATGCTTCTCCTAGGTTTTGTAGTATATTATAATATTGTCTATAAAGACTACCAAATTGTTTTGAGGTAATCTCTAAAGACTCTATTAATCAAGTCCATAAATATTACTGGAGCATTAGTGAGTCCGAATGGCATTACTATGAACTCATAATGCCCGTACCTTATACGAAAATCAGTCTTGGGGATATCCTCCTTCTTCACCCTTACTTTGTAGTATCCTAACCACATATCCACCTTAGAGAAGTATTATTCTCAAAATAGTTGATTGAACAATTCATCAATTTGTGGAAAGGGATACTTGTTCTTTATCATGATTTTGTTGAGATCATGATAATCAATGCAAAGGCACATTGACCCATCCTTCTACTTGATGAACAGGACCAGTGCACCCCATGGTGAATCACTTGGGCATATAAACCATTTATCTAGGTTTATAGTAGTTGTTTCTTTAGTTTCTAAAGTTCTAGAAAAACCATACTATATTGATTCTTTGATATTGGAAATTCCCCATGAATAAGATCAATTGGGAATTTGAAATCTCTACTATGAGGAAGTCCAGGAAATTCCTTGGGAAACACATCAGTGAATCCTCTCACAATATGCATGTTTTTTAGTATGGTTACTTCCTTATACTCAATCATTTAATCAAGATCTACATGCTCATAGGGCAGTAATATCAATGATTGGGATGATGGTGTTGAGAAATATTTATCCTCCTCCTTGCACTTGTATAGAATCGAGGTTCAATTATCTATATGGAGAGTGATTTCCCAATCACATAAATTTATATTGTCTCTATATAAGAAAAGCCAATTGATTCCTAGAATTGCATACAATTCCACCAAGGGTAGTATAACAAGGTTTTCTGGGAAGTTCAATCCACAGATGGTGATAGGGAAAGAGTTATATTCATGGGATGAAATAATTTCCCCATTTCCCATCTTCACTGACATATCTACTTCCATTCTTTGTGGTTGTTTTTGGATTTTTCTAATAAACTATTGGGATAAAAAATAAATTGTAGAATGGGAATAAAAAAGTGTGTTTTCTATTCTTCAATAAATAACTAGCATACCTATCACCACTTCTTTGTCAGGATTTACTTTAGTAGTGTTTTTAAAAATCTAACCCTTACTACCTTGGAGGTTTTTAGTTGCCTCTGAAAACCTTTTTCTTAGGGAACTAGTTCACAAAGTACCATGGTTCCTTAAAGTTATAACAATGAACAACGCATTGAGTATTGATCGGAGTGTTCCTTTCCTCTGTCACATTTTCGAGTTTCTCCTGCCGTAAATCATTAGATTGGTGCCCATCTCTTCTACACCTTAATCATTTCCTCTTTCCCCTCATGAAATTTCTAGGGTTCTTCTTTCCGAACCATTGACAAGAAGGGTGATAGAATTTCTTAGCATTGATGGATTAATTCAACAGACCCCCAAAATTAAAGTCTAATTTCTGATTATTATCCCCATGATACCCCTGATATTAACCAATCTTCATCATTACTTTGAGGGCACATCATACAATTTCCTCATAGCTATCAGAGTCACATATTTCCAAATATTTTCATAGGCTAGGATTTAACCCACCAAAGAAGTGGTCAACCTTTCATTATGGGGTAATGGAAAACCAGGAGTCATATATTGAGATTCTTGTGAAGTTTTCTTCATACACCCAACATATTCATTATTATTTTGCACGAGTTCAAGGAAATTTATTTCCATCTTAAGAAAGAGGGTTTGAGGAAAATAATTATCAAAAAAAATCCCAAATTCCCTCCACTCTATTTCTTTGATCTCTTACTCAAGATTCGTATTCTTGATCAATGTACACCACTGATTAGCTTCACCCTCTGTTCAATAAATAGCTAGAATAACCTTCTCTTGTTCAGAATATTTAAGGACATAGAATATCTTTTCGATGGAATTGATCCATTGCTCTATGATTAAGGGTTCATATGATCAATTGAATGTGAGAGGCCCTTTTCACAAGAAGCTCTCGACAATAGGTTTATCTTTCTTGGGGGGGTGGGTTCAATCCACTTGGTCAACGTTTTTATTTAGAACATGAGTTAACCGAGAGAGTATCAAAAAAAACATTATGAATCCCACTCGCATCGGGTTGAGAATCCCATTGGGGAAATCCTCACACCTCTCATCACATCAGTTTTTAACATGATCCCTCATATTACTGGCCATTGGTTAGAATAAAAGTAAAATTAGGGATGAGTATCATAAATATTAAACACAAAAAGTTAATCCAATGATATTGAAGGTATAACTTATAAATTAAATTTATCTCCTTAACTTGTGAATTTCTAGGCTTCTATCAAAGTTACCGATAATCCATTTCATAAAATATGTTATTATGGGAATATTTTTTGTTCCCTTAGTAATGTTTCATTATGAGATTATGAATTTACCAAAACACATCCCTTAGGAGTGTCAAACCACGAGTGCAGTAATGCCTGATATTGTGCACTAGTTCCAGTTTGAATATAGCTAAAATAGTTTTTTTTCATGTTTTACCCCTGGATACATTAGTTCTAGAGCCACATCCACTTGATTGTATCTATACAGGGATTTATTTTCTTGATAAACCACTTTCTCTATACTCACCCAAAATCTAGGGAATTTTTTCTTGTACTTAGTCTAATCCCTGAGGTTTTTCATTAGGTTTTTCTAATCCTAATCCCAAAAATAACTAAACATATCCTCTAATACCAACTATAAAAAAATGATCTTTATTTCATATTTAAACATTATTCATCAGATAGATTTATACTTAATAAAACTCACAAGATCAAGAGTTCTAATGTCTTGGTAAATTAGGAACATTACATAACAACTAAAAACATTAAACACAACATCATTATTGAAAACTTCTTTTACATGACCACAACATTCCTTCATACTTAACATTGTATGGGATAACCTGAGGATGCACATAAGAAAGGGTTGATATATAATGCCCAGTAAATTAATAAATATGTAATAACATGAGGATAATAATACATGTTATCCAAGTCATATCAATGAGTCCTGAAGTAACATGAATATAAAGGCATGATATAACATGATAATCTTTACATGGAAATGTGGAAACAACTTAAAACACTACTTTATAAACATAAAGGAATCAAGTAAACCCCTATCTAAACATGGTGGAAAAATTACCATAAAGGAATCAGGTAAACCCCTATACCAACATGATGTATCATGATACTAAACATTACCCAATTCATTAGAGTGCTATCAGGGCACACCCTTCATAATCATTTAAATATCATTCTTAAGTGTGCCATATAGATAATATAATAAAAATTCATTCAACATCATTATTTATTCCACAATAAGGGAATGTTTAATAAATACATGTAAGTCCTCAATAAACAAGTATATATTCATAAAACTTAATACCCTTCATAGAGTATTGGGTATGGTATTCACTACATGATATTTTTGGTATGGAAAATCACAGTGAAATTTCGGCAGCATAACGACATCATATAGAAATTCAAAAAATGGGTTGATGAGAGAGAGAAAGGTCTCTCAAAATTTATACATGAAATAGATATTAAGGGTATCATGTAACATAATATCCCAATATATTAAATGGAATATAATATTCATAATATAAAATAAGTTCTTTAATGGGAATGAGGAGAGAGAAATCCCTTACGGAATTTCAGCATGGTAACGGGTGTATATAAAGGATCATTAATAGATTAATGAGAGTTAAAGGAAGTTATAATTATTTAAAAATAAAATTTAATGTAAGGAGAGTATGTATGAACATATCACAACATATGAAAATAGAAATTAAAAGGCATAGCAGAAATGGAGTTCTTGATAAAAGAGGAAAGTGAAATATCCTTTACTTGGATGTGTGACTACAAAGGCTAGTGATTGGATTAGTGGGAGATTTGGGTGCCATGGGAGGACTATAGGGAGTATGGGCAGAGGGTGGTTGAGATTCAAAGAGTTTAAGTGAAGAGGAATTTAATCTTGGGTGTTTTTATATAGTAAAGGAGGGAGATTTCTTTATTGTTTTGGTTTTGGAAACCACATAAAAAAATTTCAAAACCACAAACCATTCAGCGAGTTTCCCATGTTTTATGGAAAAGGGGAGTGGTATAAATTATTTTATATGGATAAGGTCTAAATATTTTAAAATATTTCCCTTTCTAATGTGGATGTGAGTCATACTTTCAAGGAAATGATTTTAAAATCTTAATATACTTTATATGTTTTGGAGGATTCACTAAGTCTTTAAAAATAAGTCAAATAAACATAAAATTACATTATTTTAAATTAATAAACATATATTTTTTCGAATATCCCTTTTATAGAATTTATTACATCATTTTTGGGCCATTATGTTGTCATAAAACACACAGTATATTTATATCGTATTTAATTTTTACCAACCAATTCCACTACCTCATAAAAGTATGAAAAATTAACTGTTGGATAATTTAAATGTCCTGATTTCAAAAATAATATTGATATTATATAAATAATTTTATAACTATGTGAATTTTTACTTTTAAAATAAAACCGTCATTTATTGAAAATTGACGAGTTTGGATAAAAACTGTTTTTAAACTATAATAAAAAATAATTTTTACTTCATTATATGATCATTTATATTTAATAAAAATAATTTAATAATAATATTTTATTATAATATTATTTATTGAAAAAATAAATTAATTCGTTAAAAATATATTTTTGATTTAATTTGAATAATAAATAAAAAACTATTTGTACTTTAAAAATCATTTACAAAATAATAATAATAAAATGAAATTATATTAATTATTCTATAAAAAATAATGAACATAATCATAATACTGGGGTCTTTTTACATATCCCTTTATTACACTAGCATATTCTCTTAGAGTAATGTGTGCCATGGAGCAGCTTTCGTGGGGTCTTTCAGTGAACATGGTTTGAGTTATGATCTTGATGAGATTGAAATTATTCTGTAAATAGTTTTACTCATGCTTAAGTTGTTGAATCACATCTTGGGATTAGTATAAAAAAAATCCCAGAAATCCTAGCTCCAATATAAGCTCTGATTGATGGGATTCATAGGGAATGATCCTACTGGTTGAGGTCATCACTTCCTCTGTCTATTCGAAAAGGATTTTTTAAAAACCTATATTTATATGAGTCATGTGAACATTGTTCAACAACTATATTATAAATAGTAATGATACTTAAGGGTAATTTAAATACAAATGAATATAATAAAAAAATAAGTTCATGTGTCTTATATATCCACAATACATTTAATTAAATCAAAAAATGGGACCTTTATTCATAATAGTTTGGGCCGTTATAAGAAATCGCACCCTGATGGACTGAATAGTTTAGTAGTCTTGATAAACTATAGTCCTACATGATTCTCATGTTATATTAGAAAATACAAATAAAAATATAATTCTTTTTTTAAGAATAAAATAATTCCCTCTAGCATATCCACACACATAAATCATAGTACACATCATGGAATCATGGAGAAAGGAAAAAAATAACGGTAAGATCAAATTCTTAGTATGGGTTAAGTACAACAGAAGTTATCATGAATCAATGATAATGATCAATATTTAAAGTTAAATAATTGTACACATATTCCATTTAAATAATTTGACTAGTATAATCAATATAAAAAATTAAATAACTGAAAAAACATTCTATTTAATCAATAACATGACTATCATAACTGGATAAAGAATGGACAATATGGAAATGTAAATAACCAAAAACACATACCATTTAACCCATAAACAAAGAATGAAATGAATCCTTTGATAATATGATAGTGAAAATATCATGGATAATAAAAACTAAATTTTTAATGAAGTAAATGCTAAATTAATGGATCTCATATTTTCTAAGAACATGATACCACTACCATCAAGATCTATTCTCAAGATAATTTAAAAATGATGGGTAGAACTTTATTTAACTAATTATATCCAAATAATTCATCCAATAAGACTACTAATTCAATGAGAGGCTATCTATAACTGGTCCCCACCCATGTATTATATTTCCAAATCATTCCTCGAATATAAAATAATTAATTTAATTCCTAAACAATGTTCCTTACCATCAAATATACATATTGAGAAAAGTATAGGAATTTATCAACATTTCCCTAGATAAACAATTGAATTTAAATGTAGAAAACCATATATAGAAATTATATATGGTTTAATAAATAATCATATTCATGATAAATAATATGGATATTTAAGAGAAATTTAATATCGACATGAAAGTGAATAATTCAAGGGAAGGTTAATAACTACAAAAAATGAATCAAGGAAGTTAATATCAATATTTTACATCATCAAAATGGTCATAAAACATCCATAGAATGAATTAGGATGGTATCAATACAATATACACCCATCAGAGTAATTATAATGTTTTGTTGTCATTGATAACAAGAAATACCATAAAAAGATCTTAAAAACATTTTTGAGAAGAATATCCTTTTAATTTTGACAACCACATTTTAAAACTAAATGTTTATAATTTTTTTAAAAATAATTTCATTTGAAAATAAACTTTGATACTTATAAAAGAATATTTAAAACATTACAGTGTTCATGAAGGCTATAAATCATTTTTATGTTGTACACGTTTAAAAAATGCTTCTTTCCTATTTTTAAGAAAAACAAAAATAAGAATTGTTATGAAAATAACATGAATATTTCATTAAAAAATATTTCTAGAAAATAAAATGGTAAAAATTTTCTTTAATAAATATTTTTAAAAAATTTAAAAACATTTTTGAAAATTTTCTTGAAAATATGGTTTTCGAAGATAACAGATTTTTGACCAAATAAAATAAAGTCTCATTTTCTTAAAAACATTATCTGCATTATTTTAAGTACCAAAGAGTTTTAAAATGGTAACCTTACTTAGAAAAATCCTTAATATCTAATTTATAAGAAAATTAGAGTGTTTATGAAATAATGATTATATAATTTCCTTCAATGGAAATTTAAGTATAAACAATTTAGATCAAAATGAGATTGGGAAATAAACCTTGTAAAGATCATAAGGTTGAAGTATGATTTAACAAATAAATAAATTATGTGTATAAAATTTAAATACACGTATTATAATCATAAATACAATAATATATAGTCAAAATTAATTACACACAAACTCTTAAAATATCAAATACAATGAATGGGTAATATAACACAAAGAAAAAAATGAGTTATGAAATTCTTTACCACTTTTAAATTTTGATTTCAAATACACTTTAATGAAATATTTCAAATTAAAACATAAAATCCCATGAATAATGTAGTATATTTGATATTACATGTAAAAGGGTAATTATATACACCATATAAAATAAATTAGATGCATAACATTACAATGGACCTCAAGAAAATGAAATTGAGATGTAATCTATTCCCTCGCACTTTCTTTTAGTCGAACCTCATTTAAACTCAGGTATAGTTTTTAAAAACATGTCATTAACTTATTCCAGAATAATATTAATATTTATAATATCATATATGATCCTTTTATAACATCTTATCACCCATTCGTTAATAATATTCCATTATTTTAATTTTTCTGGGAGTTATTTTCCTTATTTTCTGATTCATGATTTGTTATGAATGTTCCAAATCATGTTCATATTATATAGTTACAACATCTCCAAAATAATATTAATGACATAATTATCATATTTATACATAAATTATATTTTTAAAACCAATTGTGAAATATGGTTATGAAAAATTAAGTACATTACGATCATGGAGACGGTACACTACTACAAAACATGCTTTTAACAATGCTTAGCTTTATCAGTGCTAGATAAAATCACTGATAAAGGCACCCTTTTTCAGTATTATAAAATGTGATGAAAAAGTGGTCCTTTAAGAGTTCAAAAAAAAATATTATAAATGGGGGGTCTTTATCAGCGCTGAAAAAAAAACTAATAGGGGGGCTTTATCAGTGCTAGAGAACAGCGCTGATAAAGGGTTTCTTTATCTGTGCAAGTAGAAAAACACTAATTAAGGGGGGGTCTTTATCAGTTCATTTTTATAAGTGATGATAAAAGGTAAATTTCATAAAAAAATTATAAATCATTACAAATAATATATTTACATAAATATATATTTATATTGATATACAAATATACATAATATATTTTGTTAAATATGATTTACATAAGGTTGAATATGAATTTATATTTAGTATATAAGATATTTAGTGAAAAATGGATTATAAAATAAGTAAAAAATGATATTAATTAATAAATTGATAATTATTATCAAGTAATAGTCATTTAATAACAACTACAAGATAAAAAAATCAAACAAATAAATAAACGCTCTAAAATAAGCTAAAACCATGACTTGAACTTCAAAAGACCATAACTTTTGATTTGGGTGTCAGTTTTGAAGGTTCCGGGCACAGTGGAAGTGCGTGGGTGGATGTGACCACTTGGCTTTTTGTCATTAACAATGATCAATCCGGCATCAATAAGACAATAAACGCCAGTCTCCATGGATCGAATCACAGAAATGTACAAAGAAAAGGAAAGTCCTGGAACCACAAAGTAGGATCGTTATAGGTTGATTATAATTAATTTAATCAATTGAAAAGAAATACTTTTTTGGTGTTCTTTATTCGTTGATGTTCTTGATCACATTCCAATGTGATTCTTCATTACGTTGCAGAAGCCAAGTGTATACTTACTCTAGTGGTGATCCACACGTGTACCTCGTATCTTGGGACGTCGTCAAAGGAGTATCTAGGTGCTAGCATGGAGAAACCTTTTCTGGCATTTTCCTCCTTAGATCATCTTGATTTGATAGAAGAGGATCTCTCTCAGTCTTGAGATCATTCTTGGAGGAAGAGGTTCTTTCGACCTTGAAAGAATTCTCCAGAGTTGTTGTGCACAACGATTCTCTTGTGTGTAGGAAAAGAGTTGGGGTTGTGAAGATATTTATAATCAGGTTTGAGGTTGTAGAGTTATGACAATAAATAAACGCGTTACGCGTTTCATTTATTTCATTAACTCTTTTTGAAAACCCCCATGTCAAATAATTAATTCCTTGACATGCGCTCACGCTGATTATAATAAATATCATTTAATAAAACAATATTATATCCTCAAAATCCCGACTAGAAAAACTACACGGTGTGTAATAAAAAATACACTACGTGTACTTGTTTTTCATTGAAAACTACACGGTGTGTACATTAAATGTACACTGCGTGTATATATTGTTTTCATTTATTCATTTCATTTTCAAAATAAAAACTACACAGTGTGTAATAATTAATACACGGTGTGTACTTGTTTTCATTTTATTCTTCCTCCAACATTAAAACGATTTTGGAATCCTTGAATAATTATTAAACCACATACGGTAATAATCTTTATTATTCTTGAGATACTTGAATACACTAATTGTATGACCCTCTAGGCCTCTTTTTCGTTGGCATTAGGAGAGCTTGCCTAAAGTCCAAGATTACTGTCTAGAAACGGGTCAAGGCACCCAAGAGAAAGAATTTGATGCTGCATTAACGTATTACCACATACGAACGCTTACTGTGTAATTTAATCCCTTTGTCTCAATATCTCATCAAGCAGGTTTCATGAAAGTGTCATAAACATATATGCTTGATCCTTCGTTCTTTGACTACTTGAAATAAACTCGTTGTTTACACCATGGCCATGGTATTTCATGGGACAGTTCTATTTCAATCAAAGGGCTAAGATATCAACTTCCATAAATGGGAGGGACATATCCTTCCTCGACTTCTTCATTAACAACATGTCACTCGTGACACACCCAACATACCCTACTTCCCGCCAACTGTCTGTGCGACGGTTTTTATCAGTAAATCTAAGTGCACGAGTCATGACATGAGTTAATGATAATATTCCAGTCTAAGGACCACTACACACGCTCGTAGATAGCAATGTCCGATAACACCAAGGCATGTGGAATTTCTACTGGTAGGTTTGTTCTCATAATCTCCCATCTTGGAGATTACCAAGTGAGAACTCCATGAGAGAGAGTCTCGTCTTCTTACGAGTACTCGCACATGACGGTCTGTATACTATGTGTCCTATCACAGTATGTCATCCAACTGTAGAACATTATTTAAGAATATTGTTATAGAATTTCAAGGTTCTCATCATAGTGGGGATCTTCCATGACCTTATCAATGCAAAAAATACTCCCAGACATTATTATATTAGAGTCATGCAGAACAATGAAAAATATATAATAAGTGAACATTCATGTAATCAAAGTAAAAACAGTTGGTTCTCAGGACACCAACCCTTACAAACTCCCACTTCGACTAGAGCCAACTGCCTGTGACTTTTAGTCCGCTAGACCTCACATGATGATCATGTTTCTGTTGATTTAAGGCTTTAGTGAAGGGGCTCACTACGTTGGCTTCCATGGAAATAATACTCACTACAACTTCACCTCTCTGAGAAAAATCCCTTAGGAGATGATACTTCCGAAGTATGTGCTTTGTTCGCTGATGTGACCTTGGCTCTTTTGCAAGTTCCACAGCTATAGTATTATCACAATAGAGTGTGATAGGATCTTTATTTCTCGGCACTACATCCAGATCTTGGACGAAGCTTCGCATCCATACTACTTCTTTATCTGCCTCAGAAGCTGCGATATACTCAGACTCCACTGTAGAATCTGCCACCATACTCTGCTTTGAGCTCTTCCAGCTCACTACACCTCCATTAAAACTGAAGATGTATCCAGTCTGCGACTTCATGTCATCTTGATCAGTCTAGAAACTAGCATCTACAAGTCCTATAATTACTAGTTCCTCATCTCCTCTATAAACAAGGAACATATCCTTAGTATGCCTCAGATACTTAAGGATAGTCTTGACTGCCATCCAATGTTGGTCTCCTGGATCAGATTGATATTAACCTACCTCACTTAATGCGTAATAAACATCTAGCCTCGTACATAGCATATCATACATGATTGACCCAATCGCGTATGTGTAAGGGATCCTTTACATTCTATTTCTTTCCTCATGTGTCTAAGGACACGTTTTCTTGAAAAGGTGAATGTCATGTGACACTAGAAACAATACCCTCTTGGACTGTTCCATACTGAATCTCTTCAGTACCTTGTCAATGTATGTACTTTGACTTAAGCCCAGCATTCTCTTGGATCTATCACAATTGATCCTGATCCCAAGAATATATGTCGCCTCACCCAAGTCTTTCATGGAGAAGCATTTATGCAACCACACCTTAACTGACTGTAAGACAGGTACTTCGTTTCTAATTAGTAATATGTCATAAACATATACTATTAGGAAAATGACTGCACTTCCACTAAATCCCTTGTAGACACAAGGATCACATTCGTTCTTAACAAAGCCAAATTCTGTTATAGCTTCATCAAAACTAATGTTCCTTTACCTTGATGTTTGCCTTAATCCACAAATGGATTTCTGAAACATGCATACATTGTTGGCATCCTTTGGAGTCACAAACCCTTCAGGTTGTTTCATATAGACATCTTCCTGGAGGTTCCCATTAAGGAATGTTGTTTTGACATCCATTTTCCAAATTTCAAAGTCAAGGTAAGTGGAAATGGCAAATAGAATTCTGATTGATTTCAGCATCGCAACCAGAGAAAAAGTTTCTTCATAGTCAATTCTTTAACGTTGTCTAAAACCTTTTGTAACCAGTCGTGCCTTATAGGTGTTGAATTTCCCCTCCATGTCAATTTTCTTCTTGAATACCCATTTATTACCAATAGGATTTACATAAACTAGAGGATCTACCATAATCCAGACTTGGTTTTGGTACATGGAATCCATTTCAGAATTCATGGATTCTTGCCACTTGGAAATGACTGTGCATTCAACTGCTTCCTTGCAGGTAAGAGGATCGTCATTTTCAACCTATAATGAGTCACCATCCTCAGTGATAAGAAAACCATATCGTTCTGGTTCTCTCACCTCTCTCGTGCTTCTATGTAGTTCTTGTGTCTCTGGAACAGATTGTTCTTCCATGGGGCTTTGTGGAATATTTTCTTGTACTAACTCATGTGTATCTTGAGCCTAGACTTCATCGAAGTCTATATTTCTCCCAATATCTATTTTGGAGATGTACTCCCTCTCATGAAATATGGTGTGTCTTTCCACTGTAACCTTTTTTTCTGAGGGGTTTTATAGGTAATATCCCCTTGTTTTCTGGGACTATCCTATAAAGATACACTTTGTGCCTTGGGGTGAAATTTTGTTACCTGAAGAGTCCTTAACAAATGCTTTGCTACCCCACACATGTAAATTTGATAACATGGATTTGCGTCTACTCCATAACTCATACTGAATACCATTTATCGATTTAGTTGGTACTTGGTTTAGTATGTGTGCTACTGTTTGTAATGCATATCCCCAAAAGGATAATGGAAGACTCGGATGACTCATCATTGATCTCACCATGTCCAACAGGGTGCGGTTCCTCCTTTCACTTACACCATTCCACTACGGTGTGTAAGGAGGAGTGAGTTGAGATAGAATCCCAAACTCCCGTAAGAAATCAATGAAGTCATAATTAAGATATTCTCCTCCTCTGTCTGAGTGGAGTTTCTTAATCTTCTTACCAAGCTGGTTCTCAACTTCATTCTTGTATTCTTTGAACCGATCAAAATAATCTGACTTATACCTCATTAAGTAGATATATCCATATCTACTAAAATCATCAGTAAAAGTTATGATGTACGAGAACCCACCCCTTGCTTGAACTAAAAATGTTCCACACACATATGTGTGAACTAATTCTAGAATCTCTTTAGCTCTTTCACCTTTCCCACTAAATGGGCTTTGGTCATTTTTCCTGGTAGACACGCATGACATACACGAAGTGGTTTTAGTTTGAATGAATCTAAATACCCATCTTGATATAATTTTGTCAAATGTTTCACATTGACATGACCTAGCCAGCGATGCCAAATTTGGGTGTGGTATGAGTAATGTGAATTAACTTTGTTATCAATTTCCATTACTTGGTTTGTGTAGTCTAAAACATAAAGTCTGTTATATAAATGTGCCCTATCAAAACAAATGCTATCTTTATAAAAATAGAAACATTCACATACAAATATGAAGATGAATCCATCAGTATCTAATCTAGATACTAGAATAATGTTTTTAGTTACAGAGGGTACATAATAACATACTTTCAAAACCAAGACCATCCCAGTAGGCATTGTGAGGTGGTAGTCCCCGAGAGCTACAACAGCAAGTCTGGCTCCATTGGCTGCTCGTAGATCTACCTCCCCTCGATCAATCGTCCTGAATCTACTTGGTTCCTGTATTTGGATACAGATGTGAGTGCCACAAGAAGTATCTAATACCCATTTTGTAGAAACATATAGATTGAATTCGATAACAAACGCACATGAAGCTTCCCCTTGCTTCCTTAGCTAGGTGCAGTTTTTCTTCCAGTGGCCCTTCTTGCCACATGCGAAACAAACAGCATCCTATTTCTTTTCCTCCCCTTTGATCTTCCTTTTCTTGGAAGGCCTTGAAGAAGATTTGGGCTTAAATATCTTCGCCTTCCCTTTCCTTTTATTCACCATGAAGACAGAAGGATTTTCATGCTTCATGTCATTGTCCACTTGGCGAATAAGGATAAGAAGATCAGACAGAGACTTCTCAATGTTGTTCATGTTGAAGTTCACAACAAAGTTTGAGAAGCTCTGGGGGAGTGATGTGAGAATGATATCGTTACCCAGTTCTTCAGGGATTTCAAACCCTAGAACCTCCAAGCGCTCAATGTAACCAATGAGCTTGACTATATGAGGCCTAGCTGGGGAACCCTCTCCAAGATTTCTCTAAAATAGAGCCTTGGAGATCTCAAACCTTTCCTGTCTTTCTCTCTCCTGGTATAGACCACGGAGGTGATCGAGCATGCTATAGGAATCCATGTCCTTGTGAGACTTCATGAGATCACTTGACATTGATGATAGCATCAAACATTGAACGTCGAGTGCATCTCCCAAATGTTGATCATAGACTAGGAAATATTCATCACTTTCCCCTTGGGGAGGAGGATCAGGAAGTGAGGAATCCATCACGTAATACTTTCGTTCATGGCGTAGGACGACCCGAAGGTGCCTAAAACATTCCTGAAAGTTAATTCCGGTGAGGATATTGTATCTATCCATTATTGATCGTAGAGAAAATGTGGTTTACGAGTTTGTTATCTTGATTCTACAATTTAAAAGAGCAGATTTATTAGTACTTTCTTGATTACATTTTATGAGAAATAATAAATTGTATTAAGTCTCCCACTATTTTATCATGTCCTAATGGCCCTCACCATTGAACTCGGAATGTCTAGTTGCTTTGACATTCTAGTGTAAAGGATTCATATTCTCCTTCGCATAACCCCAACAAGGGTTAGTCAAGCTATTTGAAGGTATTTAGGTAGGCAGCTCTTTGGAAACTATGAGCTTACAGTTCCTTGATCTGTTGAGTGGACTCCCCAATCCTGAAATCCTGACTTGGAGTTCCTCAACTCTTGCCTCCAATATTACATCAAGTCTAGCAACGGATAATCCTCTTGATGTAATATAGTTAATTCATCTGGAAACCTTTCATAGGGGATTCCTTTATAAAATTAAGTTTCCCAACAAGGGTTGGTCAAATACATAGTTTTATTGAGTCTTGCCCTTAATCAGGTAACGGAAGGCTTGGCCTGACATAATATGGTATTGAGGGATTTTAATCTTTTATGCGTAGTTTTTCATTATCACATTCTTGTTAATATTAAGTGATGCTAGATTAAGTGATTAACCATGTTCTGATAATGTTTACGCATAGTCTTGTTTTTATTTTATTCCATCTTTGCATGATTTTTCATTTTATTAACTATGTGATCGTGAAAACACATACATAATAAATAAACCATGAAAAATAGACAGAAATAAAATAATATGGCATGATCATGAGCTTCTATTGGTTAGCTTATCTAGTGGTTTTCATAAGCTAACCCAAGCCTAGGGAAAAACACCTTGAACCTGGTGGTTCATGTTTTGCAGCTCCCACCTGTCAACCTTGGTATCTTCTTGCATCAGTTTCGCCTCAGCTTCGGGATTTGAACCATCTCCTCTAGCTTGGGAGATCCTCCATTAAATGGGTTTACATTAAAGAAACCATGGGCACACATGCCTTACATTTTATTGGAAGAAGGCTCGTAGAGCAACAAATTTAAATTAAATAAATTTAAATGAAACCATACACATAAAAAGGGTCTTTGGTCTAGATCATGATCATCCATAGCATGCAACGACATTTACGCATATTTAGAATTCAAATTCTTTTAATCGTTATTTCATTTAAGATAAGTCGCGCTCAAATTCAATTAATTATGATATTATAATTAATCAATTATTTATCATAAATTCCTTTCTGAACTTCCTTGAGATCTTCTCATCCATATTCCTTGTACGGATCTTTGTACATTGGAGGAAACCTGGTAAATTCTATTTCTGGAAAGTACATGACGTGCAGTTTATAATTACACGGTGTGTATTTCTTTTCACTCTTTATCCAAAGTACACGCTGGGGGATTTGGAGTGTTTTCTGTACTTTGGGAATTTTGGAGTACACGGCGTGTAGATAAATCATACATGGCGTGTACTTCCTTGTCACGTAGTAACTGGCCTGGTGATCCTGTGTACGCGGAACGTGGATTATCCTTGTACATGGTTTCACCTGGGTCGGAACAGACTACACAGGGTGTTGCTCCAACATACACACCGTGTATACTAGTTTCCATGCGCCTTTCAATTCTGGTCAACACGGTGTGATTAATACTTAGGCATATTCAATTCACACATCGTGGTTTGGCGGACCAGTGCCGGTTCATTGAACCTAAGTACACGGTGTGTAGTTTTAATTACACGTCGTGTAATACTGTGTTGTACAGACAGAAAGAGAGGCTCCTCCGGATGAGTTCCTCGTTTTTATTTTAATAAAATTTAAAATGAAAAGGTCGTTTCAGTTATGTGAATTGAGAAATGAAGGAGGAAGAACAGATCTCGTTTATTCAGATTTATAGAAAGATTTATTTCAAACTGAGTCAAATATAAATGCGTAAATTATCAATGAAAATTAAATAACTATAATCAACATTTTAACCTCACTCTGATACCATTTCAAGGTTTCGGGCGCAGTGGAAGTGCATGGGTGGATGTGCCCACTTGGCTTTTTTCATTAACAATGATCAATCCGAGATCAATACGAAGATAAACGCCAGTCTCCACGGATCGAATCACAGAAATGGAAAAAGAAAAGGAAAGTCCCGGAACCACAAAGTAAGATCATTACAGGTTGATTATAATTAATTTAATCAATTGAAAAGTCATAACTTTTGGGTGTTCTTTCTTATTTGATGTTCTTTATCACGTTCCGATGTGATTCTTCATTGCGTCGCAAAATCCAAGTGTAGACTTCCTCTAGTGGTGATCCACACATGTACCTCGTATCTCAGGACATCGCCAAAGGAGTCTCTGGGTGCTATCATGGAGAAACCTTTTCTTGCGTTGTCCGCCTTATATAGTCTTGATCCTATGGAAGAAGATCTCTCTCAGTCTTGAGAGCATTCTTGGAGGAAGAGGTTCTTTCATCCTTGAAATAATTCTCCAGATTTGTTGTGCAAAACGATTCTATTGTGTGTAGGAAAAGATTTGGGTTTGTGAGGATATTTATAATCAGGTTTGAGGTTATAGAGTTATGAAAATAAATAAATGCGTTACGCATTTCATTTATTTCATTAACTCTTATTGAAAACCCCCATGTCGAATAATTAATTACTTGGCATGCGCTCATGGTGATTATAATAAATATCATTTAATAAAACGATATTATATCCTCAGAATCCCGAATGGAAAAACTACACGGTGTGTAATAATAAATACACGGTGTGTACTTGTTTTTCACTGAAAACTAAACGGTGTGTACATTAAATGTACACGGCGGGTATTTTTTTTTCATTTATTCATTTCCTTTTCAAAATAAATGCTACACGACGTGTAATAATTAATACACAGCGTGTACGTGTTTTCATTTTATTATTCCTCCAACATTAAAACGATTTAGGCTTCCTTGAATAATTTTTAAACCACATACGGGAATAATATTTATTCTACTTGAGATACTTGAATACACTTAGTTTGTGACCCTCTAGGCCACTTTCTCGTTGGCATTAGGAGGGCTTGCCTAAAGTCCAAGATTACTGTCTAACAACAGGTCAAGGCACCCAAGAGAAAAAAGTTGACACTGAATTGACGTATCACTACATACGAATGCTTACTGAGTAATTTAATCACTTTGTCTCAATATCTCATCAAGTATGTTTCATGGCAGTGTCATAAACCTATATTCTTGATTCGTCGTTCTTTGACTACCTGAAATAAACTCGTCATTTACACCATGGACATGGAATTTCATGCGACAGTTCTATTTCAATCAAAGGGCTGAGATATCAACTTCCATAAATGGAAGGGACAAATCCTTCCTCGACTTATCCATTAACAACAGGTCACTCGTGACGCACCCAACATACCCTACTTCCCGCCAACTGTCTGTGTGACGGTTTTCGTTACTAAATCTAAGTGTGCGAGTCATGACATGAGTTAATGATAATATTGTAGTCTAAATACCATTACACAAGATCGTAGATAGCAATTTCTGATAACACAAAGACAGGCGGAATTGCTACTGGTGGGTCTGTTCTCATAATCCTCCATCTTGGAGATTACCAAGTGCGAACTCCATGAGAGTGAGTCTCGTCTTTTTACGAGTACTCGCACATGACAGTCTGTATACTATGTCTCTTATCATAGTATGTCATCCAACCGTAGAACCTTATTTAAGAATATTGTTATATAATTTCAAGGTTCTCATCATAGCGGGGATCTTCCATGACCTTATCAATGCAACAAATATTCCCGGACATTATTATATTATAGTCATGCAGAATAATGAACAATATATAAAAAGTTAACATTCATGTAATCAAAGTACAAAACAATTGGTTCTCAGGACACCAACCCTTACAAGTTTAGGATCTACCACATATAAAATGGAAGCCTTCGACGATATATACGCAATAGTGACTTGGGAGAACTCTAGTCATGTTTTTTTGGGCAAAAAAGGACCAAAATGCCTCCAAACTTTAGTTTTTAGTCAGGGTATCCCAATTTTTTAACATTCGATGGGATTTCAACCATATTTAAGGGTTCCTTATTGTCTTTTTCGATGGATAATGAATTTATTACCAGAGATCACATTAATATTAATATCATGGTTTTGAATTTTCATCATTTTTCATATTGTACTATTATTTATAATGAAATATATACAAATATATACAAATTTTGTATATATTCACACATTGAAATTTAATTTTATAAATAAATATATAAAAATATTTATTTATAAAATATATTTATAAATATATAAACCATATCGAAATAAAAAAACAATACTGACTTTATTTTAAATAAAAATCTATCAATATATATACCAATACAATTAAAGTATATATAATTTATACATATATATATATTTGTGTGTGTGTTTTGACAAAAAAAATATATTTATCTATATATTCTAATATATATATATATATATATATTAATATATAATATATGTAAATAAATATAAATATGTATAACTATATTTATAGATGCATGTATATATATATATATATTTATTTATTTATAAATACACACACACACACACACAAAACATATTTTATATATGTATTTAAATATATCTATATATAAATAATTTCATAATAAATATATTTAAAATATATAAATATATTGATATATTATAAAATAAAGAGAAAAAAATACTTGGGATCGAAAAAGCCAAAGGCATATGAGGAGGGGTTTTAGGTTCAAAACTTGCTGAAGTTAGGGGTGTGCGATGAGGATGGGATTATGTAAAGCTTGGATAGGGGAGCTCATGGGCGATTGGGTAACAGGTGGTGATAACGGGGGGTGGGAAGCGATAATAAAATGTGGTATGGGAAGAGGTTTGAACAAAAAAATAGTGTCCCCCTTTATCATTACTTAAAGAAATGTTGATAAAGGGAGCCTTTAATAGTGCTAAAAAGGGTTGATTAAGTCCCTATTTATCAACACTAAAAAAATATTTGATAAAGGCCACCATTATCAGCTATTTTTTAGTGTTGTTCAAGGGGGGGGGGTTATTAGTTATTTCTATGATAAATGTTAAAGCTAACCCTTTAACATTTCTCACATTATCATCACCTCTATAGAATTGATTAATCCATTTTACTAGTAATGTAAAAGGCTATATTTTTACTAGTGGTAGGTCATACATACACTTGAGTCAAGTTTCCATTTTTCAATTGTCATTATAAAAAGAAGGTATATAATATTTTCTATTTAAAAAATGATTCAATTATAAAAATTACAATACTATTTCTTTAAATATACTTATATATATCCTCCATGTGGTGTTTTGATGAAAAGTGAGTCACATCTCTTCATGAATGTGGTAGGGGACACATACACAAGCGAAGTTATCATCTTTGAGTGAAAAGGTAATAAATAAAAAGATTTATTATATTTTTAGAATGATTAATATGTCGTGAATATAATGATCATGTCATGTATATAACATATATTTGTTAACATCATCCTTATTATATTCCATGCAAAGTTTTAGCGAAAAATGAATCACATCACTTCAGGACGCTATAGTCTGTAGTACACACAACGACATTATTGTGTCCCCTATGGAATGAAAAGTTAAAATACATATATTATATAATGAAGAAATAGGTATAATAATGTTATAAATATCATATATATACTTTATTTTCATTATAATACCCAACTATGATAGGTGGTAATGGAAAAACATATGACATCGGTTTGTGAGGCAGTACTCTGCGGTACACATGAATGCTGATTTTATAACCAATTTGATTGAAGTGGAAATGGTTATCAGTAGTGTACTTATTATAAAAACATAATAGTAAATGGAATATGCTAAGGTTGTTATATCATTATATTTTAATAACAATTTAAGGAGGTATTGAAAGAAATAAAATAAAAACACTTGTTGAAAAACATTACCTCTCTTAAGGCATATTAATTAGGATTTCACCAAAATCCTTCCTAAGTTAGATTTATGCCAAAAATAATTCTACTAGGATGATTTTATGGAATATTTTAATTTATTTGGGCATATATTTGCTGAACCAATAAGGTTTTATGGTGTGAATTATAGAGGATAGGGGGTGGCCTTTTATAAGTGAGGTGAGTGGTACACTTGTATTTTTTTTAAAAGAAAAAGTTGTACACAGGTTTTTCACAATCTATAAGGATCCAAAATGGAATATTATCAACTATTATAAATTATAGGGTATAAATATGGACATAAAAGTGATTTAAGAAAAGTTTTTAGATCATTATAATGCTTATATTTTTAGTTTAACCCCTGAGAAATCTTTTTTACCTTAATGGCGGTAATTAATTTTTACTATTTTCACAATTCATTTTTGTATAAAATTAATTTGACATTATTATACAATATAAATTATTATTATTTAAAATATTTAATCTATTTTTTCAAATTCCATTAATATATTTGAAAATTATAAAGTTAAAATTAATCCTACAAACACAACAAGAAAGCGTTTTTTAAAGAGAAAATGTTCAAAAGTTTATAAATTCTTTATATCAATTTTCATTATAAAAATGATTCCAATTATCTAAATTGGATTAACTGATATAAAATTTATCTACTTTTAATTAAAACCAATTGAAAATATAGTTTAACTTTATAACTAATTTAAATGAAAAGGCAGTTTTCAATTAAAATTCAGTATTTTTCACTATCCATCAAAAATTGAAATATTTCAGAAAAAACAAAAAACTTCACCCTAATATAATTTTTATATTATGATTTCAAAATTTAATTTAGTTTTATTAAATAAAATTTCTAAAATTCGTAAAAAACAATTTTAAAATATTTTTGCAAAGCATAACTAAATCATCTTTTAGAAAAAATATAGTTTTTTTGAAAACATTTCTTTTTATCTAAAATGAATCTTATTTTTTTTATAATCAATTAATAACCATAATTTTAATCTTTTATTTAGTAAAATTTATACCATCCAATTTAACTTCTAATTTATAAAGGTATACTATATTATGGTTCATTTAAATTTGGGGTTGCGTATTCCGCAAGTAATCGAAGAGATTAAAATTAAATAAATATATTTCATGTGTTTTCTAAGATCACTATTGCATGTCACATATTCGATCGAATAAAATGTTATTTTTATATAATTTTGGGATGTCACCTTCTCTCTAACATAAATAAATTATGACCTCACAATTTAAATTTATCTCGATAATTAAGGGTTTGACATTTAGAAATACACTTTTAAGAAAACCCACATTCTAAAAGGGTTAAAAAATATCCTCTTAATAAGATAGAAAATGAAGTAAAAACTTTTAATATGTAATAACACATAATTAGGTTCCCAAATAAGAGAAAACTAGTAGTAAGTGAAGATAAGTACATGAAATAAAGGCGTAAATAATTATAGAGGGTGATTGAGGTCATTGATCACATGTAATTGAATGATTAATGTAAAGTTAAGGGTCTCAAAACACTAAAAATATATGATGATTTAAAATACCATATGATTAATTATATAGGAATTAAATAGGATAAATTTTTTGTTTCAAGATCCCTTTCGATTTTTTTTGTAATTCTTTTAATTTCTATGAATATAAGGAAATATACTTACTTGATACATTTATATTTCATAAGCACAGTTTCATCCTTTGGTTGTGCTTAAATAAATTTACAATTCATTACATAATCCAATAAATAAATATCCGAAAATGAATTTTTTATTCATAAATCACTAAAATTCACTTTTAATAGTTCATATGATCCATAAAAGAGGGAAAAGTCTTACTGTCCATCTCTAACTATTTTTCAAAAACAATATTGTTAGAAAAAGTTATCCAATATAACAAATTAATCTAAAAACATCAAAAGTAACACCATTGGTACATATTTAATATTCCTTTGTCAAATTTGTTAACTAAAAAATGACATATTAACCAGGACATCATGTATTCCAAGGGTAGGTGTTAAACCCTGATCGTACTTTGGTCATGAGTTCAATCCCCATGAACTTTTCAGATATTATAGGTAATAACCTAGCATAAAGATTTTCATATTTATAGTATATGTTAATATAATTCCTATAAATTTCCCAAAACAAATATCATGAACATCCATGAAATAAAATAAATAATTAAATATCCTTTTTACTAAGGTTTTCAATACAAACTTTTTTCATAAAGTCAAATAATATTATTTGAATAGTGTTAAAATGTCATTAATGATCATATTAACCCAAAAGGTTATCAATAACGTTAAAATTATTTCTATAAAATGTAAAGGCGTTATTCTTACAATATATTCTCTATTAAAACATATGATTATGGTAAATTTTCCCCAAAATATCCTTAATCTTAGTTGGCTCACATCACACAAATCTTAAACAAAGGGTGTTTATAGACTTGAACTACTAATGAATCTAAAACTAATTTCCCATGATGGTATCCATAAGTCTTAAGTTAATGAATACACATTTTATTCTAAATTTAAAATAATCTTTATCTGTTTCAAAAATCTTATAAACAAAATACCATTACTAAAAATTTACTTCTACAATTAAATTCTTAAACCCCTAATACATAAATACTTCATCCATTTTATTTCCACATAGACCCTTCTTTTTTCTAGGGATTATCCTTTATATGAGGTTATTGATTAGAATAATTATTAGTTTCTTAACATTTAAGAAAAAAATTATAAAGGAATCCCTTGGATGATATTTATTTCCTTCTATCGTACTCTTCATATTTCCTAATCACTTATTTTATTTATGAACATACTTTCCACACATAAATCAGATTATCATCCAATTGATACACTTTATATGATTATACTTCCATATTTATTAGCTGATCAAAACCGATACTTCTTTATTTCTTGGTCTCCACCACTCGATATCTAATAGACTTTTTTCCCTATCTTCTTTGGTGAGTTTAGGAGTTGGTTAATGTATAGGTTTTTAATCATATTTTCAGAAAACTGATTAGGAATAATCACAATATCTCTCACTCCAGTCATCAACCATTTTCTTTCTCATATTTACCAATTTATCCTTCATAATAATTGTTAACATGATTCCTCCGAGTTCCATCCATTGACTAAATCCAAAAAACCTAACATGAGTAACAATAATCATAATGGGAAACCAATATAATCCTTTACAGGATTTTTAAATCATGAATACTCTTTTTTAATCTATAATACCATATATTTAACCTAGCCCATTCATTTTCATCATATATTCAAATACTTTATAATGGTTTGTAACGAAAATTTGAATTATCTAAATCATATACCCCATGAGTGTCAAACGAGTTGTGTAGTAAGCCTCATTTTTTGGAACTAGCTGATGATTGGATAAATCCAATGCACCCATTTTGTATTTATTACAGCCAGGTACATTTTTGATAGAAATAGTTCCACTTCTAGTATCCATACTGGGATTTATTACATGGAAACACAAATAATCTCTACCTTACCAAAACACTAGGATAATATCCTACACTTATCCGCAAAGTCAATCATAGGGTTATTTTACCTAATATATGTTTTCTTTAATCTATTTCCCAATATTTCTACTAAACATTTTATGATACCAACTGTAGTGACCCCAACCCCAGTAGCTTAGATCCTATGTCTAATTTATTATATTGGAATAATATATAAGGAATCGCATCCCGAAGCACCAAATAGTTTTATAGTCTTGGTAAAATAGAAACATATAGGATTATTATATTATGTTTAAAAATAAAAAATATAATATAATTATTCTTTCTAATAATAAAATTATTCCATATAGCATATCCTTTATCATCAATCATAGTAAACTTCATGGAATACTGGGGAAAGGAAACAAAATAATCCTTAGCTCAAATGATTAGTAAGGGTTATATACATCAAAATCTACCATGAATCAATGATAATAATCAACATGGAAAGGTAAATTTCTGAACACACATTCCATTTAAATAATTTGACTAGCATAATCAATATGAAAAGGAAAATAACTAAAAACACATTCCATTTAATCAATAACATGACTATCATAACCGGATAGGGCATAATAAATATGGAAATGTAAATAACTAGAAACATATTACATTTAATCAATAAACTAAGAATGATATTAATCAAGATATAATATATTATCATAAATCTCATGGATAATAATAACTAAATTTCTTATGAAGGAAATTCTTGATTAGTATACATCATGTTTCTCAGGCATATAATACCTCTACTATTAAGATCTATCTTCAAGAAAGATTCAAACCCATGGGTTGAAAAATATTTTACTAAGTCCAGTCTATTGATTCATACCATGAGACTACTAAAGAATTAAGGTTATTTCTATAATCATGAATCACTCATTCCTTTTACTTCCAAAATAGTCCTCATATATCGAATAGTTGATTTAATTCATAAACAATTTTCATTATCATCAAATATCTTTACTGAGTAATGAATACAGATTTATCGATATTTCACCAAATAAACAAATGAATTTTAATATAAAACACTATATCTATAAATAATATATATTTTAAGAAACAAAAATATCCATGATAAATAATATGGATATTTTTAGGAAATTTAATGTATACAGCTTAGTGAATAAATCAAGTGAAAGTTAATGACTACAAAAAATGAATCATGGAAGGGAATGAAATACATTCCATTGTAAAAATGATAATAAACCATTAATATAATTAATAAGGTTGATATAAATATAATATAAACCCATTATATTAACAATAAAGGGTTTTTGTCATTGATGACTATAAATACAATAAAAATATCTTTACAGACAATCTTAAGGATAATATCATTTTAATTTTTAAAATAAGTTCTTAAAATTAAAGGTTCACAAAAAAATTAAATTAGTTTTTATTTTAAAACAACATTTAAACATTATAAAATCATCTTTAAACCATTTGAGTGTTCTTGGAGACTGTAAATTCCGTTCATGTTAGACACGTTAAAATAAAGATTCCTTTCTATTTTTAGGTAAAAGGAAAACATACATTGTTTTTAAAATGAAATTAAGATTCCCTTAAAAACATTTATTAAGAATTAAAATTGTTTAAAATTTTATTTAATAAATATTTTGTAAAAGGTTTGAAAAAAATTGAAAGCATTTTATAAAAACATGGTTTTGGAAAATGTCCCACCGAAGAAAGAAATTAAGTCATATGTTCTTAACATAATTCACTTATTTTAATTAAAAAAAGTGTTTAAAATGATGTTATTAATTTAAAATATCAGGAATAACCATTGGATAAGAAAATGAAATTTTTTATTAAAAATTTATCAAATAATTTACTTTATTGTAAATTCGAGTATAAACAATTCCAATCAAAATGGGATCGTGAAATTAACCTTTGCAAAGGTTGTAATGTTGAAATGAGATTTAACCAATGGATCAATTGTTTGTGTAAAATTTAAATCCATATAATAAAATTATAAATATAAAAATATATATATATTAAAAATTAATGACACACATAATTTTATAATATTAAAGATAAAAAAGGAGTAATATAACCAAATAAAAATAAATTGTGTTATGAAATTGTTTACCACTTGGTAAATTTTAATTCAAATCCCATTACATGAAATAATTAAAATTAAAACTTAAAATACAATGAAAAATGTGGTATTCAGGATACTACATGTAAAAGGTTTAATATATACACTATATAAGAAAAAAAATTGGTGTATAACATTACAATGTGCCTCAATGAAATGAAATTGATATAAAATCCCTTACCAAATGCTTCATTTTGGTTGAACATTCATTGAACTCTTATATAGTGTATTTAAACATGTTATTAAATTATTACATAACTATATTAATATATATTATATCATATATAATCCATTTATAACATCTTATCACTTGTTTGTTAGTATTTTTTCACAATATTCATTGTTTCATGTCTTAACTTCCTTGTTTTCTCATTCATTATTTGTTATGAATGTCCAATTTATTGTGAATATTATATAGTTACATGGTATCCTAAATAATAATCATGACATAATTATACTATTTTTAAATCAAGTATTTTTTTTTAAACCAATAATGAAATATGGTAATGAAAAATTAAATACATTATGATCATAGGGATGATAAGATGTACGTACGCATGAGTATCATTTCAATTTTTCAACAATCATTATGAAAAGGTGTTAAGTAATGATTCATATTTATATAAGGATAATAATATAGTAATTATGATATTATTTCATTAAATATACTTATATATATCATCCATGTTGTTTTGTGATGAAAATAGAGTCACATTGCTTTGTGAAGCTCGTAGTCCACACGTACACGACCGATGTTATCATCATTAAGTGAGTGAAAAGGTAAGAAAGAAAAAAATTTATTATCTTTTTATAATGGTATATATGTAATTAATATCATAATTATTCCATTTATATCACATATATTTATAAAATTTATCATAATTACATTCCATGTAAAGGGTTAGTGATAACCAAATTGCATCGCTTCACGAGGTAGTAGTCCACCATACAAACGAGCAACATTAATGTATCCCTTATAGAATTGAAAGTAAAATAGGTATATAAGATATAATTAATATAGGGGTATTTTTATAATATAAATATAATATATATACATTATATCCATCATGATAACTAACCCTGAGAGGCGGTATTAGAAAATCGTATGACAACTGTTTGTGAGGTGGTAATCCGTCGTACACACAAATGATGATTTCATAACCCATTTTATGGAAGTGTAGATGGTTCTACTTCATGAAAATAATATAAAAATATACCATTATATTTAATATACTAATTTTATTATATCATCATGGTTTAATAATAATGCAACTAGGTGGAGAAATAAATGAAATAAAAACGCTCCTTGAAAAACATTACCTCTTCTCTAGGTAACCTCCTTAGGGTTAAACCAAAATCCTTATAATATTGTATTTATACAAAACCTAATTCTTCTAGGATGATGGGATGGAATTTGTGAAGTGATTTGGGTAAGTATTAGAAAAATGAAAAGGATTTTAATGGGTTAAAAAGAGAGGAAAGGGTGCATTCTTTTATAAGTGGGGGGAATGACACATTTGTAATGTTTGAAAATAAAAATGTGTACTCACGTTTTTAACATGTCACATGGGTAAAAAATAGATAATTAATGATACTTATATATAATAAAGACCAAATATGGACATATAGTATATTTTTGACAAGTGTTTAGGTCATTTTATCCCTTACCTTTTTAGTTTAACCCCTAGTAAATCCATTTTTACCTTAACCACGAAAATTAATTTTTACTTTTTTCACTATTAGTTTTCATAAAAATTATATTAGAATAATTATAAAAAATAAATTTTTATATTATAATTATAGAATAAATTTTATTAAATTTCATTTACATAAGTTGCAAAATTTAATTTAAAATCAATCGTGCAGACACGATGTGAGAACATGTTTTTAAAGAGAAAATGTCCAAAGGTTTACAAAGTTTTTACATCAAAATTAAACTTGAAAATGATCACAATGAACACAATTAGATTAATTATATACAATTGAACTAATTTTAATTTAAATACAATTTAAAATATAATATAAATTTATATATAATTAAAATTAAAAGGTGATTTTAAAAAGAAATTCAGTATTTTTCACTTATCATCGAAAAATGAAATATTTCTGAAAAAACCCAAAAATTCACCATAATATAATTTTGATATTTGGATTTAAAAAATGAATAATATTTTATTAAATAAAATTTCTAAAAGTGTTCAAAATAATGTTAAATTTTGTGTGCAAAGCATGACTATATCGTCTTTTAGTAAAATAACCTTTTTAGAAAACATTTATTTTTATTCTAAATAATTTTTAATTTATTTATAATAAATAGATAAAAAATTAATATTTTATTTAGTACTGATTAGAAATTATAATTAAATTCCTTGTTTAAAATAGTATTCTATATTATGGTTCATTTAGACTTGGGGTTTCATGTACCACAAGCTATAGAAGAGATTAAATTTAATGAAATATATTTTGTGGGTTGTTTAAGCTTAGTGTTGCATGTCGCATACACTATTGAATAAAATGATATTATTTCAAAATTTTGGGCGGTTAAAAAAGATATAGTGTTTTTTTATATGGAAATTTGGGACATTTTAATAAGAACTACATCCATAAGAAATAGGAATCTAAAAGTGTGTTGGTGATCAAGAGTAATCCATCTATATATAAACATTGGGTATTAGATAAATCCTGGGGTGATCACATATATATCAAAATATTGGAACTAGTTATATTTTAAAACATTGAAAGATTATAGGTGGACATCCAATAGTCTAATGCATCACGACTCACTACTTTTTATGTAGGGGACTACCACCTTCAATTTCTAAATGGTTTGATTTTAGTTTTATAGAACTGTTATTTTGTGTTATATGCTACTAAGAACATCATCCCCATTTATTTCTTTGATATGGATGGTTTTTTTTCAAATTTATAAATTAATAATTAATCTTTTACAAAAATAGCATTTTGATGATGTGTCACAAATAAATAACTATATTTATGTTTTAAATTACAAAAAAGAAGTATTATAAATAGTAAATGAACAATGTGATCACAAATCATATAACACCCTGGTGTGGCATCACCATCTTGATCATGTAAAAGAAATTCATATGATAATGTTTTATAAACCAGGTTATTTGGGATATTTTGAGTTAAATACACTTGAAATATGTAATTATTTGTTGCAAGGAAAATTGACCAAACCACTATTTAGTTGATAAGGTAAAAGGGTTAAAGATCTTCTAGGATTAGTACACACTGATATGTGTGCACCATTTATTTTGTAATATATATGTGGGTATTCTTACTTCATAAATTTTATTAATGGCTTGAGTAGATATGGGTATGTCTACTCGATGAGTTATAAGTGGTTACCATTGAAAATTTTTAATATTTCAAGAATGAAGTAGAAAATCAACTTCGATAGAAAATAAATAATCTTAAATTTGATATTTGTGGTTAATATCTTAACCAAGATTTTTTAAAACTTATATCGGAGGTTTGGATTCTATCTCAACTCACTCTAACTTAAAAACGAATGTTTAATTTTCTTAGTGATAGGTGTAATCATACCTTTATAGACATGGTAAGGTTAATGATAAGCCATGTAAATATTCCATTATCCTTTTGGGGGTATGCATTGTTAAATAATTCGTACATATTAAACTGAGTAATAACAAAAGTGGAAATGCAATTCCCTTTGATTTTTTATTTGAAATAAACCTATATTCTCATGTGAACTTATATTGAGATATGAGGAGTCTCTTAAGGCCAACTTTGGAAACAAACTAGTAGCTTGAGGAATGTAGTTTATATTTATAGGATATCCCATGGAAACCAATGGATATTATTTATATATTAGTTCAGACAAAAAATTTATTTTTGGAAGAAAATATATACTTCATAAGAGGTAGAACATCCTCAATAAGTATAGAGGGGTAAATATTGAATTCGATGAATTTGATTCTCAAAATACACAAGAGTTCGTATAGGAATAGTTTTTATAGGTCTCCATGGAAAAGGTAATTCCTAAAACACAATTACTACATAGGATTAGTAGAAAGGAAAGATAACAAGAATTGTACAGTTTTCTAGTCTCTAAATATGGTAAATAATTGTTGATTTTTTTAATAAACCTCTCTTGTGAAAATATGTTGTACTATACAAAGAAAATATAAAACAGAAAGAAGCCATGAATTATGAGATGAATTATATTTTTTAGAACCGTGTCCGGGTTCTAATGGATCCACTAGTTGATGTAATGCCTATTGGGTGTACATGGAAACCTAATAGAAAACTGTACATGGAAGGTAAAATAAATACCCTCAAATAATATCTAGTGGATAAAAGGATTAAACATCATAAAATCATTTTCTTTCATGAATAATTTTCTCTATTTTCTATCTTTAAATCCACCATAATCCCACTTGTTATAGTATCATACGATGAATTTGAAATTTGGAATATGAATATAAAAACATATTTCCTCAATGGGATCCTTTATGAAGATATCTATAAGATTCAACCATATTTAATTTTGAATCTAAATAATTCCAAAATATATTGAAATTTATATATATCCATTTATGGATTGAAGTAAGAATTTGTATCATAGAGAATTTGGTTCGATGAAGCTATAAAATAATTTGGTTTTATTAATAATGAAGGTGAGCCATGAGTTTATAATAATTTCAGTGATAGTGTAGTTTTTATCCTAGTTTTATATATTGATGACATATTACTTATTAGAAAATACATACCAGTATTATAATAAGTTATGTAATAGTTAAAAAAAGTGTTTCTCTATGAAGGACCTGGGTGAAACAACCTAGTTTATAGGGATAAAGATCATTCAGGATAGATCAAAAATGATTCTTGGACTATGTCAAGGTAAATACATTGAAAAAATACTAAATACTTTAATATGGAATAATTCAATAGAGTATTGGTTCTAGTGTTATATAGAATACACATTTCTATGAAAATGTGTCCTTATAAATGAAAGGATAAAGAGATAATGATAAAGATCACATAATCTTCATTGATAGGATCAATCAGGTATGTCATGTTATATACTAGTCTTTATGTTTTATATTTCTTGATAGTGGTAGGAAATTATTTCTTGATAGTGGCAGGATATGTCTTCAGTCTTAATGGAGGAGTTGTGAGATGTAAGTGTTTAATGAATATAGTTGTTATTGATTTTAAAGAAGATTCTGATTACATAGTGAATTATGATGCATCTAGGTAATATTTTTGTTTAGGAATATTTTCCTAGTGTTTTGATATGGTACCTAGAAGTAAAGTCCCTATCACATTGTAGTGTGATAATAATAATTTTGTGGCTTTTTAAATGATCAAGGTCACACCAATGAACAAATCACATAGAATGGAAGTATCAAATCATGAGATATTTTTCTTATTGGGGATAAATTTGTGTTGAAAATATTTTCCTTTGAACAAAACATGTTTTAAATCTTAACTAAATACTTATCTCTGTAGAAACATGGGTACCATGTGAGAGCTAGAAGACTGAAGGTTGTTAATAGTTAGATTTAGTGAATATTGGAGTCTATTGGAGTTATTTCCTAAGAACCAAATTTTATGTACTTTATTATTACCTATATTAATTGTTATTAATGTTAGAAAACTTATTATCACATCATGATTTTTCTTCTACCTGAAATAGTTTGTGATAATATACCAATAGAAACAGTTACACTGAAAGATCATAGAATTTCCTTGATATAATGAGTACCCATAATTAACACAATAGTATTCTTCAATTATATATTCAATATCCAGATGATATACTTTTATAGGAAACAAATGATGTAATATATCAAGGGTCGAGACTTATGATAAATTAAGTCATTTCATATAGTGTATGCTAATGGTAATTTTTAATTCAATTAATTGTGGTTTCTTATTTTGTCTTGGAGGGGGGAGGCCCTGGATGGTTTTTGAATGTTGCTTGTGCTGGGATGTCAGCTGATGTTGTGCGATTTTGGGGATGGTGATTTTTTTGCTATTTATTTTGGATGTCAGTGGTATTTGGATGAGGAGTTAATGGATTTTGGTGATGCGGATTAGTATGGTGCTGTTGAATAATGATTTTGAGGATTGCTTAATGGTTCTTGGAGATAGAGTTACTGGACTGTCTTGAAAGTGAGACACTGGATTGAATGGTTTGTTATTTGAAGGTGGGAAGTCTGTGATCCAGATGTGACTTCATGGATAGTCTTCAGAGAAGGATTAAGAGTTGGAGATCCTTCTTTGCATTGTTTTTTAGATTTGGTTGTTTGAGAGGGTATGGCATAAGCCATCAGATCGGGCCTGTTCTTTGACACAGGACACTTGCTTGCCAATTAGCCTTACAACGGTGGAGCACTTCTTCATGTTCAAATGCTATAGAGGATATGTTCTGTGTTGTTATTTTGGTTCTTCTATTTCTATCCTTCATGTTTGATTTTCCTATGTCAATGATGTCTTTGGGTTCCCCCCCCCCCCCCCCTTCGTCCCTTAAAAGGGGGTTTTATCTTATAATAAAAAATTTGAATTTGAGGAGATTCATCAAGAACATCATGAGTGATATTGTATTAGTAAATAATGTGAGAAATGTTCTTTTTAATTATTTTCTTTAATAGAAGTTGATATCTCAGACCCATTGATAGGAATAAAATAGTCAAAATAAATCCACGTACATGGAATTCTATAGAAATTTTCATTTCTATAAAGTCAAATAAATAGACACTGATCACATAGGTTGATAACACTGACATGAAACCTATAGTGACCCCAATCCTAGTAACCTGTAGTCGGTGCCTGCTTTATTATAATAGCATATTATACAAGGAATCTCATCCCTAAGAACTTAATATTTCAGTAGTCTTGGTAAACTGGATACATTCTTAAAATTATTAATATAATTGAAATCATAAAATAAACAAAGTATTTTCTTTTAGAACACAATTATTCCTCATAGTTTATCCCTATATATCAATCATAAAACACTTCCTGGTATCTTGGGGAAAATAAAATATAATTAATTGGCGAGGTCATATGTTTAAAAAATGTAAGTGTATAGAAGAATCTATGAGAAAACAAGGAAAACTCGATATCCCATGTAAAATAACTGAAACAGATGCCATTCACTCAGTAATTTGAGCATAATATGATAGGAATAAATGGTGGTCAAATAATTCCATATAAATAATCACATGAAAATGAAAAAAATCATGGATATTATAACTAATAGAATAACCAAATGGAATATCAATAATTGAATTCATAATGATGGAATGAATAATTCTAGACATCTCAAACATACTATTGAGGACTTGTTCTAGGATGTCTAGAAACTATTAATTCCTTATGCAAAGACATCTATATAAATGGGTAATTACTTGGTGAAAATTAAAATATAGTTTATCTACTAAGACATATCAATACATCGAAGGTATTTAGTGGTCCCCATCAATCACTTAATAAGTCTAATGAATTCCTAATATGAAAGGGTTGAAATATAATCAATATAAAAATTAGTAATGAGAAAATAACATATGAAATTTTAATACATACCCCAATCAATAAACATAATTATAAACCATCCAAAGTAAAATGGTGAAGGGTAATAAAATCTTACATCCCCATTCAAACTGATCATAAAACATTCAGAGAAATAATATGTATGAAATTCATAAAACACATCCTTAGTATATCATAAGTAAAATAGATTGTTGATGTCATTGATGAATAAAAATACTTTGAAAATATCCATAATTGTTTTTGATAAAATTAGAATTTACATTTTAAAAATCACATTTTAAAACAAAAAAGTTCACAAAAAATTTTGAAAATAATTTTCATTGAAAATAACCTTCTAAAACTAGTAAAATAATAATTAAAAATTCTATTTTTCATCATGGTGGAAATTTTTGTTCATGTGGTATACGGTAAAACAAATATTCCTTATACATTTTCAATAAAATCCAAACATGTATTATTTTGAAAATTAATTCAATATTCCTTTAAAAACATTTTATAAAAATAAAAAATGGATAAAAACGAATTAATAATTTTAAAACGTAAAAAAATCAAAATATTTCTTTAAAATATGGGTTTTGATGAAAAAGTATTTTTGACCAAAGAGAGAAATAAAGTTAAATTTTCTTAAAAACAATTTCACAATCATTTAAAGTAAAAAAAGAGTGGTAAATGGAAAAAAATTGAATAGAAATATTTGGAGAAAATATATTTATTTTAATATAGAAATATAAAATAATACCCCCAAGGGAGGTGTAAACATAAACAATCCCAAAATATGATGAGTTTTTGAAATAAGCTCTTACCATTTTGGTAACTTTTGAATCGTAAGCTCCATAAAAAAAGAAAAGAAATATTAAAAACCATGAATATAACTACATTCATGATATAAAATACAAAATTCATTTTATATAGACCCCAAAAAAGAAATAAGTGGTGAATATGGCCTATGTCTCACGAAAGTAAAAGTGAGATGAGATGCCCTTACCTTAGGGATGATTCCCATCATATGTGTCTGTAAAATGTTGTATAATGGTTTTAATCATGTTATTACTTTATACCAGAACCATGATCATATATATAATTTCATATATGATCCAATTGTAACATTTTACCACCTTCTTTTTAATAATATTTCATTATTTTCATTGTTTTGGCAGTTAATTTCCGTTTTTTCTCAAGCGCGTTATATCATGAAAGTTATAGATATTGTGAATAGGATATATATATATATATATATATATATATATATATATATATTTATATATAATCCCCATAATTATAATAATGTTATAAAAATAATATTTACTCAATTTATACATTTTTAGAACCATATTTTGAAATTTGGACATGGAAAATGAATCACATCACTTTATGGAGACGACATGTCATTCTTACGCGTGAGCGATGATATCATTCCCTTAACTAGTGAATGTGTAAGGAATTTAGAGATATATTAATTTTTAAAAATCAATACCATCATATTTTTATAATATATATTCATTAATTTTATCCTTATTACATTTCATATAAAGGTAATTGAAAAACGAATCACATTGATTTATGATGTGGTTGTCCACCATACACATAAGCGATGTTATAGTTTTTGAAATAGAATAGAAAAAAAAAGTTATATGGATATTAAAATTAATTAAGTATAATAATATCAAATATAATTATTAAAACTTTAATTATATTTACTCTTGAAATGTGGTGATGTAAAATAAACTACATTGGTTCACGAGGCGGTTGTCCTCCGTACATATGATCTATGATTTCATTTCTCATTTGATGGATGTGTTTATGGATAAATATTATTCCATAAATATAATAACTTATTATAATATGATATATCTTTTTTTAATCATATTTTAATTTTTAACACATTATTTAATGTGTAAAAATAATAAATAAAATGAAAGATATTTCTTAAGATAATTACATTCTCAAAGGGAAACCTCAGTTGTGTCTCCTCTTATGGATCCTATGGATGGTCTTTTAGGAGTACCAATAGCTCTAGAATGTGTCTAAAGATGTTGGATATATATGTTTTTTTGGTTTTTATAACCATAGGTATTGAGGGTTGTGAAGAAGTTAGGGGTGGGAGTGCCCTTTTAGAAGTCGGGAAAAGGAACCCACTTGGAAATTACTTGGAAATTTCCCAAATGAATACAAAATGATATAGTCATTCAATATGAAATTGATTTAAATGACCTAAATTAGTGAAATTTTAATATGATTTAACTATTTTCACTTCAAATTAAATTTAAAATATAATTTAACTTTTTAAATAATTTAAATGAAAAATCAGTTTTTAATAAAAAACAGTATTTTTCACTATTCGTGAAAAAATGAAACCTTTTAGAAAAATCCAAAATATTTACCATTATCTGATTCTGATATAATGATTTCAAAAATGAATATTATTTTTTTCTAGTAAATTTTATAAAATTGGTAAAAATTAATTAAAAATTATGTGTACAAAGCGCTACTAAACCACATTTTAGGAAAGTGCAGTTTTTCAGAAAACATTTATTTTACTTTCAAATGATTATTATTTTAATTATAATAAATTTATAACAACTTAATTTATCTTTTAAATTTCAAAACCATAATTTTTTATAATTTTTTTATCATTATTTACACCAACCAACTTAACAACTAAGTTTTATTGGTCATGTTTAAATAATAATATTTTAATAGGGTATCATGTTTCGTTGAGACCGAGATTTTTGTGCATCTCATGCTATCAAAGTGGTTTAATTTGTTCATAAAGAATTTTATTTTAAAGTAACATGATTTTATATTCTTTTATAACCTGGGTTTTGTGGATCACACATACTATTGATCATGATATTCCTTTTTAAAAATACTCTTAGGGTGTTACACCCCTAAAATAAATTGTGTCCTCTCAATTTAATCATGATATTGATAATCAAGGGATTGAAATTTGAAAAGAACTTAAATGAAAACCCACATTATAAAAAGGATTAATAAAACATTCTATTAATAAGAGATAATGGGAAGTAAATATATTATATATAATAACACATTAATAGGTATATAAGTAGAAGAACATTGGTTTCAATTGAAGATATGGACATGGAATAAAAACATAAATAATTATAGAGAGTGATAGAGGACATTTATCATAAGAAATTGAATGATAAATGGAATTTTAAGGACTAAAAAATAATAAATTTTTGATAATTTAAAAGACGATCATTTCAACATAAATTATGGTATTTGGATAACATTTCATTTCAATATCCTTTTCCTAGAGTTGATGAATTATTTTACCAACTTGAATGAGAATATATGAAAATACAGTTTCTTGATATCATTTTTTTCATAGGAAAAATTTAAAATCATCTTTTTTCTTCAATAATTTTACAATTCATTTATAACTATAATAAATTAATATCTAAAATGAATTTTTTATAAATAAATCGCTACAACTAACATTTAATGGATCATAAGATTTATAAAAGGGAAAAAATTCATGTATATATATACATATTTTACAAATCCATTTTGGTTATCAAATGTTATCTAATATAATACATTAATTTATAAACCACAATAGAAATACCACTTTTTCAACATTAATATTTATCCTACAATTCATTTAACATTAAAATAATGACATATTTACCAGGTCATCACATAGGTTAGTGGTAGGTACTAAACCCTTATCATACTTTGATTGTGCACGCAATCCATACAACCTTTCTAGATGTGATGGGTTGTCACCCAGTATGTAGTTTGTCCTTTTTCTAAAACCATATTAATATAATTCATATAATGTTACCAAATTGTAATAGCCCATAATTATCTCGACATCAAAGTTTAAATAAACATTAATGATTAATGATACCTTCATAAATACCAATTTATCATTGTTATATCAACATCGAGAACATATTAAGGGTTATCACCCTTCAATCATGTGTTTTACAAGAAGTTCAAATTTCTGCTGAATCAATTTTCTTGGTACCATTCAACACATTATTTCAAGTACTTAAAGAAATATTACTATAGTAAAATACTTATACATTTCGTAATTCTTATAACTAGAATATCATTCAAAAAAATAATCCTATAACATAATTATTGAATCCAAAATTGTGAACATTAGTCATTCCAAATAATTTGTAGTAACAACATAATCTTGAACTTTATCCCATAACATATTTTGATATATATTCCTTTTATTCTTGTGGAATTCATTTGCATTGTTCCTTATATCCTTGGAGTGTAATCATTACACATTGTTATATTCTTTATTTCACTTGAAATCGTGAATATGGTTTCATTTTTTTCCACACTTGAAGAAAAATCATTTGTATTTTAAGCATTTACCAAGGTATTTCCTTCCTCAAGTATCACATATTATAAAATACGTCTTTCTCTTCTTCCCCTTATCCAATTTGGGTTATTTTATCCTCTTCTTTTCTTTCTTCCCTTTGAATCAATAAGACTTGGATAATTCTTCTCTATCTTGATAGCACATGATACTATATCCTCATATGATAAGATAGTTTGGTAGACTACATGCCTTTGAAATATTGACTTAATCACATCAAAGAAATGATCATCCTTACTCTTTGGATTACATGCATTGTTAGGATTTCTGTTTCTTTCATTAGAAACCATTTCTAAATAACGGAATACACTAGATTAGATCATAACATTATGAAGAATAATGTATAATATCAAAAATAGTGAAAACTTGATATAAATTATAAAATTTATGCATTTATAATCTCATAATCATAAACATGGTTTATTTGGGGATATGTTTATTTTAAAATCCTATATAATAGTTTTTATTGAAAATTTAATTTATCCTAATAATATTCCTAAGAGTGTAAAAATAGGTGCATAGTAAGGCTCTTTGTCATTCCCCATGTCAGATTGGGTCAAGAACAATGCAACATTTTCAAAGTTTTCCCCCCAGGTACATTTGTTCTATAATTACATCCACTTGTAGAATCCATATAGGGATGTATTTTCTATGAAATACCACATAATATCTTCCTTACCCAAACATTTATATATTATTCTATAAATATCCTCAAATTATATCAAAATTTTATTTTCCCTAATATATTTTTCCAAAATATACTTCCCTTGGTTTCTACTAAATTTTCTCTAATACTAATTTTTGAGACCCTAACCCCTGTAGCCTAAATCTAGTGTATACTCTATTACATTAGCATAAGATCTAAGGAATTGGAACCCAAAGGAATAAATATTTTAGTAGTCTTGTAAAAATAGATACATATCTAAAATTATTATTATAATTAAAAAAAATTATTTTCTTTCATAATTCTATTATTCTTCATAGTGTCTCCCAATATATCAATCACAAAACACTTCCTATTATGATAGGAAAATAATACATAAGAAATGGGTGAGCTCAGATTCTCTTTAAGGGTACGTGTAAAGTGGAAGCTATGAATAAATATGGAAAAATCAACATGGAAAGGAAAATAACTTAAAAACATTCCATTAAATCAATAACGTGTGCCTAACATGGGAATAATAAATGAAGATCAAATAATTCCATATAAATAAGAACATGGCCTTCAAAACAGAACCATGGATAATATAACTAATCTAATAAACATATGGAATATCAATAATTGAATTAATTATTATGGAATGAATAATTTTGGAAATATTAAATATATAATCTAGTCCTTATGCCAATATATACAAATACTATTGTGGCCTTATTCTAAGACATCTCTATAAATGGGCATGACCTCATCCAAACCCAAATATAGTTTGTCTCATGAGACCTTAAAATGGATCAAGTGGCTATAAAAGGACCCAAAAATTATTTACTAAGTCCAATTAAGTACTCATATTAAATGGGTGAAACATAATTAGCATAAAAAATAAATATAAATATTGACATTTTAAATGTTAAAACTTACCCCAATTAATAAACATAATCATAAACCATCCAGAGTAAAATGGTGAATGGTAATAAAATAGTAAATACCCAGTTAAATGGATCATAAAACATTTGGATAAATAATATGGATGTAATAAATAAAAACTTTCATCCATGTAACATAAGTAAAAGATATTTTTTATTTCATTTATGAATATAAATACCATAAAATATAGTTAATAATATTTTTTAGAAAATTTACATTTTCATTTTGAAAATAACCATTTTCTTAATGTTCACAAAACATTTTAGAAAAAATTCTAATTTAAAATTTACTTTTAAAAATTAAAAATTAATCACTAAAAAATTTATTGGTTATTATGGTGGAAAACTTTATTAATTCCATACATGTTAAAATAAATATTTCTTTCACATTTTTGGTAAAATTGAAATAGGCTTTGTTTTGAAAGAGATATAAAGATCACATTAAAAAAATTAAATTTTAAAATTGGGTAAAACATTAATTAATCAATAATTTTTAAAATGATAAATAAAATTCCAGAAAATAAATTATAAATAATGGGTTTTTATGAAAAATGATTTCCAATTGAAGAGAGAAATAAAGATAGATTTTCTTAAACACATTTTCTCAATCTTTTTAAGTACCAACGAGTAATAAAATGGTACTATTACATTAAAAAGATAATTAATAACCATATTTCAATAAAATAGATTTATTTGAAGATATAAATATCAAATTATTCTCCCATAGTATATATAAACATAAAAAAAATCTTGAATAATGATGAGATTGTGAAATCAGCTGATACCGCTTTGGTAACTACTGAATCATAAGCCCCATAAAATAAATGACATCAAATGAAAATTTAAATACCATGAAGATAAATAGATCCATAATATAAAGTATCAAAGGGTTTTTATATAAAACATACAAATTAAATAAGTGTTGAATATGGAATATGTCTCATAGTAGTAAAAGTAAGATGAGAAACTCTTACCTCAGGTATGATTTCCTTCATACATGACTGTAACTTCTGTATAATGGTTTTAATCAAGTTATTAATTTATAAAATAACCATAATAATATTCATTATATGATATATAATCCTATTATAACATTTTACCACCCTTTTATTAATAATATTTCTTTTTTTTATTGTTTTAGGTGTTAATTTCCTTATTCTCTCATGCGCATTTTGTCATGAAAGTTCGGGTTCTTGTGCATACGATATATATATCATCTCCAAGAATGATAAAATTTTTATCAATATCATATTTAATAAGTATAAAAAAATTTATAAATACTTATTAATTTTGGAAATGGAAAATGAATTGCATCAATTTGTGGTGGTGATAGGTCGTACGTATACACGAGCGACGATATCATTCCCTTAACTAGTGAAAGGGTAAAGAAGTGGGTGATTGTTAATTTTATAGAATATATATAATCTCATATATATCACATATATTCATTAATTTTAAACTTATTTTATTTTATTTTATATAAATTATAAGTGAAAAACGAATCACATCGCTTTGCGAGGCAGTAGTCTGCCATACACACGAGTGACAATATCTTATTTAAAATGAAATGTAATGTAAAAAAGGTATATTTAGTATTAAAATTATGTAAGTATAATAAAATCATAAATATAATATAAAAGTTTTAAATCCATCATTATATATATCCATTAAAGGTGGTGATGTATAAAAAACTACAATGACTCATGAGGCAATAGTCTGTCATATACATGATGGATAATTTCGTTTCCCATTTGATGGAAGTGAAGATGGTCAAATATTTGTTTCATAAACATAACAAAATAATATTATATGGGAGTTAACATTTATATTATATATTAATTTTTAAGACCTAATTGAAGGTTTAAAAAGAATAAATAAAATGAAATATATCTGTTAAGATAATTACCTTCTTATAAGAGAATCCACTTTTGGGTCTCCTTTTAAGGACCCTATAGATGGTATTTTTGGAGGAAAAATATCCAAAATATAAATAAGGATAATTGGGATAGATATTTTTTTGTTTATTTGGATCCAAATATCTTTATCGGTATCAATAAGTGAGGGGCGATTTTTTATTTATAAGTGGGGAAAGGGAACCCTCTGGGAAATTACTTCAAAATCTCCTAAAAGAATCTGAAATAATAAAGTTATTCATATTTCAAAAGTTACCAAATAACCTTAGTATAAAATTTAAGATTCTATAAGTTTGAAATATTTCCATATAATAATATATTTAAATCTTGGTATGTCATGTTAACCTTTATATTATTAGTTTAACCTCGTGGTAAAATTATTTTTACCTTAACCATGGTAATTAATTTTTACTATTTTTACTATTAATTTTGGTAAAAAATTAATATTACCTTATTGGATAATATAAATTATTTTTATTCCATATCATGAGTCTATTTTTTTAAATTTAATTCACCTAAGTGAAAGAATTCAGTTTAAAATTATACCTACAGATGCGATGAAAATAGGTTTCTATAGAACCGTCTTAATAAGTATATAAGGTTTTGATATGAAACTTCACTATGAAATTAATTAGAATGAAGTAAATTAGTTATATTTTAATATAATTGAAGTGAATTTACTTTAAATCCAATTTTAAATATAATTTAATTTTTTAAATAATTTAAATGAATAGGTAGTTTTTAATAAAAATTAGTATTTTTACAATTCATCTAAAAGTAAAATATTTTAGAAAAATCCAAAAAATTAATTCCAAGATAATTTTGATATGATGATTCTAAAAATGATGTTAAAATTTTCAAATAAATTTTCTAAAATTAGTAATAAAATAATTATAAATTATGTGTGCAAAGCGTGAATAAACTACCTTTATGAAAAATACAGTTTTTCAGAAAACATTTCTTTATTGTTTCAAATTATTCTTATTTTATTTATAATCAATAGACAGAAATTGAAATTTAAAAAAAGGTTGGGGAATTCCACTTTATTAATAAGATAAAAATAGAAACCCATTTTGAACTATGTGAAGGGTGAACCCATTACAAACCAGATGGTCCAGAGGCATATAACATTAAAATATAGTGGCCCAAGAGCCCATTGGCCAATAGACCACCAAATCCTAGCTAATTACCCATAGTCCCTACCTCTTCTAGGAATTATACTCCTACACAATGCATAACTGGATACCGACCCAACATCCGATATAATGGTGTGTTGTAACGCCAAAAATCAATATTCCATTTGAAGAACAATGACCACTTCATATCTATAAATAAAATGGGGAGATTCCTGATCCATATAAAGAAAAAATACTAGATCCTCAAAGTAAAATGAATTATTCTTATTGAAAGTCGAATCAACGACCACTATGGATGAACGAGATAGAAGGATAAATCACGATTGAAATTTATGTGTGTAGGAGCACAACCATCTCCTCATTTTCCATTAATTATATAACTTAACATCTAGTTTATAATAATCATGTTTAAATAATAATATTTTAATATAGTATCATATATCTTTTAAACTTATTATTCCATGCATCATAAAAACACAAAGGTATTAAATTTATATAAAATGAAATGTATTATAAAGTCCTAGGTTTTTTAATTCTCTTCTAATATTTCTATTGTGTGTCATACATTCTATCGAACATTAAGTTATTATTTTAAACATAACTAAGGGTGTTACATAACTTCCTTGATAAGAGATATTGTGATAATGAGATTATATTAGAAAATAAATTTTTATATGAGGTTTTAAGTTGTTTTGACATTAACAAATTACATTATGGATACCTTTTTGTATTAATAGACACTATTATTAAAATTTCAGTGGATCTACCTAATTCGGCTAAGAAAGAGACCTAGGGAGTCACACACTATGTGTATCCATTACCTTAGTAAAATATTAAATATTAATTATTATTTATTATTTGTCATATTAAAACAATATCACTATAATATGTGGTTTAGTAATTATTCATGTTTTCTTGACCACATATATTCATTCACTAGTTAGAAGAGAGAATAAAAATACGAGGAATATATAATAAATATTAATTTTTTATTTAATTAATATAATTTTTTTTATTTATTAGAAAATAATGTAGTGGTATTTATTTATTAAATAAATCTCCATTTTTAAATGGAAAATAGATATTTTGGAGGGATAAAAGGTCGAGTATAAATTTCTGGGGGTAAATAATATATGTTAGATATTATATGACTAAATTTTAAATAATTTTTTCAAGAGAAAATATTTAATCAGTTCATTTATTATTCACTTGTGAAGAAATAATATTTTTTTATTATATTCATGGGGTTATGTAGGGATTAATTAAATATTAAGGATACATGCACATTTATTATTTTCTAACTCTAACACTATTTAAACTAAATTATATTACTTTAAACCCTAATTGTAGCCATTTATTGATTTTTTCACAACAAAATATGTATAATCTCCCCTAGCCCCAGAGATATCCTCTCCAGGAATACTCCCATGAATAAAAATAAATCCTCCCCTATCACACTATAATCTAGAGAGATAAAAGAGAATCATTCTTTTAAGTGATTCTCTTGGTGATCAAAGATTAGCTGTGAAAGGGGTGTGATATTCCAAACTAGAAATCAAAGGTCCATATGAAGAAACATAGAGGTTAATGACGGACATATGGATCACCACTTGAGGGAATCAAGACCTGATTCCAACAACCCAATGACAACATGACATATATATTCTTTCATATTCATCAATGAATAAATAATTCATCACAAGGTAATTATTTAATTGTTTAAATTAATTATAAATCATTATGTGATGATTCTAGGTTTAGTTTTGTAATTCTCATTCCAATTATTTTTAAATTAATTCTATTAACCCTCATATTCTTCATCAATATAACTCTCATATTAATAATTGATTTTGAAAAAAACTGAGGTGGGAATGCCCTATTGCCACTTCTGTTGTGCTATAAACATTCAAAAATCTCTCCCATAAAATATCCTAAACTCTAAAATTCCAATTGAAGTTGTATAAGAAGCTCTATAATCCCAAATATAATTATCTAATATATTTATTAAATCCTTTAAAATTTTGTGGATTTTGTTTTCAGTAATATTTTTAATCTCTTTATATGATACATTATCCATACCATTTGTTTTATGGTGATATAGTGTAGAAACCCTATTATGAACTCTATATTTTATTAAAATTTATTGTAATTTCCTATTAAAAAAGTGATTTACCTAATTAGTAATGAAAAATTTGGGAACTCTAAACCTTCAAAAATGATAGCTTTAAAAATTTGGAGACTACTTCTATATAATTACTTCTATTGGGAATGGGTTATTTCAACTTTGAAACATAGTTCACAAAAAGTAAAATGTAATATAAACCAAAATAATATGGAAATAGTCCTGTGAAATCATTACTATAGACAATAAATAAATCAAAAAACAAAAGGATTTTTTGAAGAATCTCATTTCAATTGAAAATATTTCCTTGAAAATTGAAAGCTATAATTCAAACTCAATATTAAAAATATTGAGTCGAAACAATTCTAAATAAAGAACATTCGAAGATACCCTTTGTGTTAAAAAGTAAAAAACAAAACATAAAGTGTATAAATATTTTTGGATTTATTATATTCTATAATCTTTAGTGAATCTCTTACTGATTTGATCAATTACAATATGCTAAAAATTAGATTAATCCCATTTATGCTTCTTTGCTTTCCTCTCGAACATGAAAACTTTTTTCTTGGAAAACTAGCTAGAATATTCATTAGCATACAAGTAATTATCATGGTTATAAAACCATTGTTTAAAACACAAAATCACATGAAGTTTCTCCCCATGTAGGTTTTCCCATATTTGTGGAAATTTTGAGGTTTTTCACCAAGAATACTGGGTATCCTACTCAAATTACCAGCCACGAACTTCTCACTATCCTTAAAATCCTTTACATACAAATATACAAAATTTAGTAATGAAATAGTTTTAGAAGCCTTAGTTTTTATTTATTTTTATTCATCATAAATCTAATTCCATAATGTATAGTGAAGATAATCTCCTTGTATCCTAAAAATTAACTACTAAATTTTTCTAAACAAAAACATTTTCTAAAAACTACTTACCAATGGTTGTGTAATTTGAATGTTAAAAATATATATTAATATATTAATAATATATTAAATTAGACCTATTTTCCATCCTTTTACAAAAAATAGATCCTATAGAAAACTTTGATACATTATATATGAATTTAAATGGTACATCCTATCTTTGTAGTAGAATAATGGGTAGCGATTCCAACTTCTATTCAAGTTCCTTGACCACTTCTTTATAACTCTCATAAAATATAATTTGATAATATTTTTAGAGAATCATGGATAAAGGTGGGTCTATCTTACTGAAATCCCTTGTAAAATACCAATAAACCCCAACATGGCCAAGGAAGTAACTCATATTATTCATTGTTTTTGGGTATGGAAGTGATAAAATAATATCAACCATAGACTGCTCAACTTGGATTCCATACTCAAACATCAAATTCTTAGTACAAATCCATGTTCTAAAATAAAATTTGATTTCTCAAATTTTAGTATATGGTTTTTCTCATTGAATGTTTTGAAAAAAAATAGCTAGTCGCTTTAAGAAAATATAAATATATTATTAATATACTATTAAATCATCCATAAAAATATCTATATATTCACCTAAAAACTTGTAAAAAATACTCATAATAAATCTTTGAAAATTTATCAGAGAATTAAATTATCCTAAGTGTATTATTTTATAATAAAAAAGTGACAAAAGGATGGGTAAAGGTGGAATTTTTTTAATCTTCAAGTGTAATGTGAATCTGAAAGAAACCTAAAAAAATCTAAAAATATTAGTGGGATTTCCAAAAAAGTGTCTCAATAATTTATTCAATAAATATAATAAGTAAGTTATCTTTCAAACTCACATGGTTGATTTTCCTATAGTATAAACTCACTCTCCATTGTTTTGGAATTCTAAGAGGGAAAAGTACTCCAAATTCATTATTTAAAATACTAATACAAATCTTTTTAGGAATAATTTGGATTAAAATCACTGATTGGCTATCAAAATTGGAAAAATGATTCTAATGGCCACAAAAATAGTCACTTATTTCATGAAAACACTCAAAAGTGTTCGAATTAAACTCCTTTGAAACAACCTAATAATTTTGGAATCATCCATGAACAGTATCATATGGATGCACACTAAAGGAAAAAATTATATATAATTCAGATAAGGTCTATCATATATCTTAATTAGGATATTTATAGACTCTTGTGAGTTGATTTTATTGATATTTTTATATCACTTTATCAATGATAACATTAATCTTTTCATTCTAATCTAAAAAGTAATTCTTGATATCTTTAAGAAAAGGTTTTAGTTCTAGCTCAGGTGATATGTTTTAACTTAGAATAGATGGTTTCATTTACTCAATAGAATATAATATTGCTCTTAAAACACACCCATAACATGGGAATTTGGAATCTATAATACCAGAAGACAAGTTTTAATCAGACCATGAAAACATGTCACATCCAGGAGAAGTTTAAGATTCTATAAAATATTCAAGATCTGAATTATAAGAAACATTTCCAAAAAACATAAAGTTTTCAATGCTTTTTTCATGTTAATTTTTCAGTTTCATTAAAAAAATGTCATTAGTTTCATCACATGTAATTTCTTGAATAATATTTAATAAAATAAACAATGAAATAATTATTTTCAGAAGGGTTACATGCACCAGTCATAGAACCCAAGTCCTCTTAGCAAGTAAAATTTTTACATGCATTCAAAATTTGTTTTTTAGTGGAAAAATATAATTTTCAAAATATTCAAATGATTGTTAAATACTAGTGTAATATAGAAATAACTCAGTGGAGAACCAATCCATCATGTTTACTTGGTGATGTTTTCCTCCAAATTATATTTAAAAGACCCAGAAATGATAAACTGAGACATTTTTTCCCAGATTCATGTGACAAGGTACCTCAGTGAACATTTATAATTTCTCTTTTAGTTTCAAGAAATGTTCTTCGTAGAATAAAATTTTCATGTGTGATGAACCTATCATATTCCATATCAAAATCATAAAAATAAATAGGAAAAACTATAAACATTACATATACCTATACATATTCAATTACACTAATTGGATATGTTGTCCTTTTATTTGATAATTAGATCAGAATCCCATTAGGTTTCATTTATTCAAACTTTGAAGTTGAGTAAATAGAGTGAGAAATCACATTTATGGAATCTCTTAAAACTAACATAACATTTTGGAATTCAGAATACCTTATAATTCATGGAATCATGAATGTTAATTTATATTTCCACTTCATAGGGTTTTCATGTTGAATCATAGATAAAAAATCCATCCCAAGGTTCACTCCCCCCCCCTTTAACTTCCATTTAGGATAAAATATTTCTTTTGAGAATTTTTTATATTTAAGAATTTATTACACTCCATAAAAAATTAATATTAATATAAATTTCAAAAAATGTCAATAAAATATATTTATCAACATAACTCTCAACATTCTTCTTAACTGGTGGGATAATCCGACGGTGAGGAAGTGGTGGTTAGAGTATGTTTTGTCCATATTTATCAGTATGATTACAACTATATCCTATAGTATTTTTTGGTTATTTTAATAGAAACACCAAATTTTGAAATTTTTGTTCTTCTTATAAATTTCTATTAATTTTCAACATACTCAATATGTTTTAACCTCTCTTAAAGAGGACTTAAATCAAGTAGATAAGGCATGGAACTATCTTTAATAGGTTTTGGTTCATAATTCACAGTTTTTGAGTTGTTCAACCTATTACCACTTCTAAGATGCATTGAACTCATATTATCAATTACTTTGGGGTTATTTTCAGTTTTTAAGGAATAACTTCCTTCATTTCAATTCTTATGATACAATTATTAATGAACATTTTCCAAAAAAATTTAACAAAGTGTTCAACATGATTTTCTGTTTTTTCATAGTTTCCTTGAGAAAATATTCAGACATTGAGTGTCTTTTATAAGCTATAAATTCCCATAAATATTATTATTGTATTTCTCCTTGAATTATATAGGTTGTGGGTTACTCTTTTGGCCTTATAAAATCATTTTGTTTTTGTTCAGGGTGTCTAAATATTTCCCCTGATTGGTTATTCTATCCATCTTTGTGGTTTTCATTTGGTTGAAAATACTAGTATTGGTTCTTTAATTGGAAGGTTATCTTAATAAAAAACATCCCAAACTTTAAGAGAATATTTAATTTTTTGGAAATAGTCACAAATATGCTTAGTTGAGGTAAATATCCACATTTAACTTGGATTTGGTAGCCTAATTTTTCTAAGGTGTTGGTTGGTGTAATGTTATATAACATCATGGATCACACAATAGTAGTAATATCATTAAGTTGACTCATAATCATGTTATTTTCAATAGTAAAACTAGGAACATATTGGGTATTTTCCTCATGAATTAGGCCCCTATTTCTATTTTTTTATTTTAGGCCATGTTAGGGTTGACATTTTTTCTACGATTGGTATTTTATACATAAAATATCCCCATACAGTATCATCTATCATGCTCCTATTAGTTTATAGAACTATCTTATAAAAATATTGAATCAAAAATTTTCATTGATTTAATGGCCGAGGAAACGAAAAGATAACATATGAAAAACCGACCAATACTCATGTAAAGTTTCACATTATTTTTTTTAATTATAAAAATTTCATTCTTGATAACATCTTTCTTAGAAGTAAAGAAAACAAATCAAGGGATTTTTTTCTCAATTTATTCCAATCCCTTATTAATGTGGAGTGAGAGTAGTAAAACCATTATTTTTCTATAAAATTTTATAAAAGTAAAATAAATAATCTTAATTTAATCACTATTAACTCACAATGGTTTCATATTAACATAGAGATTTATAAAATTTTGAAGGTGTTGATTTGGATACTCTCTAAGAAGTCTATTATATCTGAGAAGTTGATAAATTATACTTGATTTTATTTTCGAACTAGTATCTTCATAGTGTATTCCTCATTTTTTAACTATAGTCATATAATTAATCTAATTCATAAGAGTTATTTGGTCTTCCATGTTTCTTTTATGTTCAAAATTCTCTCATCAGGGGGATTTTATGGGTTAACAATAATTATAATAAGTTTTTGGTTTTCCTATGAAACTTACCTCACTGACAAGGTCAGCAGCTAATTTATACTCTTCTCCAAACCTCACTAACCTTACTCTATAGTGATATTTCCTTTCCATTTCAGGATTTAAGGGCTATAAATTATTATTAAAACACATGGATATGAAAAATAAACATAGGAAACATCCCCGACAATGTATCCAAAATGGATGTTTTATTTTATCACAAATCTATTTGAATAAAATTTCCCTTGGAATTCAGTATAGTAATACCCAAGATTGTCTCATGTAAAGGATTAAAATAGTCTCAAATTTTAACTATTTTCTATTTTATGGTTAAAAAGAATAAAATTTAGTGTTTTTCTAGTTCACACAAGAGTTAAGAAAAAAATAAAATTGATAAAATGAAGTGAGTAAAGTGATTTTTTATAGTAGTATTGAACTAGTTTTATCCTTTGGGAATACCCATAATTAGTTTCAGAAAGTTACACAATATAAAACCATATAATGGACAATTAATCTTTCCTAATAACATATCAAAACCTCAATATGTGTATTATTTCTTCTATAGATTTGATCTAATTATTAAATGAACTCCAATAAATTAAACTTAATAGAATCCACTATACTCCTAAATAATTCATTCATTGATATATTTAAATATAAAAATAATTATTTTAATTTCATATAATGAATAAAAACCCCAAATATATTTAGAATCAATTAAAAATTCAAAAAAATGAACAATTTAAAATAAAACAAATTAAGAATTCAAAATGATATGGAAATAAATACATACATCCAAAGTGTATTTTTTGTCTCTAATACAAATAGATGGAAAGGGGATTATCTATATTTAGATATATAGAGTGAGAACTAAATTTTCTCCTTTTTATGTATTTCTACTATTTAGATCAGTTATAATATTCTAATCTCACTCACCTTATATAATCTTGCACAATCCTTTTATCCTCACAGAAAATAGATTTTATTCTCTTACATGATTCAAGTGATAACTCTATGTGAAAATAGTTTCCATGATCTCCTACATAATGGGTTTGAATATTTCTCTCCATAATGGTAGTTTCTTGTAGTATCTATTTGTCCCCTTTAATTTTGTGAATTCCCAATTATATTGATTCCTAAAGTGATTTCACTCTTATTTGGCATGTTTCTCTTCTGATTTTATAATTTTTTGATCCTTATCCAACTTATTTTTTCTTTTAAAAAATACTTATGAAAGGTTAGACAAATTAATTCCTGTATAAAATGTTTGGTAAGTATAAAACCTTACAGATCAACAATGTGAAACCCAAAAATCTCACATATTGGGGAGGAAACCTCACATGAGGATAAAAAAATTAACAGAGTATAAAAACTTAGGTATGAAATTAGAACCTTATACATTATAGGGTGTCTTATGCACAGCCTTAGTTTCTAGTGTTAAAGTAGAAAACCTTATACATATCTTCTATCCATGGAAGAAATATTATGTGTCACTTAGCCTCCAAATATATTATGTATACTTCCGTGGAAGATAATAAAACCTCATGTTTCAACGTAGAAAATGAAGTATGGGTATAAAACATTATATATACAGTGAATTATTTATTTATTCCAGAATTTTTAAAATTCCAAATTCCTTTTAAAATAATAATAAGATTTCCTTTTTTGTGGTGAAATAAATCCTTACGAATCAATTCTACCCCATATATACATTTTTTGAATTTTCGTAAAAAATATGAAAACAATGATTAAATATGTTTTTCCCATTTTATTAATTGATAAAAAAATAATTAATAAAATATTATAATTCACATTTTAAACTATATTAATAATAAATTTCAATATATTCCTATTACCTAAAAATAATAAATTCTACTTTCTAATATATGAATTTCTGAGATAAAATCATAAAATTGAAATGTAAAAATTATAAAAATATAGGCTTTATCAAATACATGATATAATCATCAACTATGACATACACATAATGTTTTCATTTGATACTCCAAGTATTTTTAGGCTCGAAAATTTCAATGTGCACAAATTATAAAGGAACAAAAGTTGATACATTAAGAGTTCATTTAAAACTTGAATTATGTTTTATATAATATTTAAAATAGCCATAAACTATGTAACAATTAAACTTATGTTTAATAAGATCCTTCACTTTTTCTATTTTTGAAGGTTTATCTAATGTATGGACATTATAATGTCAAAAACATCAATTCCACATCTGGTACTTGTACTTAAATGCACTAAAAAAGTAAAGTTACATCATTTAAGGTCCTCTAGGTAAATATTGTGAACATTATCACTCATATCAATGTATAAAATGTGATCTCCTTAGAAACTATTAATGGTACATTTTTCATCCCCAAAGTTCCCAGAGTATCGCTCATCACATAACTGAAATATACTAAAAAGGTTGTCAATAAATCTTAAAAAATAATATTCAAAATTAAAGACTCACAAAGAAATGAAAAAAAAAGAAATACAAAGAATTTTTATATTTTAATTATCTCTAAAAGTAAAACATACATCCTTCACTTATTGTAATTTTTGGAATTTTTCATAATTTATGGTCATGATTTGAGAAAAACTTTTATCCATGTATCAACTATTTAGTATTCTGGTACTCATCCTTTTCTATAAAAAATGGAATATAAATATTTGGTAAGAAACAATTCTTGGGTCCTGAAATGTTAGAAATGTTTTTTATAATTCACATTTATTGATTTTTTTTAAATATTCTATTTATTTAAAAATATAATCAAACTAAGTTCACAAATATTTAATCTTTTTCAAGAAATACTGAGATTTACAGTGACTATGCATTTAAAATTTAATATAAAAATATGATATTTTAATAAAAAAAATATTTAGCCTAGAAATTATGCTTTCTAGAAGTAAAAACAATTTTAAATGATGTTCGTTTATATTTTAACTTTCATAGAAGTATATAAAATTTCTCTCTTATAGAAATAAAATTATTAATAAGATTCTTTAGACCCCTAACTTCATATATTAGTTTCCCAACTATGTTATGATCATTATATGTTGAAATTGAAATAGATCTAACATCTAACTCACATGTAAGTTTATAAATTTTCTCATTAGATATGTAAAGATCTAACTTAGAGTGATTATAGTGTTTATAGAAAATTTTATACCTTTTCATGATAATAATCACATATTTATCCACCTATTAAAATTATAGAGTATCCTCTCCATCATCTAAAGTAAAAGGGAAACTAAAATCTAAAGAAAAATCAATAACTAAATTAGTAGTTACTTTTCCCATGAGGCATAATTCATTTCATAGAGCATTATCATAGAAGTATGTTATCTTTTGACAATCATCAATTTCTAAATCATTGTTATTGATAAAAGATATATCTTCCCTTTCACTCAACTTTTATATTATTTCTATTAACACTATCTTTTTTATTTGAATCATCTACAGATTCTATAGACCTTATCTTTACTTCCATTATGATAGTATTTACAGAATTCCTCCACTCTAATAATAATATTAATACATCTCATAAATTGAGTACACCAACCTTCACTTATACCTAAACAACTATTATATGAATAATACTTTTATTTCATTATTAAATCACTTGTATTTATAAGACTGGTAGTTATTTCTAATGATATTATATCAAATGAAACTCTATTATTTCATTTCTCTTTCTTAGGATCTCTATTAAATCTATTTTAATTATACATTAAGTTTTTGATAAGATCTTACAAGATTATCTTCCAAAAATATTTAGTTTTTTATAGTTTCCCTTTTTTATTCCAACTTTTTTGAATTATGTCTATGATTTTCTCAACCTACTTCTCAACAGCATCCTACCTCTAAGAGATTTCAAACCATTTACAACCATCACAAAATATTTATGTATTCTAGAAAATTATTCTCCTGGATAAAAATTAAAATCTTAATAATAAACATGTAGCATCACTTTTCTAGTCCCCGTTACTTTTGAATCTTTAATGTTTATAATTTTTATCTTCATATAAATTATATTACTAGTTTTTCAGGATACAATTTGACTATAAATATTCACAGTCGTTTAAAAATTTAGCATATATTGAAACTTTTAATTTACTAGATACTCCAACTTCTATTCTTGTGTTAAATTATAAATTTATTTCTCTCAATATTGACATTTTCAGTTATCAATATAATAATGATCCACTTGATTATTATTAACGAAATTTTATATTTGATCTCTTAAGAAATCATAATATTCTCCTTCAAGAAACAATGGTTGATTCAAATTAAAAAAAAATAGCATTTTTATAGTTAAAACTTCCATAGAAAAATGTTATTTACTATAAAAACACATTATTACAAGGAAACTGATAAAAGTTCCAAAATATAAATAAAGACTCTGATATCAAGTGTTGTCCCATTATGGCAGCTTTATGAGGGTCTAAATTGAAGCCTAAAATATAATTATAATAATCCTTGATCTCAAGAATATAAGCTATTCATAAGTTACATTATCTATATAGATCACAATATAATAGCATAAAAAAGATAAATACAGTTGAAGATTTAACTCCTAAAATTTAAACAACTAAACCAAGATAATCAAGATAAAAATAAAATATAATAATTCATATAGAAATAAAACATTAAGTTAGGGATGTAAATACAATAACTCATAAAAATTAATTATTAAATCATATTAAAAAAAATTCCATTTCCTAGGTACTTTATTCTTTTAATCTAAATTAGTAATAGGATAAGTTTTAATACCCTCAAATTTTAATATATGAATAACTTTAAAAGATCCAAATGTGTTTTATAGCTTTCTTAAAATGTATAACTGAACTAAAAAAAACTATGATATGTTTAAACTATTAAAACCTATCCATTCAATTAGAGGGATTAAATATGAGTAAATAAATTTGGAATTATGTATAGAAAAAATTATATTTTTAATATGAATAAAACCCAATTGGTATAGAAAAAATTAATAATACAATCATTTTATTCTTAGAAAAGTATTTTTCTAAAAATTTCATTTCTTATGTGATATAAAATTATTTTTTCTGAAAAATATGATTAATTATGATTAATTATATTTTATATTAATAATTTTTTAACAAAAATTTATTTGATAAATTATACCAGAAAGCTCATCCAAAGAAAAGGTCTCTGACCATTTTAAAAAAAAAGGAAAAGTGCACCAAACAAACACCACAAGCCAAGATAAAAAATTACATGTCATAAAAACCAAACCCATCATTATTTCCATAATCAAGTGCTTCATTTGTAGTGGCGGACTCCGATTCTGAGCTGTCATATTGCTTCATCATCTTAACATACTTCCTCCTAATATTTGATTAATTATATGAAATAAGAATAGTAATAGTTAATATTTCAACGTTCCAATTTCAAATAATAATATTTTATCATTATATTTTAAGATTTTATCCAAAAATTGAAGTTGTAAATTTTAAAATTTTAATTTTAAAATATAAACATTATTTTTGGATTCATGGTGGAAATATTTTCTTATAATGAAATTTTGGAATTTTTCAAAAAATAATTATTTTTAGGTGAATTGTGAAATATATTTTCTTTGAAAATAACATGAATTTTATGAATTTATTAGTATATAATAATTAATTTTAAATTTATTAATTATTTTTATAAGAACATATATTTATTTTATAACTGGGTTTTTAAAAAAAATTAATTTACAAACCCATATTTTATATTTTAGAAGACACGTACCATTTTCTCAGAAATTGTTTCTAATACATTATACATTTTTATATCAAAGATAATTTTTTTCAATTTTATAAATTGAATCAAATTAAATTGATTAGAAAGTTAGATTCATTGGTTCTAGAATATATAATAAATACCACTATATTTTTAGGCATAAATATTTAGTAACCTTAGACAAAAACTAGTTACCACGGTAAAAGCTAAAATGGTAAAAGTAGTAAAGGGATTGAAATGATAAAATAATTTATATAATTTATAATATTAGGTTTTTGTAAACATTATCTCTAACCTCCCCCCCCCCCCACTCAATTATCTCCTATTTTTGGATCCACTTAATTTGTTTAACATGGTCTCCATTTTTAATAAGTTGATACATTAACAAAAAAAATGACATTCTCTCCATTTATATAAGGGGCCTCTCACCACCCTTTCACGGAACTCCAAAAAATTATGTATTATCTGAAAAACAAATGAATTTTAATTACCCTGGAATAAATTTTAACTTACTTGAGCTTCTTGTCACATGATATTAGCCTATGTGATTCATTTCTGAGGGATCTTCTAAGGAAATCTCATAGTGATCCGTGTGAGCAATCTTTTTCACTTAACATAATTATTTTATATTTTTATTATAGAATTATAATTATAGAATCCATATTTAATGAAATATTCATTTATTATATAATTAATTTTTTTATGAAATGGTAAAAATAATAAATTATATTTTCCATTTTCCCCTTAATATAAGAAGAAACGACATTTGTGTGTGTGTGGCCAGACTACCACCTCAAAAAAACTTCATGTTTTATTTAACTGAAACATGGTAAATGGATGTAATAAAAGGTAAATTTAGAAAATATTTATGATATATATATCATTTTTATTATACTAAAACAAAAAAACCATATTAATCATTTATCTCATTCTATGAAAATGAAATCATCAACTGTGCGTATGTGTGGTCTAGTGCCTCTAAAGAATGATTGATTTCATTTTTTTCATAACTTCAATAAATATATGGTTATTAGGATGTTATTAAAATATATATTTGATTTTTATTATTCCAATAAGGTTTTCATATGGAAAATTTCGAACATATTAATCATATTATCAAAAATTTATTCAATCATTTAAAATGAGCGAGATAAGAGGAAAATGATCTCTTCTTTATACATAATGACATTATATAAATTATATTATCTTTTTAATTATTTAAAATTATGATATATCATAATAAAAACTAAATAATATCAATAATATCCTTGTATAATAATATTATAACTAAACCACCTCATAATCATCCATTCGTAATGGTATGTTATTGTTTGGGTATATTTAACCACCTAATAAAAAAATACTATGAATTTATATCATGAATTAATATGAGGATTTATTTAATTCTATAATATTATATAAATATTTAAATAATACTTTTCTTGTTTTCATGAGGTTATATCAACATTTAACTCATTAATTAACAAAACACCTTTGGTCCATTAAGAATCACTTAAACGTGGTCATCGTCGATTTCATCTTCATGTTTCATAAGAAAAAATAACATAAAATGAAATTAAAACCTTTATAAATATCATGGTACATCTATTCTGGTAAATTTAATTATCTTATAATGATGATATTTTTATTAAAAATGATTACCAACACCATTTTTATGAAACTACTCTAAAGAGATAAAGATTACTTACACCTAATGTAAAAAATAAGTAAAAAATTAATATTTATATATTTAGAATGAGTTTGAATAAGGAGTAAAAAATTAATATTAATTAATATGGTTCTCTTTCATGTATTTAATGAACATAATTTAATTATTTAGCATATTTTGAGTATGTGTAGAATGAATTAGGATTTCGGTGTGTTTTTTTTGTCTCTTATTTTGTATTTGACACTTATTTTGTAATATGTATCTAATTTCATTTTAGTGGTGTATGTAATACCTATTTGAGATATCATATTGTGAAATATATTTTAATAATGGTATTCTATTTTCAATTAAAATCCCTACCTTTAAAATATTTGTTATTAAATTTTTACGAAAGTTGCAAGAGTTATCTTTGTCTTAATTATGATTTTTTGAGACATGATAAAGATTATGCACCATGTTTACATTTTATGGAATTATATTTATTTACTATCCCATGAATGATAAATAATTAATTTAATTTTAATTTATGGAAGAAACTATGAACTGTTTATTCAAATGTATTTTGACTCAAGTGTCACCCCTATCATAATAGTTTTTGGTAACTAAATTTTATTCATTGAGTTATTATTTTTCACATAAAAGTATTTCATATTTTATCGGTACGTTATTACATTTGATTTTCATATGTTCTATTGTATAATTTTATACATTTTTACCACATAAAACCCATTTTAAATGTTTCATGCTTCCTGGGGTATGTTTCCTATAAAGAATATTGATAACTCATATATCATTTCTTTGAGTTATAATATTTCATCATGAAATTTTATTTTCCATGAATGGGTTATCCTTGTATAATATTATATTATATGTAATTTTATAATCATATTTGGTAAAATGAATTTCTAATATAAATGAATGTTTTTTTACTCTTCTTATAATGGGATTTTTGAACAAAGGTATTTTGAAAATAATAAAAAGGGTATTTCATTTCACTATCATATTTTTTCATCCTATCCTCATTTATTTGAAATCAGATCTATTTCATTTCAAGGATCTATTATTATATATTATTTTTAAAATAAATGTATTTAAAAATCATTCCCTTCTCCTATTAAAAAATTACATTTGAAAGTGAAATGTTATTTTTCATTGTACATGAATATTGAAAATGTTTTTCCAAATCTATTTTATGTTTTTTACTTCTATTTATATTTAAATTTTCAAAATCAATTACCCTAAAAAGGTTTATGTTTCAGTATTTATACATTTATCATTTTGGGTAAATAGATAACGACACTAAAAAATCCAATTTTTGAACCCTTTTTGGGTGGTATCAACTAAGAATTCTTTTTTAATGATGTTTTTCATCTATGTCAGCATACTTCTAGGTTTCCTTTGTTACACTAGGGATTTATTATTTTGAAACCATAAACCTTATTCATATGGATGGATTATGATCATTTTTTTATATATGGACTTATCCTTATACTCATTTCTCTACATTTTGTGAACATCACATTCTATATAATTTTGATTAGATGATGTTTACCTTGAAATAATGTAATTCAATTAACATGGTAAAAATTATTCGCATTATTTATATTTTGATTAAACTACAGAATAATGTTATAAATTTGGATATATATTTTTTACTAAACCATCTTATTTCTATATATTTGTTATGATCATATTATCTCTATTATTTAAATGGGAAAAGTTATTGAAATTCTTGATTATTATTGACTGCTAACACGTGTTGATTATGTATTGACATTCTATATCTTTCATTATATGGGTAACCATGTTTTTATTTATATAGGGGTTCCTTAGGTAATGGTATGTAAAAAATTATTGACTCTTATAGTGAATGAATTAGTCTTAATAAAGTGATGGGTGGGGATCAGAATTATATATCCCTTCAATGAATCAATATGTATCATGAGACAAAACAACTTGTGTTTTTGGTGTATAATTATCCACATATAAATATAGTTTCTTCACACAAGGCCTTTCCATAATTTTATTTTTGTATGGAATTATGAATTACAATATTATGAGATAAATATTTTGGATATCCATGTTTTCATTTATTTTAATGGATATAGAATTCTCTCGGTTTTAGTTGATTACAGAATTACTCAAATTATCTATTCCTACCATAATACGTATAACATGATTATGTTTATTGAAAACTTTATTTATATGTTACCATTATTTAACGGTTTATATCACCACTTTATTATCTTTATATTCCCCAGGTTATGAAGAAAAATAGTATATGTGAAATGTTTATAAAGAAAACATGTGTGATAGAATTTGTGGGAGATGTTGAATACTCATTATGGATTAAGTAGTTTCTTAAATAGTGGAAAAAAGTTTTTATTGATACAGAGAATATTCTATTTGTTAGTTATTGTTATATTCTAATTATTTAAATCTATAAACCTAAAAGGTCTCAGGAATATATTTACTGCAATATTTTATTTAAGTCATGAAATTACCTGATGGCTAGGTCAATGAGTCTAAAGATTATATCAAATATATTTTGTAAAGTATTTTTTTATGGAACTAGATTTAGGTGTGTGGGTATGGGGCATCAAATAAGTACCTAAATCCAATTCATACAAAAAAATTTGTACCAAGAACTTATTTAATGAACCCGATCAAAAGATACATGTTCTATAAATGGAACTTCATTAACAAAACCATACACAAAAATAAACTTTATCCCTAAGATCCTCTTTGATAAACCAAATTGATTACAAGTCTAGTCCTATATGTTTTGGAACTTAATCATTTAAAAAATATTAGATTTATATATTTTTAATATCTTTGATCATTCAAGATCAAAATAAATTATTACATGTATAAAACATAGAGATTTTATAATGAAAATCATTACTATAAAAGGTCAAAGTATCAAAATGAAAAGGCTTACAAACAAAAATATCAATATTTAGGTAGTGTATAACTCAATATAATATGATATAGTATAGTGTAAACCATATCTAAAAAACATCCATTACTTTAATCCTTATAAATTGTTTATATATTTTGGTGAAACTAATGTCTACACATTCTTTAGTTATAGTAACAATAAAATCATTAGATGCACCATTTTCTATTGAATATTATTTAGGGTGACATCAGGATGTTCCAAAAGTTTTTAATTTAAATAATATCACCAAATTATGTAAATTAGAAAAAACAAATTCAAAGAAAAAACTATAAAAATTCACAGAGTGCATATAACACAACATGTGTTTTTTATTCATTAAAACTATGAAATGATTACATTTTTGTAAAATTATTAAAGAGGACAATGATTCTTGGATAAAGAGGATATAAGGTTGAATACACTTAAAAATATCATTTTTTCTTGAATTGTTAAAAAATAATGGGAAATGATAAGAAGAAATGTAAAATCAAGAAATAACTATAGGAGAAGAAAGTATAGGGTGTTTTACTTAGAATGAAAATAAAATTACAATAAATTAAAATTTATTCACAGAAAATATTGATTTTAATGAGTGGATATAAATAAAGGCTTATGTATTTGGAATCCTTTTAATCAAAATCCCTTGAAATACATAAAATAAGATGGATTTTAAAATCCCTTTAATTTCAATAAATGTATTTCAAATGAAATACAAGGGGAAATATATATATCACACTAAATAAAACAATAGGGTGATACGTAGAATATCTCAATGAAGGAAAATTTAAATGAGGAACCCTTATGAAAATTATAATTTCTAAAGTGATAATCATTTTAAAATGATATTATGAAAAAGAAATATATATATCAAGAAGAAAATATAATATATAATCTAATAAAATCATAGTATAGAATAAAAAAATGAACATATTAAATGAAGAGAGTACATGATCCAATGAAATAATATTGATTCGACAAAAATTCTTACCTTGAGCTTTTACTTGGTCGGATGTGCTCTAAACCCCTATATAATAAATTTAGGTTTAATATTCAAATATATAATAAGATTATTTAAAATTATTTTTAGAAAATACCATTTATTTAAAATTGATTATTAATCATATATTAATTTTTTATTATTAAAATTAATGATTATATAGAGATAAGGGATTTTTTTAGCAGATGCATTAGTTATAGGAGGAATAGAACATGATCCTCTCACCATCTACACTAGTTTGGGATATATATTATTTCTTTATAATGAAATTATTCAATGGTATGCCCTCGGTATTCATAATTTTAGGCCTCTAAATATGGCTTTCTTTTTTTCACATTAATGGGTGGTTTCACCCACTTATTTAATAAAAAATCAATTTCTAGTTAGTGAGTTATTATTAAAATTATTATTCTCATTTTAATTTTTCTATTTTTTCACACATGCTTCAATTTTATACATTTTCTATTTTATCCATGATCCATGGTTAATCACCTCTTGAAATTTCATGAATATATATTATATATGTTTTATTTATATTTAGAGTACTATGGTTATTTCATGTTACTTATGGTGATGTTTTGCATGGAATTCTTAAAAATAACCATTTTGATGATAATTGAGTCAATAAAATATTTAAAATTATTGGAGAATATTCTTTGGAATATTATCAGTATACAATTATTAAAATATATTAAATCCATAATGATTAAAAAAATTGTCTATATTTAAGTTCACTTGGTTATCCATGATATAAATGTTATATCATCATCTATGTGGATGGTAAAACTGACCCAAACTAGAACATATAACAACTTCATGAGTAAGAACATGTCATTGTATAGTAATAATATCACAGTTAAAGAATATAAATGATTTATAAAAATTATTAAATCTATAAAATATATTTAATAATATTTAGATAAAGAAGATAAATAAGAATTATTAAAGGTAGGATAATATATAAATTAAAGTTTTGAATATTCTCTTAGAGAACCTCCATAAAATGAGGGCTTTAGGACTCCTTTTTTTGACCAGAGTCTCCCAAAAGTGTGAGAGGATTTATAAGGATATAACTATATTTCTTATTTAAGAGTAACCCAAATTAAAGGTGATAATTTGGAAGGTTATAGGATGGGTCCTTCATAAGTGAGATTGAGTGCCATTTTTGTAAATACCCTTTTTGATGTGTATGGAATATCTTTTTACATGTAAAGTGGATCCAATATTGAAAAAAAATGGACCAATGATGTGGGTAGATTTATAATTCCTTCATCCAGTCATTTTACGACAATTTTATATATTATTATATATCTCTTTACCCTTGTTAAAACCTTTTACCTCATTTTACATTTATAGTGGCAACTCAATTTTTACCTTGGTGTCATTTTTCTATGCCTAAATATGAAATTAAAGTTTTAAAAAAATTTGGATATTATGATTCTAAATAAGAAATCAATATTATTTGATTCAATTTATAAAATCTATAAAATTATTTTTAATATAAGAAAACAATCCCTATAAAAACAATATCTATAAGAATTTATTTGGAATCATAGAAATGAATTTTTTTCTTATTCTCTTAGAAGTAATAAAAATTAGAATACTAGTAGTTTTTTTGAATATATATATATATATATATATATATATTAATTAATTTCATTTAAATCATAATTTAATAAATATTATTTTAATTTATTAAAATAAAAATAAAATATATGGATAAAATAATTCATTGGAAATAGCTCTTTAACATTAAATTATTTTAATCATGTCCTGTTAATTATTTTTATTCAATAACTAAATTTTATCAATACATTAGTATTATAATATTTATTTTACTTTTATAAAAACATCAATTCTTTCTTAATAATAATAATAATAACAATATAAAACAAATAGAAATATATATTTTTTAAAAATTATTTTAATTAATTATTATCTTTTTATTTCTTTCCATAATTATGTTTTATTTGTGAATTTAATTATTTTTATTTCATTAATAACAATTATAAAACCTTAATTAATCAATTGTATATAGGTACACCCTAAAACACTAAATCCAATGGCCATATAGCCAATAACCATTTTTTCAATCAACATATATATATTTTTCATGTTGCATTTCTATATATATCCTTACATACCTCGATAAATTAATTCATCATATTATATAATTTGTTTTAATATTTTTATTATATTTATAAATTTTTTATTATTTCAATAGTTATTATTGGATGTTTGATCTTCAAGGAATATCTGGATTATTATAATTTCAATCATTTGTTATTTTAATTTACATGTGGTTTTATTCCTTTCGTGCTTTTACAAATTATTATTTATTTAGTTGTCTCATAATTTAATCCATTTTTCATTTTAAATTCCACCATAATTAAATAAATAATTTTCCATTTGGTTTGGTGTGGCGTGCATCAAAAACTATCGAACATAGTTTTTATTTAAATATAAACACATACTAAAATGATGAGTTGTAACATTATACCCCGTTAAAATATTTTAAACCTCAAAATTTCACTAATTTGATGAAAAAAATGAGTTCATTTTCTCCCATTACATATTTTGGTCCTCATGTTTCTTCTTCAAACTTATAATTCTTATAAAAAATGTTTACCTAGGTGATTGAACTTATTTCATTATACTTTATATCTATGATACATGATTTCTAACGGTTGTTCCTTATTAGAGATATCATATTCCAATGGTACTACCTCTGAGCTCAGTAGGTGTGAGGGGTTATATAGGTACTTCATCAAAAGATATATATATATATATATATATATATATAATATCATTAACTTGGATAGGATTGATTAATGTGAAAAAAATAAGCTTTCATTCCCATATGATTGAGGATTTTGAAGCGGCCAATGTATCTATGGATCAATTTTACCTTATTCTATATTCTCATAAACCCATTCCCTAGGGATATTCAAAGTTATCTCTTGATTTAAAATCCACATTTAATTTATGATCATCAGTATAATTTTTCTATTGACTTTGTTCAATTTTATTATGTCTCTAAATAGTTTAAACATTTTATAACAAATCTTTAATAAGATCTAGTCCCAAAATTTTACAATCTCTAACATCATCCCAACATGTCATATTTCAACACCTCTTCCCATATATAACCACATCAAATTACATTCAAATACAATAATGGAAGTTTTTTTTATATGAAAACTCTTCTAGTTTAATGTTTTAATCCCAACCTCATTTAAAATACATTGATTAAGATCTTAGTGTATCTTATATGGTTGTATGGTATTTTGAGATGGATTTTAAATCTTAGTATGAAATACACTAGTGAAGTTAAACTATATATCTAATTATTTTTTATGATTCCTTTAGAACTTTGACATAAACTGTGGATCTCGATTTGATATAATTGTGAGTGGTGCTCTATGAAACCACACAACTTCTCTTTTATATATATTGTCAAGTTTATCAAGGGAGAAATATTGTCAAATAGAAATTAAATGCATTGACTTCATAATGAAATCCACTAAAAACCAAATATAATTATGTCCTTTATAGTTATTAGGAATTATTATGACGAAATCCATGGTGATGTTCTCCCATTTCCATACAAGTATAAATAATTTTTTTCATCATCCCATTAGATGTATATTTTTATACATTAACTTTTTAGTATACAAAGAATCATGATACAAACTCTTCAATATATAACTTTATGTTATCACACTAAAAATAATCATTCATATCTATATACATATTTTTGATTCTAGGATAGATGTATAATTATGATCTATGTGAATCATTAAATAGTTATTTCTTTAATTCTGGTATATATTGGATTTATATTCATTTCCCTAACCTTATAATTCTATCAATGTCAAGGTTTAACTCTATAATATTTCTTACCTTCTTTTATAGATTTATAAACTCCTCCTACACCTCTCTGATCTTTACATGGATGAAAACTATATGAATGAGAAGATTGCTCTGTGAATTTGGATTGGAATGAATTTATCTGATGAAATTAGGGATAATATAGTTGTCATATGATTTTTGTAAAGGATATAACGTCATTGGATATAATTATGGTAAAAATATTACCATCCTATAATTATCTATTCATTGTTGATATAAATAAAGTTTATTTAAATGTAAAAGTAAATTATTATACAAAAATTAATAGAAATAAAGTAAACGGTTTTAGAATAAAATTAAAGTATACCAATTGACTTCGGAAAATACCTTTAATTATAAAAAAAATCATTTTATTAATTTTGAGTATTTTTTAAATTTATTATATAAATTGAAGTATTACTAAAATTCAAGGATTGATTTTTCAAAAAATTAATAACATTTAATAAATAATTATGAAATTATAATGAATACAAATATAATTATTCATGATTAAACAAAAAAATGTTTTATTAAAAAACATTATTTTTATTATATAATCTATGTTTTTATTGAAAGCTAAATTTATCAAATTTATTGAATGAAATTTCATGAAATGTATTTATTTTAAAAAAAATTCATTAAACATTCATGCATTGATTATTAATTATTTAGTAATATAGATAAAATCATTTAATGTTAAAAAAGGGGGGAATTAAAGAATTAATTTTATATATGTTGAGTATATTTATAAATTAATATTATCATTATTGAAGAATGATTTTAATGGATTTTATTTATAATATATAGAAAAATTAATCGATCATCCATCCAATGACTATTACTTGGAATAGAATAATATTGAATTCTTTTTTATGCTTAAAAATACATTTCTCTAAAAACATATGCATTATCCATTCTTAATTCAAAATTAATTTTTATCATCCTTATAAAATTAATCAAATAAGATTGATTTCATATTTGGAATAAAAAATTAAAAATGATGTAAATGTTTCAATTTCAAGATCAAAGAGCAAGGACTTAAATATCCAAACTGAATCATGTGTCGAGAAATCGAATAATTAACACCTTAATATTATTTTTATCAATAAAAAATTAAAATAGGGGTAATAAGATAATATGAATGAATGGTATTAATTAAAATAAATATTAATCATGTTATTATAAATTTGAATAACAAACTGAAATATTTTATAAAAGGAGTTAGAATGTGTTTGACCAAGTGGAACTCCAAGGTAAGGGTTTCTCATCTCAATTTTCTTTCATTGATATATGATCTATATTCAACACTTTCTTTTTTAATGTGTGGTATATACTACCCCATGTATATATTTTATAATCAATTTAACATAATTAATGAAATATAAAAAATCCATCTATGGTTTTCTCTTTCAAGGAATTTTGATTCAAAAGATACAAAATCCATAAGGATTTTCATTATAATCTCATTTTGATTTGAAGATTGTCTATACCTAAGAATACATTAGGTGAAATTATATGTTTTCTCTCTATAAATCCTCATTTATTTTATTATCATTGGTTATTTCTTGGTTTTACATTTCATCTTTCCATTTCACCTCCTTTTGGTTCACAAATAATAGAAATAATGCATGTAAGTGGGGACAATCTTATCTCTTAATTTTGGTCAAGTTTCATTGTCCTTTATGTTCATGCATACATTCTTTTAAAGATTTACTTATTCATAGGTTTTCAATTCGGGTTCTCTCCTTGGTTCTCTCATGGCCTGATTAAGATGAATGTCACTAACGTCCCTACCCCTCTAGAGTGGGGAAGGGGTTTCTTTGGCCCTATCCACTTCACTCCCCTTATAATCCCAAACTATCTTCCCCCTTTCCCCAATATATATCTCTATATGAAGGTCCCATATTTCAACAAAAAATTTACTTCTCTCCCTCTTTCACTTAGGGAGTTCACAGAGGCGTTGGCCTATCTCAACTTCTCTCTGGCAGAGCATTTCGGTCAGAATCATCCTTCGGTAGACTCGTTTGACTGTTTCATCTCGAATTCATGGGATCTGAAAGGGAATGTGGTCATCGGTCTCCTGAATTACCTTTATATTCTCATTATCTTCTAGTCATAGGAAGATATGATCCTTTCCTGGTCCTCTGAGAAATGTTCCTTCAGTGGATTTCAGTTCTCCTTCTTTTGGTGGACCGATGATTTTTATTAGAATCATGATCCTATGACCGCTCTGATTTGGGTAACCTTTCTAGGACTCCCTCTACCATTCCCAAATCCTTTTATACTAAAGATGTTAGGAAATTTTGTTGGTAGATTTATTTGTTTGGAAGAATTATCTCAATACCATTTTCATCTGATTTCTCCTCATATTTTCATTGAAATAGACATTTTGAAACCTCTCATTATTTTTTTGTTGCTTGATATTGAATATAAGTTCTGGATCAAGAAATTGGTGGTATTTGAACATTAGGTGGACCTCTTATCTAGTGGAAATCATCTGGGACACCTTCAATATTCCTATAGACATACAATTTTGGGTCATAAATCCATTCCTACTTTTCCAAGCTACAGGTATAGAAAACCTTGTTTGTATCTAAGTGGAAGATATGGTCCTCATGCGTGTTTCTGGATCATGGAATAAATGGTGACTTGATAGGAAGAATATGTCGGTAGTGCCATTACGGGTAGGTCCTTCACTAAGTCCACTACTCAGCATATTGCACCTTTCACCCACCCATCTTTATATGGGAATAGATCCTATGTTAAGGTTGTGGCTTCCTCCTTGGGGAGTATTGATGCATGTGCTTTTAGTAATCATAAGGATCTAATATAGGAAATATGTGAGGATGTTTCTTCTAGTGATAGAAGTATGGGCCTTACATGGTAGGGAGATTTGAGGAAAATCCTAGCTAAGGATTTTGGGGAGGCCTAAAAGCATCCCTCTCCATCTAGATTTGGTAAAGATAGAGCTTCTGGTAATGGTTCTCAAATATGATTTGAGTTTATTAGTGATGGTGACTCACCCCTTGTGAATAAAAGATTTCTTTGGAAGAAAAAATGTATGAAATCATCCCTTATGTGGTAGTATGGATGAAAAAGGATTGGATAATGATTATTCCTTATAATCTGGATCTTTGGAGCCCAAGGAAGTGGAAATCATAGAATATTACATTTTATCTTCATAAAATAAAGGGAAAACACTATTATGGATTCATATAGTTTTATTCATCATATACAGAATCCGCAAAGATATAAGGACTACTCTAATTTTCATATTCCTCTAGTTAAAAGTTCCTCAAGAAAAGGTAAACCCATTAATCAAATGGTTTTCTAAAAACTAAATGATTAAGTGAAATTGTCCCATTAAGAATGTAGAGATAGGATCTGATGTGGTTAATAATAAAAAAATAGAGGAACCAACTACCTCTGATTTGGTGAATACAGAAAAAGAGGTTGTTGACTCAGATGACACCCATGAGCTTCTTATGAACTCAAATGAAGATATTATTGAGGATTCATTCTTGATCAAGGTTTCATAGAATAACGATCACAAAATTCTTGAGACATCGTTGCGCATTGATTTGAATGAAGGAAAATACTCTTGGATTGGTAAAAAACAAGAGTATCTTGATACGTGGTTTCAACGAGGTAAAAATAAGCTTGGATGAGCATGTGTAGACTTGGGATAGGATGGATGTTCACTTTGAGGACCTCGTCAAGGACAATCAGAAAATGGGGGTCACCTTAATTGAATGGTGACTATTTGAAGTAAAAAATTCCAACCTCCTTAAATTTCTTTTAATGGCTTTATAATTTCCTATGATGTTTGATATTCTTGGTATTCTGAACTTTTCTATTTTCCCTGTTTTTTTTAAAATTTCTTTTTAAAAATAAAAAATAAATAAAAAAAGTATTTGGTTAAAGATGTACTTATTATTAATTATATGATTTTTTAAAGAAATTTCAATTTAAAATGACTTTATTTTATAAATTTTTAAAGAAATATGTTTTAAATTTTTTTATAATTTATGATTTCTCCCATTATTTTCTTTGGTTTTTTTCTTGAATCTTTCCTTCAATGATTTTATGATTCTCAAGATAAATTTTTATTTTTATTTTCTTTTTCTTTTTAAAATTATTTTTTTATAAATTGTTTTCCTTTTAAATAAAACTTATCCAAATGAAAATAATTGTTATTGTTATTGTTATAATATTTTTTAATACTATTATAAAAAAAATTCTATCTATGGTTATGTCCTTTAATATATAATATGTTTCACAAAGAATATGCCTCAGTTATACCATCGACCTTTTTTTCTTGATGAATTATTTTCAAGGATTATTTAAATTTTCATGAGACACAATTATTTCACAATGGTCAATTAACTCATTATAGAATTATTAATCTTTTCATGTGCCACACACATATGTATGATTTTTCATTATGTTCTCAATGGGACTGAAATTATATTGACCGTTGATGCATCAAGTAAGTGTTGTATATCATGAAAATACATGTAAGACAATGGAAAATCAATCCACTCAAATATAATATTATGTATAATATTCTTCTGCATTAGTGAGTGAACCCAATTCACTATGTGACTATATTCAATATTTTTATGGAAAGGGGAGTTAACTTAATCCCCTATAGGAGACTGACCACTATTTTTATGGAATGGGGAGTGAACCAAATCCACTATGGGGCTTTATGGACTAGGTTTATAGAATTAGTAGTTCACTCAATCCACTATGGTACTCTTCCTAATGTGTTTATTGAATGATTAGTAAACTCAATCCACTATGGGACTCTTCACAATATTTTTATGGAATTGGGAGTGAACCCGACCCACTATGGGTTTGTGTCCACTATGTTTATAGAATGTAGAGTGAACCAAATCCACTATAGGAATATTTCTACTAGTTTTATGAAATGAATAATGAACTTAATATACTATGGGACTCTTCTCAATATTTTTATAGAATAGGTAATTAACCCAATATACTAAAGGAATTTATAAATTGTAATGAGATGGTCTTGGTAGTGAGAATTTATATATAAATTATTTTATTTTTTTATTTATATTCCACATTTTTATTCCATATCCCTATGTTATACCACCTTCTAAATTTATGTTTACATAGTTAATAGTAGTGGTAACAATGTTCAAAATCTGTCTTCCTCATTTTTCATGTTATATTGATAGCCTTAGGTTATGAGTCATGATTTGTGATCCATTTTTTACTGCTTTTTATTTCCTTATATTATTTTCATTTAACTTGATTATTTTATCATACATACATGTTCATATTATGATAATTTATGATCTTTAATTGATATCTCTTCTTTTATCCCCATATTAAGTGTTTGAGTTCACCCCTTATTATGATTTCATTCCCTGGGTAATGAAGTGTATTATTATGTATGATTTTTCTAAATGGGTATCATGTGAAAAGATTATTTGTGGGACATATTCAATGATATTTTTAAATCAAGTTGGTTATATATATAATATCCAAATACACTAAAGCTATATGTTTCGAGGTATGATTTATTATGTTATTTAAGAAGTATTCTTATAAAATTATGTAATATGTATATAGCAAGGAAGGTGCAGGACTAGGCTGAATGCCCAGTCCCGTAGAAATTTATTAATAAAAAGAAAGTGCTATGTAATATGTATATATGTTATGGTTGGGTAATAACAATTTTTTAAAAGATTAGGGTTTAGTTATTTATTAGATTTAGTTTAATAATAATAAGAGGATTAAACATAAAACATGAAGTATTAAATTGAAAGTGATGTAGGATGAACCTAAAATGGTATTGGTAGAAATTATGGTGTCATAATTTAAGACATATTAGGATTGTTTTTCCTTATCATAAGATTGTTCACTATGGAAATTATTTCTTAATACTCATGATAAACATTTTGGTTTTATTAAGGGGTTAAATATCGAATCCTAACTTTAAGACTGTGATCGGCACACTCAATATTGAAAACATTGAATTTGGAGATAATTATACTAATTTTTTCATATCTTGAAAAGCCTCTAACACTATACTAATTGATTAGATATTTAATTTTTGTTGAAAACTTATAGTGGTATGATCATTTAAACCCAATTATATGACTCATATCATATAGATTTTTTTAAAATTTTGTTTTCAACAAAACTTATTATTCATCCTTTGGTAAAATTTGATGTATTTTTTGACATGGATTGTATCTCCCTATATTGAGCCCATATTAATTTTTCTGATTGATATGTCATATTTAATATCCAAAATCAACATATGATCATATATCTATGCACATCATGCTATAAAAATTATATAAAAATTAATTCCCATACATGGGTCTTACTATCCAATCATGAGTAATTAATCTCAAGTGTGTGGGGAGAAATTAAATATTAAGGATATATTTATTATGAATTAATAAATTGTTTTTTATTATAATTATTTTCCTAGTTATCCCCCAGATAATGATGTTCAGTTTTCAATAGAACTAATTCCTAGCATTATGTCTATATCGAAGACTCCTTATAGAGTGATCCTAATTGAATTAGATTAATTGAAGAAGAAAATCAAATAGAATCTATACAAGGGTTTTATATTCCCTTATTATTCCCCATGAGGTGAACTAGTCCTCTTTATTAGGAATAAATACGGATCAATTCATATCCACATTAATTACCATAAACATAACAAGATCCTAAGTAAGAACAAGTATCCTCTACATTGTATTGATGAATTGTTCAACAAACTATGAGGTGATAAATACTTATTAAAGATTGAAATTTTATATGGATATCATCAATTTATTGGAAAAATATAGCATACATACAAGGATGATGTTCTTACAAGATATAGACAAGACAAATTCATAGTGATGCAATTCAAACATAAAAATTCCTTTACTCTCTTCATGGATATTCTGAATAAAGTATTTAAATATTAACTCAAACAATTTTTTATAACATTTATATAGAATATTATCATATATTCCATTAAAATGGAATTACATTTATACCATTTAAGGATTTTTTTTAAAGAATGTGATAAAGTTGAAAATCTATGCAAAATTTAGTAACTATGAATTCTGGCTATATAACGTATCAATATTAGGTTATGTAATCACAAGTGAGTGTATTTTTGTGTATTATTCAAAGTAATAGGTAATTAATTAATAGATTTTACCAACCACTATATAAAATATAATTTTTTTTTGATTGGATTGATATTATTAATGATTTGGGATAGATTTATCATGACTATAAAATACACTAAAAAGTTAACTTAAAAGAGATTCAAGTTCCTCTAGAATGATAAATTTGAAGAAAATTTCAAGGATCTCAAATGAAGATAGATAAATACACCTATACTCGCACTACCTTGTAGTAGAGAATGTTTTTTGATATAAAAAGGTCCATAAAAGAATGTGTTGGGATTTTTCATCAAGTGAAATGTCATGGTGTTTTCTTATTCCTCACATCAATTAAGTTCCATGACAAAAATTACTCAATGCATGATCTGGATCTAGTAGTAATAATATTTTCATTAAATATATGGAGGTTTATAAAATGGTGGTGACAAATGAAAAAACTAAAATTATGCCTATTATAAAGGAAAAGATAAGTTTTTTAGTTTTATCCATCATTGTAAGGTATATGAAACCATGTATTATATACCATGGATTATTATATACCATGGATTATTACATCCCTTAAATATACATAAGTTAAAATGGGATAAAAATTAAAATATAATTATATTTTTATTACTAGAAAATCATGTGGATAATATTTGTAAATCCTTGACCCAATAGCCACTGGACTGGTGCCCCAAGCCATTATTCCATGTTACCTCAAGTGAATATGTTCATATTCTAGAGGCTACTGAATAGTATTGAGGGTCCCTAGGTGGTATGGTGGGGTGGTTATGCTCTCATATTAGAGTAGGATCAATATAATAAATAAAGAAACATTATAAAAAAACTCATTATGATAAATAAAAAATTTCTATAAAACTAATCAATAACCAATTAAATAACATAGTGATGTCATATATAGAATAGTAAAGTGTATATATAGGTTAGGTCAGGTACAACAAGACCCAAAGTAAGAAAAAAGACCCAAGAATAAAAGGATAGAAAAACCATATAAGTCACGAGCTCTATCACGGATCCCATAACTATAATCCAATCATATCCATAACATCAAGAGTCGGTAGTATGGAACTTTACCTTATCCTGACTTACATTAATGAAGTATTTTTGGGTACCAAATAGCATTTTGAGCTGGGTGTGAGTATAAATTAACAATCCACAACCAAGAATTTCAAATGAAATTCTATTTTGACATGTAATTCATAAATGTATGTAGGATATATATATATATATATATATATATATATATATAAGAATTGAAAATAATAATAATAAACTATGAAGATAAAAGTAACCAAGTAAAACCTCCGGTCTCAAAAGAATAACCTAGGTTGACCCTACCTGCTTCACCCTACACCAATATTTGATCACTAAATACATTCCATGGCCTAATAAGGTTCTAATATTCATCACTAAGGAGACCTTGATCAAATAAATCAAGGAATTAATGAGGCTAAACCACGCATTTATTTCCAAAAATACAAAATATTATCCATTTTTCATGTCTAATCTCAAGGGACCAACATTGACTCTCAAAGGCTTGGCTCGATTGGAATCCATGGATCACACCTAAGTCATTCCAACCAATATTATTGATTCAAATAAAGGGTTATCATCCTAAAACATTCAACTATGGTTCCCCTTAAGAATATATTGCATTAATTTGTGGCATTCAATTAATATTGAAACTACATGAATCCATGGGAGATCCCCCTTAGCATTTTTCATAGTGAATCTGTGTAGAATCCACTAGCCTGCCGAGGGAATTCCATATAATTTGGCCCCATTGGACCCAAAGGTGACTTCACATCCAATAATCTACATGTATCACCTAATGTAATTCTAATATTTTCCATGTAATTATATGAAAATATCAATCATGATGAATCTAATAAGATTCACTAAGTCATTCAATAATCATAAACATTTCCAAGAATTATAATATACCAATAGTTAACAATTCATATAATAAAACTTTAGAAAATAAAATCCAAGTTCGCCTTTAACTTCAATTCACATTTTCAATTAAAAAAATTCTTGTCCATAATATAGAAATGGTCTTGTATGTAATATTAGATATCCATCTTTCCCAATGAAAATATTTAGTCACCAACGGAAGCACTAAACTACCCCACTTATTCAACCAAATTAATGGAATATGGGATTACCTACCTCTTTAACAACTTCCTCAAGGGTATACCCATCCCAACCCATATTTATAATACTATGTGAAGGATCTATGAAATGAAAATGAATTTTAAAATTTTAAATTAATTTTAGTTCAAGCATCTGAAGGGTCAACACGACCACATGTTCCAATAATGTTACATGATAGTGAGACTTTGTGGCATAATCATGAGACCAGATAACATAATTTAGAAGAGTCCCACACATTGAATATCAAACATTAGTTCATGTAGAATTGAGAAAAAAATAGAAAGTGGTGGAAGAATATGAAAATTGGGTTTTTACATTAAATATGGTGGGATAGATTTAGTTAGAAAGTAAAAGAGAGATTGGTGGATAATAGACTGAAAACCTTACCATGATCCTACCAATGTGATAGATGATAATGTAAATGGGAGTAGGATTAAGGGGATCCAATTAAGAGATCCATGGGGAAGAGGAGGCCTCTTGCGCAGCTAATATGACCCAAAATGTGGGTGAAATCAGGTAAAAAAATAATGGTAAAATAGGTAAAGGACTCTTTTTACCCTAAAAAATCCAAGATCCACTGGTTGGATGGAGGGGCTTCCAGTGGCTATAAATTCATCCTTTAGGTTTCATGCCCTAGCTTCTTCCAGGATCTCTCAAACACCTTTGAGTCCCACATAAACCCTATTAAAACTTATTAAAATATAAAATAACATAGTTTTAATAAAAATTTATAGGGTACATACCTATAAATAAGAGATGTTTCTTATAACCCACACCCTTGAAAATCATTATTAGTAGAAAAAAACCAAAAATAATAAAGATAACAACATATAAAGAGAAAAAATGTTATAGAATCAAAAATTAAATCAAATGGAATGAGATTTCTGCTTTTTGAATTTAGAATCAAACTAATTTATATGATGTAATTGGGGTAATATAGTCAATATATGACCATTATTAAAGGATATATAGTAATTTTGTATAATTGAAGTAAATGTCTTACTACTTTGGAATTATCAGTTTATAGTTGATGTAAATAATGCTTATTTAATTTCATTAAATTGTTTATTATATGTATTTTGATAAAAATAAAATAAATTATTTTAGAATTTTATTAATGATACTTATTTATTTGGGAGAATATTGTTGATTGTAAAGAAATTTATTTTATAAATTATTTATTTTTTAAAATTTTATTACTTGTAAATAATGATATAAATATAATGTATTTATAAAATTAACAAAATAATTATAAAAATAAATTTAGATTATTAATTAAATAAATTAATAAAAAAAACTTTTATTTAACTATGCATGGATAATAAAAAAGGTTTCATTTAAAAAAATTATTTTTAATATATATTATGTATTTTTATTTAAAGGTTTAATTCCTCGTTTTTAAGTATAAAATTTAAATAAATTAATTATTCATATAAATAATAAAATAATTAAAAATACATTCACTTTTTATTAATTATTTATTATTAATGATAAAATCATTTAATGTTTAAAAGACATCTTTTTAAGAATTATTTTAAATATATTGCATATTTAAATTTTATAAAATAAAAATGAACATGGTTAAAGAATTATTTTTAGGATAAAATTGTTTCATTTTTGTGTTATGTGTTCCTAAATAAAAATTAATTTTTCTCAAATTTAGAAACTAAATTTAATAAAATGGTTTAAAAATTTGGAATCATCATAATAAAATTATGTAATAAGTACAATTTCATTTTTAGGTATAAAAATAAGTTATTGAGGTAAAAATTGAGTATCCTTGGTAAAGAGGAAAAGTGATTACATGGTTAAACTAAGTATTGAAGATCTAAGATGTGATAAAATATTGTCTATAAATGATTATATGATGTCATGATCAACATTTCCTTATCCTATATCCATTATATCTCCATTGTCAATTCACTTGAAATGTAAAATATGAATTCTCTATACATCAAATAATGACTTCTTTCAAATATTCCACTCCCAATCAACAGAAAATAACCACCCAAATACCCATCTAAACCCACACCTTTCCTTTAGTTTCCTCTATAATATATATCCAAACTCTCTCCATAATAGGCCTCTTCAACATAAGTTTTATTCCATCTTTAATTGCTATTCTTTATATTTTTCATCCAACTCTTCTTAAATCTATTTCATAAAATTAATAAAAAGTTTTTGAAATACTAAATTTTTTATTAAAGTGATATTGTTACAATAAAATAACATTTTCTTACTCATATTTTTGTTATAACGTGTTCTTATTTGGCCCAGTATTACCACTTAAATGAAAAAAATAAAATAAACATCATCAATGAAAAAAGAAACTTAAATAATTTTAATATGATGTAATAATGACTAATTTAAGATATTTTAATAAATTTATAGTGGTAATATTCCAAATTATATTTACTATTAAATTTAATTATTTTGATAACTCTATAATTTTCAAAAAGGTTATTTTTAAGTGTTCAATGTGAACCTTCACTAGAAGTTAAATGAAATGACCGTAAGAATCCCTAACTATATAAAAAAGATATATCTTTATAAATACTATTTAGGTGATAAATCTTTGATAAAGGAGTAAGGACTGAAGTATCTAAACCAAAGCATGCATAGATAATTATAATAGTTAACACCTGAATATTATTTTTAACAATAAGGTTTTTTAATGTGGTTAATAATTAATTTTAAATGAATGGTATAAAGTAAAATTGTTATAAATAAGGATATTAAAAATATGAATAATTAACCTAAATTTAGTATATAATTTGTTAGTGTGTGCGCAACTAGGGGATATCTGATATAAGAGTTTCTCAACTCAATTTTCCTTTATTGAGATATAATCCATATTCATAACTTTTTTTTCTTTCATGTAGTGTATATACTACCCAATGGACGGATTTCACAATAATTTTAATGTAACTGAGGTGATTTAAAAATATATATCTGGTTTTATCTTTCAAGGCCTTTTAATATAAATATTACCAAATTCATAATCCTTTTCTTTAGAATATCATTTTGAAATCGAGATTTTTTTATGCCTAAATTTATATTTGGAGATATTGTATATTTTTTCTCTCTAAAACCACATTTTTCTTTATCCTTTAGTTATTTTTGTTTTTTAAATTTCTTATTACCATTTTACATCACTTTAGTTCACAACTCAAAAAAATATATGGATATAAGTAGATACAACCTTATCTCTTATTTTGGGTCAAGTTTATTTATCTTATATATCTATACTTTTCATATTCTTTTGAAAATGTACTTATACTAACATTAATTGTTTATTAATGTAATATTCTATTTAATGTGTACTTATTTTATAAAATTGAGAAAGTAATCATTTTTTAAACAATTTCCCACAATCTCTTTCTCCCAATATTTTCTTTAGTTTTTTTATAAATAATTATTTCAAAGAATTCATTTTTTTAAATGAAATTTTTATTTCTATTTCCAATTACCATTATAAAAATATTTTTAAAAAATTTTTTACTTTTAAAACTAGTTTTATCAAAATATAAATGGTATTTCTTATTATTTTTCAAAGTCTCTTTTTAATGCTCTTATAAAGTATTTTCCATCCATTTCAACATCCTTTAATGTTTCTTATTCTTCACTAAGGATATGCCTTAATGATACCAGGCACCTTTTTTATATAGATGTCTTATTATCCTATCATTTATAAACTTTTACGAAACTTATTTATTTATCATGGGTTAATTAATCAATGATAGAATTATGAATTTTTACTTATGACATAAATATGTATGGTTTTTAATTATATAACGGGTGGTCTTAGGATTATATATCCCTCAAGTTAATTTGGTAAAGTTTTATATCTCATGATATTAACTGAAAGAAACTAGGGAGGGAACCCAGTCCATTATAGTAGTCTGTCCACTATGTTTATGGAATGGAGACTCAGCCTAATCCACTATAGGATTTTGTTCACTATATTTACAGAATGAGGAATAAACTCAATACCCTATTGAACTCTCTTTATCTGCTATGTTTATTGCATGAGGAGTGAACCCAATCCACTAATAGACTATACCCACTATGTTTATAGAATTATGAGTGAACCTAATCTGCTATAAGACTTTTACCATTTTATTCATGGCACAGATAGTGAATGCAATCCAGTACATGACTTTGTCTACTTTGCTTAAGCAATTGAGAGTAAACCTAATTCATTATGGGACTCCTTTCACTAAGTTTATGAAATTGGGAGTGAACCCAACCCACAATGGGACTTTTCCCAAAATTTTATGATGGTATTTGAAATGATCCATGAAATAAGAAATGATTTTCTTTTCTTCTGTATATTCCATATTCTTATATTAGGACATATTCCTACGTTATGTTTCTATAACTTATGGTATTTTTCTAATGATTCCTCATTCATATTACTTATTCCTCAATTTATATTAAAATATTTGTATTATGTTCATATATATTGATTATATTCTCATAACCACATGTTCATATTATGGTCACCTATGATATTTGATTCATATCTCAAATGTTCACCCCTTAATTTCTATATGAGCTCACCCATCATTATGTTTCAATTTTAATGGTAGTGAATATGAGTATTATATATAAGAGGTATATATGGGTATCATGTTATAAGGTTATTTGTAAGAGATGTTAAAGATTAATTATAGAATAATTTTGTTATGTATCTAACTTTAAATGACACCAAACCTATAGGTTATGGGGTGTGATTTATTATGTCATGAACCAAAATGGGAAACCCTATAACTAAGCACCCAATATGACCTTAAGAAAGTTACAATGGTAAATATAAAACCCCATGGGCTTGAAACAAATATTTTGGAATCATGGAACTCCAATTGGAATGGTTTCCCCAATAGAATCATCTCATGAGTCCAAGAAACATACTCATCATGAAATTTTTATAACATGGGATGTTATGATAAAAGATTAATATAGATAAATAAAAATTTATAAACATCACAAAAAATAACAATAACTCAAGATATATTAAATAAGAACAATAACCCATAAAAAATCTATAATCTATGAATAAAATGAAAAAGTATATGATGTATAAAAATTGATCAAGAGGGGAAGTATTGATGATGAGTAGATGACACAATATACATTAAATCACCCAAATAAAAATAAATAAAAAGAAAAATCAAACCTATATGGAATGAGGGTAGAAGTCCCACCATGTTACCATAATATACCAAGGCCTAGTAGAAAGAGTGCTAACCACCTCCATGAGGCTCATTTACTTTACCTAAATCATATATAACAAAGTCTATATACAACAATTGGGTGTATGTAGTCTGTGAGGAAAAGTGGCCCCATAGAATCCCTCTAAGTGTTCTATGAGTGGATATTGTTAGATAAATGCAAGTATTTCAGTTATAAATACATTATAAGAAAGTATTTTTTTTACTTATAAAATAAATAAAACAAGTAATATTCTTCAATATATTGGAAGTAAAACTAAATAACACGAAAATAAACATTCTATAATCATACAATATGGGAGAGACCGAGGTTATCTAAGGTTTTTGGGAAACCTAGGTCCTTGTATCACCTTGTGGTATAATGTTCAATCTATGTGTACACACAAACCACTAAGGTGTTCATGACTAGTTCTAGTAGTATGGTGGTTACCATCCAATGACATCACAACTAATCAAAAGCTAATAATCACATGCCTTTTCCTAAGGGTATGGTGTTTCACATCCATGACACCATGAACTTTATCCAAGTCTAGTTTAGTCGGTATTATTTCATAATTAAAAAGGGATACTTAATACAAATATTCCCCCATATCTACTCAGGTTCCCAAATTCTTCACTCATTAAAATATAATGCATTCTATTTAAAAAGGTTTTCTAAAAATTTCCTAAATTCCATCTCTATTTATCATTTACAAAACATAGTTTTGAAATCATTTCACTTATTAAATAAAAAATACACATTCAATAAAACTATGAGGTAGACCATAAATCATCAATAATATCATAAAATAACTCTTATTAATTAAAAAACCTATAAAACATATAAATAATTTTTCCATAAAAAAATTGTGTCACATGATACCACCTTACTTTAACCAAACCAACCCCTTAGAAACCAGTGGAAATGAATCACCTATAGTGGAAATCCACTTATAATTATAAGGGAATCCTAGAGAATAATAATCAAAACATAAACATAAATACCCAATCCATAATAATTAGAAAACATGAACCCTTGGTGAACATGACCTTATGAAAAGTATAAATTCATGAAAGATAGAGGAAGGAACTAACATGAGACATCTATAAGAGTCTTTCTTGAAGAATCCAACCAAAATCCCTCATGAAATAAATCACTTTAATGATGGGTAGAGGCTTCATGTGAGGTAAGACCATTAATGGGTTGGTTGGGAGATAAAATTATGGTGATAGGGGTTAAAACCAAGGAGGTAAAATAGGTCATTTTAGATTTTTAATCATTCAGGCAGACCATATGGTTTGTCAAATTGTGTGATGATGTTGTAAGTCACTGCAACCTTAATTGGGGGTTTTCATGGTTGGTCTAAAAGATCTGGTAAATTATGTGAAACAATTAAAAATTAAACTATTATAGATATAAATATTGTTTTATGTTATCTTCATGATATCCTATAATCATTTTATATCCATGAAATACTATAGTTTTTAAAAAACCACGATTTCTTTAGAAAACCTCATATAAAAGAATGAATAAAAATGAAATAAAATAAATAGGTGGTCCATATCTAAAATAAAAATTGTGTGTCAAAATAATCCATATTATATCACTATATATCCATATATATTTTACCAATTCTTGATCTATAAAAAATGAGTCCATTAAACCCTCTTATGAGATTCCTTCTCCTACATCTCATGTGAATTGAGTTTGTGATTCCATAATGCATAAATTAAATGAAGGGATTTTTCACGAATAACCTTAATTTGGGATTATAAAATTCAAACATGATACTTGGTAAATGAGATGTCTAGTTTGAATTTGAGTTATTCCCACTTAATCACTTATGATGGATCGGGTTGATATTTCTTGAATTGACAAATATGGAACATGTTATTAATTATCCTTAAGTAAGATAGAAAATAAAAACTATAAGAAATCTCCCTAACCCATATGTTGATGTAAAAGTGAATAACATACATCTGGGTGATATTTCCCTGCTTCCCCAGTCTTCAGTGACCCAAACAAGGTGATACTCTCAAAAATACATTTCCACTAACTAAAAATTCCAGGGGGCAATGATGGTGGTTGACAAAAAGATTTATTGTAACACGCCAGTATTTAAAAAGGGGGGCATAATATTGGATAGATAATATGAAATAAATAAGTAATATTATTAGATAATGTAACACCGTAAGAATTTATGATATATATTTTTAAAATAAACTCATTATCTTTAATAGCTTGTAAAGCATGAAACACTAGGTTTAAAGAAAACATGATACTCTGTATTATTATTTAAATATGAGAAATAAAAACTATCCATTGAGTTAGAAGGTAGGAATATGAATAAATAAATTATAAAAATTATGTGGTTTTCACAATTATAAAAATAAATTCAACTGTCATCTATTGATTATAAATAATATAATAAACATATGAAAGAAAAAGAAATGATTTATGAAAAAATATATTTTTTCTAAAAATAGGTTTAGTTAAACTTTTCATACATAATATAAAATAAATTTTTAACAATTTTATAAAAAATATTTGAAAAAATAACATTTTTAAATTAAAAAATGATATTAACTTAAGGTAATATTTTGGGATTTTTTAGAAAATTATAATTTTTTAGTGAATAGTGAAAATACTGATTTTTTAAATTGTCATTAATTTTAATAAATTAAATCCAATTATTATTTTTATTTTTATAAAGTAATATAAGTACCATTTTTATATTAAAATTAAATATATTTAAATCATCATTATTTTAGATTTTAGTATAAGCCTTTTTAAGCATTAAAACACCTTTTTTCATAAAACTATTTTAATGTTTATAATGTTTATCCATTATAAATAATTAAAATAACACCTAATAAAGAATTATTTAATTTAAATTTATATATTATATATATATAAATATTAATTTAAATTCGTATAATTATTATTACTTTTCATATATTTAAGATGAGATCATATTTTCCTTAAAAAATGCATTTCTTGAAAAAACATTTTTTCGACACCTATATGGGTTTAATCTTAAATTAAATTCATCCAATTATATTATTTTAATTATAAAACATATATAAAATATGTATATTAATAATAATTTATATTATTTAATAATTTAAGCTTAATTTTTAACCTTAATGAACAATGAAAACAATAAAAAAAATATTTACCATAATAAAGGGGGAAATGGGTTTAACAGGAGTTAAACTTCAATTATAAGGGTTAAAGTGACCCAAAACTTGTATAATTCCTATTATGTGGTAAAATATATAAATTAAATATTATAAGGTTCTAAAATGGTCAGTTTTTGTTCCTTTTGGTCGGAGAAAAACATGGGTGTAATTCTTTCTTTTAAAAAATTTCAAGTGTGTCTTCTTCCGCACTTATGAAAGGCCACCCATTCTCCTCTAATTTCCACATTTCCAAAAACCATTTTATAGGAACCAAAATACCTAAATCACATCCATAAATCCCTAAAATAATCCTATAATCCTTAATTTGGCTAGAAATCCATCTTGGGATGGATTTTGGTGCAAACAAAAAGAACATGTCCGCAGAAGGGGTAACATCCTTAACCAAGTGTGTTGTTTTATTTCTTATTCAAACTCTTTAAAATATTATTTAATAATGATTATATAATAACAATATTATCTTAAATATAATGGTTTTTATTATTGAAATTTCTTATGACTATCTCCTCTTATCTTAAAAGGGAAACAAAACTATTGGTCGTGTGTACGAAGGACTACCGATTTACAAACCAACATAATTCATTTTCTATCATCGATTGTCATGGTAGGAATTAATGATGTGTATAATGTTTATATATGATATATTTGATATAATTATACTTCTATAATTATAATATCATATATACATTCTTACTTTCCATTCCATAGAGAATATGACAACATCGCTCGTCTGGACAACAGACTATCACCTCATGAAACTTTCTAATTTTTTCTTCACTTAAGATTTAAATATAAGTTAATAATTATTAATTGGATTTTTATAAATTACATTAATCATTTATTAATGATTATTTAAAATAAATATATCAAATACTTTCTTACTTTACCCGTCACTTAATAAATGATAACATCGTTCGTGTGTACGGAGGACCACCGCCTCATAAAGCGATGTGATTTATTTTTCAATAATGATTTAAATAAAAGATAAAAAAGGGTAAATTTAATGAATATATTTGAAATATATGATATTATATGTATTCTATAAAAATAATATAAAATAAAATTCTTTACCCATTCACCCATTAACGAAATGATAATGTCGCTTGTAAGTATGTATGGCTTATCATCTCCATAAACTGATGTGATTCATTCTCTATGTTCAAAATTAAATAATGATTATAAATATGTATCTAATGAAAAAAATTATATTTATAACGTCAATATAATTTTGTAAATTATTTAACTATAACCTATTTTTAAGATCTATAACTTCAACAATAAATTGTGCAGGAGAAAACAAGACAATTAACACCTGAAACAATATTGACAATGAATGATTATTAACAAATAGGTAATAAGATGTTATAAAAGAACTATATATTATATTATAAATAATAATATGATTATTTTATAAAGTAATAACATGTTTAAAACCATTATACAAGAGTTTGAGGTAGAACTCAATAAAAGGGAAGCATAATGTACAGGGTTTCTTATATTAATTTTTATTCATTGGGTTATATGTCTACTTCTTTGATTGTAGTATTCTAAGATTATGTGTGAAATGAAATTTTATATATTTATTTTTTAATTATACTTTTTTTCAAGGATTAATTTTTTTTACACATAATCACTTCATTGATTAACACTCACGTGAATGATACGAACTTTCTAAGGGTTTTCTCTCAAAAATTCCATCTTCGAGACACATGTTCCTTTACGAACCAAATATCATCTAAATTTTGTATATAATTCCCCTTTATATACTATATCATGAATAATTTATAATTAATTATTTTAATTTAAAATTATCTACTTCATTCATGGGAAGTTATTATTCAAAAGTTACCAAAGAGATAAGGTTTTATGTTTCTACTTTATTTTAATTGCGATTTCTTGTGCTTAAATATCCATTGAATGAAATTATTTTATAATTGTCTAATAAAACCTTTTCATTCTCTTCCCCTGTAATTATTCATTTTTTTAAAATTATACTAAAATTTTACTCCCTTTTTTACTTAACATTATTAAGAAAAAGTTTTTGATTTCAGAACTCATTTCTCTATTAGATTGAAAATCCTTCTTCTTACAAATACATATATTTTTAAAAAGTTTTAAAAAATATTTTACTATGATTGTTTAAAGTCATTTTTACTCTAAATTTTATTTTCACATTTTTTTAAAAGTAATCTTCCCATCATTTTCCAAACAAGGAATATTTTTAATTTTATTATAAAAATTTAGAAGGAAAATTTGTTTTTTAATGTATTCAACATGAATGGTACTCTTCTACCATCATCACCACTCAATATTTTAAGGATTTATTTTTAAGTTTAAAATTTTATTTTCAAAAAAAAATTGTTTGAAAGTCTTTTATGTTTTAATTAATTTTATTCAAAATCAAAAATATATTTCCTTAATAAATGTTCAAATTGATCTTTCACAGTCATTTTACATCTAAAATGACATACTTTGATGTTACTCAATGTGAAAAGGTTATTTTTATCAATGGATGTTTTAATATTTTCGAAATTATTTTCATCAATGACAAAAAACTTTTATATTATAAATTTCTTATAAATTATTTAAATATGTATCTTACATATATACCTTTGTAATTATCCCTTACATTAATTGGGTAATAAATTCTATATGGTCACTTCTAAAAATTCCTTCTTATATAAATGTATTTTTATTAAGATATAAGGTATGATTATCAAACACTTTTTCTTTCCATGGTTAAGTCTTATGTTTATAAATTATGATTGATTTCCTTACGTGGGACACATATTCATGTACATGAAATGAATGTGATGGGTGGGACCAGAATTATATATCCCTTATAATAATTGGGTAGTGCTTTAGTCTCATGAGACATCATGTATGGGATTAAGAGGGAACCTAATCCATCATGGGACTTTTTCCACCATGTGATATTTTCTTGGATATTATCCTTGACATAATCTTATGTTATTTTTTATGTTGATTCCTCATTTCCTATTATGTAATTATCTTATGATACCATTTTCTTTACGTTATTCTTCCATGTGACTATTCATGTTATTTCACTTTTATAAAATCATGTAATACTTTTGAATCACATGTTATGTTTCTTTTTCATGTTTATTCCCTTACTAGGATTTTTAGTTAAACACTTTATTTATTCCTAAGGTTATCCCATGTGGGATAATGGGATCGAATGGATTTTAGGTTCTCACTATGGAAAATAAAATATAGATTCCATATTTTATGTATTAAGAACCTAGTCTTCTAAAGACACTAGACCATTATGATACTTTTCTTATATTAATAGATATTTATGATTAATAATCATGTAATAAATTTTTTAAAAGGAATAATTCAACATATTTCATATTACAATAAATTTTTAGTCAACCTTTAAAACTAGGATGAAAAACTTTAGTGGTAACCCTAGGGATTTAACTAAGAATAAGACTAAGTATTTAAAAATATCCTAGAATCTTACTAAAGTATAGATTGAGTGGTTTTTTATTAATTACATCCATATCTAGATACTAAAAGTGGAAAATGTTCTAGAATTTAAATAACTTGGGGTAAAAATTCTTATAAAAGTGTGTCAGGATTAATTCAAGAGTTACATAGTACACAAAAATGGGCCTTACTACAAACCTGGTTTAACACTCCTAAGGGATATTCTTTGGAAATTACAAAAAAAATTATAAACTATCCTGAGGTATTTTAATAGATGATAAAAATGAATTACATGGCATAAACGGAAGGTGTGTTAGATTTAAAATAAGATGAAAAGATTTATAAATCCTATAAATAATTTTTCATGATTATTTGGTTTATAATTATCATAATTATTACTCATAGTATGATTTGTGGTATAAGTCAGTGGAAAAATCCAGGATGAATTATGTTAATACTAAATTTTATGGAAACTTCAATGATTATGAGAAACCAAATTCTTGGAAGATTAGAGATAACTATATTGTGATTATTCCAAATCAACTATCACGGTATACAATTAAAAACATGAAATTCGATGAGATTCATAATATGTCAAATAAGTGGAAGATGGAATTTTATGAATCATTTTTTGGTAATTAAAATAGGTTAAAGAATATTCCTATTCCTAAATATTAAGAAGGTGGGTATAATATCCTTGGATAATATCTTAGATGGAGGGGAATACGTTTTCTATGTGAAAATAGATGTCATAGAGTGATGAATTTCCATAGAATTTGATGTCTTATATGTAGGGAAAATTGAAATTATCTGAGTAGATTCCTTGCACAAAGGGTTATCTAGTACACCAAGGAAGTTCTTATGTCATTCCAAAACATTAAATTAAAATGGTTTAAGTATTTCTATATTGGAATTAAAGAATTAAATTGTAGAAGTATTTTTAGTGATGGTATTTTCATTTTAATATCCCTGAAACACCTATGGATTGTATTATTTGTAGAAACATATATGTATTCAGGTTAGATTAAATTAATATTTATGGATACCATAATGGTTTTATGAGTATAATGATTATCATAAGTCCAAATTCTTAGACACCCCTTTTTAAGTTTTAAGTAATTATATTTCAATATGACTAATGATATTTCAGGAGATGTTTTATTGGGTTTTCATATATGAAACCTTTTGGTTTAACAAAAAGTATTATTTAGAAAAAGTGATATTATATTTTTGGTGATATAATATGAAAGGGTAGGAGATAACCTTTTAGATTAAAATTTTATTTAATGTTGAGGTTTTTTATGTTATTTGGGATATGTGGTTATTTAGTTAAGAAATGATCTATGATAAAACATTAGTTTCGTTATTAAATTTTAGATATTATTATATTCATATTAATTTTTTTATTAACTTACCTTGTCATAACTATTTTTCTTTTAATAAATATAGAAGTAATATCTTGGTACTCTTTTATAGATCTTATGATCTATTAATATTTAATGTTATTGCTTCAAGAAAAAAAATCATATGGGATATTCATTTTCTAAGAGTAAGAGTCCAAGTTGAAATTGATTGAAGTATAAATAAAGGATGAAATTGTGTTTATGAGATAAAAAATATATCAATTAAGTATATATTTGGTGTTCCCTATATTTAAAGGAAAATAATCCCTCAAATCTAGGAAAAGGATCTTGAAACCAAAGTGTTACCCAATTACCTTCATATTCGATGAATCAATGGTCTTTTAATTTATCATATATTTATTGTTTTATGGTTATTGACTTTATCATGATCATTTACTTTCTTGTGATCAATGGTCTCTATAACTCTCTATTAATCCTTGGGTATTAGTATTCTCTTCCAAGTCCCTTTTTATTTTCCACCAATGTTCAGCAACATGAAAACCTAATAATGTTTTATTTTGGATTACTATAGTACATTCATTTCACTCTTATAAATATGAATACTTATTAACCTTTTCAATGCTGTGGATTTCCAGCAATGGTATTTTCAAATTTAAAACCCTTGATATGTGAGATCAATATTAAAATTTTATGGACACAATTTATATAATGGGGGTAGAATGTAATACCATGAGATTTTAAAATAGGAACCCCATGTTGGATAGAATATACTACATGAAACACCAAGATGAGAAGATAGTGTAACAACCCAGTAAATTATGATATATTTATTTTAAGTAATCTCAATCACTTTTATATCTTGTGATTCATGCAACACTAGTTTAAACGAAATGAGATATTCTCTATTTCAATTTAAGAATGGCCATTATAACCTAACTGTTAAGTTGGTGGTTATGAATAAGACTAAATAAATTATTAAAATTATTTGGTTTACACATCTATAAAATAAATTTAAGGCTTATATGTTTATTATAAATAAAATAAAACCCATTTTAACGAAAAAAATAAATGTTTTCTGAAAAATTGTATTTTTTCTAAAATTCAGTTTAGTTTTACATTGTTCACATAATTTAAAATTATATTTTTTTTCAATTTTAGAAAATTTATTTGAAAAAAAAACTTAATTTTAGAAACTATAATTTCAATAATAACTTATGATGAAATTTTTGGATTTTTCAGAAAATTTTAATTTTTCAGTGAATAGTAAAAAATATTTATTTTTATAAAATTTCCATTTCGTTTAATAAATTACCACCCATTATTATTTTAAATTGTTTAAAAATTTTCATATGTATTATTTCGTTATATTGAATCCAATTAACTACATTTATATCATCCTTATACTATATTTTAGTATAAGTTTATTTTTGGTTTTAAAACTCCTTTTTTCTGAAAATTGTTGTAAGGTGTATAATGTTAATCAATTTTAAATAATTAAAATAGCACATAATAATGAATTATTTAATTGTAATTTATATATTATATATCTATAAATAATAATTTATATTCATTAAATTATAATTACTTGTCATAGAGTTAAAATGAGATCATATTTTCCTTAAAAATGTATTTCCTGGAAAATGTTTTCCCAACACATTTAAGAGTTCAATTATAAATTTAATTATTTAACTTATGTTAGTTGAATTTATAAAAATGGATTAAATATTTTGAATCATCATAATTTATATTATCTAATAAGTTTGATTTAATTTTTGAACATAATTAATAGTGAAAATAGAAAAAATTATTTCCCACTGTTAAGGAAAAAATTGGATTACTGGGGGTTAGAAAAAAAATGTAAGGGTAACAAATCACAAAATTTTTAACCATTCTAACCCCATTTTCCTAGATTCAATGGTCATTTTATTAGAATTTCATAGGTATAGGAGATCACATCCCCAAGGATCGATCAGTTTATTAGCCTTGATGAACTAGATACATACATGATTCCCTTAATACATTGGTAATTAAACATAGGACAAAAAAAGATAACAAAATTCATCTAGTCACATGTTCAAAGATATCATCTTCACAACATGGGGAAGGAAAAATATAAAAGGGTGAGCACAAACACTCGGTAGGTGTTATATAAGATAATAATAAATGAAGCAAAGTCAATAAGGCATAGACATCATGGAAAGATAAATAAAAACACCATATGTAAAAATGGTATACATATAAGAAAATTATTGAAAGAGAGCTGCCGTGGGAGCCCTAAAATGATAACTGTGATTTTGGGGTACTTAGGTGCAGCAGAGTGGCTAACCAAGGTTATCTCTCAAAATAGGAAGTAGATTTAAAAAAACTTTTTAAAGGTATGCAAAAAATTAAATAAACGAGAATAAAAACACTACTTGAAATGGTGGGGGTTGGTTATAGTTTATTAATCTAGAAGAATTTTTCTGGAAGAAGATTGTATTTTTTTTAATTTTCAAATGAAGTTTGATTAAAATGACATAACAAAAAGATGTTTTTTAGACAATATTTAAAAGACGTAATCGATATAAATCTACCTCTTCATTTACTTATTAATAATTATCATTTAAATAAATATCCACTTAATTATGATCACCTAATTTGTTAATCCTTGAACCCTACAAGAGTTAACTTAACCACAAAGATGGAATTACTTAAACACTGGGCTAGCTTCGGAACACGCAATCGCAACACCCTGCTTTGATTGTTGTTCTAAGGTTAGATTATGGTCAGTGGTTAATTAGAGCACATATCCATTCTGGAAATGAGGATGAATTTTGTTTAGGGATTATATTTGAACTCTACAAATTTATCCTGTGTGGTCTTGTATTGCCGATTAAGATCACGCTCTCACAATTTACACAAAATCTCGACCTCGCGTGTTTTTGTGTTAATTATTAAATTTCTTATTTAGTTTATTAAAATTTAAAAACACAATTCATGGATCATATTAAGTAAATTACAGTAGATCAATGATTAAAAATAATTAAATGAATAAGGATAGAGGTCGACCGATTACTAAAAGAAACTACTCTTCCATGGGCGGTGTAGTCATCGTGGAGACGTTTTTCATGAGCAAAGGATTGAAAGGGTAGAACCCAATCTCAACTCCACTCTGGATTCCAAACCAATTAAGAAGATTGATATAAGAAGAAAAGGGAAGAACATATAAGATTATTTTAAAAAAAATTCAAGAAACAAACATGAATGAAAAGAAATACAAAGATGAGGTGGGAGAGGAGAACCTTTTTGGAAGATAGGTTTGCACAAATCCTTACTTATTCCAAGAGTTGTGAGGGGCTCCCAAGAGACACCCTTTCTTCCACACCGTCCAAATGCCTCTCCTAGCCCTCTCAAAGAGTTAAAACCCCCATTAAATAGAGTTTGTAAGGGATAGGGCTACATAACTTTTTAAGTGTGAAATGAAAAACTCGTCCAGATATTTTATTCCAAGTTGAACCGCCTAGTTGACATCCAAAACGCGTGAATTGGCTAGCCTTACAGAATGATAATATGTGCGGATATGGGTCCTATATCTCCTCTAAACATTTGTCCTTAATCCAGGTGCAGATTAAGGAGTTTTGGCCGAAATACAGAAGCTTCTTCATTCTAGCGTGTCCGGCCCACCTTTGAATTTATGGCCCAATTACTCCATCCAAATGCATTTTTTTTATCTAGTGTCCTACAAAAAATTTATATCTCATGAATTAAGGAACACAATTACAAAATATTAAGTTCAAATAATTCAAATTAAAATATTTATGATTGAAATACTACCGTGATTTTGAAAGGGTAAAACTGGAATTTTCATCAAATATTCAAATGAATGATCTAATCCCAAATACTTTATAATTGAACATAGTTAACACAATGTGAGTAAATTATATCATTTATTATCAATAAAATATTCAATAAAATTGTGTTTTATCAACTCCCCCACACTTACCCTTTTCCACTTCTAGGAAAAACCTCATATCAAGTAAACATCAATATCAAATCAAAACAAATTTTAAAACACATATCCTTGAGATCAAACAATTACACACCAAAAAAAAAAGATATCATGCCCCATAAAAAACCATTATTTCAATTTCTTCATTTATATCATTCAATATATTTCCACTTTATTTATCCTCCCATGCACAAAACACATACCTTGTTTGAATTTTCTCTTATCACACAAATGTCAATTTTTTTTGCAATGTCTTCTCATCCAAACTCATACAAGGGTCACCATAGGCTTGATAAATTACTATATCTCTACTTGATGTGAGTCAAGGACATAAGTTTATCATGAAGACTTTTCAGGGTTGTTTTGTGTCTTTCGGTTGGTAGGATTAAGATGTGAAAAACTCTGAGGCTGAAGGAGGAGGTCTTGACTCTTTTTGAAGAAAAATTGCATTAATCTAATTTTCACATAAATATGGTCTTCTCCTCAATACCCATAGTATCAATTCAGCTCCATCATCATGAAAAGTCATGAAAATTTTACACCATTCATCATTTCATCATCAAAAATGTCAATCTTCTCAAACATGATTTTCTTCAAAGCTCCAGATAGGCATAGCTTTCCACCTCGATTAGAAGCTCTAGAAAAGGCACAACTTCACTTATCATGAAAGCTCCAGAAAAGGCACAGATTTCAATTTAATGACTTTCTTCAGTAGCAAAAACATCTCTTCAGAATTTAATTTTCCACCCAAAGTATCACAGAATGGGGTAGCAGAACACAACATAGCTTCCCCCACACTTAAGCTCAACTAGATTATGCAATTTCACTTCAAGAGTTGGTTGGATAGGGAAAATTGTCTTGTAATGTGGCTAACCTAACTGTATGTGCATGGATTTTAACGGCTACAAGGATTAAATGTTCAAGGTAGGACAGTATGAAAAAGGATTCTTTGAAATAGGGGCTTTAATACCAAACAAATTCCTCAGTCATTTAGACATAAGTACCTCAAACCCTCAAGTTTTGAAAGGAGTTGATAAAATTCTGGTTAGATCAAGAATGGTTTGGTTTTCTAAATAAGTGAGGTGAATGTAAAGAATATGAAAATAATGGTTCAGAAGCCACATAGGAAAGTTATTTCAAATATAAAGATAGTGAGATGTGGCATGGGATTCAAAATTTAGTGTACTTTTTGTGAAATTACTAAATATTTGAACTTGAAACAAAGTCATTTCAGCATTCATTTAAGCTTAGTTTCATGGGATAAATTGTTTCACTCATTGATATGCATTTCAAATTTGTGATGAGAATCATTTCAGCTCAAAAATTTCAAAAACAAAAATAAAATTGAAAAATAAACACACGGAACTTGAGAAACACACAATTTTTTTTGTTTTTTTGTTTTTAAAGAGAAAAACAATTGAAATTACTAAACTAAAATGTTACCTCCCCCACACTTAAAATATTTTGTTGTTCTCAATGTGAACCCATGAGATGATATTTGCACATGAAATGTATAATTTTAAATAGGACAAAGAATAACAAAGTTAAAGGGTTAGGAACAGCCTTATGTGATCAAGTGATGATGGGGTCATGCAGTGTGATAAAATCCACTGTATCAGTATAAAGTCCCTCAATGTATCTCTTCAAACATTTCCCATTGACTATAAAGCTCCTTCCAGTGTACTCTTGTGTGATCTCCACTACACCATAAGGAAAAACATTAGATACAATATAAAGACCTACCCATCTGGAACGCAACTTACCAGGCATCAGCTTCAGTCTTGAACTGTAGAGAAGGACTTTCTCTCCAACATGAAACTCCCTTTGTTGGATCATTATATCATGAGTTGCTTTTGATATTTCCTTGTAGAGCCTTGAGTTTTCATATTAAGACAATCTAATCTCCTCAAGATCTTGAATTTGCAGCTTCCTTTGGATTCTAGCTTGGGCCAAATCCATGTTGCATTTCTTTATATCCCAATAAGCCCGATTCTCAACTTCCACAAGGAGATGACACGCTTTCCAAAAAACAATCTGAATTGGGGACATACCAATGGGTGTTTTGTATGTTGTCCTATAAGCCCACAATGCATCATCCAAGCGCTTGCTCCAATCCTTCCTATTTGGCTGCACAGTTTTCTCCATGATTTGTTTCAACACACGATTTGAAACCTCAGCTTGGCCATTTGTTTGGGGGTGGTAAGGTGTTGATGTTTTGTGTGTCTCCCCATACTTCTAAAGAATGGAATAAAGATTCCAATTGTAGAAATGTGTCCCTTGGTCACTGATGATAGCCTTTGGTACTCCAAACCTTCAAAGAATATGTGCCTTCACAAAATCCACAACAACATGAGTATCATCATTCCTGGTGGCCTTGGCCTCCACCCATTTGCTCACATAATCAAAAGAAACCAAAATATACAAGAAACCATATGAACTTAGAAAAGGAAACATAATATCAATTCCCCACACATCAAAAATCTCATAGAATAGTATGGGTTGTTGGGGCATCTCATGTCTCCTAAAATATTCCCAGTGTGTTGGAAACGAGAGCATGACTTACAAAACACATGGGTATCATGGAATAAACTAGGCCAATATAATCTGAAGTCCAAAAATTTCCTAGCTGTCTGTTGGGGTCCAAAGTGTCCACCACATGAAAGTCTGTGACAGAATTGCAAAACAGACTCAAACTCATGATTAGGAACACACATCCTAATAACTTGGTCACTACACATGCGCCATAAGTATGGATCATCCCAAACATAAAATCTTGACTCACTCTTTAATTTTTGGACTTGATGTTTCTTTAAATTTGTAGGGATTTTAGAGGCAACAAGGTAGTTAACTAAATCTCTATACCAAGGATGCGTAACTGAGATGGAATAAAGATGCTCATCGGGGAAAGTGTCCCGAAGTGGTACCTTGTCCAAGGTATTATCCTCTAGTGTGTGAGTAATCCTACTCATGTGGTCCGCCACCATGTTTTCTGACCCCTTTTTGTCATTTATCTCAATATCGAATTATTGAAGAAGGAGCATCCATCGGATCAGCCTGGGCTTTGCATCTGGCTTCTTCAAGAGGTACCTCATAGCTGCATGGTTAGAAAAAACAACTACTTTAGAGCCCAATAAATATGAACGGAATTTATCTAAAGCAAATATGACAGTAAGAAACTCTTTTTCTGTGGTTGTGTAATTTGATTGGGCTGAATCCAGTGTCCTTGATGCATAGGCGATCACATGTGAACGTCCCTCCACCCTCTGAGATAAGACAGCTCCAACCGCGAAGTTAGAGTCATCACACATAATCTAAAAAGGAATCTCCCACCGTGGGGGCTATATGATAGGTGGAGTGGTTATACACTTCTTTAGCTCATCAAAGGAAGTCATGCATGAATCATCAAACACAAAATCAGAATCCTTTTGAAATAATCGTGACATAGGAAGAGAAATCTTACTAAAATCTTTGATGAAGCACCGATAAAATCTTGCATTCCCTAAGAAATATCTAACATCAAGCACACATGAAGGATAGGGTAAGGATGAAATAATGTCTACCTTAGATCTATCAACCTCTATCCCATGTTTTGACACTACATGCCCTGAGACAATGCCATTCTCTACCACGAAATGACACTTTTCAAAGTTCATGACCATATTCTTCTCAATACAACGATTCAATACCTTTCCAAACTATTTATACATTCATCAAATGAGGATCCATACACTATAAAATCATCCATAAATACCTCCATGCAGGTCTCAATAAAATCAGAAACAATACTCACCATGCATCTCTGGAAGGTACCTGGGGCGTTGCAAAGTCCAAATGGCATCCTCTGGTAGGAAAATGTGCCAAAAGGACAGGTGAATGTAGTCTTCTCCTGATCCTCCGGATCTATAGGAACCTGAAAATATCCATAAAATCCATCCAAGAAACAATAGTGTGTTTTCCCAGCTAGTCTCTCAAGCATTTGATCAACAAATGGGAGGGGGAAATGGTCCTTGCGAGTAGACTGATTTAGTTTCCTATACTCAATACACACATGCCAACTGTTTTGAACCCTCATTGGAACTAACTCATATTTCTAATTTTTAATAACAGTAACACCACTCTTCTTAGGCACAACCTGAATAGTACTTACCCACTGAGAATCTGGAATGGTAAAGATTATACCAGCCTCGAGCAATTTCTAAACTTCTTTTTTAACAACTTCTAAGAGGGTGGGATTGAGTCTCCTTTGTGGCTGTCTCATCGGTTTATCCCCATACTCCAAGAGAATCCTATGCATGAAAATAGAGGGGCTAATACCTGATATGTCAACCAAGGTTGTGGCATTCTGCCTTTTTATAACATAAACTTTCATTACATTACACAAAACTGAGGATCTTTAAGGTTTAGTGTCTTGGAAACTAGGAACATAATACAAGAAAACAACATAAAACATTCTTCTTAAACACCTGAAAGGATTCTACTTAAGTTCATCCTAGGTTCATTACTGCATCTCATAACCTGGGGACATACATCAAAATAAAGGGTGAGCAGAAGGCCCAGTAAGGGAAACAAGAGAAACATTTTACATGTGAACTTGAGATACTTCAATAAGGTCATGAAAATAACTTTAAGGCATGAGAAATAAATCATGAGGAATATCATAATAAAAATAAATTTTTTCATAACTTGAAGATGTGGCTAAAACATTTAATATTGACAATCATTTCTGTTTCACCAAGGACCATCCCCAAGGTGTCATTAAAAATTACCAAGGTTATTCACCAAGGTGTCGTTAAAAATAGTCATCTCTAGGATTAAGTCTTTACCCAATGCATTGGAGCGCTATCAGGGAGCACCCTTGAAATGTCTTTATTATCATGTGATCCAAATATATCATCATCAATCATTTCATAAACAACCCATATAGCATAAAAGAAATGGGTTTCATTTCATAATCATAACGTTTTAAAAACTGCTTTAAAGACATGATCTTTACGTCACTTTAAACCCACGGAAAGGGAGAGAGGGTCTCATGTATGTAAATACCAGAATTTAAAATAGAACAACATGGTATATAATTTAATACCCTTATAGAAGAGAGAGATTTTATTATTAACTAAATAAAATAAAATAACTTTAGAAAAAGAGAGAGACATTTTGAGACGGAAATTCTGCAACATAACGGCTATGTTTCGGGGTTTTAGAAAACATTGAAAAGAGAGGGGAAATGGGTCACCCACTCATAAATGATCCATAAAACAGTATGGGAACAGAATATAAACGATTTAATAACATGGTAATGAAATATGAGATACATACCATATGAAATGAAGAACATGAAAGGAAGACAAAAATAAGATTTCTCTTATGAAAATTCGGCAGCCTGACGGCATCACTTAAACTTCAACCAAAAATGAATTGACAAGATCAAAATAAGGTCTCTCATAATATGAAAATAAGAGTTAAGTATGATAGATATAGATATCATACCCCAACATAATTAAAAAGTAACTTGAATGACTTGACATGAATGTAGAACTTTGAACAAAAGAAAGGTGAAAGAATCCCTTAAAAATCCGGCAGCCCAACGGCACCACATAAACATTCTTAAAACGAATTGATGAGAGAAAGAGGGGGTCTCTCATAAGATGTACATGAAAAGGGAAGTGATATGAATATAGAAGAAAATCCTCCAACATAAGAACATGGAGCATAAAAGGAATGACATAAAAGAGATTACTTGAAAAGAAAGAGAGAGGTCGGATCCCTTACCTTAAACGTAACTCTTAAAACTCAAAGGTTGGGACCTTGAGAGGCTTGAGGGAACCTTCGGAGGAATCTTTGGGAGGTAAGGAGACCATAACTTCGTTGAGGATGGTTTTGGAGTCTAATGGATGGGAGGATGTCTTGGTATTTATAGGGAAAGTGAGGGGACAAGGCATTAATGGCCAAGGGACACCTCATTGGTGGTTTTGGAAAAACCATGGGCTTGCCCATGGTATTTGCTCATGGTATTGGCCACTTAAAACACCTCACACAATAAATCATCCCCTTTAGTCGACCATCCCTTAAAATATATCATGACATCATCATGACACAGTTATGATGTCATTTAACATACTCAAACCCTAAAACAGCATTTTTACTATTCACTGAAAATTCATCTTTCTCAGAAAAATCCAAAACAATTACCATAACATAATATCGATGCTCTGAGTTCAAAAATAAAGTCCATTTTATAAAAATAATTTTCTAAATATTTTTAATTAAATTTTTAAATAAAAAACACTATTCACCCGAAAAAAACTAATACTTTATTAATAATTTATGAAACCGTTATTTAACCATTTTATTGAATCACATTACCTAATCAAGGTGTCTAAATTATATTAAAACTTTCTTTAAGTGAGATTACTAATCCATTTGGTCACATTACTAATCCTAAGCGTAAAATCACTATTCATATTTTACTATTCATCAAAAAATAAGTTGATCTTATTAGACTCCAAATTCCTTACTAAAAACTTTTGCTGAAGACCATTTTTTGAAAATCATTACACATCATTAATTATTTAAGGTTTACATAAATATTTTAAAATATCATTTTTTCAAAATTCATCAATAAAATACATCCTAAAGTTATCCGGACATTTGAAATTTCACAAACATCACTAAAGGAAGAAATCTCAATTTATTCATCCCAAAGTATTACACAAAGAAGCTACGGTCTCATCACATACCCCCTTATAACACCAGCATATGACCTAAGTGAAAGGTGTGCTATGGTGAGAGAATCTGAGGGGGGTCTCAAATAACATTTCCCTAGTAGTAATCTCTACTAACTTGAACTTATCCCGCACGCGTTTCCGTTCAATCTTGACACGCTGGAGTTCGTCTTGGGCTTGGTCCAAAGAGAAGCCCAAAGATGCCACCTCCTTCCCAAGCTCTGATAAGTGGGCTTCATAAGGTTCAAGTCTGCTGGAGGAAGTCATCGACTCCTCTTTCTACATTAACCATTAACATCTCTATTAAATCGTTAAGAGTAAGTTAATATACTATTTAAAAATTTTGGGTCGTTACATTCTTCCCCCCACAAGAAATTTTGTCCCCGAAATTTTATACTTGAGGCCTAGTCGAAAAGGTGAGGATACTTTTGCTTCATTGTTTCCTCAGGCTACCAAGTCGCTCCTTCAAACTTATGATTCCTCCACAACACTTTCACAAGGTGGGTAGTCTTGTTTCGTAGGACCTTGTCTCTATGGTCTAAGATCTCCACTAGCTGCTCCTCATAAGAGAGGTCATGTTCCAGTTGTACCACCTCTGGGTTCAGTACATGCGAAGGGTCGGGTATATACTTCCTCAAGAGAGATACATGGAAGACATCGTGAACTTGAGCTAGGTTATGTGGAAGTGCTGGTCGATAGGCTACTTCTCCTTTCCGATAAAGGATTTCATAGGGGCCAATGTACCAAGGGCTAAGCTTCCTTTTCTTCCCAAACCGCATGACTCTCTTCCATGGAGAAATTCGAAGGAATACTTTGTTGCCAACACCAAACTCCAAGTCCCTTCGATGGTTGTCAGCATAGCTCTTCTGCCGACTCTGAGAAGCCTTTATGTGTTGTTGGATGGAATGAACCTATCCTGTCATCTCTTGTACAAGATCAGGCCCAAGAAGCTTTCTCTCACCAGTTTCATCCCAAAAAGTAGGAGTTCTGCATCGCTTTCTATACAGAGATTCATAGGGTGCCATCTTAATACTTGAATGGAAGCTGTTGTTATAAAAGAACTCAACTAATGGGAGGTGTTGATCCCATCCACCTTTAAATTCCATTGAGTATAATTTCATCATGTCTTAGAGTGTCTGAATAGTCCTTTCCGATTGGCCATCAGATTGAGGATGATAAGTCGTACTAAAATTCAATTCAGTATTCAGAGCATGTTGAAGACTTCTCCAGAATTTTGATGTGAAGCTTGGATCACGATCAGACACGATGGATAGTGGTACCCCATGAATCCTTACCACTTACTTTATGTATATCTTGGCAAGTTGATCCAGAGAGAAATCTTCCCGAATAGAGATAAAATGGGCGGTCTTGGTGAGATGGTCCACAATAACCCATATCACATTGTTTCCTTTGGATGTTTCTGGGAGACCAGTTACAAAGTCCATAGTGATATTATCCCACTTCCATACTGGTATGGGTAGCGGTTGTAATACCCCCTTAGGAAGTTGTCGTTCTTCCTTTACTTACTGACACACCAGGCACCTTGTAGTGTAATCAGCAATCTCCCTTGTAGCAACTCGGATTTTTGGCCCTGTCAGAATTTGGAATATTTCTACGAATAATTCAAGAGCTAGGCGCGAAGACGGTGTGCGATTCCGAGGCCTGGTGTGCCCGGAATTAATTTTATAAAAATATTAAGTATTTTTTTATACTATGAACATGGAGGGGGTGTGATATCTCCTAAACGGTAGCACAGAACAAGAATCTAAGGGCACATTTGCGTCCGGAACGTGCCGTTTACCCTAGGCGGGGTGTAAACTTTGCGGGCGCGGGCCTGCGAGGAGAAACGCCACCAGGGGCGTTTCCGTAAATAAGTAGCAAGTTAGTGGGCGAGCGTCGGCTCGAATAACTTCTGAACGGAGTCTCGGATGGAAAATCTGAGACCGCTGTTGCGTTCAGAATGGTGCGTTTACCCTAGGGGTGACCTTACTTTTGTTCGCATCGGGTGTCGGGATGGAGGCGAGTTGGCGGGGGAGAGTTAAATGAGTTGTTTAAAAAAAACATAATCAATCTCCCCCTCCCATGAATCCTCCAATGCGCAGCGGACGTCCTCCCCTCTCCCCTCCTCCGTTCTTCGCCAATTCAATCTCCGGGAGTCCGTTTTCAGCACCGATCGTCAGCAGATCGAGCTTCAGCGCGTCGCAGGCGTCGTTCTGCATCTGAAGCTTCGGCGATCCGCCAACAGGTAGGCGGTTTGAGTTTTACAATCCCGGATCCCATTTATGTGTTGTTTTTCTTCAAATCGTCACAAGGGTTGTATAGTTCGGGTCCCGAGCTTTCCAAAACATGTTTCGGATCTGAATTTGGAGCACCGGGGTGCTCCCGGGGGCTCCCGGAAGTTTTCCGGCGAAAACCCGGTTTTCCGGTGACGGCGGGCGGCGGCGGCACGGTGGAATCCGGCGGCGGCGCGGTGGTTTCCGGCGAGGCTGGCGGTGGTCCGGCCAGGATTTTTCGGGGGTTCTTTAAACCCCCGTAACTCGCAAACCAAAACTCTGATTTGCGAGCCGTTTGCGGCGACGTGTTCCTTGCGTCAAGACGGACCTTTTGAACTCACTTTGATAATTTTGTGAGTCGGGTTTTTGGCCCGGGGGCTTGAATGTCGAATAAAATAATAATATTTTATTATTTTACGACTTCGGGCCGTTGTAACTTCTACCCGGAGCGTCCGATTGACGTGCCGTCAGTGGCGTTGAGACCCTGATGGTACGACGGACTTTTTGAAATGGTTTCCGAGTGTTGGGACCGCGAACGGGGTGCGGTACCCACGAGGCCGGATTTTGGCGTTTGCGAGGAAACACAACTTTTGCAACATGAGTCCGATTTTGGCGGATGAATAGTCGATCCTGTGTGTTTTTTCGAGAGGATCGCAATGGTGCGATCCGTTCGACGAGTTTCGGAATCCAGGCATGGGCCCCACCCGAGCCGGCCTTCGGTGAATAGTACCTTTTTCACCGGGTGTCCGTTTTGGGCGAGCGAGTAGTCGATTCCGCTTGTTTTTCCGAGGGGATCGCCGTGGTGTGATCCGATCGATGGGTTTCGGGATCGTTGTGTGGGCCCCGCACGAGCTAGCTACGGTGAATAGTGCCTTTTTCACCGGTGCTCTGTTTCGGGCGAGTAAACAGCCTATCCTGCGTGTTTTTCCACGTGGAATGCGATGGTGGCATCGGTTTTGGCTTCGGAGGTGCACAGTGTGGCTTTGGGGCGAGTCGCTCGGGTAGCGACGTTTGGACCAGCAGTGGTTGAGGGTTCTCCCTTGGTTCGTTCCTACGAGGGTTCGTGTGGTATCACAACCTTCGTATGGGTTTGTGATCCTCTCGATGGGATGTTTAAACTGTTAGAGTTGTGATATCCCTCCGGTGGGCCCGGAGTGGATCCTCTAGCATCTTTACCCTAGATCGGGTTTTTGGTATCGCTGTGACCGCTTATTCACGGGCGGCGATCCCCTATCTAGCAGGTTTACCCCGTAGGGTTTGTGGCATCATCAGGAATATGATCCCCTACGCGGTGGGTCGTGCACAGTAGGGTTGTGTCATCGTCGGGTTTACGATCCCCTACTCAGCATGATGTTTATAGTAGGGTTGCGGTATCGTTGGTTATACGATCCCCTACTCAGCGCTTGGTGTCGGTAGGGTTGCGGTATCGTTGGTTATACGATCCCCTACTCAGCGCTTGGTGTCGGTAGGGTTGCGGTATCGTTGGTTATGCGATCCCCTGCTCAGCGCGTGGTTTCGGTAGGGTTGTGGCATCCTCGGTTCGATCCCCTACATCACGAGTTATACCAGATAGGGTTCCGGTATCGTCGTGACCATCTTTATATGGACGATGATCCTCTATCTGAGTGTGAAGCTTCTATCGAGTGCAGATCGGGTTGTGGTATCCCCCAGTGGATCTTGGGTGTGATCCCCCATCTGTGAGAACTACGTATGCCAGATCGGGTCATGGTATCCCCCAGCGGACCCTGGGAGTGATCCCCTATCTGTGAGCTACGTATACCGGAGTGGGTCTTGGTATCCCCTAGTGGACCCTAGCGGCGATCCCCTATCCGAGGAGTTTGGTGGTTATGTTGTTTCAGCGAGGTTTCCTCAGTGATGTTTTCCGACGAGCGTGGTCTCTCGAGTGAGCGTCTGAGATGTTTGTTTGGGACCCGATGGAGTGTATCTCTCTGATGAGTGTCATCTGGTATGACAGTGTTCCTGGTGTACTCTCCTTGTTGTGGACAGTTGCCGGTGATGAGGTCGGTACCTCTTGTGGCTTTGTGGCATGAGCTGTGTATATCTGGATTGTTCAAGGTGTATGTATGGGCATACACCTAAGCTGAGCTGAGATGACTAGTTGTGTTTAGTCGAGGATGGTCACGAGATGGAGTTTCTCTCTCGTCTGGGTTCCCTCTGGCTAGGTTGAGCGGACTGTTGCCTTTCAGTTGCTCCCTTGGGTTTTGGGTTTTTGGGGTGCCTTCTGAGTATGTTTATACTCACCCCTGCACGGGCTTTGCCCGCACATGTTTGTGTCTTGTGCAGACCACATGCCTTTTGACGGAGTCCCAGGAGGACCCGGAGCAGGCGGAGCTTAGTGAGCGAGTTGACCGGGGTGTTTACCGGAGCTGTGCCGAGGGAGCTTTCTGGCGGGTGTTTGTGGCAGCGTTCCCCTTCTTCAGGGCAGGTTGGATACGCTTTTGTAGTTTTCTTTTGGTGGGCCATGTTTTGCCCTTGTACTTTTGTTGTTGGTCTCTGGTTGTGGGATAGATTGTATGCATGCATATACTTTTCAGTTTCTATATCACTGCACTGTTGCATGGAGGTGTTTGTGGGTGCGTGTGTACAGGTACCATAGGCTAATGCCTCCCATGTGTGTGATAGCCTACTCGGCGCTAGTTGCCAGCCCCTGGCCTATGGGAGGCGGGCTTGGGGAGTCGCGGCTCGAGCCCCGTTGGGTCGGGTCGTGACAGAGTGGTATCAGAGGAGGTTCCACCTTTGGGATCTCAGAGTGTAGCTGGTCTAGCTGTGAGTTTGGTTTGGGTTGCATAGCGGCAGTGTTAGGGTGTTTCGAGTTCGGCTTTCAGGCCAGGGACTCCAGTGTTGGTGCGGCGGCCGACGTATCCATACACCAGGACTCTCATAACCTTTCTTTCGACTCGGGAGATTCGTACACTAGTTGCGGGGACATAATGGTACATGCATCATATAGGACTGGGTTTTTGGGTTTTCCTTTTCCTTCTTGAGTCAGCTCTCCAGATATACTCTTTGACCGTGGTGCATCTTGAATGTATTTCAGGATGCCTCCACGACGACAGCCAACGAGGGTTCTGCGTCAGGATTGTGCTGATGACCCACCCCGTGTAGTGGTTGTGGAGCAGGGCGTAGGTTCTGAGGTTGCACCTCCAGGTGGTCTGCCAGTTGAGCCACCACTTGTCGAGCAGTTGGTTGTGCCGGCGGTGCAGGACGAGGTTGCACGCAGGCTGAGTGCGCTGCACGAGTTCCAGAGGCAGTGACCTCTGAGGTTCCGGGGTGATCCAGACCCCCAGGCAGCTGATGACTGGCTTGAGGCAGTCACCCGAGTTTTCCGCCTAGTGAGGACACCTCCAGATCAGATGGTGGTCCTAGCGGCGAGCCTTCTGCATGGTTCTGTCGGGCGATGGTGGAGTTTGGTGACGCAGTCCCATGACGAGGAGACGCTCACGTGGGCAGAGTTTGAGCGGCTCTTCAGGGAAGAGTTCTATCCAGTGACGCTGAGTTCAGTGCGGATCTAGGAGCTTCTGTGGCTTCGACAGGAGCGCATGACTGTGTCGGAGTACTCAGTGAGGTTTACAGACCTGTCGCGCTACTCCCGGGATATGGTTCGAGACCCGTTCTTTAGGGCTCGGACCTTCGAGCAGGGCTTACGTAGAGACATCCGGGAAGGTGCGGTTTCTTTGTGCCTACCCACCTATGCTGGAGTTCTGGAGCGCGCGTTGGTGGTAGAGAGTTTTCTGGCTGAGCAGATCCCCCCTGTTAGTGTTGGGCACTCGAGAGCTGAGACTTCAACGGTCGGATCGGCATCTGGTAGTCGACGATAGACTCAGGGGTCAGGACGTGGCCGACGTTTCAGGAGGCGACCCCAGGATAAAGGATCTGAGCCTCCGGGCTCGCAGGACAGTTTTGGTCAGCCGCAGGAGAGGCGGTGTTATGCTTGCGATGGTCGGGGACATCTTTCTAGAGATTGTCCAACCTGACGTGCTGCTGAGAGGGAGTCGGTCGATGGGCCGCCTTGGCAGAGGCAGCGTCTCGAGCAAGGAGGTCCGCAGGGCGGCGGACGTGGCGGCAGAGCTGGTGCCGCGGGAGGTGGTGGTAGGCAGTACCAGTTGCCACTACCCCCACCCCCAGGTGGTCCACACCAAGCTCAGGGAGCTGGTGGTCGAGGGCGAGGACAGCTGCATGCCCTGGAGGCTGTTGACCCAGAGGCACTGCAGATGGATAGAGGTACGCCTTGTGTCTTTCTACTTACTGCAGTAGTTTGTCAGACACTGTTTAGCGGTACTCTTTCCTTTTGTTGCTTGCTCGAGTTTTGTTCAGGGCGTTGGTAAGACCCTGAGTGGTTGTTTGTTGGTGAGCTCGCTGGTGTGTGAGACCCAGTTGAGAGTCCAGTCGCTTTCCTTGTGCTTAGGGCTTTTCGGGGACGAAAAGTTCTAAGGTGGGGAGGATGTAGCGACTCGGATTTTTGGCCCTGTCAGAATTTGGAATATTTCTACGAATAATTCCAGAGCTAGGCGTGAAGACGGCGTGCGATTCTGAGGCCTGGTGTGCCCGGAATTAATTTTATAAAAATATTAAGTATTTTTTTATACTATGCACGTGGAGGGGGTGTGATATCTCCTAAACGGTAGCACAGAACAAGAATCTGAGGGCACGATTGCGTCCGGAACGTGCCGTTTACCCTAGACGGGGTGTAAACTTTGCGGGCGCGGGCCTGCGGAGAGAAACGCCACCAGGGGCGTTTCCGTAAATAAGTAGCAAGTTAGTGGGCGAGCGTCGGCTCGAATAACTTCTGAACTGAGTCTTGGATGGAAAATCTGAGACCGCCGTTGCGTTCAGAATGGTGCGTTTACCCTAGGGGTGACCTTACTTTTGTTCGCATCGGGTGTCGGGACGGAGGCGAGTTGGCGGGGGAGAGTTAAATGAGTTGTTTAAAAAAAAATAAAACATAATCAATCTCCCCCTCCCATGAATCCTCCAACGCGCAGCGGACGTCCTCCCCTCTCCCCTCCTCCGTTCTTCGCCAATTCAAGCTCCGGGAGTCCGTTTTCAGCGCCGATCGTCAGCAGATCGAGCTTCAGCGCGTCGCAGGCGTCGTTCTGCATCTGAAGCTTCGGCGATCCGCCAACAGGTAGGCGGTTTGAGTTTTACAATCCCGGATCCCATTTATGTGTTGTTTTTCTTCAAATCGTCACAAGGGTTGTATAGTTCGGGTCCCGAGCTTTCCAAAACATGTTTCGGATCTGAATTTGGAGCACCGGGGTGCCCCCGGGGGCTCTCGGAAGTTTTCCGGCGAAAACCCGGTTTTCCGGCGACGGCGGGCGGCGGCCATGGCGGAATCCGGCGACAGCGCGGCGGCGGTTTCCGGTGGCGGCGGCGGCGGCACGGCAGAATCCGGCGGCGGCACGGTGGTTTCCGGCAAGGCTGGCGGTGGTCCGGCCAGGATTTTCCGGGGGTTCTTTAAACCCCCGTAACTCGCAAACCAAAACTCCGATTTGCGAGCCGTTTGCGGCGATGTGTTCCTTGCGTCAAGACGGACCTTTTGAACTCACTCTGATAATTTTGTGAGTCGGGTTTTTGGCCCGGGGGCTTGAATGTCGAATAAAATAATAATATTTTATTATTTTACGACTTCGGGCCGTTGTAACTTCTACCCGGAGCGTCCGATTGACGTGCCGTCAGTGGCGTTGAGACCCTGATGGTACGAAGGACTTTTTGATATTGTTTCCGAGTGTTGGGACCGCGAACGGGGTGCGGGCCCCACGAGGCCAGGTTTTGGCGTTTGCGGGGAAACACAACTTTTGCACCATGAGTCCGATTTTGGCGGATGAATAGTCGATCCTGTGTGTTTTTTCGAGAGGATCGCAATGGTGCGATCCGTTCGATGAGTTTCGGAATCCAGGCGTGGGCCCCACCCGAGCCGGCCTTCGGTGAATAGTACCTTTTTCACCGGGTGTCCGTTTTGGGCGAGCGAGTAGTCGATTCCGCTTGTTTTTTCGAGGGGATCGCTGTGGTGTGATCCGCTCGATGGGTTTCGGGATCGTTGTGTGGGCCCCGCACGAGCTAGCTATGGTGAATAGTGCCTTTTTCACCGGTGCTCTGTTTCGGGCGAGTAAACAGCCTATCCTGCGTGTTTTTCCGCGTGGAACGCGATGGTGGCCTCGGTTTTGGCTTCGGAGGTGCGCAATGTGGCTTTGGGGCAAGTCGCTCGGGTAGCGACGTTTGGACCAGCAGTGGTTGAGGGTTCTCCCTTGGTTCGTTCCTACGAGGGTTCGTGTGGTATCACAACCTTTGTATGGGTTTGTGATCCTCTCGATGGGATGTTTAAACTGTTAGAGTTGTGATATCCTTCCGGTGGGCCCAGAGTGGATCCTCTAGCATCTTTACCCTAGATCGGGTTCTTGGTATCGTTGTGACCGCTTATTCACGGGCGGTGATCCCCTATCTAGCAGGTTTACCCCGTAGGGTTTGTGGCATCATCGGGAATATGATCCCCTACGCGGTGGGTCGTGCACAGTAGGGTTGTGGCATCGTCGGGTTTACGATCCCCTACTCAGCATGATGTTTATAGTAGGGTTGCGGTATCGTTGGTTATACGATCCCATACTCAGCGCTTAGTGTCGGTAGGGTTGCGGTATCGTTGGTTATACGATCCCCTACTCAGCGCTTGGTGTCGGTAGGGTTGCGGTATCGTTGTTTATGCGATCCCCTGCTCAGCGCGTGGTTTCGGTAGGGTTGTGGCATCGTCGGTTCGATCCCCTACATAGCGAGTTATACCAGATAGGGTTCCGGTATCGTCGTGACAATCTTTATATGGACGATGATCCTCTATCTTAGTGTGAAGCTTCTGTCGAGTGCAGATCGGGTTGTGGTATCCCCCAGTGGATCTTGGGTGTGATCCCCCATCTGTGAGAACTACGTATGCCAGATCGGGTCATGGTATCCCCCAGCGAACCCTGGGAGTGATCCCCTATCTGTGAGCAATGTATACCGGAGTGGGTCTTGGTATCCCCTAGTGGACCCTAGCGGCGATCCCCTATCCGAGGAGTTTGGTGGTTATGTTGTTTCAGCGAGGTTTCCTCAGTGATGTTTTCCGACGAGCGTGGTCTCTCGGGTGAGCGTCTGAGATGTTTGTTTGGGACCCGATGGAGTGTATCTCTCTGATGAGTGTCATCTGGTATGACAGTGTTAGTGGTGTACTCTCCTTGTTGTGGAAAGTTACTGGTGATGAGTTCGGTACCTCTTATGGCTTTGTGGCATGAGCTGTGTATATCTGGATAGTTCAAGGTGTATGTATGGGCATACACCTAAGCTGAGCTGAGATGACTAGTTGTGTTTAGTCGAGGATGGTCACGAGATGGAGTTTCTCTCTCGTCTGGGTTCCCTCTGGCTGGGTTGAGCGGACTGTTGCCTTTTAGTTGCTCCCTTGGGTTTTGGGTTTTTGGGGTGCATACTGAGTATGTTTATACTCACCCCTGCACGGGCATTGCCCACACATGTTTGTGTCTTGTGCAGACCACAGGCCTTTTGACGGAGTCCCAGGAGGACCCGGAGCAGGCGGAGCTTAGTGAGCGAGTTGACCGGGGTGTTTACCGGAGCTGTGCCGAGGGAGCTTTCTGGCGGGTGTTTGTGGTAGCGTTCCCCTTATTCAGAGCAGGTTGGATACGCTTTTGTAGTTTTCTTTTGGTGGGCCCTGTTTTTCCCTTGTACTTTTTCTGTTGCTCTCTGGTTGTGGGATAGATTGTATGCATGCATATACTTTTCAGTTTCTATATCACTGCACTGTTGCATGGAGGTGTTTGTGGGTGCGTGTGTACAGGTACCATAGGCTAATGCCTCCCATGTGTGTGATATCCTACTCAGCGCTAGTCGCCAGCCCCTGGCCTATGGGAGGCGGGCATGGGGAGTCGCGGTTCGAGCCCCGTTGGGTCGGGTCGTGACATCCCTCTTCATGTTATCCCACCAATAATGATCACGAAGGTCTCTATACATTTTAGTGCTTCCGAAATGTATAGATAATGTAGAGCTATGAGCTTCATCCATCAGTTCTTTCTTTATCTCCAGAATATATGGAACACCTAGTCTTGTATGAAATTTCAATACACCTTCTCGATCAATATTGAAATCAGGGAACTTCCCATCCTTTACAGCCTCAAACTTCTCCTGTAGAAAATGATCTTCTTTTTGAGCCTTCTTGATTTTCTCTAGTAATGAAGGTTGAGAAATCATTTGGGATAAGGTTGATGATGTCCCTTCCCTTACAATTCCCCTGTCCAGTTTTACTAGATCTTTAATCAAGGGATCTCCTAGGATCCTCATTGTTTCCAGAACAACAGGATCTTTCCTGCTTAACGCATCCATGACTTTGTTTGCTCTTCTAGGGTGATAATGAATTAAACAATCATAGTATTTAATAAGATCCAACCATCTCCTTTGTCTCATGTTCAATTATTTCTGTGTGAAATTATACTTTAAACTTTGGTGGTCAGTGTATATATAACATTTATCCCCATAAAGATAGTGCCTCTATATCTTTAGAGAAAAAACAACTGCCTCTAGCTCTAGATCATGTGTAGGATAATTCTTCTCATGAATCTTCAACTATCGAGATGCATAAGCAATTAACTTTTCATTTTTCATGTGGACGCACCCAAGCCCTTTCAGAGATGCATCACTAAATATAACGAATCCTTCTCTGATAGAGGGTAGTGTTAACACAGGTGCAGTAACCAATCTCTTCTTCAGCTCTTGGAAACTTTCCTCGCATTCCTTTTTCCAGATGAACTTAACCCCTTTTCGAGTCAACTTGGTTAGCGGATTAGAAATCCATGAAAAGTTTTTCACAAACCTCCTATAATATCCCGATAAACCAAGGAAACTACGAATCTCAGTTACTGTTGTGGGTTGAGGCCACTCCTCCACAACCATTGTCTTTGTAGGGTCAACCGAGATCCCTTCATTGGTTACGATGTGCCCCAAGAAAGCCACTTGTTGTAACCAAAACTCACACTTTCTAAACTTTCCAAATAGCCTCTCCTTCTAAAGAGTTTTCAAAATAACCTTCAGATTATCTTCATGCTCCTCACGACTTTTTGAATATATTAAAATATCATCAATAAAAACTACCACAAAGTTATCAAGGTAGTCCTTGAAGACTCTATTCATCAAATTCATGAAAATAGAAGGATCATTAGTCAAGACGAAGGGCATAACAGTAAACTCATAATGCCTATATCTTGATCGGAAGGAAGTCTTTGGAATATCTTCCTTCTTCACCCTTAGTTGATGATAACCAGATCGAAGGTCAATCTTGGAGAAGAATTGAGCCCCACGAAGTTGGTCAAATAAATCATCAATTCTTGGAAGAGGGTATCTGTTCTTCACTATGATCCCATTCAGTTCTCTATAATCAATACATAGACACATTGATCCATCCTTCTTCTTCACAAAGAGAACTGGTTCTCCCCAAGGAGACACACTCAGTCAGATAAACCCTTTCTCAAACAAGTCTTGGAGTTGTTTCTTTAACTATTCTAGCTCCACATTTGTCATTCTATACAGGGTCTTTGATATCGGTTGAGACCCAAGTATGAGTTCAATAGAGAACCCTCCCTCTCTTTCTGGGGGAGGGCCAGGTAACTCCTCACGAAATACATCCATGTATTCCTGAACAATCGAAACATCTTCTATTTGTATACTCCCTTTTCCTTCTTCATCATCACCGATTAACTCCTTAAAGAAAGATATAGGAGGTTCTTCCAGATAGGGATCAGTTCGGGATTTCTATCCTTGGAAGATAATTGTAGGTTGTTCATTCAAACTACTGAGATTTCCTTACTTCTGCATTTGATCTTAGCATTATACTTTGAGAGCCAGTCCATCCCTAGTATAACGTCGAATTACAACATGGGAATGACTACTAGATTTGCGATAAGATTGTGCTCACCGAAGTAAAAACTAGAGTCTATAAACACTTTTGATGCACGGATAATGCCACATGGATTCTTGACTGACAATTATACCTCAAGCAGTTCAGGGATTGATTCTATATTCTTTGCAAACTTGGAGGAAATAAAGGAATGCGTAGAACCAGAATCAAACAAAGTACTTGCTAGTTTTTAGAGGAAAAAAATAGTACCTGCTACCACGTCGTTCGGAACTTCAACTTCAGTTGTTGTGATAGAAAAATCACGACCTTGCTTCCTTGGCCTTTGCTGAGGTTGATGGTGATTCCCCTTCACTTCCCTCGGATTTGGACAGTGATTAGGAAAGTGCCCAAGCTGCCCACACTTGAAGCATTTGACTTTGGGTAGGGCCAGAACCATCATTCCTCTGTCTTCAGTGTTGGGGAGTTGAGGCTTCACCTCACTACGACAATTCTAAGCAACATGGCCTCCTCTTCCACACCTGTAGCACTTTCCACTTCTGATCAAGCAGTTCCTCGGATGCTTCTTCCCACATTTATTGCATGTGGTAAGTTTCATTTTCTTTCCACCTCTTCCCTGATAAAAATTCCTCCCAAAACTGGGCTCCAACGATCTCTTATTGTCATTTTATTTATGAGACAATTTTGTCTCACCAAACTCTATCTCGGCTTTCATTGCACTCCGCATGATCTCCTCGTAGCTATCGTAGTCCCGGTTGGCTAGATTCTTCCGCAGATGAGGTCTCAGTCCACCGAAAAAATATCAACCTTCCCACTTTGATCCCTGACAAAGCTAGAGGTATATCATGAAAGTAGGTTGAATTTAATCTCATAGATTCTGATAGATTCGTTCTCCTTCTACTTCATCTCGAGAAACTCTTTCTCAATTCTCGTTCTCATGGAATGAGGGAAATACTGATTAAAGAATATTCCCCGGAACTCTTCCCACTCCATAGCTTCTATCTCTCCTCTAGGATTCGTGTTTTTGACCAGTGACCACCACTGATCAGCTTCTCCCTCTAGGCAGTAAACAGAAAGGGTTACTTTTTCTTGTTCTGAACAAAGGAGTACAAAAAAGATCTTTTCAATAGATCTTATCCATTGTTCTGCAACCAATGGGTCAGTGGATCCACTGAATGTTGGTGGTCGTTGACGCATGAAGGAATCAACAGGGTGTTGTTCCCTTCGTGGTGAGGTCGGCCTCTCAGCTTGATTCAAGTTATTACTCATAACTTGAGTCAGTTGGTTCATCATTCACATGAATGTTTCCATTCCGGCTTCCATCGGAGGGCCATCAGCACATGGTGCATTGCAGTCACCATATGCACAGTTCCTCCTATTTCCCGCCATTTTCTAAAAGGATAAAACCTTAGTGAGAAACTTATTTCATTTATGAATCTTTTAACTAAGACTTCATGCTTAGACAATTATAGTTCTCTATAATTCCTTCATAATGATTCATAAAAAGCTTGTGATTTACCAAACATATCCCCCGGGAGTGTCATAACCAAGAGTGTAGCAAGGTCCGTTATCGTGCACCAGTTCCCGCTCGAGTCTAGCTCAAAGCGGTGTTTTTGGGTTTTACCCCTATGTACATCTGTGCCAGAGCCGCCTCTACCTGATAGTATCCAGACAGGGATGTATTTGTTTGATAAACCACTTACTCAATACTTACCAAAATACCCGGAAGTTTTCCTATATTTAAACTCTTCTATAGGGTTCTTTCTAAAGTTTTTATATCCTAATTTCCACAAATAACTAAACCATCCTTTGATACCAACTGTGGAATCCCGCCTTTTTATAACATAAACTTTCATTACATTACACAAAACTGAGGATCCTTAAGGTTTAGTGTCTTGGAAACCAGGAACATAATACAAGAAAACAACATAAAAAATTCTTCTTAAACACTTTAAAGGATTCTACTTAAGTTTATCCTAGGTTCATTACTGCATCTTATAACCTGGAGACATGCATCAAAATAAAGGGTGAGCAGAAGGCCCAGTAAGGGAAACAAGAGAAACATTTTACATGTGAACTTGAGATACTTCAATAAGGTCATGAAAAGAACTTTAAGGCATGAGAAAGAAATCATGAGGCATATCATAATAAAAATAACGTTTTTCATAACTTGAAGATGAGGCTACAACATTTAATATTGACAATCATTTCTGTTTCACCAAGGTCCATCCCCAAGGTGTCATTAAAAATTACCAAGGTTATTCACCAAGGCGTCGTTAAAAATAGTCATCTCTAGAGATTAAGTCTTTACCCAATGAATTGAAGCAATATCAGGGTGCACACTTGACATATATGTATTATCATGTGAGCCACATATATCATCATCAATAATTTCATAAACAATCCATATAGAATAAAAGAAATGGGTTTCATTTCATAATCATAACGTTTTAAAAACTGCTCTAAAGACAAGATCTTTACGTCACTTTAAACCCACGGAAAGGGAGAGCGGCTCTCATGTATGTAAATCCCAGAATTTAAAATAGAACAAATTGGTATATAAGTGAATACCCCTATAGAAGATAGAGATTTTAGTATTCACTAAATAAAATAAAAAAACTTTAGAAAAAGAGAGAGACATTTTGAGACGGAAATTCTGCAGCATAACGGCTATGTTTAGGGGTTTTAGAAAACATTGAAAAGAGAGGGGACATGGTTCACCCACTCAATAATGATTTATAAAACAGTAGGGTAACATAATATAAAATATTTAAGAACATGGTAATGAAATTTTAAAGACATACCATATGAAATGAAGAACATGAAAGGAAGACAAAAATAAGATTTCTCTTATGAAAATTCGGCAGCCTAACGTCGTCACTTAAACTTCAACCAAAAATGAATTGACAAGATCAAAATAGGGTATCTAATCATATGAACATAAGAGTTCAGTATGATAGATATATAGATCATACCCCATCATAATTAAAAAGTAACTTGAAAGACTTGACATGAAAGTAGAACTTTGAACAAAAGAAGGGTGAAAGAATCCCTTAAAACTTCGGCAGCCTAACAGCGCCACTTAAACATTCTTAAAATGAATTGATGAGAGAAAGAGGGGGTCTTTAATAATATGAACATGAAAATGGAAGTAATATGAATATATAATAACATCCTCCAACATAAGAACATGGAGAATAAAAGGAATTACATAAAAGAGATTACTTTAAAAGAAAGCGAGAGGTCGGATCCCTTACCTTAAACGTAACTCTTAAAACTCAAAGGTTGGGACCTTGAAAGACATGAGGGCACCTTGGGAGGACTCCTTGGGAGGTAAGGAGACTAGAACTTCGTTGATGATGGTTTTGGTGTCGAATGGATGAGAGGATGGCTTGGTATTTATAGGGAAAGTGAGGGGACAAGGCATTAATGGCCAAGGGACACCTCATTGGTGGTTTTGGAAAAACCATGGGCTTGCCCATGGTATTTTCCCATGGTATTGGCCACTTGGGACACCTCACACAATAATTCATCCCCTTTAGTCGACAATCCCTTAAAATATCTCATGACATCATCATGACACAGTTATGATGTCATTTAACATTATAAAACCCTAAAACTGCTTTTTTACTATTCACTGAAAATTCATCTCTCAGAAAAATCCCAAAAAAATTACCATAACAAAATATCGATTCTCTGAGTTCAAAAATAAATTCCATTTTATAAAAATAATTTTATATATATTTTTAATTATGTTTTTAAATAAAAAACACTATTCACCTGAAAAAAAACAAATACTTGATTAATAATTTATGAAACCGTTATTTAACCATTTTATTGAATCACATTACCTAATCAAGGTGTCTAAATTATATTAAAACTTTCTTTAGGTGAGATTACTAATCCATTTGGTCACATTACTAATCCTAAGCGTAAAATCACTATTCATAATTTACTATTCATCCAAAATTAAGTTGATCTTATTAGACTCCAAATTCCTTACTGAACACTTTTGTAGAATACCATTTCTTGAAAATCATTACACATCATTAATTATTTAAGGTTTAAAAAAATATTTTAAAATATCCTTTTTTCTAAAATTCATCAATAAAATACATCCTAAAGTTATCCGGACATTTGAAATTTCAAAAACATCACTAAAGGAAGAAATCTCAATTTATTCATCCCGAAGGATTACACAAAGAAGGTACGGTCTCGTCACATAGCCCCTTATAACACCAGAATATGACCTAAGTGTAAGGTGTGCTATGGTGAGAGAATCTAAGGGGGTCTCAGATAACATTTCCCTAGTAGTAATCTCTACTAACTTGAACTTCTCCCGCAGGCATTTCTGTTCAAGCTTGACATCCTGGAGTTCGGCTTGGGCTTGGTCCAAAGCGAAGCCCAAAGATACCACCTCCTTCCCAAGCTCTGATAAGTGGTCTTTATAAGGTTCGAGTCTACTAGATGAAGCCATCGACTCCTCTTTCTGCATTAACCATTAACATCTCTATTAAATCGTTAAGAGTAAGTTAATATACTATTTAAAAAGTTTGGGTCGTTACAAAGGTCCACCCAATTTCCCTAATGTTCTCCCACAAAAGATTCAAAAGTTTTTCTTCATGTTCAAAAGGGATATTGTTAGCAATGATAACAAGTAATTTCTCACCACTCAACGAGTATGAGTATTTGAGATTTGGTGGCAATGGCTTGAGTTCCTGTGTAGGGGGTGGTGTATGGATGGAGACATAGAAGGAACTGAAATATGTGCATAAAGAGCATCATTATGAGAATATACATCATCAAAATCATAGAATAAAGCATCAAATCCATCAGCATACTCAACAACCATGTCATAATCAGAGTTCACATGATCAAAATCAGAGTATGATTTCATTTCAAAATCAAATCTAATAGAGTCTTTTCCATTAGAAATAGGTGTGGAAGTACTCTTAGACATCAAACTAGAACCAATACTCATAATCTCCCTAAGCATAGAACAATAAAATTCCATGGGGTTTTTATTTGGTGGTTCAAAATGGGAGATAAAAAATGCAGAGTGATCCTCTGAGGGGTACTTCATGGAATCCATAACATTAAATATCACAACTTCATCTCCAAACTCCATGGAAAGTGTACCCTCATTGACATTTATGATAGTTCTTGTAGTTTTGAGGAAGGGTCTACCTATGATTATGGGAGCATGAGAACTTACCTGATCATCCTCCATGTTAAGCACGTACAAATCTGCTGGAAATATCATGTCTCTTACCCGGACAAGTACCTCCTCAAGGACTCCCTCTGGATATGTCGTAGCTCTATTTTCTAATTGCACCACTACTCTCATCAGCTTCAACTCACCAACCTATAAAGAAGAGAATACAGAGTGAGGCATCACATTTATTGAAGCTCCTAAATCACAAAAAAGCATCAGAGAAGTGCAACTCTACTATGGTACATGGGTTGGTGAATGTCCCGGGATCCTTGCACTTTGTTGGCGTTGCTAGAGTTTGTGTAATGAGTGCTGAGACATTTCTTCCAAGGTTGATCCTCTCATTTCCATTTAGCCCTCTTCGATTGGTGCAGAGTTCTTTTAAGAATTTGTCATGCCTTGGGATTTGCTTAATGGCTTCAAGTAGAGGAATGTTGATCTCCACACGCTTGAATGTGTCCAAAATCTCCTTTTTCATTACTTCTTCAGCCATATTATTGGTTTGACCAACCCTGTTTGGAAAAGGAAGTGGTTTTGGAGGAACATCATCAATATTTTTCTTATCTTTATCTTTCTCCTTGGATTTCTCATTAGTTGCTATGGAATGCGGCTTCTCTGGAGTAGAGGTGAATCCCAGTGGAATGGTAGGTACAGATATATCGTTCATTTGCTTCCCACTTCTCAATGTTATGGTACTAACATTCCCCTTTGGATTTGAAGTGGGTTGGGAAGGTAGATTTCTGAAATTCTTACATACAACTTCATGGAGGGCGGTGGCAATCTGGCTCATTTGAGTCTTCAACTCCCTCAGCACCAAAATTTGACTCTTCACCTCATTCTGTTGATTAAGAACAATTTGATTAAAAAGATCATTAGTATTAGAATCTACCTTTGGTGGGGGATTCCCTTGTTGTTGGATTGTTGATTATTGGGCTTCAAATCTCCTTTGGGGTTTTTTGAAACCCTGCTGGTAAGGTGGAGGCTGCTGGAAGTTTTGTTTAAAGGGTGGCCTTTGTTGTTTTCCAGAGCCACACCTCATGTCTGGTTGATCTTTCCACCCTTGGTTGTATTTTGGAGCAAATGAATCAAACTTATTTTGGGGATATGGTTGTTGTTTCTGCTGAAATGGTCTCCCTGGTAATATTGTTGCGCAATCCTTTGTCTCTTGTAGTTGTGGTCAACAGTCAGTTGGGTGGCTTGTCTTAGTGAAAATGCCACAAGGCCTTGAAGGTGGGGGTTGGTATGTCTTTTGAGACAATTCAATCTGCCTCACCATGGTGGTCAATTCTTCCAACTTGGTATCAATCAAATTGCTTTCAAGAGAAGAAGGACTTACCTGATTTACTCCCCTAACATGTGGTGTACCTCGATCGCCAAATTGTTGGGAGTTTTGTGCCATCTTGTCGATCAATGCACATGCGGCTACTGGTGTCTTGTCCACCAATGCTCCTCTAGCTGCAGCATCCACCATGCTCCTCTCCATGAGTGTGAGTCATTCGTAGAAGTATTGGATGAGGAGTTACTCACTAATTTGGTGATGCGGAAAGCTTGCGCACAACTTCTTGAATCGCTCCCAGTACTCATACATTGACTCTCCTTGGGCTTGCTTGATCCCCGATATCTCCTTTAGAATGGATGTGGTCCTGGATGCTAGAAAACATATTTGCAAGAAAATAAGTTTCAAATCATTCCAACATGTTACATATTCAGGTTTCAAATAATACATCCAAACTTTTTCAGCTCCATCAAGTGAGAATGGGAATGCACTTAATTTAATTTGATCTTCAGAAACATTTATTGGTTTTAAGGTTGACAAAACCACATTAAATTCCTTAAGGTGTTTTTTGGGATCCTCACCAGATAAGACATGAAACTTTGGAAGAAGGTGAATTAATCCAAATTTCAATTGAAAGTCTGATTCGAGGTTTGGAAATGCAATACAATTTGGTTGACACTTAATATTAGGTACAACCAATTCTCTTATGGTTCTATTAAGTTCATTTCCATTATTTCCAAACATTGGTTCCTATTTTATTTTTGAATTTGAATTTCTTCCAATTTCATTGTTTCCAGAAGAGAGGAATTCACCAACTGGTTGAATATTGAAACTTCCCGTAGACTGAGAATGTTTGATTCGGGCCCTAAGGCTACGTTCAATCTTAGGGTCAATATCTAAGAGATATTTGGGATTAATTCGTGTCATAAATAAAATAAAAATGAAAAGAAAGAAAGTGGACCATAGTAAAATAAATATGATAAGTTTTAGTTGATTGTCCAAAAAGAAAAGAAGAGGATGAAAAAAATGAAAACTTGAGAAAGGGGAAAGATGAAAGAGAGAGGTGATGAAAATAACAAAATGAAAAATAAAATAAATACCTCTAAATGGTTGAATAAATTACTTTCCTCCTTGGAAATGGAACTAATTTGAAAGAGCGCTGTTGTGGGCACCCTCAAATGATTAATGTGATTTTGGGGTACTTAGGTGCAGTAGAGTGGCTGACCAAGGTCGTCTCTCAAAGGAGGAAGTAGATTTAAAAAAACTTTTTAAAGGTATTCCAAAAATAAAATAAAATAAAATAAAAACACTACTTGAAAGGATGGGGGTTGGTTATAGTTTATGAATTTAGAAGAAGTTTTCTGGAAAAATATTGTATTTTTTTTGTTTCTAGTTTTCAAAGGAAGTTTGATTAAAATGACACAACAAAAAGATGTTTTTTTAGATAGTATTTAAAAGACGTAATCAATATTACTATACCTATTAATTTATTTATTAATAATTATCATTTAAATCAATATCAACTTAATTATGATCCCCTAATTTGTTAACCCTTTAACCCTACAAGAGTTAACTTAACCACAAAGATGGAATTACTTAAACCCTCAGCTAGCTTCGGAACACGCAATCGCAACACCCTGCTTTGATTGTTGTTCTAAGGTTAGCTTATGTTCAGTGGTTAATTATAGAACATATCCATTCTAGAAAATAGGATGAATTGTGTTTACTGATTATATTTCAACTCTACAAATTTATCCTATGTGGTCTTGTATTACCGATTAAGATCACGCTCTCACAATCTACACAAAATTTCGACCTCGCGTGTTTTTGTGTTAATTATTCTAGTGATTACTTAGTTTCTTAATATTTAAAAACACAATTCAGGGATCATATTATGTGAATTAAAGTATCTCAATGATTCAAAATAATTAAATGAAGAAGGATAGAGGTCGACCGATTACTAAAAAGAACTACTCTTCTATGGGTGGTGTAGTCATCGTGGAGACGTTTTGCATGAGCATAGGATTGAAAGGGTAGAACCAAATATAGTATCAACTCTTGATTCCAACTCAATTAAGAAGATTAAGAAAATAATAAAGTGGAAGAACAAAGAAGATTATTTGAATAAAAATTCAAGAAACAAACATGAAAGAAAAGAAATTCAAAGAGGAGGTAGGAGAGGAGAGCCTTTTTGGAAGAGAGGTTTTCACAAAGCCTTACTTCTTTCAAGAGTTGTGAGGGGATCCCAAGAGACACCCTTTCGTCCAAACCTTTACACTTACTCTAAAATCCCTACCAAAGAGTTAAAATCCCCTTTAAATAGAGTTTGTGAGGTCTAGGGTTACATAACATTTTAAGTGTGAAATGAAAAACTCGTCCAAATATTTTATTCCAAGTTTCACCGCATATTTCACCTCCAAAACGCATGAATTGGCAGGCCTTATATAAGGGTTATATGTGAGGATTTGGGTCCTATATCTCCCCTAAACATTTGGGCTTAATCCAGGCCCGGATGAAGGAGTTATGGCCGAAATACATAATTGTCTCTATTCTAGCGTGTCCAGCCCACCTTTGACTTAATGGCCCAATTACTCCATCCAAATGCATTCTTTTTATCTAGTGTATTGAATAAAGGTTATATACCATGAAGTAGGGAACACCGTTTCAAAATATTATGTTCAAATAATTCAGATAAAAATATTTATGATTGAAATACTACAGTGATTTTGAAAGGTTAAAACTGGAATTTTCATCAAATATTCAAATGAATGATCTAATCCCAAATACTTTATAATTGAACATACTTAACACAATTTGAGGAAATTATATCATTTATTATCAATAAAATATTCAATAAAAATGATTTTTTATCAACTATCATACCCATGATATAAGAAATATGGATATATAATGAATGATGATCATAAATAAAAGAGAAACATATTTACACCACACACAAGGAATAAGTGATCGAAGGGAATAACATAATATTTTCCATGAAAAAATGGATTTAAATCATACATAGATATTATTAAGGTAAAATGGGAATATATAATGATAAATTACATCCAACAAAAGTGAAAAAAATATAAAACATGTTTTTAAGAAATTTTAGAAAAGACTCTCTTTAGTGCGATTAAATAAAAAAAATAAAAGTCTCTAAAGAAGGGAAAGGCATAATTGTTATCATAAAACCGAGAATGAACAAAGAAATTTTTTCTTGATAATAAGATTTATTTTACAAACATATTGGTGGATTAAAATATAATATGAATTGTAATTCAAAATAGGTAATAAATTAGAAAGATCCCTTAAATCATGATTGTTTATCGGGATGAATTCAAAATGGAACTTCATAAAACATGATTTCCTCCATAAAATGAAAAATAATTAAGCTATGAAAATATTTTTGGAACATACACACTTAATTTAGGATGATTAAATCATAATAATTAAGAATTACATTTTGGTAAAGAGAGAGAAAGTGTAACCTAAATGAAAAATGGATGTTCTGGGAGAATCTCTAACATTATGTCAGAAAGTGTTCTTAACTTACACTTAATGTCCTAGATAATGAAATTAGATTCATTAATAATTTAATTAAGAACCTCTTAAATATTTGTTTTATTTATTAGAATTTTATTATGTTCATTTATATCCTTTTTATGAGTTATGAGATTTATTTTCTTCTTTTAGGAGTGTCTGTTTCCTTGGTTTTATGGATTGCTTCACTTGTATATATGTATGAAAGTTCAGTTAAAAAGTTTATTAATTCTAAAGAATTAAAATTATATGTTATTAATTAAATTACAGAATTTTAAATGATCTTATATATAAGTTTTTTCGAGATATGAGTATGATTCATTAGATAAAAATTTAATGATGAACTTCAGTTTATTATGGTGAATTTTTTATTATCACGAATTATGTTTGTTTTATTAATTAATATCATGTATATATACTAGTTCTAAAACATTATATGACTTATAATATATTTAATAAAAAATTATTTAACCATAACAATGGTTTTATGATCAGACATGAATGTGGTAATGAAAAATGAAAATGCATCATCCACGATGGTGGTAAATCGGCACATCACGGAAGATATTTTCATTTTTAGAATAAAAGGGAGAATATAAGGTGATTGATCATGAATTTTCAATTAAAAAAAATAATATTATAGTTTATATAAGACAATATATTTATCATCAATGTTTTTATAGTGGAGTTTATGGAAAGATAATAAAATAAAGGAAAACAAAATAGGATTTTACCACTTGAATTTATTCTCCTTGAAAACCTCCTTAAGGTGATTAGTAATGGTATTTTGGTGTGAAAAAAGGCTCAGGGACATGTGTTAGGGGCATGGAATGATTATTGGGTAGTAATTGGACAAGATTAAATGCTTAAGAGGTTTGAGTAGAAGAGGTGATGAGAGGTGGTTTTTATAGTGGACGGGAGGGGTGTTTTCCCTTTATTTTATTCATTAGATTTTTATTTTACCTCAAGACTATGAATAGATTGAGAATTATCACTAAATATATTAAAATAATGAAGTGTAGTTCTTTATTATAATTATTACATTATAAATGACTCAAGTAATAGTGTATTTAACTTATAATGTAGACAAATTATAAATTACTGTATTTTACTATTCATAAAAAATCAAGTATTTTAGAAAAAAAATCAACCAGACCAATTTTCAATGTGTAGAATTAAAATAGTAATAAAAGTTTTGGAAAATAATTTTCTAAATATGAGAAATTTAATTTTTAATTAAAATCAGCATTTACATGGAAAATACAAATTTTTAAATTATAACGGATTTTATAACACTTTGAAAAATTAATTAATATCTCATAATATTATATTATAAAATTAAGACAAAAAAATATTAATTTACAAATAAATTTTATGAAAATATTTATTTTTTAAATCATTATATTAATTATAAAATTAAAAACAAACATTTATGTTTATAAAAAATATCAACACTTAATTAATAATCACTAAAAAACTTATTTACTTATACTTTGATATAATTACATCATATTTTCATTTATAATATGCCTAAAATTTATTTATACCTTCATAGGTTATTTTACTATTCTATTAGATAAATTATTATTCCTAAGGGTCACATTACTATTCCAAAGGTCAAGTTACTATTTCATTGATATATGTTTATTAATTTATATAAAAAATCCTCTTATTTCATCCATTATTCATTTATAAATTTTGTTTTGTGTTATCTATGTGATTTTATATAATTTATACAATATGAAATAATTTTGTGTGCAATTTAATTTATTGAACGGACTAAATTTATTTAAGAGGATACAAACAATAAAATCTGGGGGTGTTATAAAATTCACTCCTTAAAAAATTTCATCCTCAAAAGTTTTCATGAATATTTCCCTCTAAAAATATGTGTGTGGTTCTTATTCATAACATCTTTAGGTTCCCATGTTTCTTATTCCATTTTGTGGTTTCTCCAATGAACTTTTACAAATCAAGTCATCTGATTTCTCAAAAAAAATCTCTCTAATGTCAAGAATTTTGACAAGCTCTTCACAGTAAGACAAGTTAGGTCCCAGTTTTATTTCTTCATAGGTGAGTATATGCATTGGGTCTGGTAGGTACTTCTTTAATAATGATTTGTGGAACACATAATGAAATTTGGAGAGACATGGAGGCATTTCTAATCAGTATACTACAACTCCAATTATTTCAATAATTTCAAAAGGTTTGATGTACCTAGGGAATAGTTTCTTTTTCTTATAAAACCATAGAACACCCTTACATGGATATATTTTCAAGAAGACAAGATCACCCACTCAAAATTCCAAATACTTTCTCTGTTTGTCAGCACAAATCGTGTTTCTACACTGATCTTCTTTAATATGATCCTGAATAGTCTTTTCCTTTGTCGTTGTCTCTTTAATAAGTATTGGGACTATAAGTTTCTTCTCACCAACTTCATTACAACAAGTTGGATTTCAACATATCTTTCCATATAATGTATCATATGGTGTCATTTGAATACTGGAATAGAAATTATTATTGAATGAAAATTCCACCAAAAGTAAATATTGATCTCACATACCTTGAAAGTCAAGTGAGTACAATCTCAACATTTTTTCCAATGTTTAAATTGTCCTTTTAGACTTTCCATGTTCTTGAGGGTGATAAGCATAAAACTAATGATATCTCAGTATCCAAATCCTTCAGAAGACTCTCCCATATATTTGATATATATTGGGGATATTAATCAGACATAATCGGCAGAGGTTCACCATGAAGTCTTACAACTTCATTAATATAAAGTATTACTATTTATCAAGAGTTAAATCTTCTCTTATAATAATGAAATATTCGTATTTTGTAATACAATCAACAATAACCCATATTTAATCATCCTTCTAGGTTTCCTTGGTAGTCTTATGAAAAATTACATTGTAATTTCATCCCACTTCCACATAGTAATATGTAAAGTTTTCATGAATACTCTAGGAGTTTGTATGTTAGCCTTCACTTATTAAAAAACTAGACACCTTGACACATAGTTAGAAATTTACCTCTTCATATTATCCCACCAAAAATTTTCCTTCAAATCTCTAAACATCTTGGTACTACTGGGGTGTATAGAGAAATATGATCTATGAGCATTATCAAATAGTTCTCTTTTTAGATCAATTATTGATAGAACACATTAAATCTTTCCAAAATTAATAATTTCATCCTCATAAATGAAATTTACCAATATTTCATCCTTAACATATTTAATTTTCTTTTAAAAATTATCACCATCAGATTGAGAACATTTTGTTTTCTCCAATAATGATGGTTTAGTAATCATTTGAAAAAGGATTGATGTTTTGATTTCCTTAAAAACTCTCATATCCATCTTTAATAAGTCTATGAATATAGGATCTTTCTCAATAATTATTTAGTTTATAAGTACATGATATCTCATGCTTAATGTATCTTCCAGATTATTTGCTTTTCCAGGATGGTAGTGTACTGATCAATCATAATCTTTGGGTAATTCGATACATCAACTTTTCCTCGTGTCGAGTCTTTTCTGTTTTAAATAAGTATTACAAAATATTTTGATCCATATATATCTCACATATTTCACCATATATATAGTGTCTTCATATCCTCATAGAAAATATTATGTCTTCTAACTCAATATCATGAGTTGGATAATTGTTTCCATGAGTCTTTAAATTCCTTGATGAATATGAAATAAATTTTTCATTTTGAATAAGGACACAACCAATTCCTTTCTTTGATGAATCATTGTATATCAAAAACGAATCATTTCCAGATGGTAGGGTCAAAAATAGAGCATTGACTAATATTCTTTTAAATTATTCAATTAATTTTTCACATTATTTTGTCTATATAAACTTAAACCATTTGCCTATGATCTTGGTTAACAGGTTATACAATTTAAAAAAATACTAAATGAAACACTGATGGTAACCTATTAAAACAATAAAACTATGTTCCTCAATTATATTCATTGGTGTAGGACACTGTTTTATTGCCCTTTTCTTCATAGGATAAACATAGATTCTATCTTTAGATAAAATATGGCCAAGAAAAGAAATTTCCTAAATCCAAAATTCACACTTTTTAAATTTAACATATAAATTTTTCATTCTGAGATTATTAATAATGATCCTCAAGTGATTATCATAGTCTTCATATGTTTTATAATATACCATAATATAATTAATGAATACAACAAAAAAATCATCAAGATATTCCAGGAATACTCTATTTATTATATCCATGAAAACATTGGGTGCATTAGTCAATCCAAAGGGAATTACTCTGAACTCGTAATGTCCATACCTCATCTGAAATGCTATCTTAAGAATGTATTCCTTATTTACTCATAATTGATGATACCCATAATGAAGGTCAATATTAGAGAAATATTTAGCTTCATGAATTTGATCAAACAAATCATCAATTCAAGGTAGATGATAATTTTTCTTTTTTGTAATATCATTAATTTCTCTATCATCAATGCATAGCCTCAAGTATCCATCTTTCTTCTTAACAAAGAGAATAGGGGATCCCCTGGAGAAACACTAGGGAGAATAAATCCCTTATTACTCAAGTCCTCTAGTTGTTTCTTCTGCTAAACTAATTCCACAGTGGCCATTATATAAGTAGTCTTTGATATTGGTCTTGCATAAGGGATCAAATGAATGGTAAACTCAACTTCACACTCTATAGGGTGTCTAGGTAATTCCTTAGTAAATACATCAATGTATTCTTATATAGTTGATACATTCTCAATTTAAAGATGAACTTTCTTGTCCATTGATTGTGTTTTCTCATCCTTCCAAAAAATTTCATTTAATAGAGTTGTTGGGGGTGGATCTATATAAGAATCATACGATGATGTTTCTACTATAAAGATAAGGGATTCTACTTCTTACTAACAAATCATAATTTCTTTATTCTTACAATAAATTCTCACATCATATATTGAAATCCAATCTATTCCAAGGATTATATCATATTCAACCATGGGTATGATGATAAAGTCAGAACATAATGCACATTAATATGTCATAATAGGAACTACCCGACACATATTTGTTCTAACGATAATTTTCTTAGGGGTTTTAACTGACAACTCCCTTATTAAATCAAAAGAGAAATATCTAATTTTATTGAAAAATTTGGTACATATACAATAGTGTGATTCTACAGAGTTAAATTAAGAATTTTCTAGATTTGAATATAGGATTAGTGTACCTACCACAACATCATTAGGTACATAAACCTCAGTTTTAGTGATTGCATAAGCTTTGTAATCTCCCCTTGGACTCTTTTGTGGTAGATTAACCTAAATTTTGGTATATTTATTTGAATAATTCCCCATTTAATTGAAGTTGAATCATTGAACATTATTTATTTTTTTTCTTCCCCTTTAATTAATTTTCTAGATGACCCTTTTTCCATACTTATAAAAAACTCTCATGCCTTTCAAGAATTTCCCAAGATGGTTCTTTCCACAATTTTTACATAATAAAAATTACATCATTCCCTTATTCTTCTTTGACACTTCCCCTTTTCCATGGTTATAGGAAGATGTGTTATTCTCTTGATTTTCCTTGATCATATAAGATCTATAAAAAATCCTTCACCATTTTGATGGAAATTAATACAATTGCATCATATGATGAAGTTTTATTAGAAGCCAGTGCTTTTCGGAGACTTGGATAAAGACCTTTAAATAAATGATCAATCTTGTATTCTAAATCACTTATTTAATCTATAGCATACTTGGATAGTCTTGTGAAGGTAGCCTCATACTCTACAAAATTCTCTTCTTCCCTTTGCTTTAAGTTACGTAATTTTTTCTTTGTTTTATCTCAATGATCATGAGGGAAATATTTATTGATGAGATTAAAAGTTCTTCATTCCATGTATACTATTTCATCTTACACCTTAGTATTCTGGATCAAATTCCACCATTGATAAGCATCTCCATTGAGACAATAGACTTCCAATACTTCCTTTTTGTTTTCATTTCATCCCAATACCAGAATTATCTTTTCATGGGATTTGATCCACTTCTCAGCTACCACTGGATTAGAAATCCCACTAAAATATGGGGGATTGTTTCACATATAATGATCCAAAAAAGTCGTAGTATATTTATTTGTCATAACCTGAGTAAGTTTTCTTAATATTGACATGATCTAATTAGTTATAATAATAATTGTGTTGACTTTCTCAGTAGGGAAATCCCTACATTGTTCATGGGTATTGATTGAATTCCTTTCATTGGGTTTTATCACTAAATAATGGTACATGATAATTATCTCATAATAATAATTATTATTAATCCAAAAAAACACTAAAATAGTTATTTTAATCCTGTCATTTGTTTAACATCTAGTTATTAAGGTTTCTACTATACTTTATCTAATACCAACTCTTACCACCCTGACCCCAGTTACCTCGAGTCAGTAGTCATTTTATTACAATGAAATTGATACAAGAGATCACATAACCAAGGATCAATCAGATCATTATTCTTGAATAACTAAATAGATACATGGTTCCCTTACTACATTGGTAATTAAACATTGAACAAAAAAATGAAAATAAATTGCTTCTTGTCACTTATTTCAAGATATCATCTTCAAAACATGGGGAAGGAAAACAAATAAAAGTTTGAGCTCAAATGCACAGTAAGGGTTATATAAGATAATAATAAATAATTAATATACAATATAGTATGATAGATAATCTAAAAAACATTAACCATTAATACACCAAGAATTAAAATTCATCCATAGATTTTGTCACAGTGAAAACCTCGTGGAAAGTAATAATTGAATACGAGATGAATAAAATAATTATTTATTAGATGTCATGTTTCTAACACATGAAACATTATACCATCAAGATGGTTTATGTATGTGGGTAAAAACCTATTTGATTATATTTGTAAATAAACATGAAGGGTTTGTCACGAACATTTTTGTCTCATGAGACCTATCGATGCATCGAAGGGGTATCTATAACAGGGAATCACCCATCACTATAAGTCCAAAGAATTTTTCATACATAGATTCAATTAAATAACAACATAGTATGTAAAAATGGTATACTTATAGTACAATAATCATATCCATGATATAATAAATATGGATTATTAATGAATGATAATCACAAATAAATGGGTAATATGCATACATAAAACATAAAGAATAATTGCTCAAAGGGAATAACATAGTGGCTTCCATGAAAGAATGGATTTAAATCATACTTAGACATTAATAAGGTAAAATAGGTATAGATCATGATAAATCATGTCCAACTAAAGGTAAAAAGTGTGAAAAGAGTTTTTAATAATGTTTATAAAAGAGTCTCTTTAGTCTGATTAAATGAAAAATATAAAAGTGCTTCTAAAAAAGGAAAAGCAATAATTGTTAGCCTAAAATAAGAAATTAAAAAAGATATATTTTCACCTAATAAGAGTGATTTAAAAAAATGTTGGACTAAAAGATATTATGGAGTGTACTTGAAAACGGGTAAGAAATTGGAAAGTTCCCTTAAATTGGGCTTTTTTATCAGGAGGAATTAAAAAAGGAACCTTAAAAAATGCATTTTCCCATAAAAGGAAAAATAAATGATCTAGGAAAATATTTTTGGAACATACACACATAATTTAGGAGGATTAAATAATAATAATTAAGAATTAAATTTAGTTAAATAAAGATAAATCATAACCCAAATGAAAAAAGGTGGTTCTTGGAGAATCCCTTATCTTATGTCTGAAAGTGTCCTTCACTTGCACTTAATGTCCTGGATAAAGAAATTATATCCATTAATAATTTAATTTAGAAACTATAAAAATTTCTTTTATTTTCTATAATTTTATTAAGTACATTTATATTCTTTTTGATGATTTATAGGACTCGATTTCATCATTGGGGAGTGTTTGTTTTTGTTGTTTTCATGATTGGTTCACTTGAATACATGTATGAATGTTCATCTAAAATCTTATTAATTCTCCAGAATAGAAATTATATATTATTAATGAATTTATATAATATTAAATGGTCTCATATATCATTTTTTCAGATATGATTATGATTATTTTAAAAAAAACATATTTGATGAATGTTAGTTTGTTTTGGTGAATTTTCGAATATCAGAAAGTAGTTTTGTTTTATTAATTAATATCATGAAAATATACTAGTTTAAGAGTATTATATGACTAATAATATGTATAATAAAATTTAATTTAATCATAATAATGGTTTCATTACCAACCATGAAGGTGGTTATGGAAAATCAAAATGCATCATCCATGATGGCGGTAAATCGGCACATCACAAACAATATTTTAATTTTTAGAATAAAAGGGAGAAGAGAAGGGGATTGATGATGTATTTTCCAATAAAATAGTAAAATTATAGTATATATAAGATAATTTATTTATAATTCATGTTTGGATATATTAGGTGAGGAATGGATAATAAAATAAATTAAATTGAAAGGAAAAATAAAGGAAAATGAAAGAGGAGTTTACCTCTTGAATTTCTTCTCCTAGAAAACCTCCTTAAGGGGGTGGAGATTGGTCTTTTGGTGAGAACAAAGAATACTATAAATGGGTATGAAACTTGGTAATATGATTGTGTAGAAATTTTACAAAGATTCAAGTCTTAAGAGGTGTGAGGAGAATAGGTGGTGAGGGGTGGTAGTTATAGTAGAGGAAGGGGGTTTTCTCATTATTTTATTCATTACTTTTTTACTTTACCTCAAGACTATGAATATTTTGAAAATTATCACTAAATATATTAATATAATTAAAAGGAGTTCTATATTATGGTGATTACACCATAAATGACTCAAGGAATACTGTATTTAACTTATAATGTATATATATCGTAAATTACCGTAATTAACTATTCACAAAAAAATCAAGCTTTTTAGAAAGACCTAAAAATTTAATCCTAAACATTTTTCAATGTTTAAAATTAAAAAATGAACTTTTTTTATGAAAATAATTTTTTAAATATGATAAATTTAATTTTTTTAATAAAATCATCATTTACTTAGAAAATGCCAATTTGAAAATTATAACTTATTTTATAACACATTGAAAAATTAATTAAGGACTCATAAAAATATCTTATAATACGAATAAGACAAAAAAAATTAACTTATGAATATGTTTTATGAAAATAATATTTCATTTAAATCATTATATTAATTAAAAAATTTAAAATAAACATTTATGCTTATAAAAAATATGAACTCTTAATTAATAATTTCTATAAAAATACTTACTTGTAATATGATATAAATATATCATATTTCCATTTAAAATATGACTAAATTTTATTTATACATTCATAGGTGAGTTTACTATTCTATTGGGGTAATTAATATTCCTAACAGTCATATTACTAATTCAAAGGTCAAGTTAAAATATTATTGATATATGTTCCTTAATTTCTAGAAAAAAACCTTTTATTTCATTCATTATTCATTTATAAAAATTTTTATGTGTTATCTATGTGATTTTATATGATTTATACTATATAAAATAAATTTTTGTGCAATTTAATCTATCAAATGGATTGAATTTATTTAAGAGGATACATACCATAAAATATGAGGGTGTTATAAAAAATATTAATAATTTATATTTTCTGATAATATTTCAACATGATATGTTATAAGGTTTTAAAAATGTCTATTTTAGACCCTTTTTCATGAGAAAAACATGGGTGGAGTTCTTTCTTTCAAAAATTCCATGTGTGTCATATACCCCACTTACAAACTTTCACCCCCACACCTCTACTTTACACACTTCTAAAACCCATTGGTTAGGAAAATACTTACCCAAATTACTCACTAACTTCCCTAAATTCATCCTATAAGCCTATTGTTTTGGTCATAATACCAAACTAGGAAGGAATTTGGTAAAAACCAATGGATTTTTTCCAAATAATAGGTAACTTCCTTAATTGAGCATTTTATTTTATTTCTTATTCCACCCCTTTAAAATATTATTAAAACATAATGATATTGTAAGAACCCAATTTTTTACTCTCGTATAGATCCTTTAAATTTTTTTCTAAATCTTTACTTTGGACCTAATATGGATGCCTAATGGGTTAGAAAATGTGTCATGGGTGTCTCAGGAAAGTTCGAAGCCTGGAATCTATATTTTTGGAAAAATAGGCTTGGCACACGGTTTAGAGTAAACCGTGTAGGAATTACACATGGCTTTTCAAACCTTGTAGATTGGGTTTTTCTCAGATAGAGCCACCTTGCATAGTTAGCACACGAGTTTACGGCCTAACCGTGCGAGCACCCCGTTTTTCTAGGTACTTGTGCATCATTTGCGCATAGTTTGTCATACCGTACAGACAAACCGTGCACTGTCTAAATTGTGGGTAAAATTATAGTTTTACCCTTAATGAACTAATTAAACTTCCTCCTTTTATTATATGGGTTTATGTAGGATTAACCTATTTTATCACATTGGATTATCAATGGTAAGTAATTGAGTCCTCTTGATCTGTTATCCTTCTTTTTTTCTCTTGATTGAGATATCATGATATGAGCATTTTTTCCTTTTCATATATCTACCCCAATCTGAGGAAAATAATGGGATGATACTAGAGGAGGAGAGTCGTACAACCCTAAGGTGGGTGTTCTGAAACTCATCCCAAAAGTTCGTTGATTTTGTATTTGTCATGTGGGGCCCAACAATTTAATCGGGTGTCGTTTATAGAATTTATATTTCATAATTAAAATCATTAGAACCATACGGTCACCCTCTTTCAAAATATGTGATTAATTATTGGTGATTATGAACATAACCCCTTATTTTCCATGTTGAAGGTTATGACATAATTTTGGTTTAGTGTTTTGACACGTTTTCACCACTGTTTAGGTGTGTTATGGATTGAACACCCTAAGGGTAAGATTTTATATATTAAATGGATTGATTTTTATAGTGAATTACATAATGGAAAGTACCATGTATTTGTACCACTTTACCTGCCTAAGGTAAGTGCTTCAAATTGATAATTAAATGTGAATGATTAATTGGTTTCATATCTGTATCACCCCTTACCACATTAATGGAAGGTAGTGAAATGAACCTTAAATTATGTAATATTCTTTAGATGGATTAAATGAATGGTTGCATGCTACATGGACTTGTCACACTAATGAAAGGAAAGGCTTGAACCAAATCACTTGATAAAAAGGATTCAATCTACTTGACCTTATCATGCTAATGAAAGGAAAGGCTTGAATAGAATGAAATATTACAAGACTTAATAATCAAATAGGAATGGTATAACTCGAGCTCACCTTGGATTTTGATCAGGAAATTCCATGAGCACTCAGGAACCCCACTCTAATTCAAGGATACGACTTTCTTAGGTTAAGAACCACCTAGATCCCAATATGTGTCTATTATTGGATGCCTGGTATGACACTATAGGATGCCTCTATATTATTACAGGATGACTTGGATACACTCCTTGGATCTGGAATTGACAAGTAGGTTCCATGGTTATATCCCATAGGGAACTATCTTATCTTATCCTCTTCTTACCTTGAACGATCACCTTACATTCAATAGGCACCCTATTGTGGAATGTATTGGACATGCTCTTTAGATTACACTATTATCTTTATCCAGGCTATAATTACTACTGAGTTGGAGAACCTTGAGGTCTATGTCACCTTGGTTATCACCATGGGGCCGCACTAGTAAATATCATTGATCACGGTTGCCTTATTACATCTTGAAACCTTTACTATTTATATTATCATGAGGTGATGTTAGTGTTGTGTCTACCTGAATATACCGATCAACATAAAATTGGTAATAATGAAAGAATGAATTGTTAACATGTTCAGACACCAGTTGAGGGATAAATCAGGTATATGTGTACTTAGTTACATTGTACTACTTTACGTTATGTATGCATGCATGTACACTATTACATTTCCATTACACGGGTCGGATGTTATAGACACTGTTGGTGGTGGCCTATTGAGATTTATCTCACACCCTCTATGTGCACAGTTTGGTACCCAGGGCAGATTACATTGTTGCAGGTGTTGAAAAAGAGATGAATATGACTTTAAACACTTGATTTCTTTTTGTTTAGTATGGAGCTTGATAGCAGATAACCGAGTTCGGACACAAGATTCTTGGGATAGTCTATTATTTCCTTTATGATTTGTAGAACATGTTGTGCATGTTGTTTGTATGCATGTTTCCCAGCTTTCTTGTTCATGATATATCATTAGTTGATGAATTTTATTCTAGCTATTTCATTTATTATTACTGTTGTCCCTATTTTCTATTGTGCATTCAGTTTACTTATATTTCTTCCACTATTTACCTATGTTTAATCTCATCAAATTCACTACACTTTGTTAATGAGGTAATAGTCTCCCCACATAAACACCCTAGGACATCACTTCTGGTCAGCAGCCTCTGGTATTCAGGGAGATGAGCTTGAGGCCATCTGGCCCATGAGGCTCAGGGCACCCTTTAAGTGGCATCCAGGTCTAGGATGTCACAAAGTGGTATCAAAGGTGATTTCTTTTCCTTCCTTACTATTTGGAGAAAATATATTAGAGATTAGGAATGCTTGGGACTTGGTCATAAGCCATGCTTGGGCATCGTGAACCCATGTTTGGGGTAAAATCCATGTTACTCAAAATGTAATTGTTGTTCTATTTTTCCTATTATAGTTGATCTTATTTCACCATTGGGTGACGCACATGTTGTGTGGTGTTGTTAAATATTACTCTGATTAAGGATTTATTTCATCATTAGAATAATGATATGAGGGAAATGATAATTTCTATATGCATCACTATAGGCATATAAAATTCACATGTCATGTATATTTTCATGCCATATAGGTTCATTTCACTGCTTTGCAATGCTTGATATGCTTATGATTGTTGAGAAATATTGTGATATTTTTCTTGTACTTGTATTAATTTTGGTTGCGATTGAGTGATTTCCTATCTCAATTCATGAGGTTTATGGGCCCTCATGGGTTTTTATGAGTAATTTACTAAGTCGTTCCATTATGCTATAAATAAATGGGTGTTGTTTCTAGTGATAGGTGTATGGGAACTAATTCATCGGAAATAGATATCCATTATAATGTGAATCATGAAATATAAAATGAATTAGTTGTACATCCTTATGTTGTCTTGTCATGTTTATTAAAGGTAAAGGAGTGAACCTAGAAATTAACTGCAAAATTACATGAGACTTATACATGAGAACTGACTAATACCTCGTTGTCTAAGCGGGTAGTTTGGGGTACTATACCTTGGGTAGTGAGTTTTTTTATGTTTAGATTCCACTAGTGATGTTTTCTTATGATTTTAAGATTGTTTTGAGGTGTTCTCTCATAATTTTTTGACCAATAACACTGTGGAATTATCGTGTTGTTCTCTAGGAAGGTGGTGCCGATCATTCTCTAGACATGGGGGGATGAGCCGCCAATCTTACCTCTAGGAGTTCTAATTGAGGCATCGCCTGCGATACTTGATCTCGGAACTGATTACCAAGTTCGTGATAGTTTCCTATATATGATGCAGTCTATGCATGGTGCTCTATGGATTGCACCCATGATGGTTGATCTGACTCGTGAGTTCTAGTAGTAACATCCTCATACCTTTTTAGGGGATAGTGGTCTATAGGATTATGAGTATTGGATAGAATCCACCCTGTCTATCTTTAAACATCTGGATATTCCTCTATAGAGAATGTTCAAGCTTTCCATAAACATGATTTGGTATTCCTCAAAGCACGGGTGGTATTTTCTTACCTAGGCTGGTCATCATCAGGGCATGTTATGGGATAATTTCCAATCATCCTTATAAGATCAGTTCTTCCCTTAGACTCTGATAAATGATAGATCCAAAGAGATCATGCATCTTGAGTAGGGTTTAATGTCAGACATGGAATATTCAATGTGTTTCATGGAGTTACATCACCTTGCATTGCTCGTAGATAGATATGAGCTTTCAAATTCTAGATGTATTGAGGATGGGATCCAGTATACCATCTTTATGCAGGTCAATGTCTTTCACCTGCCTAATTTTTATACAAGAGTCAATAAGGCTCTTATCATTGAGCAAAACCTTAGAAATGAAAATATAACTGGGCATAGATGATCAGTGTCGCGTCAGGATAATAGTTATCCTGGTGGCAGGAAATATTCCCTTGAGGTTTCTTGTTAGGGAAATGAGAACCAAAGCACCCATTTCAATATCTCTTTGGTGTGTCATTAGTATAGATGATGGGGTAATTCAAAGCCTCAGTGTGATAGAGACCCAATGGAGTGTCGGGCTTGTGGATGTATGGGGAATATTTAGTGTTTCTGTAAGACATTTTCACCAACTTCTAGTGGAAAAGGATCTACACTAACTCCACCTTCAGGAGCGATTTCTTTTACGCCATGTCAGGTGGGGAGTTAGAATACCACTGGTAGGTCTAGCCAAGGAGGATGTCATGGCCATGGTAGCTAGACCCTTGATCACCAGCAGCACCAATAGAGAAATTTTGATCGTGGTAGTCCATCTACTGCACAAGGTCGTGGATCAGGTTAGTTGTATGCAATAAAACCAATACTTGAGGATCAGGCTCTGGGACCATCTACAGTACAAGGTACTATTCTAGTAGCTTCTACTATAGTATCTGCTTTATTTGATACATGTGCTTCAAACTCTTTTATCTATGCATATATCGTGGAAATTATTAGACTATAGATATAGTATTACTATGGGGAAATGACCCTAGATATGTTGTTAAGGGTATGAATAGGGGGAATAATATAGTATAAGGATTATCCCCTTGAGGAAGGCAGTTATCATTTCTTATGGAACCTATTCATTCTCGTGATGATGGGATTATAGGTCATTATCAAGATGGATTAGTTAGTTCACTATCATGATTTTGTATACTTATATAATCACAAGGTATATTTTACAACATCAGAGGGTAGAATTTATCTAGATAAGGGTGAGTGGGATGTCCATGATGGTACAGCTGGACCAGAGCCTTGAGGGCTAGGTATAGTGACCACCCAAATTTCAAATATCTTCATGGAGGATCCGGGTTTACATCAAGCTGATTTTCCTATAGTAGTTGATCATTTCATGTATGTTTCTTCCTGATGATTTTTCTATCTTACCTCCTGAGAGAGAGGTATAGTTTACAATCGAGCATGTTTCAGGAGAATCTCTAGTGTATATTCCTCCTTACTAGATGGCAGCTATAGAACTTTAGGATATCAAGTGGAAATTAGATTATTTAGAGGCCCAAGGTTTTATATGGCCCATTACATCATCCTGGGACTCTCCCATATTTTTAAATAATAAGGAAGATGGAACCTTATGTATATTCATGGATTATCGAAGTTTGAACCAACTTACAATCAAGAACCAATATCCACTTCCTCAAATATATGATATCTTTAACCATATCTGAGGAGAAAAGGTCTTCTCTAAGATCTACCTAAGATCGAGTTATCATTAGATGTGAGTAAGACCATCAGACATAACTTGTACAACTTTTCATAGAAGATAGGGTATGTATGTGTATCTTATTATTTCATTATTTCTTACGAATGTTCCTTCCATTTTCATGGATTTGAGGAATAGTGTTTCCACCCATATTTGGAATCTTTTGTCATGGTCTTTGTGGAAAAGATATTTGGGTATTCTCACACTCATAGAAACCATTAAAAAAATCTTGAGATCGTTCTGAGTACACTGAGAGAGCATCATCTTTATGCTAAGATTGATAAGTTTCACTTCTAGATTGAACATTCAACTTCTTGGGTCACATTATCTCAAAATCAGGAGTATCTGTTGACCTAGAAAAGGTTAGTGCTATAGTTTTCTGGGATCATCCCAATAAAGAGTTTGATATATAGAGTTTCTTGGGGTTGGATGGATATTATAATCATTTCATATAATACTTTTCTCTCCTTTATTCACCTATTATTGGTCTTACAAATAAGGGTGTCAAGTTCACATGGTCAGAAGCATGTGATAAATCCTCTCAAGACCTGAAAGGGAGGCTTGTACCAGCACCTATTATAATTATTTACGATCTTGGTATAGGTTATACCATCTTCTAGGATGTATCAGGTATTGGACTAGGAGCAGTGTTGATCCAGGAAGAAAAATTCGTTGCATACAGATCTCATAATTTGCGGCCTCATGATAGATATTAACTAACACATGACCTTTATCTAGCATCAATTTTCCATGCCTTACATTTCTAGAGACATTATCTATTGGGTGATGGATTTGTGGTGTACACTGACCACAAGAGCCTCATATATATCTTTTCTCATCATGAATTGAACCTCAAACAGTGTAGTTGGTTCAAATACCTAAAATCCATTGATTTTTAGCTTGAATATATTCCTTGGAAAGGAAATATTATTGCACATGAACTGAATTAGAAAACTCAAGAACAAGTCGTACGGGAATCCAATGATGAATGGAAGTTAATGGCCCTATTTTCTGAGCTTCATTTGGAGTTTCATGACAGTCACGAGAATTATTACCTCTCATAATTGACAATTACATATTCCCTAATTGAGAAGGTGAAGATTAGGTAGTTTTCAAATCCTAAAGTCTTGGTTCTCCATGAGAGTATATTAGGAGATAACCTACCTACAGATTGGTCTATGGATAGAGACAACATCCTGTGTTTACGTGGACATATCTAGGTTCCTACATATTTGAGAGAGGAGTTGATAAAGTAGTCCTATGATTCTAAGTGGGAAGTTCACCTAAGCATCTCAAAGATGTATCGAGATATACGACACTACTATTGGGGGATTGGGATAAAAATAAGATAATAGGATTTATCACTAGGTGTTACACCTATTAGTAGGTGAAGGTGGAGCACCAGAGACCTGTAGGATTGTAACAGCCACTTCCAGTCCCATAATGTAAATGGGAAGATGTCTCTATGGATTTTGTAGTCAGGTTACCTAGGTTTCCAAGGGGTAGAGATGCTATCTGGGTAGTCATTGACTGAAAAAAAAATCATCCCACTTCATTCCTATTCAGGAGACTTTCTCATTTCATGATATGGAATGACTATATGTTTGTGAGATCATATGACTCCATGGGGTTCCACATACTTTCATTTTAGATAGATATTCTCATTTGACATCATGGTTATGGAAGGGATTTTAGAATTCTATGGGAACACAGGTGCTTCTAAGAACAATATTTCACCCACATATCGATGGACAATCAGAATAGAAAATACAGGTACTAGAGGATATGATCTGAGCATGTGTCCTTGATTTCAGTGGTTTTTGGGAGAAGTATATTCCTCTCTTAAATTTTTCCCATAATAACATATTTCAGGTGAAAATTTAGATGGATCCTTTTGTGGCCTTATATGGTAGGCTATGTTGTTCACCCTTGTGCTGGCTAGAGGTTGGTGACGCATCCCTAATAGGACTCTGTCTCATTCAAGAGACTTCAAAGTATAAAAAATGGTTACAATACATTAATATATCATTAATAACTATAGGATAATAAAATTCATTAATTTTCTTGCAATATGGATTATTAGATTTTGAGAAAGGAAGTATAACCATAATCAATCTCGAAAAGTGAAAAGACTGCTTCAATAAAATATTATCATTAAATTAATTATATTAAAGATATAAAATGTAAAATATAAGAATATAAACCTCAAAAAATTCAGGTTCATAATAAAACATGTGTCACAAAGAATGAAATTATGAAAAAACTGTCATACTGATTTGGTAAATTTTGAAACATTAACCCCATGAAATAAAGATCATAGAATGGATATGTAAACACCAATAAATTTAATTATAATAATAATTTAATATGTCTATGGTCAGTATAAACACCACAAAAAATGAAAGTGTGGTAAATAAAGCATGTATCTCACAACAATAAAAAGTGAGATATAATCCCCTTACCATAACCTCGCTATTATTTTGTGGTCATTATCTTCTTATATAGTAGTTTCAAATATGTTACTAACTTATAAAATAACCATAATTATGTTTATAATATTATATATTATCTTCCTATAATTTCTTATTACCCGTTTCTTAACAATCTTTCATTATTTTTACTATTTCGAGTATTTTCCTAGTTTTATCCAGTATGTTTTGACTTTTTATTTGTTTCTCCTATTACTTAGATCATGATTTCATCATATAAATAATTTCAAACAAGAAATAATAATATTATATATTCATTACATATATATTTATAATAATCTATAAATTTTTGAGATAATAAATGAAATGCATTGTTCATGGAGATGGTAAGATGTACATACACATAAACGATACTTTAATTTATTTATTATATTAAAAGAATTAAAAGTAAATGATATATGTATATTATAATTCCAGTATCATATCTATGTTATATGTGTTACATAGTTTTATAAATACCATCCTTTTTACATTCCATGTATGGAATGAATGAGTCACATCGCTTTGAGGGGGTGGTAGTCCACACTTCCTCAAAGAAAATTATCATATCTAGAAAAGATAGAAAACATACAGTTATGATATGAATAAAAATTAAAGAAGCATAAAGAAATTATAAATATCATATATTTAATATATAAATATATTTTCCATCATAATTTCCACCATGAGAGGTGGTAAAGAAAAAATGAATAGTCATCATTTCGCGAGGCAGTATTTCACCATACACATAAACAATAAGTTTGTTACCCGCTAGATGGAGGTGTGTGTTAGTGTAGGTATAAATCATAACATTAAAATATAATAGAAAATTTAGGATACAATTTTTTTTGTTTAATCATGGAATAAAAAAAATATGGAGTGGATAAGAAAATGAAATAAAAGAGATCATTAGAAAACTTTACCTTAAAATCGGGTAACTCCATTTGGTTTATACCAAAGGGATTCTTTAGAACTATTTATGCCAAAATGGAGGATTAAAGGTATAGGGGATTAATTTTTTGGATCTATTTGGGAATATCTTGGATTAAAATAAGTGGTTTGATAGGTTTGAGGATGTGGGAGACATGGTGGCCTTTTATAGTGGAGGAGGAGTGACACTCTTGTAATATTTTGAAAAGGGAATTTAATACAAGTTTTTCACATTGAATGTGGCTCCCATAATAGAACCAATTCGATAAAATGTATTATATTGTCTAAATATGGCCATTAAATTTCTCTTGTAAAAGTTTATAGGTCGTTTTGGGCCTTAAGGATAAGTTTTAGTCCCTTATTGTGCTTATTTTAACCTTAATTGTTGTAATTAATTTTTATCATTTTAACTAATATTTTAAAAAAAAACAAATTTAGGATTTTTTATAAATTATAAATTATTATTATTCCAAATATTGAGTCCATATTTTCAAATTCCAATTACATAAGTTGTATAAAATAATTTAAAATTAATATTGCAGGCGAGATGACAATGTAGGTTTTTAAGGTAAAAACATTCGAAATCTTGCTGTGTTTTTATAGTCAATTTCAAATTGAAATTGATTAAAATAGACTAAATTGGATTAATTGATAAAAATGTGATATAATGAAACATTATAATCAATCTAAAACATAATTTATTTTATAAATAATTTAGATGAAAAAGCATTTTGTAACTAAAATTCAGTATTCTTCATTATTCATTAAAAATGAATATTCATAGACAAATACCAACAATTCACTCTAAGATAATTTTTATGTTTATATTTAAAATGTTAAGCTTATTTTTACATATTAAAAATATAAAATATTAAAAAATTTGGATTTAAATTGGGTTTTCCATTAAAAGGTGTTAAATTTTTCTTTATAAAAATATTGGTTTTTATGTGTGAAATTGGGATTTTTATTATCTTAAGAATATAAAAATTAATGGATGAATGTCAAAAAATAAATATTGACTATGTATCATGTATATTTTATTAAATTAACTCTCTAATTGTGATTAGTTTATTTTATCAAGATGAAACCCCTTCGGAAGCTTAAAAATAATAATAATATTTCTTTTTATAATCATTTGGTTCATAGTTTTATTATAATTAATTGGTAACCAATTAATTCATTTTATATTTATATAAACCATAAATTTTTATAAGTTAGTAAATACTATACAAAACTATTGAATTAATAGCTAGTTTATATCTTATTATATTAAATAATAATTTTGTAACAATATATCATTATCTTGTAATATTCATTCTTATGTGTAGTGTAAGCTATCAAAGATAGTAACTCTTGCATGTAATGCAAGATAGCTAAAGGTGGTTTTCATTACAATCCATAGAACATATTATATTTATTTAATATAGTAAATATATTTTAAATTATTAGGTTCTTATATTACATTTTACACTTAGTGTTATGTATAATGGATTCCAAGTAAGTATTGTGTGTAAAGAAAGAATAGTAGGAGTCATATAGAACATGTCAAGTTACTGTCATGTGAAAGGGATTTTTGACTTAGTGCAATACAATACTTCCCTGAAAATTAATTTATTCCAAAAAAAATTCAAAAAGACTCAGGGTGTTACAAATTTCCATTAAATAAAATGGCTTTATTCTTAAGAAAAACTAATTAGTTTTATTATCAATATCTTAGAAAATATTTGGTACCAACACTTCCAATCGAGTGAAGTTTTATTTATATGCGACCACCGAATATTCCTATGCCTCAATCCCAAAAATTTATTTTCTATCTAAGTTGAATAATCTTATGAAATTATTTCTTATAGAAAATATCTATAAATGTTTTTCATTCCATGGCTTCAGTCTGTTACCTTTATTTGTTATTATTAACCATTAACCATCATTGATTGGATTCACCTTCAAAAGGTAAATTTTAAGAGTTTTCATTTGATGGTCTAAACAACCAATGACTTTGATTATATACTTTAAGGATTTAATATATCCTGCATCTATCACTGGGTCAGATGATCCATTAAATGCTGGAGGTTGGTGTTTTATAAAATTCTCCACTAGAGACACACACCTCTGTAGTAAATTTTGTCACTCTCTTTCATGGATACCACCACTTTTTTAAATCCTATTTAAAATAATACATTATATTAAAAAAAAATTCACTTCTAATTACAACCATTCCATGTTACTGATTTGTAAGGATATTATCCTCTTGGTGTCTTCCTACTTAAACTTCCCTGTTTCATCTAGAAAACCATTCTAAACAAACATAGATTAAATGAAGCAATATTTTAATCTCAAAATGATATATCATGGTGAACATAAATTAAAATCTCTTATGGGTACTTAATTACATTTTTCTAACTGCTAAATATTTCTAAACCTTTCCTCTGATACCAAATATATGGACTCAACCCTTATTCAATCCATAATTCAATTTTAAAACAACAATTTATTTTATTTCATTACCAAATATATTTTAATGTTTCTATTTTTAGAAAAACTGTAAAATAAATCCTGCATAATAAACCCATACATTAAAATTTGTAAACATACACTCAGTATACATTTTTTCTATAATAAAATACTTTTAAAATAAAATGCATTTTATTTTCATAAAATATGTTTCCTATATTCAACTTAACATGTATTTTTCTCCTAATAATCCTTAAAATATATGAAAAACATTTGAAAACATCATATTATCACAAATCAAAACTCAATTAGGGACAAAATAAAAGAAACTTTTTAGCACATTTTAAAACCATGAGATCATAAATAGATTTTTACTTTGTAATAATAAACATTGACCTCAAATAATCATTTAATTAAACATGAAAACCTATTTACTTCATAAATATTTTCAAAAAAATTATAAGGAAACATAAAGAAAAAATAATAATCAAAAGGGGTCAGTAGAAAACATGATAACACATAAAATATGTTTTCTTAAAAACATATCCTTTTACCCTAAAAGTTCAAAATCATTCCTTTTAAAAAAAATATCATTATCATACCTTCTAAAAACAAATGATTTCCATGAAAACTCATTAGTAATAATAGAAAATCAAGTAGGATCCTTGGAACATCATATTATTAGAACACATATAAGAACCCTTACAATTGGAATAACCAATATAGTTAAATTCCATCAAAATTATTTAGAAAAAATAATCATTACCCAATTCATTATACAGGTATATTAGGTTCATCCATCATCTTGAGCTATAGAAAACTCACCCATCATCAGTTATTATATTAAGATCACCCATCATCATGAGTTATATTGGGATCACCCTTTATCATAAATAATGTCCAAATATCATATCATGAGAAAAACATTTTAATCTTTCACCATTACATAATAAATCCCTAAAAATTATTTTGAAATCCTATGCAAAATACTTTCGGGGCAAAATACTTTCAAATATACCCTTTACTTTTCAAAAAACCCATTTTCAAAACTAGTAAACCCAAAAAAGATGATTGGAGGGTTTTAATTTTTAGAAAAAATATAATATTTTAAAGTATTAAAAACATCAAATAATTTTTGTGGTGGCGGAAATAGTTTCTGATGTTGTATACAGTAAAATAGAACATTCCTTTTCTCTTTTATAAATAAATTCCAAACATTCTGTGAAAGATGTATTTTTTAAAGCATTGTAAGAAATAAAAAAATTTCATTTATAATTAATTAATTTACATATAAATACATCAATAAATTTTTTTAATAATATGTACATGGAATTAAAAAATTTATAAAATAAATCACTATTATAATTAAATCCAAGATTTTTAAGGTAAAGTGTACCTTACCTTGAGTCCTACTCTTCATGTACATTAATTATATTATAGAATAATAAACTTATGTTAATTATATAATTTATTATGAATATATTTCAAGTTAGTTATTCCTTTTATTTTATTTATTATCATGTTGTATTTAATTGCTTAATCAATTAAGTTCACGTTGGGCGTTTTAAAGATATTTAGCTCATATATCCGAAATGAATTTGGTAAGTTGATTGTAGTCAGAGACATCAAAATAAAATAATATATAGAATAACAATCAAGAAATTATTATAATTTGTCAACATAAATTATACTTTTGAATCTAATCATGAAATATGGTAAAGAAAAATGAATTGTGTTACAATAATGGAGATAGTAGATCGTATGTCTGTATGATTAACATTTCCATTTTTCAATGAACATAATTGAAAGAAGGTGTGAATTATTTTATCTCCATAGAATTATTATTATATAATAAATAAAATATTACATATTTAAATACATGTATATATAGTATCTATGTGATGTGGTTATGAAAAATGAATCACATCGCTTCATAGAGGAGGTAATCCACACAATGCAAAAATAATGTTATCATGTTCTGATGGATGTAATAGTAATAAAATAGTTGATATATTATAATTCTAGAATTATGAACATGTCCTTAATATTTTATATATACATTAAATATGTAATTATAACCATACTTGATAGGAGGTTATGAAAAAAAATACATCAATTCATGAGGCGTTTGTCCACCCTTCACATGAATGATGGTTTCATTTCCCATTTGATGGAATAAAAAGAATGATAAAGGTTATTACATTAACATAAAAACATATAATCATATTAAAGATAAATTTTTTATTGTTTTACCATATTTTAATAGTATTTTAAGTATGTGGGATAATAAATAAAATGGAAACATTTGGTTGAAAGTTATACCTCTTCTTCAGACAACCTATTTTTCATTACACCTTAAAACCTCTAAAGTTGGTATTATTCCCAAAATAAAATCTCTATAACATGTTGAGGAGATTTAATAAGGTACTAGGTCAATTATTGTTGTATCTAGAGTTCTATAATGGTGTGATTAATATAGTAGGTTGGGTTCCCTTTTTCATGTGAGAGGAGGGTCATTCTTCGGATTTATTAAATTACTAAATTAATATAAATTAATTTTAATGTTAAAGTGGTTAAAAATTTATATAGTTTGAATATAGGATTATAATGGGTAAAAATAATCACATAAAAATAAAATTTGTACAATATTATAATATGTTTTTACTATTATAGCTTTGTTTTAACCTCCATTAGCTCTTTCAATAATTATGAAAATTTCAATGTTTTTTACTATTTAGAGATCAAGAAAGTTTCTATAAAATTAAAAATTACCCATAAATGGATTATGGTTGATATATTTAAACATATCCCATTAAATTTTATTAATATAATATTTTTTTGAATTTTAAATCATTAAAAAAATATTTATTATTTTAAAATATCATTAATTTCATTTTTAGAACTATTCATTTAATTTGAATTTGAAAACAAAATGAAAGAAAATAAATTAAAAAATAAACCATTAAAATATTTTTAATAATTTATATATATCTTAAAAAACATGGTACACTATAACTCACCCAAAAAATATTACTTTAAATATTTTTAAAATCATTGACTGTATTTTATTACTCTTTGCACAAGTAGTGAGTCAACATTGTGTAACAATTTAAGGTAATTATATAATAACTAAAAAATAGAAACAAATTGAATTCGTAAAATTAATTTTATCATTCAAAAAATAATCTCTAAAATTTATTCATAATTTATTTTTACCCCAATGTGAACATATAAGGTAAATTTTAAAGCAAGAGAGTTCTATTTTTGTATTTCACTTTACTTAAAATATTATAATAGCCAAAATAAAATCTAAAAGAAAATGAATGATCATATTTTATAATTTTTTATGATTATGGATATAATACACACGTCCAATTAAATAAATACAATTATTTAATTAATTTTACACCTAAACACCATATTTTTAACATTAATTAACACATTTACCATTAACATTATAACAAAAAATTATTATGGTTACTATTCATGATGAAACAAATAAAATCGGCCTATATACCAAACATTAACCTAATGATTCTAAAAATTTAAACCTTTTTTAGGATTCAATTTCTATAATTGGTGTAATTAAATATATAATTTAACTCATAAAATAAAATAAAATCGGTTTTTCAGAAAAATGACTTTGAAGTATAAAAATGTTTTTATTCTATATTGAAGTATAAAATTCATTTCAAAGACTATAATTGTTTTTTTATTCAAAATTAATTAATTAAATTTTAAAACTAATATAAAATATAATTTAACTTTGGGAATTATTGAAATGAAAATAGAATTTTCAATAAAAGTCATTATTTTTCACTATTTCCCAAAAAATAAAATTTTTCAGAAAATTACCAAAAAAACATCCTAAGACAATTTTGACATGATTAATTAAAAAATGAAGTTAATTTTTCAAATTAATATTCTATGAGATTTTAAACAAAATCATATAATTCATGGAAACCAAATTTGGTTAGAAATAAATCTTTTAATGAACATAACTCTATAAAATATAATTAATGAATGTTAACAAGAAATGAAAATGATTTATATTAATATTTTTTTTTTGTTTTTATAGCGGGTGAAACATACTATGAGATGTAATCAATATTCATGTAAAATAGTGTAATGTGTATGTATGTTAAGTTCGGGTTATATCACTTGTCAACACATTTAAGTGGTGTTTCCAATATAAAATTATGTGCCAAATATAACATCCATCAATAAATATGTTTCTCTAGTGGATGAAATTTTTTGGATTTGAGTGAGTAAAAAATAAATGGTGATATATGAAAATATTAGGGGAAAGGTGTGTCAAACACTCCCTTGTGGTTATTCAAACAGTAGGGGTGTGAATAGTAGAGGGGCATGGGGTTATAAGAAACTAAGTTAGTATAAAAAGCATGGGATAAACTTAGTAGGGTAGGTTTTCCTTAAGAAATTATATATATTATAAGTCGGTTAATGTAGGATAAACATATCCAATAAATTCTTCATCAAGTGTGTAATGATATATAAATTATTCCATGTGATTGTTGTCACATCCATGAATATTATCAAGGAATAAAAATAATTCAATTTTGATTTAATTCCATATTATAAATAGTATCATTTTATGAATTTCATTTTTTTCCTCTTATGATGTCCAAAATCTAACTGAGCAAATGAAAAAAATGGTGACCAATCAATAATTCCACCTCATACTCAATTGTTAAAGGTGAATCAATTTATATCAATAAAATATTTTAATTGTTTTATGTATAAAAATGATCACAATCCTGCTACCTTGGTAACTAAAATTAACATTTGATATAATTAAATTCATATAAAGACATCTCATTAAATAAAATATTTAAAATAATTTTTGATACATTATTACAATACATTTTTTGTTTCAATTTGATTCTTTCAATATAATATGATTGAACTGAGTGGAGGATAAATACAAGTACCTCTTAATTTTAATTGTACATATTTTAAATTGTGATAAACTCACTAAATATTAACTCTCTATATGACCTCTAATGTCTTACCATGCATGATTTCTTGAAAAGGTAGAATTTTAAAAATCCTAATAAGCCACTTTTATGAGAGGAAATAATAAACTCACATAATTTAGAAGATAAAAAATAGAAAAACTAAAAGTGATGAAAACTAAAATTTTCCTTGTAAATATAATTACAAAAGTATAATAATATTTTTCACTTACATATATATATTAGAAATATAGTCTCAAACATTTTATCTTGTATGATAAATTTTTCTTCATTTTTATTGCAAATAAGATGTGTTTTTCATGAAATTGAAATGAAAATTAGAAAAATGTAGTCACTAATATATAAAAAAACGTAATTATATTAAGCATAAATAAATATGAAAATGTAAATTTCAAAATATTAAGTTTCAAAATATTAAATATATCTAAAAATTCTAATGGTGTCAACATTCTTCAATAATGACTAAAATTATTTCATATTCTACCACATTTAATAATGTCAAAAATAACTAATTAAATTTTTTATACCCATGGTTATTTATATTTTTCATTAATAGGTAACACTAATGATAAACACAAATAATCTACAATAATAATCTAAAATTATGGTTTGATAAATAATGGGTATAAAGCAATTCCACTATGAGATTCATATTTTTTTAAAATATTATCTTTCCAATTCCAAATATTGTTATCTTGAATTGGGTTTGAGATTAAAGAATAATAAATTATCAAATTCAAGTGTGTAATATAAAAAGGAAATCATATAACCCATAGATATAATTTATGTAACTATAATTTTTAAATTTTTCATAGAAATATGAATGGTAATAGAAATATAAAATATAATTAAATAAAATTTTAGTGGGTAATGATTCAAGAAGTGTATTACCATTAACATAACTACAAACCTCAAATATATTGTGTTAATAATATCTATCTTTGAGATCTTATTTGAAAATATAATTGTATACGGCTTGAATATGTCTTTGGGAAATATATTTAAGGGGGATTCTCCATTTCTTTAGTTTCTTGGTATATGTAAATTGATGTTATAACTCAAGGTTCTCCTATATTATTTTATAATAAGAAATATATTCTACTTGGTCACCTTTTTATTGAGAGTGTCTTGATTCTATCTCATAGACAAATATTTTTGGTCACTCCTCCATTTATTTGGCTTCATGGTATTTGAAACTCAATTCTACTACTATAAGCTATCAAAAATTAGTTTTTAATAAGTAATCCATGCTTCTTGGGAATCATTAAAATTCAGAAAGCCTCCACTTTTTTTAAGGTTACATACAACAATATATCCCATGCTATTTTCAGTATCAAAAATGGAATTCATGCACGGATCAAGTATTATTTCATTAACTATTATAATATAATCTCTTCCATTTCATCACTTTAGATGGAATTAGTGTTTGATTTGGTTCCCCAGATCTAATTGTGTTTTTACTTTTGAATACCATAATATAAATGAAAATATTATCAAATGATGAGTGTTCTTCTATATAAAAATAATGAAATAATGATATTTGAGTATTTTTTACATAAAAAGTTTATATAAGTTCCTTTCTATAATAAAAATAGAGAGATTATATGAAAATATTCTTAAACATATGGCATATGGTCTAGATAAAAAATGTCTGATAGGATACAAATGATGATTGACTATCAAGTGGTGGAAACTCATAAGAAATTGAGACATATTCTCATGAAGTTAACAATTGGTAATCTATATTATGGGATATTATGAGGTAATACTTGCAAATAAGAACTTTTCATGTTATTTGTTTCCTTAGATATTTTTTTATACAGTCATATATAATGTTTTTTAGACTTGATATTATTTTTAATGTGTGTCATGAATCAAGTAATTTGATATAAGGATGAATATATTGATGTTGTATAATCATGGTGAAATAATTTTCCCTTACAATTTAATAGAAAAAAGATATATATGGCCCTATTATTGAAAGTGTAACTGTCTGAGAAAAACCATGGGCATAGTAGTTCATCAATGAGTTTATTTCAAGAATTTAAAGAAAGATAAATAAAGAATGAATGATAATGAAACAAGTATGTGTCCATATAAATTTGATATCATAAAAAAGGGATCATATTACATTATAGAATTTGTATTATGTTCTTTTTCATTGTAACATTAACATCATTATGTATGGGTCCCTTGATTTTTTATTAGAAATTAATACAATGCTTTATGTAAATTCACCTAATTCCATTCAAAAAGTGACCCAGAGGATCACAATCTATGTGTATACATAATATCACTAAATGTTATTGAATTTAATATTATGATAAATATTATTCTCAGCTTATGGAATAATAATTATTTATGTATCATTGAGCACATAAATTCAATCACCATATTTATTAATGTTTATAATATATGAGTTGACTTTTATCTCTCATTAATTATTCATAAAAAAATAAGGTATTATTTATTTATCCACTAGTTTAGCCAAAATATTAATATAATTATTTATTTAGGTATTAAAGTACTAAAAAAAATATTTATTCACCTGTTTAGTAAATATAAAATTTATTTATATCTTGTTTATTATTAAAAAATTTAATAAATAATTATTTATCTATTCACTAGTTTACTAAAAAGATTCAAAGAAATATATTTAGTTATGTAAATATTAAAATAAATATTTATTAGCATGATTATTGAATAAAATGTATATTTATTTATTAAATAGAAAATATTTATTTTTTAAAATAAATATTATATTATTTAATTTTCAATAAATTTTAAGGAGGATTTTTGTGATAAGTTAAGGGAATTACTGCGATGATATATTTATCTATGAGTTTAGAACATGTCAAGAAAATATAACAATAATAATAATAATAATAATATTTTATATATGGTTTCCTTAGAATAAATAATTAGAAAAATGGTACCCATGAAATTACTAATTGTTTAACCCTAATTATAAATTACTGATTATATCATTTGAGATGTAGAGATGGTTTTTGTGCACAATGGAACCTTTCTAATAATTCTCTCAAACCCTAGAGTGGACTTCCTCCTCCTTACCTCTCATGAAAATATAATATAAGAGAATTATCTTGTTATAATTAATGTAGAATGATGTGAAACACCAGGTTTCGAAGCATTAGAACCTGAAATACCAATAAAATCAATTGGAAATTAATTGATCAAATATGGATGCAATTAGAGTATTCCTAGTTTGGATTCTACATAATAATGATGACACAACAAGAATGAATAAAGAATTGATCAACAAGACAAATTTTCAAGTTCGAGGTAATTTTTATGTTATATTAATTATAAATTTATGGTGAAATATCATCTCTATAATATTATGGGACTTTCGTCATCAAGTTCATAAAATTATATCCATAAAAACATTGAGAAATTGTTTTTGGAAACTACCCAAATTCTTCTACTATGGCCTAGAACCTTCGAGTGGCATTTTAATGGTCACATTATAATTTATAATTATTTACTATTTATTTTCTAAATTTGAAGTTAGTTTTAGTTATTATTTGTTTCCAATTTTTCATTCATTAATCTAAAATTTGAGATAACACATTTTTTTAAATTAATTTGACTAATAACATGCCAATAACATATGAATAACAACCAAATATCTCATCCACATGTTCCATGGTTGTTGGATATATAATACAGATACACGGTGTGTAACAGTAAGTTAAACATTATGGAATATTAGTCAACCACACAAGGGTGGGCCACATCAATCATAGAGAACCATGTGGGGGTATGTACACATTTTTATTTCTTAGAAAATATTGACCATTATCCCACACATATCATGGCAAGGAGTATATGTTTTTTGGATATTGTTCATGCCATATCACCCAACACGACATTAAATCCATTTAAATATTGTCAAACCATGTGGTAAAATTACAAGGTATAGCTGCCAAAATTTTTCTTACAATACTATTAAATCATTTTAAAGATAAAAAATGTAAAATTTATATATTCAAAGTTCAAAAATTTTAGTATATTAAGAAAATGAGGGTAATAAATCACTTATACATAATAAAACATAAAAATTTATTTAATTAATTATTCTTTAACCTTATAAAATCTCACATTCTCCTTGGTACATGTAGTCACCTAAGGGTATACATCAAATAAATGGGAGAGCTAAAGGCATGGTAAGAGGATTAATAAGGGACATGAATCAATATAACATGGGTGAGAATAATCATGATCATCATATCATATTCATAGGATCATCGTCAACATCACAAGGAAAACATTTGATAAAGTCATGGAATGTGGAAACGAATTAAAATAAAACATCATGTCATGGTTTTCAAATAACACACATAGTTATGAAAAAATCTAATATCATGTTCACATATAACATATGTGCATAATCATAACACCATCATTGTAAAAAATATAACATCATGTTCATACATAATACCAATTATCTCATGAGAAACATCACATTATCCAATGAAATGGAGGGATATATAATTCCAATCACACCCTTCACATCATAATTTTTACATAATCATGAATTCCACATAGAACATATAATAATCATAGTCCTGAAATAACCCTTGGAAAGGAATGGGTTTCATAAAGATTTCATGAAGAATAATTTCATGAACAAAAATGGTATTCCCAAATGAATAAGGTAAAAAATATTTGGCATAAACATCATCATTCTTGAGTGAATAAGAAACAAATCAAGAGGAGTAAAAGATGTTCTTTTGGAAAGAAAAGTCTTTTGAAAAATCATTATATTTAGATTAAAGATAAATGTGGAAACATGTTTATACCCAAAAATAAAATGGAATAGTTTTTAAATAGTATTTATAGAATATTATAATAATATCCATAGGAAATTTGTTGTGAAGGAGGTATAACACAAATAAAATGAGTTTGGTCTGAGAATCCCCTTACCTTAAATATCTCTTTATAGTGTTGTTTTTTCACCTCCTAAATAATAAACTTAAGACTATTAAAACATTTATATAGAAGTTAATTTTATTAATTTTTACCATTATTTATCAAATATAATAATTTTATTATATTTCTTAATTTATATGTTTATAGGGAAGTCATTTTGATATCATTTTTTCCCTACAAATTTACCATTTTCTTCGATTTTACGATTTTGATCAAGGAAATTTATACATAAGTTGAATAAATTAAATAATAATAAATTAAATATATTTATATATTTATATGAAATTAATAATTTATTTTTTATCCATCCATAAATTTCTTGATAATTAAATAATTTTCAAATGTATTTATTGGCAGTTAACGGACCGTTATCAGGAACGTTGTCCAAAGGAGGAGAAAGAGAGTCGAAAAATATAAAAATATAAAAATATAATTTTTAAAGTTGGTTAAAATAATTAATGTAATTTTAAAATACTTACTAATTAATATTATAATTTTTTTTGAAATAGATAGAGAAAGAGATGATGAGAAGAGGAAAACACAAATAAGAGTTGATGAAAACATACCCTCTTCTTACTGTTTCTTCCCTAATATGAAATTGGAACCCCTTGATGATTGGAGATGGATTACTATACAATTTCAATATTTACACTACTAGGATTAATAGATGAGTATTTAGGAATATATTTTGTTTTTTAAAGTTTGAAGGGGTGCTTTTACAAGGGGTAGAGAGGAGTAATTTGTACTTAAGGAGAGTGGTATTTTTAGAATAAACTATTGAATAAAATAATATATCAAAGGTAAAACTTGTAATAGTGAATATTCTACAACAGAAATAATATATCAAAATAATATAACGTTTTTTGGAATTTAAAACCCTTTATAATTTGAATTCACTTATTTTATTGAAAAGGGAAGTGGAAAAAAAGATAAATTGTTATTTTAAGGGAACACTTTTGACTTTAGGTTTTGGAAAATTATTTTTAGGCTTTGAAACTAAGTTAATTGTATTTTAATAAATAATTTATGAAATTAAATATATTTTTTCCAAAACTCATGTTTTAGAAATTATTAGGTCACTATTACATCATGAATGTTGTAATTTAGGATATATCAGGTATGATAAAAATCGTATTTTTACTATTCACTCAAAAATTGATGTATTTTAGAATATTTCCAAAAAAACAGCCTTGGATAATTTTTATGTTCTAATTTAAAAGAAATTTATTCATTTTATAAAAAAAAATTTCTATCATATGTAATTTTAATTTTTTATAAAAATTAGGAGTTTTATGAATTACTTTAAAATACAGTTTATTAAAAACATGGTTATATTTTATTTGACATTTTTTATCATGATATCAACTTTTTGAAATTTAAATATTTATATTCACCTAAAAAATCATGATAAATATTATTTATATAACAATTTATTATATTAAGGTTAAATTCCTATTCCATTGTTCAGGTTACTATTTTCAAGAGTTATATTACTATTTTCAATGGTCATGTTATTATTCTGATGGTCACATTTCTATTACAACAGTCACATTACCTCCTATAAATACCAATTCATTAATTAACTCAATATTAACTACAAATCCCCCAAGGTTATATATTTTCTTTTTCTATGATTTTGATTGGTATAATAAAATTTTGTTTCCTTTCTATAGTGTTGTTTGTGCGAGAGATTTTAAATACCCTGAATTTTCAAGGAAAAAATTCTTCTTAATTCTTTCGAATTTTACGAGTCCGTAGCTTCGAACAGAACTTGATTCTGAGGCCTGGTGTGCCCAGAATCAATTTCCGAAGTTTTGTTCGGGTACGTTTAGTAAACGTACGTGCAGGTTTTTCTATCTTTTGAACCGGTGCTCGGAATTGAAATCTGAGGGCACCGATGAACTCGCAGTGTGGGTAATTTCTTAAGGCGACCTTTACCGCTGTTGCATTTTATGCGGGTTGAATGTTAATAATTGGGGATTTAGATTAAAAGAAATAAAATTTGTAATACATAATTTTATTATATCTATGGTAGTTATATCTTACAAGGGGAGTTAAGGGTGGAACCCACAACCACCTAACTTCCCATGTGTGGATATTTGTGAGGTGGGGCCCACACGAACCCCAACCTTTCACCTCCCATAACTCTCTTCAAACCCCCTTTAACTTCCTTGAATCTTTGAGCTTCCATTTAATGTGAAAACTCCCCCTTATTATGAGAACTCTTCACCTCCCTCTCCCCCTCTTAAATGTATGCCAACACATTTTAATTAATGAATTCAACCAATTAATTTAATTAAGTTGTTTGAATTTTGAATGGCATGTGTGAATAAAAATAATGGCTTTGCTATTATTTTTGGGGGCTTTCGTTGTGTTGAGAGGTTTGGGTGAGAGAGCTTTGGGAAATAGTGTAGGGTTTTCTTCTATAAACTAAGAACCCCAACCTTCCAATGAATAACCACCGGAGAACGTCACTCAATGTCGTCAATCTTTGGCCTTTCATTCTTGACACTAAAGAGTTGACACAGTCTCCCGGCAACGTCGTTCTACCTTGACGCTTGCCCTCTTTCCACGGCTCGACGATGTGCAACGTCATAATCGAGGTAGGGTGGATTGCTTCAATTTTATTCAAATAAAATTATTATTCCTTCTATGTGAAACCATTTTTATATTTGGCCAATTGATAACGCCTAACATGGAGGGCGCGGTCCAAACAAACACGGCCCGACGACCCTCCGCAGGTCGTTTGTCAGTGCGCAGATTGACGGGCGACGACAAAACAGGGCCGCAACGGTGATTTAAAGTCATCGCAGTAAATAGTGGGTCCCGGGAGAGCCGCTGGCACAGACGGTGGGCAAAACGGACCACCGGAGCACGTTCAGTGATACGCAAAAGGCAGCGGCGGCGCGCCGCCGGAGCAGATCGTCGCAGCTGAGCCGCGGTGGCAGGAGGAACCGGAACGACTTTTTCCATTCCATAAATAGGGAGCCGCGACATTAATTTGCGCCAGCTGAGGAGGCCGCAACCCCCGCTCCTCCACTGGCCAAGCCGGCACCCCCCCCCCCCCCGGGTGGGTTGGGTCGGGTCGGACCGGGCCTAGACCCCCCTTTTTTAGACTAGGTTCATTTAAATGCCCATAACATGATCTATGAACCTCCAATCGACACACCATCAATCGCGTATGATTCCTTGGATCGAGATGGTCTTTTCGGTATATTACACTCAAGGTTTCGGAAAAGTTTGTGTATGACCAGGTTGGTTCGAACCCGAAACCAACCGGGCCCTCGGAGCGAAAATGATTATAACTTAAGGACCAGATGTCCGATTGATGTGCCGTAAAATACGTTGGTTTTCTTTTGATGAGACAGTTCTTTTGGAATACTCTACTCGAGGCTTGGACGTAGTTGGTTTATGGCCGATTTGGATTGTACCTGAAATCCAACAGGGCCCCTGAACGGAAAAGCCAATAACTCTCCGACCGGATGTCCGTTTGATGAACCATCAGCGGCGTTGGTAATCTCGTTGAGAAACGGTTCCTTTGAGTATACCCCTTGGGAGTTTGGGGTACAGTTGAGATATGGTCGGGTTGGTTCGTACACAAAACCAACCGGGCCCCTGGATAAAAATCCTAATGACTCACAGAACGGGCGTCTAATTGACGCACCGTTTGTTGCGTTGAGACCCCTATGACGAGGCGGTCCTTTGAGATACTTCCACGTGAGATTACGTGACACTTGGAGTATCGAACAGTATCTCTTGGAGAGGATCCTCTTGGAGACGAGTATACGGAGTTCAGAGACTTTGTAGTTGGATGAGACATGATGACTGCTTGTCCGATTCGTTTCTAAGTGACTTGACTAGCTCAGTGGGGAGCACTACTGTGTTGGGGTGGCAGACCCCTAGCGGAAGAGAGCTACTGTGTTGGGGTGGTAGACCTGTGGTACTCGATAGGAGGAGTACCTCTGTAGGCTATTTGGGGGTGTGCTACTGTGTTGGGGCGGTAGACCCATGGCGGGGATCGCTACTGTGTTGGGGAGACATACTCGCGGTACTCGACAGGAGGAGTACCTCAGCAGTATAAGGTTAGTGAGTAGAACCTCAGAGTCATGACAGGACTATTGTGCTCGATAGAAGAGGATTTCTCCAGCAGTCGTGCTTTCGGCATCGTGAATGAAAATCCTGGTTTGAGCTGAGTGAATGACCTTTTTGTTTTCCTCATGATTGAGATGGGTTACTTGATAACTTAGGAATATGTATGGGAATATACCTAAGTAAAGGTTTTCTATTGAGATATTTCTTTGTGGTTTATCCTTGTTGGATTTTGTGAGACCTTGAGGGTCTCGGAGTCCCTACTGAGTATCGTTATACTCACCCCTGCACGAGCTATGCCCACACCTCGTTGTGTTGGATGCAGATAACGGACAGCGCTGACCGAGGCAGAGTGTACGAGGACTGGACAATACCCAAAGGTGGACACGTGGTGTGACGGAACACGGAGCGGGCCGATAGACATGGATTACTGAGGAGGACATTTGTACCTACCCTTCAGGTAGGAACCCGGAGGACAATCCAAGTGTTGCTTCACCATTCAGCTATTTGTCTTTTCAGTTTTACTTTCTTTTAGTTGTAGTTGTACCTTTCTATTGGGCCTGTATTTCCAGCCCCTTTGTACTTTCATCACACTTGTTATACTACTTTGTGTTTTCTTCCGCTTGTTCTCTGGTTGTGTGATTTTACGTTTTATAAAGGAAATGCCTTCCCAGTTCTAGGGAATTACGCCTTTGGTTCTAGTCTCCAGCCCCTGGCCTATAGAAGGAGGGCTTGGTCTAGTCATGATGCAGATACTAGGAGACGGGTCGTGACAAATTGGTATCAGAGGATTCAGTTCTACTTTAGAACTTAGGACTCTGATATTTTCTTTTCTATGAAGAAATAGTGTTAACCATACCGAGTGTGGTTTTAGGTTCAGGGAGTCCAGTGTTGGTGCAGCGGCCGACGTATCCATACACCAAGACCTTGAATTCTGATTTCTGACTCAGTGCACAAAAACACTGATTGCGTGTGTGTTTTCAAAAGTTTTCTTTAAGTCAGCTCAAACCAGGTCATCTCACCAGGTATAGTTTTTTGACCATGTCACATCTATTTCTTTCAGGATGTCTTCACCCAGTCAGTCAGTGCGGGTTCTGAGTACAGAGCGCGATGGTAGCCCACCAAGAAACGAGGCCATGGTGTAGGAGCCCATCACATCAGAGGCACCAACGGCACCATTACCCATTGGACTACCGTTATCACCATCCCTAGAAGCAGATAGTACACACCGCTTGAGCGTGTTTCATGAGTTCCAGCGATAGAGGCCTCCGAGGTTTCGAGGCGAGTCAGATTTTCAGACGGTTGGGTATTGGCTGGAGTTTGTAGCATGAGCTTTCCACACAGTTGGGACACCGGCTGACTTGATGGTGTACCACACTGTTATTAGCTTTTAGAAAGCAGCTGAGAGGTGGTGGATCAAGATTCTCCAGTTTTGCGATGAGACGACCTTCACCTGGGGAGACTTCGAGGGGTTTTTCAGGGTGGATTTTATACCAACGACTCTACACTCTGTGTGTGCTCAGGAGCCACTGCTCTCTCCGCTAGGATTTCCAATCATAGTGGAGTCTTCTGCAGCTGGTAGTATACATATGACACAGAAGTCCAAGAGGACTAGGACAAAAGGTGGGCGACCTCGGGATACAGGTTCGGTTGTTCAAGGCACACGAAATAGATCCAACCATATGAGGAGCAGGAAGTGTTGTGCATGCGTTAGGTAGGGTCAATTGGCTCGAGACTGTCCGACTTGTCCAGCAGATGAGCAGCAGGCAGTAGAGGAACCTACCAGACCGAGGCAGAGGAGTTGTCCGTACAGCCGGTGGTGTACGACGCTTCGATGTGTTTCCACCACTACCACCAGGAGGTCCACCCTGACCACAGGTAACGGGTAGATATGGGAGAGCACATCTTCAAGCAGCTGGAGCATATGACTATGGAGCTCCAGAAGTAGGTGGATAGAAGCGGTACTAGTTCTAGGCATGGAGGCCTTCGTTTTTTGTGCTTCTAGTTTCCATGTTGTCTTTTTTTGTGTTTTATTTGTGTCTTTGTTCTTAGAGCTACAGTAATAAAAGACACTTCTCCTTGTGATGTTTTCTTTCCTTCCTTTTTGTGTACTAAGAGGTTCTAGTTTAAACTGTTGACTTGACCCTCACTTTTGATATTCCTACTGGAGGAGACCCAGTGACCACACACTGATGCCGATAGTGTGAATCAACCCTTAGAGGCGAGATTAACGGTTGGATCTCTTGGTATTAGCATTGAGTCATTGCGATGTCGTCCATGGAATGAATGTATCATTCATGACAGGATTGACTATATTAGTCAATGGGCATGGTTCATCCAGAGGATGAGACCAGATTTCTCTTTTCGGTAATGGAAAAATCTTAGAAGCTCTTACAAATTGTAGGCAAAGAAGGGTGATCGTCGACTGAATCACCAAGTCGGCCCAATTCCTTCCAATCAGGGAGCAGGGCTTAGTAGAGAGCTTTGGACGCCTCTATGTACAATAGAACGTATGGCTTCATGGTGTGCCATCGACAATCATCCCCGATCGGGATGGTACCTTACAAAGCACTCTACGGCCGACCTTGCAGATCACCTCTGTGCTGGACTGAACTAGGGGAGTCAGTACTTTTAGGTCCATAGATGGTACAAGATATAATGGGGAAGGTGCAGATCAACCAGGAGGGGATGAAGACTGCATAGAGCAGAAAAATGCTTATGCTTATAGGAGACGGAGACCTCTGGGGTTCGAGGATGGCGACCACGTCTTCCTACGGGTCTCACCTCGACGAGTTCTAAGGAGACGTGGTTGAGGCGACAAGTAATCTATGAGGTTCATCGGACCTTTCCAGGTCCTCAGTAGTGTAGTCAAGGTGGCTTACCGCCTGTCCCTTCTACCACAGTTGCACCGGGTGCATGACGTCTTCCACATATCTCAGCTGAGGAGATACGTGCACGACCCGATCCACATCATCGATCACGGGGATCTGGAAATTGATGACGGGGCGAAGTTTGAGGAGGTCCTGGTGGAGATCAAGGATCGACAAGAGAGGGTCCTACGTGGACGGTCAATTCCTATGGTATGCATTAGCTGGCAGCACGGGAACCTCCAAGAGAGCACTTGGGAGAGGGAGGCACAAATGCTAGCTTAGTATCCCCATTTGTTTTCCTAGTGTGTGTTGTAGCTTTATGGGGATGTAAATCTATGATGTGGAAGTAATGTAAAGACTCGTAATTTTCAAGGAAATTTTCTTTATTAATTATTTGGAATTTTACGAATCTGTAGCTCTTGACGGCACATGATTCCGAGGCCCGGTGTGCCCGGAATCAATTTCTGAAGTTTTGTTCGGGTATGTTTAGTAAACATACATGTGGGTTTTTCTATCTTTTGAACCGGTGATCGGAATTGAAATCTGAGGGCACCGATGAACTCACAGTGCAGATAATTTCTTAAGAGGACCCTTACCGTGGTTGCATTTTATGCGGGTTCAAAGTTAATAATTGGTGATTTAGATTAAAAGAAATAAAATTTGTAATACACAATTTTATTATATCTATGGTAGTTATATCCTACAAGGGGAGTTAAGGGTGGAACCCAAAACCACCTAACTTCCCATGTGTGGATATTTGTGAGGTCGGGCCCACACAAGCCCCAACCTTTCACCTCCTATAACTCTCTTCAAACCCCCTTTAACTCCCTTGAATCTTTGAGCTTCCATTTAATGTGACAACTCCCCCTTATTATGAGAACTCTTAACCTCCCTCTCCCCCTCTTAAATATATTCCAACACATTTTAATTAATGAATTCAACCTCTTAATTTAATTAAGTTTTTTGAATTTTGAATGGAATGTGTGAATAAAAATAATGGCTTTGCTATTATTTTTGAGGGCTTTCGTTGTGTTGAGATGTTTGGGTGAGAGAGCTTTGGGAAATAGTGTAAGGTTTTCTTCTCACAACGAAGAACACCAACCTTCAAACGAAGAACCGTCGGGGAACGTCACTCAACGTCGTCGATCTTTGGCCTTTCTTCCTCAACACCAACGAGTTGACGTCGTCTCCCTGCGACGCCTGCAACGTCATAATCGAGGTAGGGTGGATTGCTTCAATTTTATTTGAATAAAATTGTTATTCGTTATATGTGAAACCATGTTTATCTTTGACCAATTGATAACGCCTAACACGGAGGGTGCGAGCCAAACAAAAACGGCCCGATTACCCTCCGCAGGTTGTTTTTCTGTGCTCGGATTGACGGGCGACAACGAAATGGGGCCACAATGGTGATTTAAAGTCGTGGTAGTGAAGAGCGGGTCCCTGGAGAGCCGTTGGAATAGACGGTATGCAAAACGGACCATCGGAGCGCGTCCGATGGTTCGCGGAAGGTGGCAGTGGCCAGCCACGCTAGTGCGGCGGCAGGAGGAACTGGAACGGTTTTTCTGTTCCGGAAACAGGGAGGTGCGGCATTAAGCGGTGCCAGGTGGGGGGGATGCAACCCCTACTCGGCCGCTAGCCGAACCACCGCTGCCCCCCCCCCCCCGGCCGGTCCGGGCCGGGCCGTGGCCAACCAGGCCGAACCAGGGTGGGTTGGGCAGGGTCAGACTGGGTCAGACCGGGCCTAGACCCCCCTTTTTCGGACCAGGTTCGTTTAAACGCCCATAACTTGAGCTACGGACCTCCGATCGACGCACCATCAGTTGTGTAGGATTTCTTGTATCGAGATGGTCATTTTTTTATATCACAGTAAAGGTTTCGGAAAATATTTGGTATGACCAGGTTGGTTCTAACCCGAAACCAACCAGGCCCTCAAAGCGGAAACGCTTATAACTTAAGGACCAGACGTCTGATTGACGTGATGTCAACTACATTGGTTTTATTTTGATGAGACGGTTCTTTTCTAATACTCCACTTGAGGCTTGGACACAGTTGGAGTATGGCTGGGTTGGATTGTACCTGAAATCCAACTGGGCCCCTGGAACGGAAAAGCCAATAACTCTCAGACCGGATGTCCGTTTGACGAATCGTCAGCGGCGTTGGTAATCTCGTTGAGAAATGGTACCTTTGAGTATACCCCTTGGGATTTCGGGGTACAGTTGAGATATGGTCGGGTTGGTTCGTATACGAAACCAACCGGGCCCTCGGAATAAAAAGGATAATAACTCATAGACCGTGCGTCCGATTGACACGCCATCTATTGCGTTGAGACCTTTATGAAGATGCGATCATTTGAGATACTTCCACGTGAGCTTACATGACACTTGGAGTATCGACCAGTAGCTCGCGGAGAGGATCCTCCCAGAGACGATAATATGGAGTTTGAAGACCTTGTAGCTGGCTGAGACCTGATGACTGCTTGTCCGATTCGTTTCAGAGTGACTTGACTAGCCCAGTGGGGAGCACTACTGTGTTGGGGTGGTAGACCCATGGCTGAGGAGCGCTACTGTGTTGGGGCGGCAGAGCCATGGTACTCAATAAGAGGAATACCTCTATAGGCTATTAGGGTGTGTGCTATTGTGTTGGGGCGGTAGACCCATGGTGAGGATCACTACTGTGTTGGGGAGACATACCTGCGGTACTCGACAGGAGGAGTACCTCAACAGTCTAAGGTTATTGATCAGCACCTCGAAGTTGCAATAGGACTACTGTGCTTGACAGAGGAGGATTTCTCCAGCAGTCGTGCTTTCGGCATCATGAATAAAAATCCTGGTTTGATCTGAGTCAATGACCTTTGTGTTTTCCTCTTGATTGATATGAGTTACTTGATAACTTATGTATATGTATGGGAATATACCTATGTAAAGGTTATTTATTGAGATCTTTCTTTCTGGTTTATCCTTGTTGGATTTTGTGAGACCTTGAGGATCTCGGGGTCCCTACTGAGTATCGTTATACTCACCCCTATACGGGTTATGTCCGCACCTCGTTGTGTTGGATGCAGATGACAGACATTGCTGACTGAGGCAGAGTGTATGAGGACTAGATGGTACCCAGAGGTGGACACTTGTCATGACGGCACACGGAGCGGGCCGTTAGACGCGGAGTGCTGAGGAGGACATCTGTACCTACCCTTCAGGTAGGAACCTAGAGGATGATCCAGTAGCTGCTTCACCATTCAGATGTTTGTCTTTTCAGTTGTACTTTCTTTCAGTTATAGTTGTACCTTTCTTTTGGGCTTCTATTTCCGGCCCCTTTGTACTTTAAACACACTTGTTATACTTCTTTACTTAGTTTTTTCTTCCATTTGTTCTCTGGTTGTGTGAGTTTGCGTTTTATAAAGGCCATTCCTTTCCATTTCTAGGTAATTACACCTTTGGTGCTAGTCGCTAGCCCCTGGCCTATGGAAGGTGGGCTTGGGGAAGTCACGATGCGAGCCCCAGGGGACAGGTCATGACAGAGATGATTCTAGAATATTGGGTTGATCCATATTTTATCATTGTAGTTATTCTATTTTATATTTTTTTCCCTAGAATAATTGTATTTTTAATGGGTTTATTCATATAATAATTTAATTATATTCATTAATGAAAAAATGTGTTTTGGTTTCTCTATAGCAACCCTACTTTTTCTTATATATTTATTACATCATTTTTAAAGATAAACAACATAATAGTTATACATTCTAGGGGTGAAAGGTTTATAATATTGGGGAAAATATTTTCATATATCACTATTATATAATAATAATAAACATTATTAAAATTCTTATTATTTATTCACTTAAAATCTCTCATATTCTTCTTAGTACATATGGCCACCCGAGGATATGCATCAAAGAAAAGGGTGAGCAAAAATCCCATAAAGAGGAGGAATAAGGGTTATGGCTCAATATAACTTGGGTAAACATAATCATCATCATAGAATAATAATAATAGAATCATCATTATAGTCATGAGGGAAAATTTCTATAAATTAATAGAATGTGTCGATGCATAAAAATGAAACAGCATTTCAAAGTGGTCAAATACCACACATAGTTGTAAACAAATCTAGCATCATGTTCACGCATATCATATGTGAATTATCATAATATCAATATTGTGAACAAATTTAGCATAATTTTCATAGATAATACATAATATATCATGATATACATCACATTACTCAATTAATTGGAGGAAAATATAATATCAGTCCCACCCATCACATCATGATATTTACAAAATCATATAGGCCACATAGAACATAAAATAATCATAGTCATGAAATTACCCATGAAATGGAATGGGTTTCATAAGTATTTCATAAATTATACTTTTATAGATAATTTTTTGGGTTCCCTAATTAATAATGGAGAACATATTTAGCATGAACCTCATCATTATTGAGTGAATAAGAAACAACTCAAGAGGATAAAAGATGTGTTTTGGAAATAAAAGTATTTTTGGAAAATATTTGAATTTCACTTATAAATAAAGGTGGTAACATGTATATCCAAAACATAAAAGGGAATAATATTAAAATAATATTTATGAAACATTATAGGAATATCCAAACCCAAAATTATGTGAATGAATGGTAACCCAAAAAAATGAGATGGGTTTGAGAATCCCCTAACCTTAAATCCTGATTTATTTCTTCACTTTTTCACCTCCTAAAAACTAAATATAGATTTATTAAACCGTTTATCCATAAGTGAACTATGGTCATTTTTACCACTATTTATCAATAATATTATTATTATTATATTTAATAAATTTCTTGGTTATAGGGAAGTCATTTTGATATCATGTTTTCCTTAAATATTTCTCATTTTTCTTTGATTTCACTATTTTGTTCAAAGTCATTTATAAGTAAGTATAATTAATTATATAAGCATAAAATAAATATATTTATACATTTATATATCATAAATAATTTATTATCATCAATAATATGTTTGGTGATAATAAAAATATTGGAATTACCTCATTAGTGATTAACCAACCGTTGATGGGACATTGTAGATAGAGCGGGAAAGGGAAGTTTGAAATTTATATATTCCATAATTATGATATTTACTGTAGGTTAACATCATTAATATAATGTCAAAATACTTACTAATTAATTTTATAAGATTTTATTTTGAAATTAACTGGGAAAAAGTAAAGAGAAGAAAAAAAATAAAACTTTTGACAGAAATATACTCTTTCCTTGGTGTAGCTTCTTCTATATGAAACTAAAACTCCCTTGATGATTGGAGTTTTATTACTCCATAACATCCCTATTAATTATATATAAATTTATAGGGATTATTTAGGAAAGAAATTTGGATTTTAAAATTGAGTTAGGACTGGTTTTTCAAGCAAAGGGAGAAGGGTTATTTATAATTGGGGAGAGGGGTATTTTTAGAATAAATTATTATATCAAAGTAAAATCTTTTAATAGTGAATTTTTTAGAATATAAATAATATTTAAATATAAAATAATTTTTTTAGGACTATAAACACCATTATAATTCTAATTCAGTTAGTTTATTAAAAATGAATGAGGGAAAATTTGTTATTTTAAGGGAACACTTTTGACTTTAGCTTTTTGAAAAACCTTATAAGGTTTATAAACTAAATATATTATATTTAAATGAATAATTTATGAAATTAAATATATTTTTTCCAAACCTCAAGTTCTAAAAATTATTTAGTCAATATTACATCTTGAATGTTGTAATTTAATATACATCGGTTACAGGAAGAACTAAATTTTTACTATTCACATGAAAATTGAAGTATATCAGAAAATTTCCAAAAAAAATAAAATTGGATAATTTTGACATGGTGATTTAATAAATGGTAATAATTTTATCAAGATCAATTTCTAATATTTTTAATTTTAATTTTGAATATAAATAAATTATGATTATTATGAAATATTTTAAAATATAATTTACTAAAAATGTGATTATATTTTATTTGAGTTTTTTATCATGATATTTATTTTTTGGAATTATAATATTTATATGTACTTCAATTAATCATGATAAATATTATTTATATCACAATTTACTATTTTGAACTTAAATTATTATTCCAACATTCGTATTACTATTTCAATGGTCACGTTGCAATTCCAACGATCTCATTATCTCTTATAAATACCACTTCATTATTTATCTAAATATTCACTACAATTACTTCAAAGGTTGTATATTTTCATTTTCAAATATTTTTTTTATTTTACTAATATTTCATTTCTTTTTTATAGCGTTTTTCATGGGAGGTATGATTATAGCATATTGGGGTTTTCCATATTTTCCCATTATATTTTTATATTTTCTATTTTACCCACTTATAATAATTAGTATTTTAATTTTTTTATTAGTTTATGAATGTAAAAAAATAATTAATGAAATAATGTTTTGAATGTGTATAATATTTTATGATATAATATAATACACATTCATTTGAAGAAATAAATATCATTTATAAACTATGGGTTATTACATCTTCCCCCCTTTAGAAATTTCTTCCCAGAAATTTCAACTCAAATTCTCATTTGAGAATATGTGAGGAAAAATCTATTTAATTTTTTCCTATGGATCTCGTATCGACTCTTCAAACTTATGGTTCCTCTGCAACAATTTGACCATGTGACTTCTCTTGTTGTATAGAACATTTTCTCTATGGTTCAACATCTCCGTTGGTTACTCCTCATAAGAGAGTTCATTCTCGTGTTGTACCCCCTCCGTATTCTGTACATGTTTGGGGTCGGGTATGTACTTACATGGGAGATATATGTGTAAAATTTCATTAACTTGATCCATATTTTATGGAAGTTAAATTAGATAGGCCTCTGGTCCTATGCGATCAAGGATCTCAAATGAGCCATTGTACCGAGGGCTAAACATCCCCTTCATTCAAAATCGAATGACTCTCTTCCATGGAGATATTTGAAGGAAAATTTTGTATCTAACTATAAACTAAAATTCAATTAAAAATTTTCTAGCACATTTTTTTTTGACTTTCAGAAGATTTTATATGTTGTTGGATGGCCTGAATCTTATATGTTATCTCTTATACAAGATTAGGTCCAAGTAGCTTTCATTCTCAAATTTCACCCAACAAGCTAAAGTTCTACATCTCTTCACATATATATATTCATGCAGAGCCATTTGAATACTTGATTAGAAGATATTTTTGTATCATAACTTGAATAATGAAATATTTTTATCCCATCCATCTTTAAATTCCATGGAGAAACCACTTAGCATTCCCTCAAGTGTCTAAATGGTACATTCAGATTGGCCATCAGTTTAGGGGTGATAGGTCATAAAAAATTCAATTTTTTATTCAAATAATGTTAAATACTTCTCTAAAATTTAGAAGAAAACCTTGGGTCACCATTAGAGAGGATTGAAAGTGCACCCCATGTATCCTCACCACTACATTTATGTATATCTTGAATTTTTTTTTCAAGAAAGGAATCTTACTGAATAGTGATGAAGTGGGTCGTATTGGTGAGTTAATCCACTAAAACCCATACTACATTACTTCATTTGGACATATCCAGGATAACATTAACCAATTCTATGGTGACATTCTCCCATTTCTACATGGGTATATACAATGGTTTCATTATCCCTTTGTAATTATATCACTCTGATGTAACTTGTTGATATGCCAAGTAACTTGAGATATAATCTACAATCTTATTATTCATGTTTCCCACCAAAAGTGTTCTCTACAATAATGATACATCTTGTTACCTCCAGGATGGATAAAGAAATATGATCGATTCACATTATCAAGTAGTGCATTTGTTATCTTAGGTGATTAAGCCACACAAATCCTAGTTCCAAATCAATTGACGCCATGTTGTTCCATGTGGAACTCATATAGATTCCCTTAATTTACTACTTTCACCATCTTTTGAATCTCCAAATCATACCTTCATTTCTTATTGATCATATATTGGAAAGCCTTTTTGGAAATCATTTGGGAAAGGTATCATGTATTCCCTGCTATTATGATTTCCAGATCCATCCTTTGTATATCCATGAAGATGGGATCTTTCTCAATCTGTATCATGGATAAAGTATCAGGTTCTTTTCTCCTAGTATCATAATATACCTTTCACACCTTTCTAATATGGTAGTTAAAAGAGTAATCATAGATCCTGATTTTCTCTAAATGTCTTCTTTGATTCATTTTTAGCTCCTTCTATATGAATATATACATTAGACTCTTAAGACCAGTATATATGTCACACATATCACAATAGAGATAGTTCCATCAATTCTTCAAGGAAAAGATCACTGTTTATAACTCTAGATCATGCATCATTGAGTTTTTCTCATGGACTTTTAACTTTAATGAGGCATAGTATATCACTTTATCATTTTTCATGAGCACAAAACCCAAGAATTTCTTCAAATCATATTTGTATATCACAAAACATTATCAACTTGTTGGTAGTGTGAGTATAGGTGAAGTGATTATCATATTATTTATCTCCTTAATTCTTTCCCTAGATTCTTCCATACATACATATTTTACCCCTTTCTATTTTAACATAGTTAGTGGTCTAGACAATCATGGGAAATGTCTCACAAAAAGTCAATAGTACCCTGTTAAGTCAAGAAAACTATAGATTTTTATGACACTAGTGGGTATTTTCCATTCCCCAATTACCATTTACTTTTAAGGGTCTATATAAATTTCCTCAAGTGCGATTATGTTCCCCGCTAATGTGACTTGGTGAATAAAAAATTCACACTTTCCAAACTTGAATACATTTTCTTCTTCCTTAACATTTACATTACATTCTACAGATTCCCTTAATGTTCCTCCTTACTCTTGGAGTAAATGAGAATATTATCAGTAAAGACTACTAAAATAATTTCAATGTAGTATCTAAAGACTCCATTCACCAAATACATGAATATTGCATGGGCATTGGTAAGTCCGAAGTAAATCACTATGAAGTCAAAGTGCCCATACCTTTTATGGAAATAAGTTTTCTGAATATATTTCTTCTTCACCTCTATTTTATGACTTCTAGAATGAATATCACCTTTTATATGTACTAATATCATCATATATGATCGAATAAGATAGAAATTCTTGATAGAGGATACTTTTTCTTTATGGTGATCTTGTTGAGATCCTGATAATCGATACACAACTGCATTAATCTATCTTTATTCTTGATAAAGAGCACTAGTGTACCCCAAAGTAATGCACTAGGTTGTATGAACTCTTTATCCAAAGGATCTGGATGTTTCTTCTTTAATTACTCCAATTTGATTAGGTCCATCCTATAGGGTCATTTAGAGATAGGATTGGCTCAGGGTATGAGGTCTATTGATAACTATACCTCACAATCTGGGGAAACTCTAGGTAACTCATTAGGAAGTACATCAGGGTATTACCTCACAACAATAATTTACTACAGGTTGATACCTTCCTTTGACTGAACCATTTAGTTGAGGTATGCTTCCTTAAAAGGCATCGACACCCACACCATTGAGAGGTTTTCCAAAGTTAATTCATGATCATCCATGAATTTTTAGAGGATCATGGAATGGTTTAGAATAAGAAAATATATTTTCTTTTCCTAAGAGTTTGTGTGTGATATATATAATAAGATCTAGTCCATGAATAGTATAGATTCGAATTTCACTAAAGGAAGGATTATGATATTCACAAGAAGAATCTTCCCACATACACTAATAGGATAATAGTCCAACACTTGGGTTACAATGATCTAACCACTAGGTGTCAGATATATCTACTACAATGTTTTATGGCTTTGATTCAATAGTTCTAGAAAACATGAAATATATAATGGAATTCTTAGAACCAAAATCAAATAAAACTTTTTTCCATTCTTGAGTGAATATGAACTATACCTTGTACGAATTTATTTTCACACTCCACCTCAAAAGTAGTGATGGGATAATCTTTCCCTTGATCCTTTAGCTTTGGTAGTTGCTGATGATAATTACCCTCAAGGACTTGTAGTTTAGTGCACTAGATTGTATAGTTAACTTTCTCTATATAGTTGAATCATTGAACCATCAGTGGTGCATTAAGGGGTTCCTTCCTTTTATCTATCATGTTTCAAGCTTATTCATGTCTCTTATTCATTCATAATCCTGGTGACATTCTCTCCCATGATTGAAGAATTTACCCATCCCTTTGAGGTTGATCCCATGATGTTTGTTACTACATTTTTTACATGTGTGTCGTTGAATCCTCTTTCATCCTTTGTTATTTGATGCACCAATTTAAAACTCCATTATTCTCTTTTTATCCCCATGTGCAAAGGACCAATATCTAAACTCCATCTCTAATTTGAGAGCATATCAAACCACTTCTTCATAACTCCAAAAGTATTGGATAGTTATATCCATTCTAAGGTGTAGTTTTAGACCACTGTTTCCCTCGGAATCCAGGGATGACCGCCTTGATGGGAGGTTCAAACATTTTGATTGGTTTCTAACGGGTTTGTTCGTAGAACAGGAAACATCCAATGATTCCACATCCATTCGGTCCTACTTTCCAAAGTTAGGTGCTCATTAGTTTGTGGACTGTGGAGTCTTAGGAATTTGCATTGGTCGAGAGGATGGGATGTTGGACTCATCACACCTTTTTTAGGGGAATTATTGTCTACTCCAGGACTCTCTTTATAGATCAAAGTTATGTTCGTGAATCCTTATTAAATTACCAAGTATAAAATGAGCTTTCCTTCAGATATGTCAATCAATGATTAAATATTTAGGAAATTTAGAGAATCTTTTGTATGTATTCGAGATTCTTCATCGATAGAGAATCATCTATATTTATTAGAGATTCTTGGTCAATGGTACCCTTCGACACATTTATACAGAATTCTCTTGGTCATTATGATGACCATGCTGGTTTTAAAGCCACTCAGTGGAGCACATAAAGTTTATTGTCATTCAGAAGGACATGGATTATTTTAGAGTTGGGATCAAACCCGTAGACAGGCTACCTACGTATAATTTGTTTAGAAAAGGAATCAGAACCCACGTAGTTCGAGTAAGGGAGTATGATGTTTATAATTGATGGCTCAAATAAGGATGTCACAATTACTTTTACACTCTAAGCTCATGTGAGTCATGCTCGGTGTGAGAAACAAGAGGTATTGGTAAAAATTAAACAATTGTTCCATGAAAGATGAAATCATAAGAAATAATGTGGGGCTTATGTATGTATGACTGCCCAGATAAATAAAGGTTAGGATTTACTTTAGGGAAGAAATCTAGGAACAGGGTCCATAAAGGTATATGTGCTTCATGGAGATTTTGAATACTCTAACTTGGAGCTTACTCCTGAAAATGAGGACCAAATTAGGAGACAACTTATGATTGTGTTTTACTCCTGAAAAGTAATCCCAAATGAAAGTTAAATTAGGACTTGTTAAGAGAAATTAAGACTGGGGATTATTCCTGAAAAGGAGGCCCTCGTTAAGGGAATTAAGGTTTGGGGCTTACTCCTGAGGAGGATTCCCAAATTAGGGTACTGGGGCTTACTCCTAAGGAGGATGCCCAGATTTGGGAACTTTAAGAATTGGGGCTTACTCCTAAGGAGGATGCCCATGTTTGAGACTAGGGCTTACTCCTGAAAAGGAAGCCCAGGTTAGGGGATCTAGGGCTTACTCCTAAGAGGATGCCCAAATTAGAGGACTTATGACTGGGGATTATTCCTGAAAAGGAGACCCAGGTTAAGGATTCTTTCATCTTAAAGGATGAGGTTGAATGAATGAAACCACAATCTTTAGTGATATAAAGATGTGTAAATCACTAGGTTTTGAGAGATATTCCACAGAATTCCTTTCAGGTAAGGAAGTCAAATCAAGAAATCATGCCATAAATGGCTTTGAAGAGTGTCTTGAAGACTGAATCTTGAATAGGAAAGGTGTAATGGCTTAAGAGGGGTGAAATGGGCAAGAAAGGCACCCAAAAAGGTAGGGGCACGCAAGTCCTGGAAGGCGTGCAGGTACTGCGTGGGTGCACAAGTCCTGGTCACGCAGGTATACGCCTGCGCGACACATGGTGTACTTGCACGATGGTCAACCAACAGGGTAATACTTGAGTGAATCTTCATTAAAGCCTTCAGAATCATCTTGAGGTTCTTCCAGAAGAAGGGCGCGCAAGATCTATTGAAGAAGTAATGCGGCGCGCAAGTGTGGCCCTTTTCCCTTAAGGGATGGCCACTCAGGTGCGCAAGTGTTGATGAGTTTAAACACTTAGGCCTTCCTCCCCCTCTTTAGATCTTCCGCTCTAGGTAATAAATTACCTTAGAAGTGTTTCAGAAGCTTTTAGAAGAGACTAGGGCACCGGGATCTCAAATATGAGTTTCTGGAAAAAATCCTCCCTGAAATAAGGGGCCCACAGGGTCTATTTATAAGCAGGAGAAGACCCCGGGTGGTTACCACTTAGGTCGCGCAAGTCACTTGCGTGACCATAATGCGTCGCGCAAGTGGACTTGCGCCACTATGGGGAAACTTGCGTGACTTATGGGCAATCTTCTCCTTGTTCATCCCTTTGTCTATTTTTTGATATTTTCTTCAAATGATGAATCAATTTGTTCTAAGTCATTTCCCTTTTCCGATTTTTAGATTCTGTGATGAAAGGAGCATCAACAGAAGTCCCCCCTCAGAGTTGGATCCGAAAGAAATGAGGATTTTACTCTGAGGAAATCGAAGACATCCAAAGGAAAGGTTGCGCGCAAGTCTTGATGGCGCAGAGGGTGGCGCGCAAGTGTGCATCACGCAGGGCCTAGGCGCACTGGGTGTAGGCATGCAGATATGGCCCTTGATCGCACAGGGTACGGCGCACAGGGTATCGGTCATGTCTATAAATAGAGGGCCTCACTTCCGTACAAGCAAATGGTTTTGTGGATTTCAAACATTCGAGCTCTCGTCACGCAGGTCACCTTAGCCGCACAGGTTGCTCTGTTTTCCGATGTTTCTTTGCTGTCGCACTGCTGTATAGGTATTTATACTTGCTCGGTTTACACTTGCGCGTCAAAAACTAGCGCGGAACACGAACACTTGTGCGTCAAGTTTAGACTTGCGCACCTTAATGCCTTAGCCATTTTTTCGAATTCTTTCACCAATTTTATGAAAAATAAACACATTTAAGAGTTAGTTTATTCAACTTTTGTGCAGATTCAATGGCTCCCAAGGGAATTAAAATGGCTGATGAACTGGCTAGAAAGCGGATTGATGACATGATGAACATCATTGGCCATGATTACTATGATATCTGCGACAACACTCTCCCATATTTGGCTAAGTACTTTAAGAAACATCATCTTAATTTCCCACAGAGCATATACCTGCCTTTATATGGTCATGGTCATCTGCAAGGATTCAATGTTCCAGATGCAAAGAACTATACACCTGAAATGCAGCTGCACTACTACTCCTTCATTTCGGTTATGATGTGCATTAAGAGAAACAACAATGGTGTGAACTTTCAAATTCTTCCTCCATGTCATTTCCTTGCAGATATGAAAATGGCAAACCCATGGGCTGAAATGTTTTCCACTGCCAGTTGGTGGAGAGAAGACAAACATGGTATTAGAGCAATATCTAAAAAGAGTACTCTCTCCAAATGGCTCTTTACTTCCAATGCTCCATTCTCAAATCCATGTATCCATCTTCCACATCTCTTGGACAGAAACAGAGTCACCGTTTGATCAGTAGAAAATTTTCTCAAACCGCACTCAAGAACATCCTTTTACAATTGTTCCAAGAAGAGCTGGTATCACTGCATCTATTATTGTATCCAGTTGAATGAATGAATTCCAGGTGGTTGCTGATGAAGCTCGGGATGTCGTAAATCAAATGAAGAGTTATGTTGAAAGCCTCTTGTAATTATTGAAAAAGAGAAGATACTCCAATATGTGGATGTCCTTCTATCTCATGTGCATCAATGAAAAACACTTTCACCTTCACTCATTTTTACCTACATTCTCTTTTTCTACATGCTTTAGATTTTACCTAAGCCAATGGGCCTAGTAAGCATAGTTTTATTTTTACTAGGATTAATGTAAATAACCCTACAAACTTCGAACCTTTTAATTTCTCAATGTTACCTAAATCATACAAAAAAATGTATGTTTAGTGAGCTAGGAACTTGACTTTTATTTAGAGTTCCCCTATTATTTGTGGGAAGTTTAAATTCATGCACGTCGGACATAAAAAAGGCTAATGTTTAAGGTCGAAATAGCTTTGACCGAAATGGATTAGAATTGACTCAATTCCTTGAAAATTCATCTGAAAACATATTACCATACTCAAGTATGAGGTAAAATATGTAAGTTATGACTTAAGAATATTCGAATCTGAGAAATGATATGAAAAAGAGCTAAAGGGAATTAGAAGAAGTAGTTTCCAAGAATGAAGTTACCATTATTTAACAAACCTGTTAGGGGGTTGAATTATGTAGGGCCACCTAAGGGAATTGGCTACATAGTTAAATAAAATAGTATCTTTTGGCTAACAAGTCTGTTATGTAGACTGTTTATGCAAGGCCACCTATGGGCACGTGCTGCATAGTCTGGAAGAAGAACTCCCAGAAATTTACTTTCCTAGTGATAAAATCCAGTGAAAGTTTATGGAGATTCAAATATCCCAAAGTATAGAGTTTACTGTATGGAAAGAGGTACTTGAATATGGAGAAAATATTTCCAAAAAAAATTATCAAAGAACTAGATGAATATCACTCCTATGAAGGTCTGACCCAAACGTAGGGAAGGAGAATATAAACCATAGACTTGAATACTTTCAGATCATGAAAAATGATATGGGACAAATATGTTAAGGATGGATATTTTTGCGGATCCCTACATACTGTCATTTAATACAAATAAGGACAAAAGAGGCATTATTCCCAAGAATGAATTTACCACTATCCGAAAAACCCGTTAGGGGGTTGAATTATGCAGGGCCACCTAAGGGCATTGGCTGCATAGTCAAATAATAGTATCTTTTGGCTAACAAGTCTGTTATGTAGACTGTTTATGCAAGGCCGCTTATGGGAACGTGCTGCATAGTCAGACAAAAGAACTCTCGAAATTTTGACATTTTTGTGAATAGAAGTCATGAAAAGGGTTATGAGGATATGAAAAATATTTAAGGTTAGTATTATGACACATAAATATGGGTATTGTTCAATCTATACAGAGATACATAGATCAATGCTAACCATAATTATGTTGTGGCTGGGTCCTGAATTGAAATGTTGGACTTCACTACATATCCCATAAGGATGAGAATCAAGCCATACGTAGTTCTTACACTACAATTTAACGTCGTGTGGGACAAAAGGATTAGAGATCTTAGTTTAGGGTCATAGAGCTTGGACCATTGTAAGAAATACACAGTGTGTGTTTTCATGGGGACTTTTCAGCCAAGGGACTGAAAGTGGAATTTGGGGTTAGGCCCAAAGACTTGGGGTTAGATTCGAGAGACACTCGAACATTCCTATGTATCCCATAAGGATGGGAATCAAGCCCACATATTTCTAGAAATACCCTCTGTACAAATTTGGTTCGTACATGTGAAGGGTGAAAGGGGACTTTAGTGCAATGATGGTTTAACCCAAGATAAAAGGTTCGGGAATTTCCATGTATGCATGTAGTCTTTGAAATGAAACATGATTAAAAAATCATTGAAAATAATGGTTCCCTCTCAGGTGAGGGTATCAAAGAAATTTGTAGTTTATTATCATACTGGACAAAAGTGTTGTATATTTTAATGTCATATAACAAGGATGAAAGTGAACCAATGTAGAGATATTGATTCTAAGGGTGGTTTCACGAATTATCATCATATGAGATGGAGATGAACCGACATGAAGAGATTGGTTTTGGGATTGAACCTTGGGAGGTTGCCTACATACCCAGCCTAGAAGGCAAGGATCAAAGTCAGTGTAGTTCAATTAAAGAATGAATTAATGATCAAGTTGTTATTGGGGACAATGATCTAAAAAATGATGTTAGGACTTACACATGGTTAGTGGCCCAGAGAGAGTGTTATGGTTGAGGTTTGCTCTTAGCTCACGTGAGTCATACTCAGTGTGAGAAACAAGAGGTAACAAAAACCTTAACGATGCATAGTTTAATGTCATGTAGGACATATAAAGGGACTATGCAGTTTAAAGTCTTGTATTTAGGACTATTGGTGCTGCACAGTTTAGTGTCATGTAGCAGAGATAAAATACAGTTTAATGTCATGTAGGATGAAAAGGGGGGACTGTGCAGTTTAATGTCATGCAGTAAGGAAAAAAGAGTGCACCATTTTAACGTCATGTTGGATGCATTAGGGACTTTTTCACAGTTTAACGTCATGTTAGACAAAAAATGGACGATACAGTTTAGCGTCATGTTGGACGAAAGTGCGAATAGTTTAAGGTCATAAGAATGGACCCTGGATGGTGCAGTTTAATGTCATACTGGATGGTGGTGTGGTTTAAGGTCATACAGGACCTTTGATGATTATGTAGTTTAATGTCTTTCCTAACGTAAGGGACTTTTATATAGTTTAGCATCATGTAGTTAGGATGTCACAGTTTAATGTCTTGCTAGACGTAAGGGACTTGCAAATAGTTTAGGGTCATATGCATGGACTGTTGATGATGCAGTTTAAGGTCATACAGGACCTAGTTGCAGTTTAAGGTCATACTGGACCATTTAGGGAACTTTTTCATAGTTTAACGTCGTGTGGGATGAAAGTACAAATACTTTAAGGTCATATGTATGGACCGTTGCTGTATAGTTTAACGTCATATAGCAAGGACGAATAAGGTGACACAGTTTAACGTCATGTTGGATGTATGTGCAAATAGTTTAGGGTCATATGCTTGGACCGTTGTTGTATAGTTTTAACGTCATATAGCAAGGACGAATAAGGTGACACAGTTTAAAGTCATGTTGGACATATGTGCAAATAGTTTAGGGTCATATTCTTGGACCGTTGCTGTATAGTTTTAACGTCATATAGCAAGGACGAATAAGGTGACACAGTTTAACGTCATGTTGGACGTATGTACAAATAGTTTAGGGTCATATTCTTGGACCGTTGCTGTATATTTTTAACGTCATATAGAAAGGATGAATAAGGTGACACAGCTTAACATCATGTTGGACGTATGTGCAAATAGTTTAGGGTTATATGCTTGGACCGTTGCTGTATAGTTTTAACGTCATATAGCAAGGACGAATAAGGTGACATAGTTTAACATCATGTTGGACGTATGTGCAAATAGTTTAGGGTCATATGCTTGGACCGTTGCTATATAGTTTTAACGTCATATAGCAAGGACAAATAAGGTGACACAGTTTAATGTCATGTTGGACATATGTGCAAATAGTTTAGGGTCATATGCTTGGACCGTTGCTGTATAGTTTTAACGTCATATAGCAAGGAAGAATAAGGTGACACAGTTTAACGTCATGTTGAACGTATGTGCAAATAGTTTAGGGTCATATTCTTGGACCGTTGCTGTATAGTTTTAACGTCATATAGCAAGGACGAATAATGTGACATATTTTAACGTCATGTTGAACATATGTGCAAATAGTTTAGGGTCATATGCTTGGACCGTTTCTGTATAGTTTTAACGTCATATAGAAAGGACGAAAGTACAAATAGTTTAAGGTCATATGTATGGACCGTTGCTGTATAGTTTAATGTCATATAGAATGGAAGAATAAGGTACTTTGAAGTTTATACAAAATACTTCTTCAAAAATCTAGCATTGGTTGGAGTAGTGATGAGTTCTCCATCCATTGAGATTAATGAATAAGCTACATTGGAGTAGACCCTATGTATTGAATAAGGTCCTTCCCATTTTGGCTCAAGCTTGGGAGGTTTCTTTCCTGGTATCATTGGAGTTCTGAGAACTAATACCAATTCTCCCTGAGTGAATGAATGAAGATGAACTTTTTTTGTTAAAATCTCATGCTATTCGATTCTGATAGACTTCCAAGTGGTGAAAAGTGAATAATCTTTTCTCATCTAACCGTTCCAATTCATTCAATTGCTTTTGAGATTTTTCATCTGTAGATGATTGATCACAAATGGAAACTCTAAGCGAGGGTAGTTGAACTTCAATGGGAAAGATGGCTTCCATTCCATATACCAATGAATATGTAGTTGACCGAGTTGCAGTGCGGGTGGTAGTCCGATAAGCCCATAAAGCATGAAAGAGTTTATCAGGCCATGACTTATTATCTTTATCCACCATCTTTTGCAGTATATTTGAAAGAGTCTTGTTAAAGGCTTCTATCTGTCAGTTGGCCGCTGCATGATACCAAGATGAATGGTTGGATTTGATGTTGTATTCTTGATACAACTTCTTCATCTCGGATGAACAGAAATTGGTTCCATTGTCCGTCAATATGGTATGAGGGACACCAAATTTGGTAATGATGTTACACTTGATGAAGCTAACAATGCATTTAGAACTAACTTCATTGAAAGGTATTGCCTCTATCCATTTGGAAAATAAGTTAGTAGCAGTAAGAATATACTTAAATTGCTTGGCCATAGCCGAAGGGTAAGGTCCCACCACTTCCATTCCCCATGTGGAAAATGGCCATGAGTATTTAGCCGTATGAAGAAACTCTGGAGGATGATGAATAAAGTTGGCATGTACTTGGCATGAATGAAACTTATTTTTGAAATCGACACAATCTTGTATCATTGAAAGCCAAAAGTATCCAAGCCTTCGAATCTGATCAGACAGTCTATGTCCAGACAGGTGGGCACCACAGACTCCTGCATGCACTTCTTTCATGACAGCCATTGTCTCTTCACCATCAATGCATCTAAAGAGAAATCCATCAAAACCACATTTGTAGAGAATTTTCTCTAGGTGATCTCGACTATCATAAAGAGTAAAATTAACCACATGTCACCGGATTTGTTCTTTCTCAGCTCTATCAGGTGGAAGTGTCCCATTTTGAAGGTATTCCCTGATAGGTGACATCCATCCTGTAGAATGACCATACGGTTCAGGAATGGGAGAAATTTCATTAATTTCCTCTGTTCTAATTTGAACATAAGGTGAAATTGCAGGACGGTGTACAATACTGATGGTTGTCTCATCCTGATTTGGATCTGCCAGAGCTGTGGCTATATTAGCCAATGCATCAACTTGAGTATTTTGTGATCTTGGGAGATAAGAAAATGTCGGTTCCAAAGGGAATTCCAACATTAACTCTATGACGTAATCATACAAAGTTATTAGTTCTTATTTTCTGATGGCATAATCCCCATTAACTTGTTTTATTACCAGGTCTGAATCACCTTACACCTTTAAGTGATTCACTTGTGGTTGAAGTGATAATTCCAAACCTATGATGAGAGCTTGGTATTCTGCTTCATTATTGGTACCACCTTCCCACAATAAGAAGTAATAAGGTAACACTGCCTTTTCTGGGGAAATGAGCATAATTCCTAAGCCAACTTTATTGAATTTAGGATTTTCCATTTTCCTCCCTGTTGGACTTCTGGAAACACCATCAAAATACATTTCACATGCCTGAGGACTTTCTTGAATAGAGAAGACTTCCTCATCAGGGAGTTAAATATCTGAAGATGTGTCTTCCACTGAAGGGTGTTCAACTAGGAAATCAGCTAGAGCTTGTCCCTTTATCGCCTTTGGAGACACATACTAAATGTCAAATTGCTGCAAAATAACTGCCCACCTTGCCAGACGTCCTGTGAGCATTGGACGACTTAGGATAAATTTGAGCGGGTTATTGCGAGATACCAATTGGACCTCGTGATGTTGCAGGTAGTTTCTCAACTTCTAAACTGCAAAGATTAACTCCAGGCAGCACTTCTCAATACTTGAATACCGGGTTTCTGCTTCAAGCATGGTTCGAATGAGATAGTAGAGACTGTTTTCATTCCCAGCATCATTCTTTTGAGCAATAAAGGCACCCAATGATCGCTCTAGAGTTGTCACATAGAGGATAAGTGGTCCTCATTTAACAGGTGGCATGAGTACCGGTGGACTCAAGAGGTATTTCTTGAGAATATCGAATGCTTCTTGACATTCTTCAGTCCACTGGTAAGTGACTCCCTTCTTCATCAATTTGGTGAAGGGTAAACTTTTTCCTGCTAAATTGGCGATGAAACGCCGAATATAGGATAAGTCTCCTTGAAGTCCTCTAAATTCTTTCAAATTTTGAGGAGGTGACATACCAAGGATTGACTTGGTCTTCTCAGGATCGACTTCAATACCATGATGGCGTACAACAAAGCCGAGAAATTTTCCTGAGGTTACCCCAAAAGCACATTTTAAGGGGTTTATATTCAAATTATGTTGTTGAAGATTGTAGAATATGACTTCCAAATCAGCCAAGTGATTAGAACGTTACTTGGATTTAACTACCAAATCATCTACATAGCATTCAACAAACTTCCCTAATAAGGGTTTGAAGATACGATGCATGGCACGCAGATAAGTTGCACCTGCATTCTTTAAGACAAAGGGAATTACCCGGTAGCAAAACACACCCTGAGGGGCTCTGAAGGCTATAGATTCCTCGTCTTCTAGGGTCATTCAGATCTGATTATATCCAGAATATCCATCCATGAAGGAAAGTGCTTCATAGACAGCTGTTGCATGAATTAGAAGTTCTGTAATCGGAACTGGGAAATCATCCTTAAGACAATGCCGATTAAGATCTCTAAAATCGATGCAAACTCTAATTTGTCCATTATTTTTCATTACAGGGACAATATTAGCCAACCATTTGGGATATTGAACTTCTCTAACGAAGTTAGCTTTGATAATATTATCCACTTCAGCTTCAATTTTGGAAGCATAAGTTGGGTGTGTTCTTCTCGCGGCTTGCTTAAATACTCGATGTTCTTCTGGTAAACCCAAATGATTAGTAGAAACATTAGGATCAAGACCGGGAATTTATGTCTATTTCTAGGCAAATATATCTTTATTTTTCTTTAGAAAAGAAATATACATCTCTTGATCTTCAAGAGTCATGGCCGCACTGATTAAAGTGGGGCATGGATCTCCTTTTGTACCCAGATTTATTTCTCTGAGTTCATCCATAGTGGTAGAGATACCCTCTTCAAATGTTGGAGGAGCATCTCTGAGATCTTCCTCTTCTTCTTAATCATGTGTTATTTCTTCTGTTTCTACTTGCATAGTAGATGATAAAGTAGAATTCTCATGATCTGAAGAGATGTCAAAATTTTTATATTTTGAAGAAGAAGCTTCCATTTCCAACCCGATTGATGATGAAGGGTCTTCTTTGGGTAATAAAGAGGAGATGGTGGATTGAGAATCGATATCATTGTTCACCTCCGATGTTGCTATAACTTCTTCTGGCCTAATTGGCGAAGCATAGACTTGTTGGATTTCAGCAGATGAAATGAAGACGTCACCATTTGTGCTTTCATCACTGCTTGGTAGATTACCAATTTCTCCCATGTTGTCTGGCTCGATTGTCGTAATTGACATTATGGATCATTCCATAAGAGTATTTTGATTTGGGTCTATCTTGTCAATTTGACTGATAGGCAACACATAATCTGTACTCACATGTGTAAATGGATTTACTAGAATTTTTTCCAAACCATATGGAGCATTAACTTTGGTAATCTCCTTTGTTATGGATTTCTCCTTTTTCTTCCTGTGATAGAATTCCGCCTCAATGTATTGAGACTCACATGTCTTGAACGGGGCCTTATCACCATACAATGTCTCAACTTGACCACCGAAACAATATTTGAGACATTTATGGTATGATGAAGGGATAGCCACATGTTGATGTAGCCAGGGTCTTCCAAGAAAAATGTTGAAGGCTGATTCTTGATCAACAACCATGAAATCTGAATTGGATACAAGATCTCCAAACTGAGTTCTGAGTGTAACTTCACCCAGTGGTTATTGTTCATTTTTATCATATCCCTGTAGCATCATGGTGGAAGGAGATAAATCAGATTTTGTGAGGCCCAATCAACGAAGTGTACGAATGGGCATGAGGTTGACTCATGAACCATTGTCAATGAAATCTCTTCGAAAATTCACGCCATTGACCTTGCCAAACAAGTACAAAGGTCTAATATGTCCATGCACAACATCATCTTCATCTTCATCAGTAAAGGATATTATTGCATGGAATTCTGTAGGATTATTCTCTATGTGATAGACTTCAGCTGCAGCAATTTCAGTTTCAAACTCTTGAGGACTTGACAAAGCCTCGATGAGTGCTTCCCGAAGATCTTTTAACATATTCAGAGCATCCAGAATTGATAACTTGGCTGGTACTTGGGATAAGTGTTTCAATATATCATACTTTTGACCCAGAGGTCTTCGTTTCCCAATAGGAACATGTGGTTTAGTAGGTACCTTGGAAGTAGATGCTTTGGAAGTTGATGCATCTTGTATTGGGATAGGAGTTGGCAATATTCCTGGTTTTGGAAGATTAGACCGATTAGATCCATTTACTTGTTGAGAGGAAGAAGATGGAACCTTCAACCGGTCTTCCAAAATAACTACGCTAGGACTGAATTTTCTATTGGTAGAAGAACTTGCTTGTTCTTGCTGAGCTCGCTGAAGGGCTCTACCACGAGTTCACGCTGCTTACACAGTTCTAGTAGGGGTAGAATTGGAATAGTGGCTTCTGAAAGATCCACGTCTTCCACTGTATCCTGAGCCCCTAGAACATCCTCTGATTCCTCTGTTTGATACAGGGAATTCAAGCTCATTGAAATTGAAACTGCGACTGGCATATGGATCTGTTAATTGAATCATATTAACATAGCCAAAGATTAACTCTTCATCTGATGAAGACTCTGCCTGATTAGGCTGCTTAGGCTTTGCCGTTTGGTGGGGCGGTGCCCGTGGCTTTGAAGTAGATGGCATGAAATCCTCCAAAGTCAAAGGCAACTTAGGCTTTGACACATACTCATCTTCTTCTGATTCTTTTTCTTTCTTTGAATCGTGTCGTTTCTTTGAGGACTTTACCTCTGACGAAGAGGGTTTTTCCGTAACATTCATGGCAGAAGACACAATTAGTTTCTTTAATTGTGTTTGCAAAATAGCATGAGTTCGATTGATTGTCTTTCTAAACATACAATAATCATACTTTTGTGCATTTTTGCTTTTGACTTCCTGCCATTCATCTTCCTCCTCTGGAACTATAGCAGTGAAACATGCAACTTGGGCTGAGGAGCCTTCCAATGTGACTTGTCCTAAGTCGACCATCTTTTGCAGGAGATCTTTGAAGATAAAACACTCCTGGATGGGATGCCCCAACATTTGATGAAAAGGGAAATAATTGGGACGGTCTTCATCTCCTTTATTGTTTGACCTCTTGGGTATTGGCAATCGAACCAAATTGTTTTCCAGAGCCGAAATGAAATAACCAGGAAATTGTTCATTTCGGAAAGAGTATGTTTTTCTCTTCAGATCCTCAAATTGTTTTTGTCTTTTATCTTTTTGATCATCTGGACGAAAAGGCCTTTGTTGTTGGTGCTTAGAAGGTGGAGACCTTCGAGAAGATGAAGGTTTTGAGGTAGAAATAGGTACAGGTGCTTGTTTAAGCATAATTGTATCATTTTTTGCTTTACCCATTCTCCTTCCTGGAGCTAATGGAATTACACGAGATTTAGCCTTAGCCTGTATAAGGGAATCTTCAATCTGCTGAGCGATTGAAGTAAGGTCTCGAAACCCTCCTGTGTATTTCACATGGATTAACAGCGTGCGTAATTCATCACATAGATTTTCCACACAGATTGGCAACAATTCTTCTTGAGGGAGTTCTAAACTCAAGGAATATGTTAATCCCTTCCATCGAGCAATGAAATCAGAGACCCTTTAATTATCCCTTTTCTTATAGTTTGTAATATCGAAAACTATTGTCTTTGGAAAAGTTGAACTGAACTGAAGGAGGAATTTTTGGCGAAGATCGTCCCATCCGGTAATTGACCGGGATTGCAAGCATGTATACCAAACAAAAGCTGGTCTTTGCAAGGTTCGCACGAAGCATCTGAGTTTCACTGCTTCTTGTTGCTCTGGAGTTCCCGTCATAGGATCGCAACAAGACACGTAATGCGTCAAATGCTGTTCTAGATCACCTTATCCATTGAAAATAGGGAATACAGGGTTCCCAAAACTAGATGGAGGAGAAATTGAATCTACCCATTCAGGGTAAACTTTCCATTCTGGCTGAACTTGTTCATTCTTCCCTTCCATAGTTTCTAACCGATCTGTTAATGACTCAATAGTAGTTATTAACTTTTGAGAAACATCTGGTTGAACTTGGACTTGGGCAGGTGCAATGACTGGAGCTTGGACAGATGTGGTGATTGGCGCTGCAACTGATGGTAGCACTGCCAACTGTTGTTGCACTTGACCTGTAGGATTAGACCTGTGAGGGTGTACTGATAGAGGACGATATTCTTAATCCATCTCAGTAGATGCAACAAATTTCTTTGGGTGACTGACTACAGCATTCTTAAGAAGAAGACTACTCTGAAGTAGTTCTGCATTCAACCTTCTTAATCCCTTCATTTCTTCCTCCTATTGTGCAAACCTATGCTCTAGTGAGAGTGATTGACCTTCTCCAGAGGAAGGATATGTAACCTGGTTCTTTCTCTTACCTTTGTTAGATCCTTTTCGGAGAGGGGGAAGTGGTTTACTTGAAGGATTACCTAGGTTCTGAGTAATCCTTTGATTTCATGTACGCACACCTTCTTCATTTGTGTTGGTGCATACATCTTCTTAAGAAGGAACCTCTTCATCTGAGTCCCCGGAGTGAGCCTTATCTGGTGGATCATTAGCAACGGCATTGATGACATTGATTGATGCATAACTCATCGCATCCCTTCTATCAGCATTTCTGTGATATTGTCTTCTTCCATGTCTTTGATGAGACATTGCCTTTTGTTGATTCGATCCCTCAGGAACTTCTTGATGAATCGTAATTTGGAGGGAATCTCCTGATAATTTGGTTCTTCGTTTCTCTTGATGTTTATTCCCCAATAGATAAAAGACCGACTTTCTCTGAGGAGGGGATCGATGATTTGAAAAAGTCCCTAGTCCAATGGACTGGGGCTGTTCCTGCTATTCTCGCTCAACTCCTCGAATCCTACTTGTTGATTCTGAGGGTTGGTTTAAAAGAGTCCCCAGTCTGGCGAGATGGGGTGGTTCTTGACATGCTATGTATAAGACTTTCTTGAAAGTCCTCATGATCTTGTGAACTTTAGTCCAGAAATTAGCTAGATGCATTAATCTGTATCCGCTTTTATCACCTGGTTCAAAAGACCGTTGAATGATTTTCAACACTTCTGTCACTTGGTGACGTTCTTTCTCCAAACGAGAGGCATGTTCAATATTCTTGTTTGCTTGATGCAAGAGTAATTAGATAACTTGTTCTCTGTATTCTTGATTTTGAGAGGAACTAGTTGAAGCCTGTTCTTGGGCAAGCTTTTGATTACAAACAAAGCCCATTGACTGTGGCAGGCCATGGGCAATAACATTGCATGAGACCATTTTCGGCGGGCTTTGCTGACTGGAGAGCACCGTGAAATGCAGTGCTCCATGAACACCCCATCCTCTGACATGAATACCAGATGGGGCATTGGCAATTAACTGACGTAATCTTCTTAGTGCACCAAAGCATGAACGTTGAAGGGCTCTCTGCTGCTTTTCAGCCTTCGGATATCGAGAGACTGATAGAGACGCCAAATCAATCTGATGTTGTAACCCTTCTATTATCTTAAGATGATTTTCATATTCATCATAAGATAATACTTTCTTTTTCAACTGACAAATATTTTTCCATATGTTGAGACGAATATCATGAATTTCATCTTCCATCAACATTTCTGGAATATTATACTGAGAGTCAGCCAGAGGCCAAAACATGACTGTCACTTCACCTTTCGCTAGTTGTTTTCTCATATTCATCATTTCCTCTTTATCATTTGATGAAGATTCTTCTACCTGATTTGACCAGATTTGGTGTTTCCTTGTTGCTTCATTGGATTCAACAGGATTGGTAGAGAAATCACTGATCAAACTAGAAGATGCATGACTTAGGGGTGGTTCGGAGAATGACCTACACCATGGGATATCTTTTGATTGAGAAATTATTTCACCTGCTATAGATGAAGCTTCAGACATGACTGGTTTCGCATTTGTAAGTACCTCAAGATAAGATGTCTTTCTCAGCACTACATTGTCCACTGGAGCATTTTCCGGGCAATGTGCATCACTAGTGCGGAGAGGACTTTCGCAGAGAAATTCATCATCATGGGGAGGACCACCATAATGGGTTACAACAAAAGATGAGATCTCTTGCTCCTTGGTATTCTGACCACACAGAGGGTTCCTGTGGCTCTCATCTGAAGATGAAACTTCGAGATCGGCCGAATTTTCATGAAGAAAGCCTTCATGAGGAAGTGTATGTTGAAGACCTTCAGAATTAATGTTCCCACTATTGGGAACTGAGGGAGTATAATCTTGAATTCCAATAGATAATTGTCTGAGGGCTTTAAGAACTCCAGCATCGAGCAAGGCCTTGTTACAGATTGTCTCTTGATCTCCTGACTGTGCTGGGCGGGTCTTTTTCTTAGACGCCTTATTACTCTCCTTGGAAACCACTTGTTGACAAAAGTGGCTGCTCTGAGCAGGTGTATGTGCCTGATCAGGAAAGATGGCCAGGTTAGGCTGACTATCTCCTCTCAAATCAGGTGTATGTGTCTGAATTGGTCATCCGTATGATATGGGGGAGTATTCCCCATAACCCTCTTGGACTGGAACAAATGTGTGTGTCTATTCCGGAGTGAATTGTTGATGTATCACTCCACTGGTAGGGATAGATTTATGTGTCTTTCCCTGATATGCTGTTGAAGTTGTTATAATATCCTGGAAGGCATCCAGAATATGAGCAGGGATTTTCTTCTGCTCTTTCACCATTGATAGAATATGCTTGGTAACTTCAGCTGCCGGAACGGGAATATACATCCATTCCGGTCTTGGAGCAGGTTTATGTGCCTGCTCCTGTCCTCCTTTTCCTGTCAGTGAATCCTGACAGTACTCAAGTGTGGGGGCAGAGAGTTGAGTCTGCCTCCTATTTGTTGTTGGGGATTTCCGACTAACTTCTCTGAATGCTACCAAGCGAGACTATTGGTAGGCTTGATTAATACTAGCAGGTGTATGTGCCTGCTGATTTCACTTCGCCAAACATGATTGACGAGATCCATCATATGTAGTCAGACGAGCCTGCTGACTAGCTGATGATGTATAAACAGGTTTATGTTCCTGCCTATAGTACTCTGCCGGAATTTTCAGGCGGGATTGGTGTGATGCTACCAGACGAGTCTGCTGGACAGTGGGTTTAAAACGGGAAGGTGTATGTGCCTGCTCGTTGATTTCCACCAATTTAGGTTGGTGGACTTCTCCGGAGATGGAAGAGATGAAAACCTGCTCATTGTTGACCGGATTCCGCCTCTGGTGGTTCGTCTTTCTTGCTCGGGTTCGAGGAACCTGAGCCAAACGCCTGGAGTCGGTACCCTCATCATGTTGAGGGCGCACTGCCACACGAGTCTAGCGGCGATTGTTGGTGGGAGCCCTCAAGAAAGACTCTTGTCTGTTTGAATTAAGGTCCTGAGGGACCTGCTCATTCACCTCCCCATAATAAGGGAGCTAATGGTGATCGCGTTTTGGGGATAACGACCCGAAACGGTTGGAGATGGCAGTCAGCACCTCCTTCTTATTGATCACTGGTCATCATTGTCCGAACGACTGATGTGAGTTGTTTACTTGGAGGGCTTGTCGGGCAGCCTCCATAGTTGGGATGGTACCGTGTTGACGGTAATCCTTAACCAATGTGTTTGATACCCAGCGTTGAAGACGCTGAGTAGGTGATATCGTCCTAAGAGCGGACGATGATCTAGCAGGAGTAGCAGTAGTGGAATTTGCAGTAGTGGTATTCATAGGTGTGAACTTGAGAGAAACCATTCTAGAAATGCAGAAGATCTTGGGAAAAGAGTGCATGTTTGATATAACAGACGTAATCAAGATAAATTTATCCACTATATATTTTGGATGAGCACATATGTCAATGATTGTTTTTTTTTGCCCTCTCATTGAGTTTTAAATAGGGGCCTAACAAATAGGTAAAACATCATTTTAACTTGGTTAAGGATTCACGTCGGGTTCACCATTTTTGTTTCCCTCGGAATCTGGGGATGACCACCTTGATGGGAGGTTAAAACATTACGATCAGTTTCTAATGGGTTTGTTCGTAGAACCGGAAACATAAAATGATTCCACATCCATTCGGACCTACTTTCCAAAGGTAGGTGCTCATTAGTTTGTGGAATGATGAGGCTTAGGAATTTTCATTGGTCGAGAGGATGGGAGGTCGGACTCATCACACCTTTCTGAGGGGAATTATTGTCTACTCCGGGACTCTCTTTATAGATCTAAGATATGTTCGTGAATCCTTATTACATTACAAAGTACAAAATGATCTTTCCTTCATATCTGATAATCAATGATTAAATATGTAGGAAATTTAGAGAATATTTTATATGTATTTAAGGTTCTTCATCGATAGAGAATCATCTGTATTTATTAGAGATTCTTGGTCAATGGTACCCTTCGAAACATTTATATAGAAGTCTCTTGGTCATTATGATGACCATGCTGGTTTTAAATCCACTCAGTGGGGCACTTGAAGTTTATTGTCATTCAGAAGGACATGGATTATTTTAGAGTTGGGATTGAACCCGTAGACGGGCTACCTACATATCCTTTGTTTAGAAAAGGAATTAGAACCCACGTAGTTCGGGTAAGGGAGTATTATGTTTATGATTGATGGCTCAAAGAAGTATGTCACAATTACTTTTACACTCTAATCTCGCGTGAGTCATGCTCAGTGTGAGAAACAAGAGGTATTAGTATAAATTAGACAATTGTTCCATGAAAGATGCAATCATAAGAAATAATGTGGGGCTTATGTATGTATGACTGCCCAGATAAATGAAGGTTAGGATTTAATTTAGGGAAGAAATCCAGGAACAGGGTCCATAAAGGTATATGTGCTTCATGGAGATCTTGAATACTCTAACTTGGATCTTACTCCTAAAAAGGAGGCCCAAATTAGGAGAAGACTTATGATTGGGTTTCACTCCTGAAAAGGAATCCCAGATCAAAGGTAAATTAGGACCGGTTAAGAGAAATTAAGACAAGAGATTATTCTTGAAAAGGAGTCCTAGGTTAAGGGAATTAAGTTTTGGGGCTTACTCCTGAGGAGGATGCCCAAATTAGGGGACTGGGGCTTACTCCTAAGGAGGATGCCCAGATTTGGGAACTTTAAGAATTAGGGCTTACTCCTAAGGAGGATGCCCATGTTTGAGACTGGGGATTACTCCTGAAAAGGAAGCCTAGGTTAGGGGATCTAGGGATTACTCCTAAGAGGATTCCCAAATTAGAGGACTTATGACTGGGGATTATTCCTGAAAAGGAGACCCAGGTTAAGGATTCTCTCATCTTAAAGGATGAGGTTGAATGAATGAAATCTCAATCTTTACTGACATAAATATGTGCAAATCACTAGGTTTTGAGAGATATTCCACATAATTCCTTTCAGATAAGGAAGTCAAATCAAGAAATCATGCCATAAATGGCTTTGAAGAGTGTCTTGAAGACTGAATCTTGAATAGAAAAGGTGTAATGGCTTAAGAGGGATGAAATGGGCAAGAAAGGCACCCAAAAAAGGCAGGGGCGCGCAAGTCCTGGTAGGCGTGCAGGTATTGCGTGGGCGCGCAAGTCCTGGTCGCGCAGGTATACGCCTGCGCGACACATGGTGTACTTGCATGACGGTTAACCAACAGGGTAATACTTGAGTGACTCTTCATTAAAGCCTTTAGAATCCTCTTGAGGTTCTTACAGAAAAAGGGCGCGCAAGATCTATTGAAGGAGTAAGGCGGCGCGCAAGTGTGGCCCTTTTCCCTTAAGGGCTGGCCACTCAGGCGCGCAAGTGTTGATGAGTTTCAACACTTAGGCCTTCCTCCCCCTCTTTAGATCTTCCGTTCTAGGTATGAAATTAACTTAGAAGTGTTTCGGAAGCTTGGAGAAGAGACTAGGGCGTTGGGAGCTCAAATCTGAGTTTCTGGAAAAAATACTCCCTGAAATGGGGGGCCCACAGGGTCTATTTATAGGCAGGAGAAGACCTCGGGCGGTTACCACTTAGGTCGCACAAGTCACTTGTGCGACCATAATGCGTCGCGCAAGTAGACTTGCGCGACTATGGGGAAACTTGTGCGACTTATGGGAAATCTTCTCCTTGTTCATCCCTTTTTCGATTATTTGATATTTTCTTCAAAGGATGAATCAATTTGTGCTAAGTCATTTCCCTTTTGCGATTTTTAGATTCTGTGATGAAAGGAGCATCAACAACCACTAAATAATCTATCAATTTTTTATCATTTTTGATACAAAAACCTGAAAATATCTTTCAAGCCATGTGAAGTTTTCCTTATAATACATGACCGATTCACCTCCCTTTTTTACATCACTATGAATTTTCTCTCTATATTGTTTCTAAGAGTTTGAGGTAAATACTTGTTAAGAAATATTTTATTAAGGTATTCCCACTTTATATCTTATCTTTCATCATTTTTAATGGTTATTTTTTATCAACACACACCATTGACCGGCCTCTCCATCTATATGATATATGGACATATTCAAATTCTCTTTCGCAGAATAGTAGACCATAGAAAAGATATTCTCTTTTGATATAACAAACTATTATATTACAAGTGGTTAGGAAGATACACTAAATGTTTGTGGAAATTTCTATATAAAATAATCAATATCCAGTTACCCTTTCTTTGGAAAAGTATTATGTTCCACATGGTTCAAATTTGTCATGACATGTCCCAGTGGTGCCCATGTTGTGACTCCCCAAGCCTTCCTCCAAAATCCTCGGGGCTAGTGACTAGCACTAGGTAGGAATATCAATAACATTGGAGTAATTACCTATGTACTTGTACGCATGCACACATCTCTAATTCCACAAAATGCTCAAATGAAAAAAAACACTGAGTACCTAATGCATGCATGAAACTATATACCATAACTAGAGTATGATAGAAAGTAAAGTAAAGTAAATAGGGACAAAATAAAATCCCACACTAAAGAGTTTGAAAACACAATTCCAACCTATATGTAAAGGTATTGGGGTTGTTGTCTCTAGCTATAGGAACACACCTCAGCTGCCAAGTCTCACAAATCAACATCTGGTCTCACCATGCCTAGGACGTTGTCAAAAGTTAAATAGTCTTCACAATACAAGACATGTGTGGGAAAATACCATGTAGTATTGAGTATAAAAATACTCAGTAAGACACCCTGAAACCACAAAGTAATAAAAAAAAGGAAAGTATAGTTGTATCTACACATGTATATGACTACAGTACATATAATAAAAATATCTAGATATACTCAATATAATACACATAGTCTAGAGGTAAGTCACAACCACCATATGCCAGCACTAGTATTTCTAGATCGAATATACAATAAAGAAATCATCCAGGAGAACAGACATCTACGTATGATTTCATTGATGACGTCCATCTAATATATACTACTCGTTAGGTCTCACAATGGGAAGGATACACTGATATATCTAAATAGGGATACAATACATAGACGGTGATCACTTCTAGGGCCATGGGGTGATAGTAATAACTCAATATCGATTAACCCACTAAGCATAGGATCAGTGCCTATGTAGTTTTGGTCACATCGATACCAATAACTCCACCTAGAGTATGAATATGAACAAAAGATCCCACTTCATGCCACTCAAGGGGATTCCAAAAACTATATCTAGGTAGTCCTAATAAATGCATATTGGTCCTAGGAGTAAGAAAAAATCCATACTAACCATCATGGAAATATTAAAGGGAACAAACCCTAACAAAACTAGTCCAAGATACAGTGGACAAGAGGATTAAGCAATATAGAAAGGGGTATATGATTTGTAGTAGGGTCACACACCGTGTCCCATGACCCCGGGGTACTTCCCATGTAAAAAATATTGTATCATTCCAACCATGTTGTATAGAATATGGGTAAACATTGTGTACAAAGGTTACATGTCATGTCCTTGCATCTGGGGTCCGCCCGTGTACTCCAGTAGTTTGCCAGTACATAGTGTCATCCCATGTATCCTTTCATGTGTACCAGTATATGGGGAAGCTCGTGTAACTAGTCCTAGCCAAGCAGTGTATTGGAGTACATATTGTGTACGCAGACCATACACTCCACCCCATGTCCATGTACTTCCCATGTACTCACCGAGTTCGTCCAAGGGGGACTACATGTCGGGTAGTCAGGGACTACGCACTGTGTGGATCGGGTTTTTTCAGAAACCCGTATTCTTCCTCCCACTCACGTCATCGATCTCTCAGATTCCATTTGGGTGTTTAGTTCACCGTGAAACTCTAGATCCAAGATCATTGGGCCACACTAACACTAAATGGATGGGATTCATGCCTTTAATAGGTTCAAAAAATGCAATCATAGTCATTCTTCATTAATGTCGAAGAATATGAATTCAGAACCCACCATCATTTGATCTGCTATCGCACCCACCTTCACACCTCAGTTGGCTCATTCTGATTCTAGATCTATGGTTTTAGACCATTGCACAAAGAATCTAAGGCCTAATAATTGATTGTTCGCAAACAGTTTCAAAGTTAGAGAAGAGAGAATAACTCATATAGAGAATGCAAGAATTAGGAGAGAAAACACAAAAAAAAATAGAGAAGGAGAACATCTATCAATGTTTGTGTTGATATTGGTTAGTAACCATTAGAATGGTAAAAAAATAAGATCAATCCTCTAGAATCAATTCCTTGTAAATCCTGTAAATATAATCGATTCATAGGCTAATCTATTTGTGGTTTAGTCCATGTTCATTGTAGAATTTCAAGAAAGGGAAATAAAATTTAAATAATGCATCCTACCTCTATTTATATCACTTTATAAATAATAACGGTCATTGCTTCATTGTCTTTGGTGAGATCTATCAAGATAATAATTCATCAATCACTAATTTGAGGTTCCATTGTCACCTTCTTGAATGAATTTTTCATATCTCTCTGTCTCTCTCTCTGCAATGTCTCTAGAGGTTTCTAGGATTATATTTCTAATCCTAGATCTCTAACTAAGGGATTAATTTAAATAGAAAACATTCCGCTGCCTCGCTTCATCAACAAATTAAATAAAATATTTTTTCTTAAATTATTTCATTCAATTTAAACACCCACGAAGACTTTCCATAGATGACCTATGCCAACCAATATTAGGTCATTACTAGGGTAAATATTCTATTTTTAATGAAATGGTTCCCTCATATTTCTAATCTGGGAAACTTTTAGAAGCTATTCTAGTTTTTTAGGAAAACTATGTGTACGTTCTATTTAATCTTTTAATATATTTAAAACATTTTTTAGGTAAATTGGTCCTCAAAATCACACTTCGTCTCAATGCCTATTCTTGAAATTAATCCATTTTATTTTTAAAAATAATACTTGGAAAATATGAGTCATTACATTCTCCCCACATTGGAGATTTACATCCCCATAAAACCAAAAAAAATTCTACTAAAAATATGAGGGTACTTAGCACAAATCTGAGCCTCTCACTCCCAAGTTCTCTCTTAGAGATTCATGTGTTGACACCAGGCATGAACCAAAGGAATAAATCACCCAAAAAAATCATCTCCTGCTGATCCTTGATCTCCATGGGGTAATCATCAAAAGTCTCTACATCCTTGATGTTCATCTCACCCCAGTCGATGATGTGTGATGGGTTGTGAACGTACCACCTCAGCTGCGACACATGGAAGACATCATTTATCCAGTCTAACTATAGAGGTATAGATAAGTGGTACGCCACCTCTCTAACACTATGTAGTATCTGAAAATGTCTTATGAACCTATTATATATTTTTTGACCTGGACAAATGTCCACAGTTCACAATGAGGTGAAACTTGTAGGAACACATGGTCTCCTTCATAGAACTCCAAAGGCCTATGTCACCTATAAACATAAGACTTATGACAGATCTGTGTAGTCCTCATCCACTCTTAGATGATCTTAACATTCTCTATAGTATATCACACTAACTCTAGGCCCATGAGTACTGACTACCCAAGATCAGTCCAGCAAAGTGGTGACCTATATGGTTTCTCATACAAAGCCTCAAATAGTTCCATAACAACGGTGGAATGGTAGATGTTGTTGTATGCAAACTCTAATAGTGGTAGGTGATCCTACCAAGTAAGGTCGAGGTCCAGTATGCAAGCTCCCATTATTTTCTCTAGAACATTAATAGTCCTCTTTTTCTGGCCATTAGTTTGTGGGTGAAATATTGTGCTCAAGAACAACTGGGTCACAAACACCTCCTGAAAACCCTTCCACATTCGAGATGTAAAGAGAGAATCGTGATATGAAACAATTGTCAATGGAACTCCATGTATTTATAATATCTTCTGCACATAGAGGTGTCTCAAGATCTCTACTGGACTCTACTCTCATATTTATAGGAAGTGGTCCAACTTGGTGAATCATTCTATGATCACATAGTTATCATCATGTTCTATGGAAGAGTGTGGTAAACCCATCAAAAGGTCCACATACATCCCATCCCACATATATTCTGGAACCTCATGGGTTTTAGCTAAACCTGATAGAACCTGGTTCTTATCATTCACTTTCATACAAGTAAGGAATTGAGAAACAAACTTTGCAACTCCGTTCCTCATCCCTGGACACCAAAATTTACATTGGAGATCTCAGTACATCTTTTCCACAGCTAGATGTACTTCCAAATGGGATGTATGAAAATATCTCAAAAACTCCTTCCATAGCATCATTGGTACCATCGTTCATCCTCTGAAAATAATGATATGCTCACCACCTTTTGAATATCCAACAGGAGCAGGCCATGTGGATATCTGGGAACATAGGGTCTCATTTTCATTATTCCCAAGTTGTTCCATCCATAATCATTATAAGAGTGGAGGGGTGACAACCATTGACTGAAGCTAAGCTATCCATCTCCATCCAAAAAGGATATCTGTAATGAGGCTAACTACTCTGATGCCTCATTCAGAAAACGTGAAATAGATCTCTTACTGGGAGTATCCACTACCACATTCTGCTTCCTAGAAATATAGAAAATCGTGAAGGCATAATCCTGGAGGAACTTTAGCCATATCCTCTATATCATGTTGATATCCTTTTGAGATAATATATAATTAATAATCTTATGGTCAATATCAATGATAAACCACTTTCCCATCAAGTAGTGTCATCAAATATTCAATGTAAAGACTACCAAAGATGACTCGAGATCATGGGTCACGTAGTTTTGCTCATGTAGTCTCAACTGGCATGAAAAAAATAAAATCATTTCTTTTCCTTACATCAGGACGCAACCAAGTTCATTTCCTAATGTATCATAGAACACTATGTACTCGACACCCTCATCCAGCAATCTCAATATTGGATCACTCGTCAAACTCAGACTAAACTAATAAAATCCTTCTATAACTTCTTTGTCCACATAAAAGTCTACCCCTTTCAATTTAGAGTTTCATTAGGTGATAGTAACCTAGGAAAATCATGTATCAATCTATGGTAATAGCATGCTAGCCTAAGGAATATTTACACCTCCATAATTATCTTATGTGGATCCCATGATAACATATCCTCAACCTCGACTAGGTCCACTACCACTCCATCCTCTGATATAATGTGTCCCATAAAGTGGACTTCCTAAATCCAGAACTAGAACTTCAAGAGTTTCCCATAAATGTGGTGATCTCAGAGTAGGTCCAGAACTATCCTTAAGTGTATCTCATTCTCCTCCTCAAATGTTGAGTACACAAGGATGTAATTGATGAACACTATCACAAACTGGTCAAAGTAAGGCTGAAAGATCTTGTTCAGAAGTCCTATGAACACTGATGGGGTGTTCGTCATGCCAAAGGGCTCACCATGTACCCATAATGACTATAACAACATATGAAGGTCATCATTGGTATATCCTAATTCTGTACTCATGACTGGTGATAGCCTGATCAAAGGTCAACCTTTGAGAACCATAAAGACCCTCTTAAATGATCAAAGAGTTCATCAATCATCGATAGTGGATACTTATTCTACATGATCACTTGGTTCAAGCACCGATAGTCCACACACAACCTTAATCTCCTTTAATCCTATTTGGAAAACAAAATTGGGGTGACCTAGGGGTGAAATAATGTGTCTCATGAATTCTTTCCTCTGAATGTTCTCCATCTATACCCTCAACTCACGAATCCAAGTGAGAGAAATAAGATATGTTGGTGCACATATTAGTATTTTCCTAGGGTTTAAATCAACACAAAAGTATATTTCTCAATGGGGAGGTAAACATAGAACATATCTAGGAAATATGCCCTCATAATCCACCAGTATTGTAGGAAACTAGAAACTCATAACATCCACTTCACTAAGGGTTAGGATATCCAACTGATGAGTAATTGGATTCCCCCTTCTATTCATGATTCCATCCTATTATTTTTTGTTTCTTTTTCATTGACAAAGGTAAACCTTGTTCCCTCAATGTGAACACACTGCACCCTTCACCTAAAATAGTAAATCTGGGTATGAACTCTATATAACAAATACATACTGAGAATGATGATTTAAGGCCTTGATTATACCACCAAGAGGTTCCAACTGAAACTCTCACCTCTAAGGGTTAGGTCACACTATCGACATAAGTGTGTGATCATTTAGTCTCCCCTAGTAGGTGTATCCAATCATAAGATTTTTCGAGTCAACAGTGCACCGAAGTCTCTAGGTCTCGTATAATATATGTGGAAAGAAATGAATGACTATCACCTATGTCTATCAGAATATATGCTAATGTAGAAAAGACATACATCGAACCTCGAATCATTTCTGAATCCCCTGGGTCATAAGCCTCGGCTGCATGTAGTTGTCCCTGCTGATGTCCTCCTGCTTCTTGATCTTGGTGTGGACCACTTGGGGTTGGTGGTGGTAAAAAATATAAAGGATGACCACCTTCTTATTCTCTCTTGTATCCTCTTCCATGTCTTTATACTTGGAGATATAGCTGGTCTTATCATTTTCTCAGCCTCGATGGCCCATCCACAGTCTCTCTATCAGCAGTACGGTGGGTTGGATAATCTCAAGAAATATGTCCCCTACCACCACATGAATAGAATCACCTCTCTATAGGCTGACTAGACCCACCCTGTGATACCTAAACTACAAATCCTCTATCTTGGAACCTCCTCCTAGAATTTCTACCATGTCCATATCCTTGGGACTGACATCATCTTCCACTCTCGAGGTCCCTGCTCCTATTTTCCCACCGCTGACTATCACTGTTTATATCTGCTCATCCAAGAAGCTTCCATCCACCAAATCTCACTCAAAAACACCAGAATAAGATGGAATGCACATAAGGATAACGCTGGCTTGTATTTATGAGTACTGAAGTAATGATCTCAAACTAAAACCATCGAGTACTTGGAAAGGTTGCTGAACCTCGATGAATAATCAGAAACTTACATGCTACCCTTCTGGAGCTGAAGAAGCTCTTAAATACACAATTCCCTTAGCAAAGTAAGTGAAAATACTATTTGAAAAGTTTTTCAAACTCTATCCACAAAATATTCAACTCTTCATAAGTTTGGGGTGTCAAAATCTGTTGGGACCACTTTGTGTTTGAAGATTGTATTTGTTGTCAACAGTTGTCAATGTTGGTCAAAATGAAGAAGGATATGAAGAAGAACTCCAAAGTTAATGGAGATCAGCTGAAGTGAGGTTGCCTGGAGAATTGTTATGGAATCATGGAATTGGATTTCATACTTGATAAATTATTTTAGACGATAAATTCAGATGATTTTTGATCTGATCCTAAGTTCAAAGAACATTTGTCAATGGTGACACATTGTTTACAACAATGAAGAATGGAGAAGTATCCTCCATCTGAGGATGATTAAAGAAGAATGAGGATTTGAAGAAGACCATGAAATTATTCATGATAGTAATCCATGCAAGCGATTACTTAAAGAATAAAATCATATGATTTGCATGAAGTGTAGAATGATGGAGGAAGAAGAAGAGAGAATGTGGGAGGGCTTGGAATTCTGAGGTAGCCATGCATTTCGCATTATATAAAATTAGATGATGCATTGCTGGTATGTATTTCACACATATCATGAGTTAAGATAACTTATGATGCAATCCTTACGAAGGAAAGGGGAGAAATGATGATTCCATTCATACAAAGTTTTGATTGGAAGGAAAGATGCTGCTGGGAGATAGGGAAGTTTCAGTTCCCATTGCAACTCTGATGATGCTAAAGCTGATCTATCAAAGGATAAATATCAAGATAGTGGGATTCATGATAAGAGCAGAATAATGATTATGGGAAGTAGTAAAGAGATAAAATGACAAAGCAATAGACAATTTGGGGACCACAGAAAAGCACAGTTTAAGGTAGCACTGTTTTCCAGTGTTTTCCAAATTTTAGGGCCTGAAAATCGGGAGATGAAGAAATGTGCTTGGAAATGGATGTTGCGAGCATGATTGAAGATGGTTTATATTTTCACATGCAAGGAGTTATTCAAGGTCAGAACATTTGAAAAATGACCATGGAATGGAGTGCGCGGAAATTTAGGCATGTTGCGCGCAAAAATAAAGTGGTGCGCGCAATATATGCGGGTTGCGCGAAATAGCAGCGGGTTGCGTGAAAAGTTGGATCATTGCGTGAAATATTTGCGAGATGCGTGAAATAACTGCAGGATGCATGAAATAGAGGAATGATTTTTTTCGCGCAAAAGGTGGTTCGAGATCAGAAGCTCGAAAATTGGCAAAGGCATAAAATGCGCGAAAGATTTGAGCAGTGCACGAAATATGATGTCGCGGGAAAGATTGGGTTTGTGCGCAATATGGAATGCGATGAGGAATTTTGCGCGCAATTGGTGCTTCGTGCTTAGAAGGATGAAAAATGGAAAAGGCATGAGGTGCGCGAAATATTGAAGCATGGTGAAAAATATGAAGTTGCATAAAAGAGTTTTTACGCGCATGGAGGAGGTTTTACGCGCGGATTAGTGTTTTTCGCGCGTGGTCAAAAATGCCTATAAATATGAGGTGAACCCCTCTCATTATGTGTGACTTGAAACATAGACAAATCCCGAGCTCTGATGCGTGGAAAAACTGAAGTATAGAGTATTGCGTGAAAAGAAGAAGTGTTGCGCGAAAAAGGGAAGTTCTGCGCGAAAAAGAAGGGTTGCGCGAAAAGGGTTTTTTGCGCCAAAAGGTGTCTTTACGCGCAAGGATTGAATTTTACGCGCAATCCATCTAGAAGGTTGCGCAAAAAATTTGAGGTTTCTACAGGCCTTTGATAGGTGCATAGCACTCTTGAAGCAGCTTTACGAAGAAGAAAGATCTGTGAACCATTCGGTTTCACAAAGAGTAGTTGAACCACACTCACACGACTGGTGTTTAACACTATCGTTGTGCATTGGGAAGTGAAGAAGAACAAGATGTCCAACTGAATTAATATCTACACCAAGGAAGAAGGTAGTATACCAATACACTCTTGTGTTGGTATTGAGAATTGAAGAAAGAGATTAGAACACTGTAATTACACTGTGTCAAAGAGAAAGAAGAGACGAAGAAGAACAGAGTATGCCCAACTGAAGGATGAAAATTATTTAGGGCGGTTTAATTATGATGATGCTAAGATGAGATGGTCTTCATTGTTCTGATAATCACAAAGGGAGTTTGTGATTCCAGCAGATTGAAGCAGAAGCGATCTTAGTGTAGCTGGTTTTGCACTGAAGAAGAAGGGGGAGAAGATTGTGCAACTTTCAGGTTTGCTGCAGAGAAAGAAGTGGTTGTTTACCTGCATGATACTAGGCAGGTAATAATTGAATAGAGGAAGAAAAAAGTAGCACTGTAACATCCAATAGGTCTCAACAGGTGAAAGATTCTTTTGGTGTTGCAAACCCTTTTAATAGAGAGAAGACTGTCTTTAGAGGCAGTATAAAGAACCAGCTAGAGGCTGCAGGAGACTGTCTTCATAGGCAGTATAAAGAACCAACTAGAGGCTTCAAGTTGGACTAGGCTTTCACCAGTCCAGGGAAGAGGATTGTTTCCCACCCCCCTCCAAAGTGTAGGGACTCACACTGGCTAGAGGATTATTTTCATAGCCACTCCATTGTAACAGCATTTTACATTATAATGGAGAATCCATGCACTGGTCATCCCCATGCATGGCAAGGACGTAGCTACTCTTATTGAGTAGTGAACCTTGTAAAAATATCATGTGCATATCTTTACCGCTTTCTATTATTTCATGCAATAGGGAAAAGAGAATAAGAGAATCAAGATCCTAACAGGTCTAGAGGCACAGGGGTAAAAGTTGGAATTGGTTTAAAAAGTCCCCAACACTGATTCACCCCCCCCCCCCCTCAGTGTTAGGTATATCCCAAACTGGTCCTTAAAAAATCCACCATCATTCTATAGAGTCGTGTAGAAGTCTCACCACCAGGACCACCATATGATTTGCTGGTGTTTTAACTAGATGGAAAACATTGGTCACCACCTCTATCCTGCCCTCAGCCACCTATGGGTTGTGATCACCTTGGAACATGAGGGGTATCTATCACTAAAACTCATGAAGTGGGCTCAGTCTGTGCTTCATATCTACTAGTACTACGGGTACCACATGCTGCTCTATAGGTGGTAGTATGGCTGGTGCACCACATAGAGGTAACATCTGAGGGAACTGGCTCATGTATCTAAGGCTCGTCACTAAGGGTGCCATCCTTATGATCAAGATGTTTAATACTTGATAGTATATGTTGCAGAGGGATCCTGAAACAAAAATGATATACCATGGTAAATGAGTATATCTAGACAGATGACACAAGATGGGCACGGAAACCACAACCCATTCTTATATGATGCATATACCATTATTTCCCCTACAACCAGTATTTGTATGTACTGAGTCAAAAAGTAGTTTACCAGAGTACTAGTGTATGGATACATCGTCTACCACACCAAAACTGGAGTCCCTAGTAAGAAATACTAACTCAAAAACACTTATCACTATTTCCAAAAACCAATATCACGGACTTCTCATCCTAAGGTAGAACCAACTCCACTGATATCACTCTGTCACGACCCGTCCTAGTGGGGCCCATTATGTGACTCCCCAAGCCTACCTCCAATAAGATAGGGGATGGTTACTAGCACATATTAGGAATATCTCTAACATGGGGTGCATTTATTATGTACCTTTATGAACACATACATCTCCAATACCACAAAATTATCAAATGTAAAAAAACCACTAAGTAACCAATGAATGGATACAACTATATCCCACAACCAGAGTATGAGAGAAAGTAAACTAAAGTGAATAGGGTTAGAATAAAATCTCACCACAAAGATTCTGTAAATACCGGTCCAACCTATATATAATTGTATTGGGGATTCTTTTTATATACATAGGAACACACCTCATCCACCGAGTATCACAAATCACCATCTGGTCGAAGCCTTCCTAGGACTCTGTCAAAAGGTTTATCGTTTGCACAAGACACAACATGTGAGTCCAAATCCCATCAAGGGGTGAGTATAAAAATACTCAGTATTACACCCTAAAACCACAAAGTAATACAACAAAGGAAAGTACATTCAGTTCTACACAGTTATATGTCTGTAGTACATATAACAAGAATATTCAGAGACACTCAATCCTAGACACATAGTCTAAAGGTAAGTCACAACCACTGTATACCAGCACTAGTATTTTCATCTAAAATATTCCAAAAATCACTAATCTAGGAGAACACACTCCTGAGACTAACAGCACTGATAACTTTCATCTTAGAGATACTGCTCACCGGGTTTTTCCAATAGAAGGATACACAAATAGTTCTAAAGAGAGATACGATACACTAATGAGGATCACTGCCAGGGTCATGGGGTGATACCAACAACCTAATATCGATTAACCCTTTAAGTAAAGTATTTTCTCCCATGTATTGTTAGTCATGTCGATATCAAGAACTCCACCTAGGGCACAAAGATGAATAGAGGATCCCACTTAGGGGCTCTCAGGGGGATTCCAACAACTCTATATAAGAATTCCTGATGAAGGTATCATGGTTCTAAGAGTAAGAAAAGATCCATAACAATGTTCAAGGAAACAATAAATGGAATGAACCCTTATTAAACATATCCAATATATGGTACACAAGAGGCTCAATCCATGTAGAAAGGGGTTCATGGTGTGTAGTAGGGTAACACATCGTGTCTCTTAACCTCGGGTACTGGCTATGTATAGTGGCACATGTCATTCCAACCATGTCATATAGAAGAGGGGTTGAAGTCATGTATAAATGTTACACGTTGTGTCCTTGCATCTATGGTCAGCGTGTGTACTCTGGTTGTGTGCCAGTACATGGTGCCAACCCATGTATCCTTGACTATGTACCGATACATGAAGTATCCCCTGTAACCGGTCTAGGCCAAGCCACGTTTCATGCCATGTTGGAAACCTATATACTCCACCCCATGTCCATGTAATTCCCTTGTACATGTCAAGTTCGTCCAAGGGGGACTACATGCTGCTTAGTCGGGGACTACACATCGTGTGGATCGGGTTTTTCTATAAACCCATCTTCTTGCTCCCACTCGCACCATTCATCTTCGAATTCCATTAAGGTGTTCAGTTCACCTCGAAACTCTAGTTCTAAGCTCTGTTTTCCACTCTAACACCAAATCGATGGGATTCAGGCTTTCAATCGGCTCGTAAAATGAAATCATAGTCATTATTCATTACCATTGAAGAACATGAATTCAACACCCACTGTCATTTGTTCAACTATTTTGCCTACCATCACCACTCCATTGGGTCATTCTGAAGCCATATCTATAGTTTGGGTTTGTTGCACCAAGAATCGAAGGCATAATGATTGATTGTTCACAAAGGGTTTCAATTATGGGGAAGAATGAATAACACGTACAATGAATGCAAGAATTGTGTGAGAAAAAAATTGAGAGGGATGAAACTAGATCTATGTTTGTTTCGATCTTGGTTGTTCACCATTAGAATAGTAAACAAATCAAAGCAATTCTCTCGAATCAATTCTTGATAAATCCCAAAAATAACCCATCTCATAAAAATGATCAATCATTGAGCTAATATATTTGTGGATTAGTCTATGTTCATTGTAGGATTCCCAGAATAGGAAATAAAATAAAAAATAATGAATCCTACCTCAATTTAGATCGCTCGCTAATGAAGAAAAATCATTGTGTCATTCTCATTGGCGATATCTGTCAAGATCCGCATTCTCCAATCAAAGATTTGAGGTTCCATCATCACCTTCTCAAGAGAATTCTTCATATCCCTCTCTCCAATGTCTTCAATGGTTTCCAGGGTTATGAGGCTAACTCCAAATCTTTTTCAAAGGGATCCATTTAAAGAGAAAACTTTTTGTTTCATCACTGTATCAACAAATGAAATAAAATAATTTTTATTAATTATTTTATTCATTTTAAATGTCTGTGAGGACATTCTATAGATGACATGTGCCCCCAATGTTAGGTTGCTCCTAGGTTAAATCAACTTTTCTAAATTCAATAGTGCCCTCGTATATATAATCTATTCAACCGTTTCAAATTTATTCCACATTTTTAGGAAAACTGCATGTGTGTGCTATTTAATATTTTAATATATTTCAAATATTTGTTCAGGGCACACCGGGCCTCAGAATTGCATGTCATCTCTGCATTTGTTCTTGAAATTAATCCATATAATATTTAAAATAATACATGGAAAATAAAATTCATTACAAATTTATTATTTATAGCATGAGATAATTGGGTTGGCATTATCATGGGGTTTTGAACTCCACCTCCCATGGTACTGGGGATGTCGTTTGACAAATTGTTTCATTTTCTCTAACATGGGTTATTAACCTATTTTATCCTAGTTCCCACCATTTTATAAAATAGCAAAGTTTTAAAGAAAATTAAAGTCAAAAAATAATGAATAATTAATTTATTATTTTATTATTTTTTACAATTAACTCTAAACGCAACTCTTATGGGATCCTTATGTTAATCCTTTTTTCTAAAAACTCCTTCTATGATGTTTTACCTATATATTGAATTATACTTATGAATTTCACAAAAAAAATCTAAACCTAATTCCCAAATAAACTAAACCATACCTTTGATAATAACTATAGAGATTCTACTTTTTCTTACATAACTATTACATCATTTTTAGAGATAAAAACATAATAGTTATACATTCGTGGATCGAAAGTTTTAGTATATTGGGAATATAAGTTCACACATAACTATTACAAAATAATTATTATTTTTATTAAATTCCTTCCTATTTATCGACTTAAAATCTCTCATGTTATCTTTAGTGAAAGTGGTCACCATATGATATACATCAAGGAAATGGGTGTTCTAAAAGCCCAGTAAGAGGATGAATAATGGACATGAATCAATATAACATGGGTGAGAATAATCATAATCATCACATCATAAACATAATATCATCATCATAATAATTAGGGAAACATTTGGTAGATTCATTAAATGTGGGGATGCATAAAAATAAAACATCATGTCATAGTGGTCAAATACCACACATATTTGTGAACAAATCTAGCATCACATTCACGTATAACATATAGGAATAATAATTACATCATCATTGCAAAAAAACTATCATCATGTTAACACATAATACACATTATATCATGATATACATCACATTACATAATGAATTGGAGGGCTATATAACTCTAGGCCCACCCATCACATCATAATATTTACATAATCATGCATTCCACATAAACTGTATAACAATCATATTCATGAAATAACCTATGGAAAGTAATGGGTTTTATAAGGATTTCATAAATAAAACAGTTATGTAAAAAAAATTATTCCCAAACTAATAAGGTAAAACATATTTGGCATAAAAATCATCATTCTTAAGTGAATAAGAACAACTCAATTGGAGAAAAATACGTATTTTGGAAAGAAAATTCTTTTGGGAAATCTTTGTATTTGGATTATAAATTGATCTGGTAACATGAATTTCCCCAAAATAAAAGGTAAGAATAGTTAAAGGATATTTAATAATCATTATAGAAATATCCATATTGAAAATGATGTGAAATAGGAATAACCCAAAAAAAGGAGATGGGTTCTAGAATCACCTTACCTTATATACCGCTTTATTTATTCACTTTTTCACCTCCTAAATAATAATCCTAGATTAATTCAAATTCTGATACAGAAGTGAATTAATGTCATTTTTAACACTATTTATCAATAATAATCATTTTATTATATATATAAATTTCCTTGTTTTTAGGGAGGTTATTTTGATATCATGTTTTCCTTAAAAATTACTCATTTTTATTCTATTTCGCTATTTTATTTAGTAATTTATACATAATTTTAATTAATTATAGAAGAATAAGATATATATTTGTAAATTTATATATCATAAATAATTTAATTTAACAAACTATTTGTTTTCAGATGGAAAAAGGATTATAAATTTCGTTGTTGGTGATTAACCAATCGTTGATGGGACATTGTCAAAAGAGCGGGAAAGGGAAGTTTGAAATTTATATATGTCATAATTATGATACTTATGTAAGGTTAAAATCATTAATTTCATGTTAAAATACTTCCTAATTAATTTTATAAGATTTTATAAAAACAAATTGGTAAAAAATAAAGATAATAAGAAAAAAATTAAAGAGCTGATAGAAACTTACTCTTTCCTTGGGGTGACTTATCTTATATGAAACTAAAACTACCATGATGTTTGGAGTTCTTTTACTCTATAAAATATCTAGATATTATAAAGAGATTAATAGGGATAATTTATATAGATAATTTTCTTTGGAAAGTGAGGGATGAGTGGTCTTCCAAGGGAAGGGAGAAGGGTTATTTATATATGAGAAGAGGGTTATTTTTAGAATAAAATATTTAATAAAATATTATATCAAAGGTAAAACTTATAATAGTGAATTTTTAAAAATATAAATTATATAAAAATATAATAGAATTTTTTAGGTCTTCTAACCCATTTATAATTAAAATTCACTAAGTTTACTAAAAAGTAAAGAAGAATAAAAAATTATTTTTTTAAGGGAATACATTGGACTTTTGGTTTTAGAAAATGATTTCTAAGTATAGAAACTAAAATTATTGTACTTTATTGAATAATTTATGAAACTAAATATTTTTTTTCTGAATAAAAAGTTCTATAAATTATAAGTTCATTATTACATCATGAATTATGTAATTTAAGATACACCGATTATAAGAAAAACTATACTTTTACTATTCCCCTAAAAATTGATGTAATTCAAAAAATTACCAAAATATTACCCTTGGATAATTTTGATGTGATGATTTCAAAAATTATATTTATTTTATCTAAATAAATTCCTATTATATGTAATTCTAATGTTTAATATAAAAAATTATGATTTTTAAGAAATATTTTAAAATACAATTTATTAAAAAGACCCTATATTTTCTTCAAGTTTTTTTATAATGAAATTAATTTTTTGGTATTATAATATTTATATTTACTTGAATTAACCATGATAAATATTATTTATGATACAATTTATTATTTTAAGGTTAAATTACTATTCTAATGGTCATGTTACTATTCTCAATAGTGAAGTCACTATTTCAATGATCACATTACTATTCAAATGGTCACATTACCTCCTATAAATACCCATTTATTCTTTAAATCAATATTAGCTAAAATTATTCACAAGGTTATATATTTCCATTTTTTGAGATATTGATTGGTTTACAAATATTTTTTTCTTTTCTATAGTTTTTTTCATGGGATTGTTGATTCTAGTAGATTGGTGTTATCCATATTTTCCCCTAGTAGTATTTCAATTTTATTTTTTTGTCCCTTTGTAATATTTTTTATTTTAATGGGTTTATTCATTGACTAATGTTACTATTTTCATTAATAAATAATGAATTTTTGGTTTCTCTATATGGTGTGTGTATATAATATTCTATGATATAATATAATACACATTCATTTCAAGAAACAAATATCATTTATAAACTCTAGGTTATTACATTATCTCTATGTTATATGCATATAATATTGTATAATATAAAATAATACACATTAATTTCAAGAAAAAAATAGAATTTATACACTCTGGGTTATTACATTTTCCCCCCCTTTAGAAACTTCATCCTCAAAATTCCAACTCATAATCTCGGTTGAAAATAGGTGATGGTACTTTTGTTTCATTTTTTATTCTGGTTCCAATGTCAACTATTCATACTTATGGTTCCTCTGCAACACTTTTACAAGGTTAGTTTAATTATTTCATAGAAATTTGTTTCTATGGTATAATATCTTCATCGAATTCTCCTCAAACGAGAGTTCATTATCCAGTGGTACCATATCCGGATTTAGTACATGTGAGGGATTGGGTATGTACTTCCATGTGAGAGAGACATGGAGCACATCCTAAACATGATCCATATTTGGTGGATGCGAAATCTGATAGGTCACTACTCTAATGTGATCAAGGATCTCAAAGTGGACAGTGTACCTATGGTTAATCATCCCTTTCTTTCCAAACTTCATTACGCACTTCCCTAGTGATATTGAAAGGAAAGATTTTTCTCCAACATCAAACTCTAATTACCATAAATTTTTTCAGCATAGGTATTTTCTCAACTATAAGAAACTTTTATATGTTACTGTATATCTTGTAACTTTTCTATCATCTCTTTCACAATATCAAGTCCAAGAATATTTCTTTCAAAAAATTAATCACATCAATTTTTAGTTCTACATCACTTCCCATACAAACATCATATAGAGCCATTTGAATGTTTTAGTGGAAGTTTTTTGTGTATAAGAACACAACAAATGGGAGATTTTGATCCCACCCTCATTTAAATTGCATTAAGTAGGCTCTAATCATGTCTTCGAGTATATGAATGGTCATTTTGGATTATCCATCAGTTTGGGGGTGATAGGTCAAGCTGAAATTCTGTTCATTACTTAAATAATGTTGAATAATTATTCATAATTTCGATTTAAACCTTTGATCATGATCAAGGATGATCAAAATTGAAACCCCATACAGCCTCACTACTCTATCAATATATATCTTTGCATGTTTTTCCAGTGATAAATCATTATGAATGATGATGAAGTGGGTAGTCTTGGTGGGTCGATTCACCACAACCCATATCGCAGTGTTTCTTTTGGATATATTCAAGATACCAGTGACAAAATTAATGGTGATTTTATCCCATTTACACATGGTTATAAGAAATGTTTCATCATCCCTTTGGGATTATTTTTCTTTAATTTAACTTACAAACATACAAAAAACCTTGATATATACTCCACAATCTAATTCATCATGTTATCCCACTAGAATTTCTCTCAAAGATCACAGTATATTTTAGTATATCCTGGATGGATAGAGAAAAATGATCTATGTGCATTATCCAATAACGCCTTCTTTATCTCAAGTGATGTAGTCATGCAAGATCTAGTTCCAAATCGAATGAAACCATCCTTATCAATGTGTAACTCGTGTATCTTCCCTTTCTTTACTCCTTTAACCTTAATTTTAATCACCAAATAATATGTTTATGCCTCCTGGATCTTCTCTTGGACAGATTTTTGGGAAATGATTTGTAAATGTTGGATGTATTGCATTCTATTATGATTTATAGATTCATCCTTTATATATATAAAAAGATAGGGTCTTTCTCAATCTGCATCATGAATAAAGTAGTATGTAATTTTATGCTAAGAGCATAAACTACCTTGTTCTTGTCATGACCCGGCCCTACCCGGGCTCGAGCCGCAACTACCCCAGGCCCGCCTCCATAGGCCAGGGGCTGGCGACCAGCGCCGAAGGCACAACAACTCGGGGAGGCCTTTGCCTAAGTACCTGTACACACCCACACGCAGCACAATCAATGCAAAAGTGCAGAGTAAAAAGGAAGAACAAGCAGAGTAAAGAGAACAACTGCTATAAATAAACCACAGAGTGCATCGACCACTACAAGTACAAAGTAAAAACTGATAGTAAAAGGGGCAAAACACGCGCCCAACCAAAAAGTGCCACAACCCGGCAACATGTAAACAAAAAGAAACAGCTGACGGGTCTCCCACCTAGAACCTGGATACGACCACCGCACGCGGTCCAAGCTCCCAAACTCCTACGCTCCACTGAAGTCACGCTCCACCTGTCTGTCATCTGCAAGGGCACGCCAAGTGCGGGAAAATCCCAAGAAGGGGTGAGTATAAAAATACTCAGTAGGATACCCCGAAGGCTCAAGGGAGAAACAAAGGAGGTACCGAAGGGTGAGAATTAGAGCGAACAGGGAGTAGAACAGAAGTACAATAGAGTGCAGTAAAGAGTCCAGCTTAACCCAACAAGAGAATGAAAGGTAGACTCGTCCAAACACAAGGAGCTGGAAATGGTGAGAAGATGAACTTCTCATCGAGTCTTCTCTACCTATAGCAGGAGAGTAGACTCTTCCAACTAAGAGAAGCTAGACACGGAAATCACGTGGCATACCCCGCGCGTCTTTGCCTTTCCCGGAAGGAGAGTAACCAAACCCAAGAAGTGGGTACTCGTACGAGGTACATACATATATATGCTCTGCCAAGAATCCCAAACAAGCTCGTAAAGGGATCTCCGTCCCGTAGCTCAGCCCAAGAAAATGAGTCGCCAACAGTCCCAGACAGAACCCCATCATCGATGCCCAGCATCCCGCACGTCTGCCCTGAACCGCAAGTCAAGGGGCTCAATCACCGCACCTTGACACTATCCTCTTTGGGCGGCACTAACTCGCCCGCACGGTTTTAGGTCACGTCACGAGAACGCGTCTCGGTGGGGAAAGTGCCCCTCGTACTTGAGAGTTCTGGGGGAACGTCAAACCACAACTCGTCACAGCCCCGCAGTCGAGAGGTCTCCTCAAAGTCAAGCCGTTCCATCACCGACCCGTACAACCAAGGGTGTCGCTCCGGTAACCACAGAGGAAAGCCACAGACTAGCCTAGTAGTAAGGACTGAGTCTGGAATGCCAATAGGTGTCCCACTACCCAGCCCCGCTAGAGGGTAATTCATAATCAGATATCGGGTGACCCACTGCCCAGCCCTGTTGGAGGGTAAACCCTAATACATCATCAGGCGACCCACTGCCCAGCCCCGCTGGAGGGTAAACCATGATAAGATACTGGGTGACCCACTACCCAGCCCTGCTGGAGGGTAAACCATAACACATCATCTGGAGACCCACTACCCAGCCCCGCTGGAGGGTAGACCTGGAATAAGTCGACAGGGGACCCACTACCCAGCCTTGATGGAGGGTAGACCTGGAGCTAGACGACAGGTGACCCACTGCCCAGCCCTGCTGGAGGGTAGACCCTAAGAGGTCGTCGGGTGACCCACTGCCCAGTCTCTGCTGGAGGGTAGACCCTAATAGCGTCGGGTGACCCACTTCTCAGTCTCTGCGGGAGGGTAAACCCTAATAGTGTCGGGTGACCCACTGCCCAGTCTCTGCTGGAGAGTAAACCCTAGAAGTCAGTTAGCAACCCACTGCCTATCCCTACTGGAGGGTAAGACCGAGGAAGTCAGTGAGTGACCCACTGCCCAGCCCTACTGGAGGGTAAGCCCGAGGAAGTTGATGAGTAACCCACTGCCCAGCCCCGTTGGAGGGTAAAACTTAGAACCGCTCTGGCCATCTCTACAAGAGGGTACAACACTAGCCAACTAAACACGCAGTGGGTGTCGCGCAACAACCCAACTCTAGAACAAATCTCCCAAAAGAGGTGCAGCATCTGCTCCATCACGGGGTGCCACTAGCACCGCTACTGGCCGATCCATCGAGAATGAAACCAGGGGAGACCACTCAACCCTGCTGGTCAACAAACGAGCACCGAGCCAGGGGATAAACTCTACCCTGCTGGTCAAACAAACACACAGAGGGACCCTTTACGCCGCGAGAGGTCCAAGTACGCGAAGCAGAACACGGCATGCACGTGGGGCCCACACGACGTGTGGCCCCAAGTCAACCCCAACCAAGTGCATGAACGTCTCAGGTACAAACCACACGTACCTCCAAGCATTCTCGTATACTCCCAGAGTACACCGCGTCTCCAGCCCTAAGGCTATCGTGCACACGGCACCCAACGTCAACGCGAAGGCGTGACGTAACATTGCCAACCTGCCACCTCATCGGCTGAGGCACAACCATCCACATCACTTCAATCATTTACTTTACTCGCACGGGAGTGCATGTGATCACTCGCCAGAGGTCCGCTACAAACACGGTAGAAGGACCACCACCGGGGCACCTCCGCATTTCAATATTTAACAAGATCGTGCAAGAGGCTCCGCACAACCAAACGGATCGCACTGTTGTAATCCTCGCAGAAAAACACGCGAGATAAACTACTTACTCACCTCCAATGGATATCCGACGGGAAAGTCACCAACACCGCCTCACGCCCGAACGGCGTCCCGTGATCCCGAGCTTCGGCCCTGAAAACGGTCGGGCACATCGCACCATTGCGATCCCCTCAGGAAAACACGTAAAAAGCACTACTCACTTGAGTGCAATGGATATCCGGTGAACAAGATGAATTTCGGCACACCATACACAAGCGGTACCACGTGGGACCTGCATCCCGGTCCCGAAACTCAACGAACGGATCGCACCATTGCGATCCTCTCGAAAAATAACAGAAGATGGACTACTCACTTGTCCAAAACGGTCGCCCGGTGATAAAGATGGAAAAATCATCGTTGACGCCCAAACGGCCCTCGTGGGCCCCGCACCATCGTGCGTAATTTCAGCGGGTAGACTGCGCCAACGCGATGCCCTCGGAAAAACACCCAACATCGACTGCTCGCACGCCCCGAAGGGACGTCCGAGGAAAAAGCCGCTAAAAGCTGCACGCGGCTCAAAAGACGGGCCGTGGGTCCCACGCCTCAACTCCAGATTCAATGCCCGGAACCACCCTGGAAACCTCCACCTCGACGCCAGGGTTCCAACCCCACTGACGGCGCTTAAATCGGACGTCGGACGCGTCTGTGTCATCCAATACAAGAATCTCCGGAAAAACGCCCGTCCACTTAAAGACACGTCGTGCCTCCGCGGCCCCTCGTTTCGGGAATTAAAAATTCTCAAATCCATCTCAAAACATTCCCCTCGACGCAAGGTCTGTGCTACCGCTGACGGCGCGCAAAACGGATGCCCGTAGCGAAAGCTACGGGCGTTGGAAATTCCAAAGGGGAAATTCCCTTGGGCCGGACCGGCCCGCGGCCCGGCCGCTGGTCCGGTTCGGTCTGTCGTGGCCAGCTGGCCACAGCCTGTCTCCACCGACACCGACCGGCCTTGATGGCCAGTCTCCTCTCCCCGCAGTGACCCGTGACTTGCGGGTCGCGGTCGCGTCGCACGCGGGGTCGCGCACCCCGCGACCCCCTTCCCTCTTCGCGCTACGTCGGCGCCGCCCGAGACCCCGCCAACCACAGCCGCCTTCGCTGTGCCGCCCCGCTGCTGAGACACGCCCATCGCCTGGAGCCGCTCCACCGCCGTCCAGCTCACCGCGCCGCCGCCTGGAGTCGCTCCACCGCCGCGCCTACCCGCCGGAACACCCGAGAACCCCTCCAAAAACCCGCAATCTTCGGCGAATGATTGCGGGTTCCTCAAAACTCCAAAACCAAAAGCGAAATATGCGTCAGAGAGCTTAGAACACGGGCTACGCATAAATGGACTTTTTTTGAGGATCAAACAATGATTCAACGCTAAAATTGAGATTCAAAGGGGGTTCGGGAACAAAAAGAAACTCAAAACGTAACCCCTACCTTGCTGGGCAATGCCCGGAGCTTCACGGGAGATCCGCCGCCGCGCCATCTCCTTTCCAGAGCTGTCTCGCCGGAGTGGAGGAGGAGAAAAGGGCTGCCTCCTGTGGGTGTCCAGGTGGGGGAGCAGAAGAGAGAGGGGTGAGCTAAGCGTTTAAATAGAAAACGCTGAGCCACCCGCCCGTCGGCCTGAACCCGAACTCCCGACGGGGTTGCAGTTAAGCCTCCCTTAGTGTAAACACCACCTATCGAGCACAACGGCGGTCTCATAATTTTAATCCGAGACCCCGTTCAAAAGTTATAAAACTCAACACCCGAGGGCGCCAAATTACAAAAACACCCCTGGGGCCATTTTTCACAAACGGCTCGCGCCCGCGAAACTTATACCCCTCCTAGGGTAAACGACACGTTCCGAACTCAACGGTGCCCTCGGTTTTCCAATCCGAGCCACCATTTAAAAGATACTATCATTTCACCATTAAATGAATAAATTAATTAATTAACTTATCTATTTAACATTCCAGAAGCGGGCGAGGGGTCCAAACATCCCGCGCCGACAAGTTTTATGTCGTTCCTAGGGTAAACACCCCATTCCGGACCCATCCATACACTCAGATCTCTGATCCGGAACTCCGTTTAGGAATTCTCCCATTTATTTTGTGTTTCCAGTGTGAACGCACTGAAACTTTAATTCCGGCCACTCTGGGGCTCGGAATCTCACGCCGTCTGAAGGCGCTGCTCTGGAATATCATCAAGAATATTCCAAAGTCTTTTATAGCAAAAAATAGGTTCTTACAGTTCTCCTTTCTTGGATGGTAGTGAATAGAAAAATCATTGTCCTTGATCATCTCTAACCATCTTCTATTATGCATGTTGATCTCCTTTTGTGTGCAAATATAATTTATACTCTTGTGATCCACATAAATGTCACACTTTTTTCCATAGAGGTGGTGTCACTAAATATATAGGGAAAATATCACATCTTCTAACTCGAGATCGTCTATCGGGTATTTTTTCTCAGGTATATTTAACCTTTATGAGTCAAGGGCTATTACTTTATCATTCTATATGAGTATACAACCCAAGACTCTTTTTGAATCATATTTGTATATCACAAAAACATCTCCACTAATTTTTATTATAAGTATAAGTACAATGATTATTCTATTATTGAGCTCCTCAATGGTTTCCTTGCATTATTCTATCCTTACATACTTTAACCCTTTCCTTATTAAATTTTTTATAAGGCTGTAAAATCATGATAAATTTCTAAAAAAACATCAGTAGTACCCTGATAAGATAAGAAAACTATAGATTTTCCTAACACTAGACGGTCATTTACATTCCTCAATTTCTTTAATCTTTCAAGGGTCTACAATAAAATTCTTTAGTTGTGATCATATTCCCCTATAATGTGACTTATTTTATCCAAAATCACACTTTCTTAAGCTAGCAAGAATTTTCTCATTCCTTAATTTTTTTAGAAAAATCTTTAGATGATCTTCATGTTCTTAATTTCTCTTATAGTAAATGAGAATATCATTGATAAAAACTACCAACAATTTTTTTAGTTACACTCTAAAGTCTCTATTAATAAAATCCATAAAGATGTTAGGGGAATTTTTATGTCCAAAGGGCATCAGAATGAACTCATAGTGTCTATACCTTGTATGAAAAGAATTATTTTGAATATATTTCTTCTTATCCTTTAGTTTATTATATCTATAATAAAGGGACAGCTTTGATAAGTATTGATCACATCATAGTTGATCAAACAAGTCATAAATCCTTGGTAGAGTATACTTTTTCTTTGTGGTGATATTGTTCAGCTCTCAGTAATTCATACACAGCCTTATCGATCCACCCATTTTATTTAACAAGAGAATTAGAGCAACCTATGGTGATTTACTAGGGTGTATAAAACCATTGTCTAGATTCTCTTCAAGTTGGTTCTTTAACTCCACTAGTTTGATCAAGGCTATCCTGTAGGGACATTTAGTGATACGAGTGGATTTGGGTATGAAATTTATTTAGAATTCAACCTCACAATCTAGGGAAAATCTAGGTAACACTTCTGGAAATACATTAGCATATTCCCTCACATTGGGAATTTCCATTGGGTTGATACCATCCTTTGACTCAACCATTTGGGCAAGGTATGATTCTTCACAGGGTATCCACACCCACAACATTGATGAATTTTCAAAAAGAGATTCATAATCTTCCCTGCATTTGTAGAGGATCATGTGATGGTTCAAAGTATGAAAATATATTTCCTTCCCCAAATATTTGATGTTTTCTATATATAATGGGAGTCAATCCAAGCCTAGTATAGCATATAATTCCACCAAGGGAAGTATTATGATATTCATTGGAAGAATATTCCCCCACACACTTATAGTTAAAGAGTTTAACACTTGGGTTACGATTATTATACCACTGGGTGTTTTTTATTGATATCACTACTTCAAGGTTTCGGGGATTTAATTCAATAGTTCTATAAAACTTGAAAAATATAAAGGAATACGTAGAACGAAAATCAAATAGTACTTTTTCCATTCATTACTTAATGGGAATTATACCTTGTATGAATTCATTTTCATGATCTAATTTATAAGTAGTGGTGGAATAATATTTCACTTTACCCTTTGGATTTGGTGGTTGCTGAAGTTGCTTACCCTTAAGGACCCATGGTTCAGTGCACTAGCTTACATAGTTCTGTTTCCCACTATAGTTAAATAATTGAACAACAGGTGGTGCATTAGGAGGTTATTTCCTGTTCTCTATCATATTGGCTATATTATTCATGTATCTTTGACATTCATGAGCTTAGAAGCCTTCTATCCCACATGTGAAGCATTTACCAATTCCTTTGAGGTAATTCCCATGATGTTTCTTCCCATATTTTTGACACATAGATAGTTGGATCCTCTTTCCTCCTTTGTCATTTGATCCTCCAAATTGAATCTTATTTCTTCTCTTCTAATTTCCATAACCATGGTACCATTCTCCAAACTGCATCTCTACTTGGAGGGCACATTGAACCACTTCTTCATAACTCTCAATGTCTTGGATAGCTAGATCCATTTGAATGTGTGTTTTAAAACAAGTAATGAATCCATATATTTTTTATATCATTGTTGATAATAAAACTAGATGCATATCTTTCAATCCTTGTGATGTTTCCCCCCTAATCCATGGAAGATTCACCATTCTTTTAATTAAGTTCTATAAATTATCTCACCATATTTTTTCAAATACTTTTAGGGGAATACTTGTTATGAAATATTTTCTTAAAGTCATCCCACTCCATATCTTTTATTTAATCCTTTGGATTAATGTTTTTTATCAATGCCCGCATTTTATTATCCTCTATATCTAAATGATAAAAGACCATAGCCATCTTATCCTTCTCAGAATAGTGAATCACAAAAAGGATCTTCTTTATTGAGTTAACCCACAATTCTGTGACTGGTGGATCAAAATATCCACTAAACATCGGTGGTCATTGCTACATAAATCAATCAATGACTAGTTTCTCCTTATTTAGTGAAGGAATGTGTTTTACATGGTTTAGGTTATTATTCATATCTTGAGACAACTTGGTAAGCATCGACCTAGAGTTTAGAACTCCACCTCTCATGTAATTGGGGATATCATTCAAGTAATTTTTTAATTATCTCTCACATGGGATTTTGGAATATATTCTCCTAGTTCCCACCATATTCTAAAATATATAATATTTGAAAAAAAAATAATTCTACAAAACATGAATAATTTTTTATTTTATGAAATTAACACTAAAGAAATATATTTTGGGTCCCCATATTTATATTTTTTTTAAAATTATTATAGAATTTTTTACTAATATATAGACTTATACTTATGGTTTTTACAAACATTTTATAATAATAATTCTAAAATTAACTAAACTAAACATCTGATATCAAATATAGAAACCCTACTTTTTCTGACATGACTATTACATATTTTAAAGATAAATAACATAATAGTTATACATTAAAGAATCAAAAGGTTTAGTATCTTGGGAAAATTAGGATCATTCAGCACTTATAAATATTTAAACATAAACATTTATTTAATGCCTACTTATTTATCCTTTTAAAAGCTAAAATTTTCCTCAGTACATATAGTCACTCGAGGATATTCATCAAAGATATGGGTGAGATAAAAGATGAGTAAGAAGATTAAAAAAAGACATGAATCATTATAACATGGGGAAGAATAATCATCATCATCAAGCATAGGATTATTACCAACATAATGAGGGAAATATTTGATAATTGTATGGAATGAGGTGATTCATAAAAATGAAACATCATATCATAGTGTTCAAAAATAAAACATACTTGTGAAAAAATCCAGCATCATTTTCATGAATAAAATATGTGCATAATCACAACATCATCTTTCTGAATAAATCCAACATCATGTTCACACATAATACATAATAGACCATGAGATACATCATATTACCCAATGAATTTGAGGGCTATATAATTTTGGGACCTCCTATCACATCATAATATTTACATAATGATTCATGACACATAGAATGTATAACAATCATGGTCATGAAATAACCCATTGAAATTATTGTGTTTCATAAGGATTTATGAAAGATTCATATTTGGTGCATATTTTTAAGAAAGTTTTAATTATTTGTAAATTTTTTTCAATGATAATTCCTAATGTAATTCAATGTTATAATCCAATTGTGGGGAAATATGAATGTGGAATTAAAATTAATCAATATGAAATTTATTTATAATCATAAGTATGAGATTTATTTAGATATTTTTATGAGAATTTACTTTCTTATTAAATTTTCCTAACTCTTTTTTTGGTACATCACTAAAAAATGGGCCAATAGGCTAACCATCCATCACCAAGTGGAATCCATCCAAGACACCCTCTAGGAAGGCTAGTATAGGTCAGCGGCTGCATAGGGTCATCAAGCCTATATTAGGGCTCACAGTGGTGAAATCTATGAGTGTTTGAAAGCTTGGCCATATCCCAAGAACTTCGGCACACAGGGCATGTCTGTTCGGTGGTTAGAGGTGAGTCTCACTAGGGATGGGGCAGACACGCAGTAGTAGGAGGAGTCCTTTGGTTATAATCTGACTTCATTGGTTGTATGGATCCACGCTCAGGGTTATAATATCGCATGCTTCACTCATATTATTTGATTTGTGAGGCTTAAAATGAGTGTTATTGTTCAAATTTTATCAAAAATTTAATTATTCCACCTTGTGGTCACATCCCCTATGTTCTGACAGATCCCTCTGCTTTCTCTACAGCTCGAAACGGTGGCTCCATCACTTGTACTCACTGGCCACTATTGATCTCAACTGGAAATCTCTATTTCCACCACCGTTTGAGCTTTATCTTGAGTTATTCACCCAATCCAAGGACTAAAACAACTATATGGGTCCTTGAAGACCTGTTCTAGCCTTTATGAAGATCATTTTGACTCATCCATCCATTGCAAAGGCTAAATGAGTCAATGAGGAAGCCCTCTACCAAGCGTCTTCATCCATTTCCACTACCACATCTTCCAAGAACCCCTAACATATATAACTACCTATAAAAATACCCTTCACACAAAGGAACTGCAACTGATCCCATTTATTTCAATCTGTTTTGAAATAGATACACTTGAGATCCTCGGGTGTTTTGAGCTCCCATAACCATGTGTCTCACGGTGTAGTAAATTTAAATGATATTGGTGTATATCTTGTAGATTTCATGGGATATTAAATTAATATTTCTAAGACTTTAATAGTTGATAAATGATTCAATCCTGAGGGACCTTTATTTCCTATAAAATAAGAACCCATGCCTCTACCCAAGGGGAGTCGACCGACCGAAGGATATCCCACTCGAGGGAGGTTGAGCTGATGCCACTATTTTGTTTTTAGGTTTTTATTTTATTTTGTTTATTTTATTTTTGATTAATTATAATTATAATTTTTATTTATTTTTAATAAATATATTTCATTAATTTATTCAAAATTGTGATCCACCCCCTTCTTCATTATTTTTCTTCTTCTGTTTATTTTTATTTCAACTTCTCTTCATATTTTAACATTATTTATATATTATATAAATTTATCATTCCTTTTAATTTCTTTACTTATTTTATATTCTTCTTCTTCTCTCTCTCTCTTTCTTATTTATCTCTCTTCTATTATTTTTATATTATTCTCCTTCTTCTTTTTATTTTATTTTATTTTTTTATTCTTCTTATCTTTTTCTTATCCACCAAGTGATCTGTTACCCTTGACAATGAGGGGTTGACTTTATGCTTGTCTTGGGAGATATAAGTGTTGTTTCCATTCATTATACACTTAAATTCATATATTTTATTTTTATTTTTATGAGAATGAGTGAATTGAATGAGTTTGGTGATTTTACACCATGAAACAGAAGTCAAACTAATTTTTATTATTTTATTAAATCTTCACTCTATCATTTACTTGAAAAAATCTTCATATGATGAATTTGATCTATTTAGTGGATGAAATGACTTATTATGGAGCTAGTTCTTGGGATATGTCACACTCTTTATTAAGGTGTTCCATCAACTATGATTAAATGAGGAGGTAGAATGTATATTGTTAAAGGCATTTGAGATTTCACAGCACTAAAGAAAAGAATAGTAATTCATGTTTGAGATCTCATAATTGAATTATCAAAATAAATTTAAATACAAACAAGAAGAATGATGGAATTAATGAACCAAACCAAAAATTCCAAGTTCTTTATTTACTCATTTTATCATTGTATGTTAATATAAATTTTATCATTTCATTTAGCTTCACAATTGCATTGTTTTCATAGAATAAATAAAGGCCACCAAAAAAAGTAGTTTAGGTGAATTATAATAAGTAGGTGAAGAAATGAGAAAGTTCCCCAAGTGATATGACCCTGATTAGCCTACGTGTTGTATTTGGAAAATAAATTTTCTTCTATCATGCACTACAATAGGAGTGCATCAAAACAGGCACCATTTTCAGGGATCCAATTAGTATTTTCCTTTAATTTTCATTTTCTCACATAGAATATAATTTTAAATACTTTAACAAAAAAACCAAAAAAATAAATAAGTCTTTTCCATGATGTATTAAAATTATTATTATTCTGTATGGACTAACTACTCACAGATGCAGGAACCCATGTTTGAACAAACCTAGTCTATAAAAGATACAGATTAATTATTTTCCAAACATATCAGGGGATATGTATGAAAAATAATCATAGAGTAGCAATTACAAGACCTCATATAGTAGCTTAAAGATACCCCTGAACAACCAGCAGTTGAAGGATATGCCAAATAGTTGACTAAATTCAAGGAGTGCTTCCTAGAATTTTGTCAAGAATTTTCCAAGACAAAAGAAGACTAGTCATTGGTTTCTCCCTGCACTTTTGAAGAAGTTTAAGATGATAAATTTTTATAATGAGGGGTTACACACAAAATCATATAAAATATTCAAAATTTGAAAGATAATGTGCAAGATCTATAATAAATAATGAAATGGATAACTGATCACATCAATGTATGTCTTGAGTATCCTAAACTTGAACCAGAAGAAGAGATATTGGTCCTTCTTGGTTTTTCTGGGGACACAAATGAACATGAAGCTAAGATTTATGAGTGTCCATATCCCAACCATTTTAAGAACCAAATACAAGAGAACCATGATGAGAAATAATGAATCTATGATGATAATGAACTTACTACAGAGCTATTATTGGGAGATCAACAATATCTAGATGAATTTTGGAATGAATATGAGGAACTACTTGATCTAACCATGCATTTTAAAGAATAAGGGTGAGAACCAATGAAGTAAGACACGACCCAAGTGGTGTAATTTGAATAAAAGATAGAGAATCCTGACTACCTTTCTTCATCTACTAAGATCCAACTTTAAGAGGCACTTATAATTGAAGAAGTGACTGAACCAAAACCAAGTTAGGGAGATAATACTTTCTTGAACTCTTTATTTTTTGATTTTATTCAATCTAATTTGAGTATCACTTGTTATGGTTTTTAATTTTTTTGATTTGGCCAATCCTTTCTATGTATTAGAGGAAGATGAAGAAACAACACATGCACATGTTTAGGAACACATGGAGCTCCTTTATTCTGGTGAAAATATATTTGAGGAAGCCCATGAAGAAGTCTAAGTAGCTGATCATGAGGAAATAAATACAAAGTCAGGTCATATTGAAGGGGAAAAATTGGTTACTAAAAATTTAAATTTAAATTGTATTTATTTAAAAATAACTACATACTTTCTCTTTGATCAAACAATTCATGAAGTCTATGTTGATCTAACACTAGAAAAGAAAGAGGAGGTTGCACATGTAGAAACTGAAGAATATGATGACTCATAATTCATCATCCCCCACCATGAAATTTATACTTAATTGTGAAGGTAGACGATCAGTTATACAATATCCTTTAATCACAATTCACCCCCAAAAAAGAAGCATAAACTGAAAAAATCCACATGTATTGGTTCAATTCAGAGAAAATCCAACCACCATAAAACTGTAGATAATAGATGGTCCTTCCTTGTTGAGGTAATAAAAATTTATGGCCCACTTATAAGATCATACCAAGACTTATCCCTTTTATTTTATCTCTAGAAACTTATGTTTTAATTTCAATTTTTAGGATTAGTTCAGTATGAAGCCACTTCCCCTTATCTTTTTTATCCTAAATTACATGATCCTTGTACTTAATTGTGTAGTTATATTTTTTAAAACTATGATGTTACAAGGAATAACTAAACAACCAAGGTGTAAATAGGAATCAGATTCATGGGAAAGGTAGTTCAATTTTAATGTTTATCTTATAAAATCTCAAAAAAATTCCAACATCATGTTTTGATATTTAGATTTGAAATTTCATGCCCACACTTGAATTCGTGATTTAATTAACTTATATATGAGACATGAGTTTCTTAATAATAATGTGAGTCTATGTTTTATATTTCAAAGTTGATGATATTTAATGAGTAAAATTGATAATTAGATGATTAAATTAAATCTTGAATATTAAAATGAGGACTCATGATTTGAGGGAATTAATTGAATCATGTAAATGAAATTTTCAAATAATTTTTCGTGCTTTGAATTAATCAAATTCATGTGAATTTATTTCTTATTATTAGTCATTTATTGAGTAATTTTACAATATTAAATGTTCCATTCCTAATAGGGTTTCTAGACCAAGTACTTACTATTTTATTTTTGAGAATATTTATTGAGTGGTCTTGGGACATGCGATCTACTAGAACTTTCATTTAAACTTACAAATGCTATGACTATACAAAAACACATTTAAAATAATTGAGGAATATTTTTAAAGGACCTTATTTTTAAATACCACCATTACATAAATATTTTCTTAACCCAGAGAGACCATGAATGACCTTGTTAGAGATGATCCGTGTTTCAATCCATTTTTATCCATTCATACACTCCTCTTAGTATTTTCATGATATTTCAAAGTTAAAGTGGGGGGGGTGAAGAGATTAATGGGGGAAGGGATGATATAAATTGCAAGGAAGAAGTGTGGGGGTGTTACATGTGGTAATTGAGAAAGTTTTACATTCATTGTACTCTTTATTATTTTTTCCCTCTTAAATAAATAAAAAGATAAAATTATAAAAAGATCCAAAAAATGGGTTCTTATTTGGGAAAACCAAAAGTCACCACTACTATACCTATTATTTTTTATCATATGTGGTTATGTGGTGGATTTGAGGATTGTTCTAAACGTAACTTTGGAAAAGAAAATAATTTCATTGAAAAATAAAATAAAAATATAAAAGTAGAAAAAATTCAAGATGGTGAATAGGTCATTCATTAAGCTTTTTTTGGATCATGACCTTACTTTAAGTTTGGAGAAAGTGGGATTTTCTACTTTTAGGGGGATAATGTCATTAAACATTTACTTTTGATATAATGATCTATTATTTATGAGATAGACCTCCTTCTTGAACCTTAAATTTTAAAACAACAATTCTTACCAACATTAAGTTTCAAATTCATTTAAATCCTTGATTGAAAATCCCTCATAATTTTATGTGACTTTTTTCTTTATAAAGTGGAGAAATTATTTCTTCTTTAAGATTATGGATAAGGAGCATGTATTCATTATATGAGTATAAATCAACTTGAATTAATATCATGAGTGATGCACGAAAATATTTAAAAGAGTTATAAATCATTACTTGGAATGTTTAATAATAATGAATTAAGGGACTTGAATGAATGAAAATAGAATTTCCATCATTTTCAAATGGGAGATAGTAAAATACATATGTTGATTGTTTCTTTGAAAATTGAGAAATTGAATTGATATTTTATATGGAATTTGAAATTTTCATTTGACATTAAAAAGTGTTGGATTTTATTGCTTTCAAATTTGAATATTAGTAACATTGGTTCCATATTAATTATTTTTTGAGATTTTATGCTTAAGGAAAATCATGGTTTATGTGTGGGGGTATTTGAAACAGTCATATTTGGTGCACATTTTTAATCAATTTTCAAGGATTGTTATTTTTTTAGTGATAATTCCCAATACAATTCAATGTTTTAATGAAATTGCAAAAAAAATATGAATGTGTAATTAAAATGAATAAATAAGGATGAAATTGTTTAGAATTTTAAGTTTGAGATTTATTTGGATATTTTGATGAGAATTTACTTTCTTTTTAAATTTTCGGAACTCTTTTTCAGGTACTTCACTAAAAAAGGGACAATAAGATGGACAACCCTCAATAAGGGGTATCAAGCCTATACAGGGCCCATTGTGTTGAAATCCATGGTTGATTAAAATATTTTCCACAGCCTAGGTGCACCAACATAAATGGAATGTATGTGTGATAATGGAAGGAGAGTCTCTCTGAGGATGGGGCAGTCTCGCAGCGGTGGTTTGAGTCCTCTGGATCTAGTATGACTTTATTGGTCAGATGGACCCACACTCAGGCTTATAATATCTCACACTTTTCTCATTAGATTTAATGTGGGATGATTAAAATGGTCATTAATGTTAAAATTTTAACAAAAATGTTGTTACACCCCAAAGTTGTGTATTGTGCACTCAGATAGATCCATCTGCTTGCTCCGCCACTCGAAATAATGGATCTTCCACTTTCACTCACCAGTCGTTGTGGATATCAATCAAAAATCTCTATTTACAACACCATTAAAGCTCTACCCCAAACCGTTCACCTAGTACAAGGCCTATGGCCACCAATGAGGTCCTTAAAGACCAGTTCTAAACCTCATGAAGATCAATTTGACTCATCCATCCACTGTGAAGGCTGGATAAGGAATATTGGAAGCTTTATGTTTACCATATTCATCCATTACCACTACCACATCCTCAAAACACCCATTCCAAGTGGAATATCCCATGAAAACCCCATCCATATGAAGTAACTATCAATGCTCCCATGGATTTCAGTCCACAGTCAAATAGAAACACTCAAGATAATCAGGTGTTTTTATGCTTAATCATCATGGCTCTCACAATGTCTTAAATTTAAATGAGATATAAGAATATCCGGTAGTTCTCAAGGGATATTAAATTAATATTTAGAAGACTCGAAGATTTGGGTGAGGATTCAAGTCCGAGGGATCCTTTGATAGCTATAAAATAAGAACACATGCCTCTGCCCAAGGGGAGTCGACGAACCGAATGTGATCCTGCCCGAGGGTGGCTAATATGCTTCCACTTTTTTGTTTTAATTTTTTAATTTTCTTTTTTTAGTTTTATTTTAATCGTAATTTTAATTTAGTTTTAATAAATATAATTCATTCATTTCTTCCAAAGTGTGATCCACCCCCTTCTTCTTTCTTCTTATCCTTTTTTTCATTTCATCTTATCTTCTTATTTTAACACTTTTAAATATTATATATATTTCTTATTATTTTTAATTTAATTTATTTTATTATTTTATATTATTCTTCATATGTCTCTATATTCTTGTTCTCTATTTTATTATTTTTATATTATTCTCATTTTTCTTTTTTTATTTCATTTTCTTATTCTTCATATCATATTCCTATCCACCAAGTGATCTTTAACCCTCAATAATGAGGGGATCACTCAAGCCTTTTCCTGGGGGGGGGGGGGGGTAAGTGGTCTTTCTATTCATTATATACTTAAATTATTATGTTTTATTAAGTTTGTGATAAGCAAGAGTGAAGTTCATGGATGTAACAATTTTTCACCGAGACACTGAACTCAAAATAATTTTTATTCTTTTATAAATTTTTTCCATCTATTCTACTAGATAAAATCTCTTCATATTATGGAGTATATCTACTCAGTGGATCAAATGGAATATGATGGATTCATGTCTTAGTAGATGTCACACTCTTGATTGAGGGGTACCATTAACCTTGATTACAAAAGGAGGTGAAATTTAGATTGATAAAATAATTCAAGATTTCACACCACAAAATAAAATAATATCAATTCATACATGAGATCTCATAATTGAATTATAAAACTAAATTTAAACTCTAATTAGGAGAATTATGGAACTCATGAACCAAACCACAAAGGTCAAGTTCATTCTTTACTCATTCTATCATTGCATGTTAATATAAATCTTATCATTTCATTTAGATTCTCGATTCCATTTTTTTATAGAATAAAAAACCCAAAAAAATAAGTAATATAGGTGAATTATAATATTTAGGTGAAGAAATGGGAAATCTCTTGAAGTGAGACAACCCTAGTCAGCCTCTGTACTACATTAATAAAAAAACTTACCAAACCCTATGATAAGCGTGAATCTATTTCATCATAAATAATTTCTTTGAATAAACATGGGATTACCTAATGAATAATGGAAAAAATATTTGGTATAAACATCATCATTATTGAGTGAAAAAGAAATAACTCAATAGGAGTAAAAGATGTGCTTTTGCAAAGAAAACTCTTTTTGTAAAATCTTTGTATTTGGCTTAAAAATCAAGGTGGAAGCACGTATATCCCCAAAATGAAAATCAGATAAAATTAAAATTATATTTATGTAATATTAGGGTAATTTTCATACTGAATAATTCATGAAAGAGGGATAGTGAAAAGAAAATGTGTTGTGTTCAAGAATCCCCTTACCTTAAATCATGCTTTATTTCATCATTTTTGTACCTCCTGAATGATAACCGTAATATTATTAAAAAAAATATAAAGAATTGAATTATTCTCATTTTTAACACTATTTATAAATTATAATAATTTTATTATATTTCATAATTTACATATTTATATTGTAGTCATTAGGATGTTATATTTTCTTTAAAATGTCCCATTTTTCCTTGATTTCACTATATTTTAAGGAAATTTATACAAAAGTAGAATAAATTTATTAAGATTAAAATACGTATATTTATGAATTTATGTATAATAAATAATTTATTTTAAAAATCCATATGGTTTTTTATAATTAAAGAAGTTGCAAACGTCCCCATTGGTGGTTAACCAACTGCTATCGGGGACATTGTCCCATGGAATAGAAAGAGAGTTATAAAATATAAATACTTTTAAAATATAATTTTTAAAGTAATTCAAAATCATTAATATAGTTATAAAATACATCCTAATTAATCATAGAATATATTATTTTGAAATTTATAGAGAAAGAGAGGAAGATGAGAGGAAAACACAAAAATGTGTTGATGAAAACATACCCTCTTCTTGGTGTTTCTCCCCTTGTACAGAACTAGAATCCCTTGATGATTAGAGTTTGATTAATATATAAAGTATCTATAAATTCTAATATTCTTAATATAGGAGGTTTTTGGTAGATATTAAACATTTTCAAGTGTGATAGGAGTGGTTTTCCAAGGGGCGTGAGAGGGGTTATTTATGCTTGAGGAGAGCTGTATTTTTAGAATAAAATAGTATATCAATGGTAAAACTTGTAATAATGAAAATTTAAAATATAAATCATATAAATATAATATAATTCTTTTAGGAATTTAAACCCCATTATAATTCTAATTCACTTAGTTTATGAAAAAAGAAATTGGAAAAAAGGAAAAAATCTTATTTTAACAGAAAACTTTTAACTTTCGGTTTAGTAAAATTATTTTTAGGTTTGAAAACTAATTTAATGCTATTTTAATGGTTCCTTTAATAAATTCAATTTTTTTCCCTAACCACAATTTCTAGATATTATTATTTCATTATTACATCAGTAATGGTGTAATTTAAGATAAACTGATTACGAGAAAAAATGTATTTTTACTATTCATTTGAAAACTAATGTATTTTAAAAATATTGCCACAAAATAACCCTTGGATAAATTTGAAAATATGATTTAAAAATGATATTAATTTTATAAAAAAATTTATAACATAGAAAATAATAATTCTTAATATATTGATTTTGATTTTTATGAAATAATTTAAAATAGTGTTAAATAAAAATGTGCTTATATTTTATTTAATTTTTTATCATGATATTAGATTTCTAAAATTATAATATTTATATTTAATTAAATTAATCTTGATAAATATTATTTATATCATAAATTATTATTTTGATATTAAATTACTATTCCAACAGTCAGTATATTATTCTCAATGGTCATGTTACTATTCCAATGGTCACATTACTATTAAAATGTTCACATTACCTTCTATAAAAACTACTTCATTCTTTTACTCAGTATTCAAAAAAATTCCTCCCAATGTAATATATTTTCTTTTTCTAATATTTTGATTTGTTTTCTAATATTTTTTTCTGTTCAATAGTTTTTTTCATGGGAGGGATGATTATAGAAGATTGGAATGATCCATATTTTCTAATTTTAGTTTTATATTTTATATTTTTGTCTTCTTATCATAATTATTATTTTAGTGGGTTTATTCACTAACTAATGTAACGATTTTCATTAATGAAATAATGTGTTTTTGGTTTCTCTATGTGTTTTATGTGTATAATATTGCATAATATAATATAATATGATTTCATTCAACGAAACAGATGTAATTTACAAACTATAGGATTTTACACATTGTGTTATTACATATTGCATATTGACTATCAGCTGAGCAACATGGAAAAACATGAATTTCAGAATGTGTATTATGATGCACATGGTTTATAACATGTAATTTCCTACATGATTTATACACTGAGTGTTTAGGTTTGTTTCATTAGTGATTAGAAATAGATTACATGCCATATAGTTGGGTGTACATTCTATGTAACATGTTCTGATTCATCCAAGGTATATGTTGAGATAATCATGTCACAAGATTAAACATGTGGTTAATTAAGAAAGACATAAACTACACATCATATATAAATCTATAATTTTTTTTTGATATGGTTAATTCCACACCAGGTACATGTAGAGTGTTTTTTATTATTTTATGTAGAAATAAATGATTATTTATTATTTCCCACTTTATTTTGAAACTACACGATATTTATAGTTATCTAACACAATGTGTACTTCATGGAAATAATCAATGGTACATTACATGTATATTCATTTAATGTTTTATGGTCTTGTGTGTCTCATATTAATTGTGTCTTGACCCACAGAACAATGCATCATATATACCACGACATGCCATGTAGACATAAATGTTGTGTAAGTTCATAGTACATTACAAGTACTTTACAAAAATTAAGTCACAGACTATGTCAGTATTAAAATCTATAAATATATTTTATTAGATGAATAATGCTACATTCTATGTCATCTCCAGTGCATGTTGGGTATATATTAAATTTTAATAGTGAATTTAGTTTAACTATTATGGGAGACATCATGTGACTCCTTTATCATATACCTTGTACTTAATATGTTTAAATTAAAATTAATTTTAATTTATTTATTTCATATTTTTAAAGATGTGAATCTCAAATAAAGTTAAGAATAATAATTAAGATAAGTAATTAATTAATTAATAAGTTGTTTAATTTTTAAATTCAAGTAAATTTTTCTTAATAAATAATGATTTGAAATAAATACTAGAAAGATTAATCTATAGTATTTATAATATTTGAATGATCGTGATCTTGGAAAAATTGTGTATATATTGGATTTGTATTAAATTTAATTATTTTTTTTATGGTTTTAATTATGTGATAAACAAATTATTGAATTAAATCTAATGATCAGAAAAGCATTACTCCATCCTTTATAATTTATAGTCCTATGTGTCCAAGGATTATTTTCTATAACCCTATACCACTGGTACACCTCACCTATGAGTGATCAAGAATTTTGGAGGATTTACCTCCTGATGAGAGGAGACGATTGAGGATCCAGTCCAATGTGAAACCATCCAAAGAGATACACAAGTTAATGGAGGAATGCTATAACTCAAGTCATACATTAGCTCATTGATTTATTCCCTCTAGGGTTAAATTTGGTATATCATTGCTCGATAAACCAACCAATAGTTTAAATCTCATGATCATATCACATGTTCATTTTATTTTATGAAGTACATAGTTATTGATATATTTATAAAATTTGTGGTTTATTTAAAGATCAAACACAATCTCAAAATAAATAAATTAACAATCATACTAAGATAAAATAAAATAAGTGTTATGCCTAAATTATTTTATCAAGTGTGGTTAATTAATTATGTAAAATATACATAATATTAACAAGCATTTGAAGAATAAAATAAGGGTTATTTACACATAACATAAAAATAAAATAAATATACATATCAATTCAATAATAGCCTTATAATAAAAGAGTTATACTACAAACACATATCAAAGTATTAGTGTATCCCTTGTTAGGATAATCTTATTTATGATGGAATTATAATGACTATTTTGAAGGTTCTAAGGCATGGAGGAAGTGGTTGATCATACACCCAAAAATGTTTTTTCATCAACTCCTTCAGATATTTCCTTATAACAAGATGAAATAGAATCCTAGAATCCACAAGAAATGATCATCATATATAATTTATAATTAATTTGAGTCAAGATAGGATTTACCACTTATTGGAATTCTTTGTTCATTGATGATTTGGTTAAGACTTCTTGTCGAACCATTTTTTCATCAAAGTAATCAAGGATAGATTCCCTCTAGTAGTGATTCACATATGTTACATAAATATCATTTCATCACTTTAGAATTATCTGGGTGCTATGTTAGATGATTATACTAGATTGAAAAAGAATCTTTCATGGTGATAATGAGTTACTCATGTTTTAAGAGAAGATATCTCTAAGGTGTGAGAGGATTCCTTAACAAAATTGTATATAATGGAGTATGAGATTAGATAGGGATAAAAAATTATATAACTATATATTTATAAAAATAGGGTTAGAGAATAAATAATTGTACATGTGTTCTTATTATTCACCTAATCCCCAGTGAACTATAAGTATAAATTATGATAATATTATTATTATTTACTTGACATGTGTTAAAAATCATAGATAAATAAATATTATTTCCTTGAATAAATAATTACATATTCAGTCAAATAACATTTAATATATCATTTCTTACTAGAATATTAATCTCGATCCTCCAGCCCCCCTAAATATGTATCTTACTCTCAATAATGTTTATTTATGTAAAAAAAATTAATGTAAGTGAATTATTTTCTGATAAATAAATAAATATTATATTAACTACATCAGTGATTAATTATTTATTAAATGTTCACATAAATAAGTAAAACAAATATTTATTATCTTTTTAATATACTAGAGAAAAATAAGTATTTACATAATTAAATAAATAATTATCGGGTGAATAATTATTTATTTAATATTCAACTCCCATAATATTCTCTTAAATAAAATGGGATTGTATATATTCGATCATTAAAATATTAATAAATATTAAAACATGTATGGGAATAATATTTAATTAAAATGTTAAAATTGTATTTAATTTAACTGAGTTTTTAGATACACTTTGTGTTAGACCATCTAGGCCTCTTTTTCATTGGCATTAGGTTACACTGCCTAACATCCATATTTAGCATCTAGAAACACAATAAGGATCCAACGAAATGAAGTTAATTTCATAGTGATATACAACATCATATGAGTACAAACTATGTAATATAATCACTGTTTCATGATATCTCTACTCAATCAGGTTGCATACTTGTGTCATCAACCATTGTGTTTGATGTCTCTTTCTTCAACATTATAGAAATGAACTTTCCCAAGGAACACCAGGGATATTAATTTAATTAATAAATTTAATTCCAATCAAAGGTCCTGATATATCAAGTTCCATTAATGAATAGAAGTAAAAAAATCTTTCTTTCATTATTCAATAATTCAATGTCACTCTTCATGCACCCAATATATCTTACTTTATCATGAACATATGTCACCACGGTTTTCATCAATACATCAAAGTAGATGACTCATGATATACATTAATAATAATGTTAAAGTATAGGTACCATTACACACATATAGGGATAGGAAAATATAGGGACATATATAAATATATATTTCCTACAGGATGATCATGTTCACATAATTTCTTGCTCTGAAAATTACCATGAACATATTCCATGAGAATGTGTCACAAAGTCCTATGAGTCTCCACCCCTGATTGTATGTATAATTTTCTTCTCTTTAAATGATATCATCCGGCTATAAAGAATATATTTAAGAATAAATTCGGGTAACTTATGGGTTCAGATCATAGCTGGAGAATGATATAACCTTTCAGTGCAACATATACCCTTAGGATATTATCACATAAATTTCATGCAGAAGACTAGTCATCATGTGATAAGATATAAAATTAATATTCAATACTATTAATTTTCTTATAATCAAATAGTAGTTTATTTAAGGGAACCAAATAAAACATAATCCCACTTTCACTAGAGAGAACTTCTGAAAAATTAATTAGTTAACTTCACATAACAAACATGCTTCTACAGAGATATGGCTATAGATTTTATAGACACCATGCTACACATAGTTGTTCTTCTTACTATGACCACATATCTCTAAAAAATCCCTTATATGATGATACCATTGAGTGTATATCATTTTTCCTTCTTGATCCTTGACATTTAGATAGTATTATTTTTAAAATTCATCATGTTAAAATTTAATTTTAACTATGTGGGTACAAGTAAAAAATTTAGAAAAAAATATTTTCTAAACATGCCTATTAAGATATATCATAATTCAAACTATACTATCTTTTATGTAGATATAGAAACTAATTTCTATAATATTATTTACCCTTTTCATTTTATCATAACCTAATTATGATACTAGATTAAACATATCTAAAGAAGACTCGTTTTATATTCTTGAAAAATTAGTATTCTTATTTCTCTAATTAACAAGAACTCATCTAGTTTTGATCCCTCAAGAATTGTAGGATAGCTCTAGCTACCAACCAGAATAGTTATCCTTGTATTTTTTGACATTTGAATTTTATAATTTATGTATAATAAAGATAAATATTGTGTATATGTCATAACATATGACATAGATTTTCCAAAATAAACGTAGGCATATGTAGTCTATATATCAGAAGAATACCATGTGACACTTGAAACAATTCATGTATACTTTTTTATCCTGTATTTTTTTCAATACTATGTCACCTTTGAACTAATACATGGAATAAGAAACCCCTAGATCTATTCTAGTAGATCACATTCAATAGAACATGGAATTTTACTTGATTAATTTTTGTGTAAATTATTTAGTCTTGTATAACCATAAGAATAATAACTTACTTTAATATGTTTTCAGACATAACTTTCTTGGAAAACAATAGTTATCTTACTAAACTCTTGTAGACACCTGGAAATTTTTTGATTCAAATGAATATTTCCATGAACCAATCCAGGTCAACCCTAAACCGATCACCCGAGTCGGCCCATAACAATCTCTAAGAGGCATTCCAAATCCTCCTGGGCTATAAAATAGTGATAGGAACCAAAGATATACAAATTGGGAACAATTTACAAAATATAAACCTCTACAAAAGAAAAATAATAGAACATGAAACAGTAAAATGAGAATCCACAAACCACTAATCAAAATAAATACATAAACAGATCCCAATACATCCATATCAGAACACAATAGAAGAAAAAAACCAAAACTAAATCACAACCAACCTGGTCTCCAAGTGACCTATTGGTCACCACTATCCATAGTACCAGTCCAAATCAAAATAAAACCTGAACAAAAGTTGAACCTGCAAAAAGGCTTGGCCCTATTGACAACTGGTGGCAGAAGTATAGTGTGATCATTAAAAAATTTAGTAGGTAAGAACTATATAATCTATACATTTCCTTTCCCAAATAGTCCATAAAATATATTTTGAAATACATTTAATAAAATAGGTTTTTTATCTCTAAAACAATCAACACCTCTTTCCAAAAATACCACTTTGAACACAAAATTAGGTTTTCCATTTTAAAACAATTTTCTCATTTTTAAACCCATCCTGATGACTAAAAACTAAGAAGAAACATAACCCAAATAATTTATAAAATAAAGGAAAATACAAATCAAGGAATTTCCAAAAAAATAGAAATAGTGTGAAAGTACAAGTACAAGTAGAAAAATACTAAATAAACAAATAAACATTATGCTGGAAAATTCAATAAGAGAATACAAATATATAATCATGGGAATTTAAAAAACATCCCTATAATAAATCCATATACATACTCAATTTGGACCCACCTTCCGACGTATAGTGCAACCCCATAATCAATAACAAACCTGGCTACTCAAAACTGGCCTCACTAGTGAAAACTCCCACCTGGCCTATCCAATATCCATGGGGTTTTAATCCTTCTAATTAGTACAAGAAAGTAACAATCACTCGACCCTTTAAATAATGTACATTAATCCAATGATAATAGTATAAAGGATAATAATAAGTTCATCACACACATGCCTTTAAACATAACCCACAGATGATACCATGTATTCTGTTCCCAATCCCTAACACCAACTATGTGAATGCCCTATCATTGAAAGGAAGACCCTAGGGGTTAAAACCACACATTGAACCATTAAAAGGTTCCAAATGGGCCTAAATGTCATACTATTTTAAAAATAATTTCCAAAAAATTATAAAGTATAAACTGGGACTTAACATTTACAAATCAAAACCATTTCTAATTAAAAAATCAATCATTTCAATACCATTTCCAAAAACCAAGGTGGAAACATAGTTCATGCTTGGAAGATACCAAACAATCATTTCAAGTCAAGTGATTGTCAAACTAAACCTCAAAGAGACAAATAGTCCAAGATTTAGGAAGCATATTTAAAAGACACAATTGATTTAATTTGAAACCAAGTAGTCTTTTTGAAAAAATTAGAAGTTTTTAAGAATCCATTTGGAAGATATAATAGAGAATATAAAGAAAATGAGGGAAGGGGGTTTTAAAAACACAGGGTTCAAGATGGTTATTTTTATGGGATTCCAGTTATGTGTGTGTGTGCCTATCAATATGTGAATCCTATTTACATTTTGATATTCCCAAATCTAATGACATACATATGGAAAACCATAAAAACACCAAAGGTTCCAATTAAAGAGTTATAAATAGAATTTCAACCCAACACCAAGATCCACACTTAAGAATCAAACCAGAAATAGGAATCACAACCATACACAAAGCTCAATTTCACATATAAAATAAACTAAAAAGAAACAAAAAAGGATAAACACAATCCCAAAATACCCATTTTCTTTTTTAAAGACCAAATGTCATTTTATCAAACACCTTGCATGCATATATATTTAGGAATAATTATATAAATCCTTTGAAAATCCATTTTCATCCAATTTTCCACATGAAAACACCATATGAAATCATACTAATAAAACACAAGCATGCTTAACTCCTATATAATTTAATTAAGAAATATCAAGTATTAAATGGAATTATTTGAAAAGGAAATGGATTAAAACACCTACCTCAATTGTATCTAAATGTGATAGAACATCGGGAGAAGGAAGACCTAAGTCTAAGAGAAAAACTAAACACCCTAACATTAAATAAAACACAATCCAGACATCAACCCTAACCTCTAGGGTTATTCCAAGAGGGATCCAAGCCAAGGAAAAATAGGAAACTAATATTGGGAGAAGATACAAAAAGGAAAATGAAAAAAACCCAAGAAGAAATTACCTAAGAACCTTGAAGAATATTTAATGGTTAGAGGATAACCAAGGGAGGAGGGTTTGGGAGCCCCCTTCATGCGCCAAAATCGACCAAGTGGGAGCGGGGGTTTAAAGGTGATAAAACAAAATAGGGTTAAAAGATGGATTTATAAATTTTAATAAACTGAGTAAGTCATAAAGTTTGGCCGCACGGTTTACTAACCCATGTTCGAATCATGAACACCCTATAATAAGTAAGGGACACCCACACAGTTTGGCTGCACAATTTTGAAAACAATTTTCCAACCATGCAGATTGGAATTTTCAAAATTATAGATCCACTTGCATGCTTGCTACACAGTTTCTACTAATTGTCCACAATCCATGCGCCTTATCCTAGACACCATCCACAAGTTGAATGGTTACATCCTTTGGCTCACATAGTTAGGTCTAAAATATGAACATACTATGTAATTCAAACCATGAGAGAAAAAATGAACTAGAAACACCCCCTTCCTTCACCATCTTTACAGTCTCTCCCCAAAATATGCACACTAACCATGTATCGAGCAAAAAACTACCTAAAACCTCCAAAACTAGAAAATTATCACAATGAAATCAACCTAAACCTCAAATAAAAAGATCAAACATCTAGATATAAATAAAAAAATAAAATAAAAAAAATAAAACTGGGTTTGTGGTGTAACAATTCTCCCCACCACAAAAAAATATTCTACCCCAAAAATTCACCGAGTTAAATGAGGATAAAAGCTAGAATCTAAAACTTAATGAAGCTAGAAAGACCCTTGTACCCCGGTGTGACCTTCAAAAACCACAATTCACACCCAACCAACACTAGAGAAAACCACAAGAAGATATGTGGTGGGTATCCACACCATTTAAAATTCAACCTAGATGGATCGACTCCCAACACAAGGGGCCCCAATAGAAAAGATCAATCCAAACATCAGGCTAAACCATGGTTCATCATTTCCATAAGACACAAGCATCTCTGAAAGAAGCACAACCCAAAAACAATTATCCATGAAAATGACAAAAATTTAATAATTCAACTCCATAAAGAACCAATATATATAAATTCTCAGAATAAAAAATTACCAAGATCCTGAGAACAAGAGGTATTTTCAAAAATAAGGAAAACTAAAACAAGAAGAACATAAATTGTCCCTACTCCGACATTGGGGACCAAATAAGTTAAAATATCCCCCCACATCAAGAAAATCTAGACTATATGAAGATATTAACAATAGAGTATATGGCTGGATCCCTATTTCCTTAAAGCATATTTTTCCCCTAATCAGGAATTGGTATCATCCGACTAAGGCATCCCTTTCTAGAAATGATTCTTTCAGAACTTGTGCAACTGACCCAAAAAACCACATCGTTGGTAAAAAAAATCATAGGATAAAGGTAAGACGAATTAAAATACCTAATCCAACCATGACAAAATAATACGAGTGGGTGGTATGAATAATGAGGTTAGAACTAACATGAGATAATTCTTAGGAGTGGGTTCCTCTAGAAATCACTCTTCACAATATAGGGACCCTTCATGAGTTTCAATAGAAATCCAATTTTTAACTACTATAGACTGCACTCTGGGAACCAGCTTAGCTCGAAACACCTCATCCACTAGCTTCCCCAAAAACTTCCCCAGATGAGTGGACCTGTTTTTTAATCTCCAAATAAAAAACTCATATAAATATATAATCTTTCATATGATCCTTTTTGGATATCAATAGAGATAAAGGGACCAACTCTTTAAATTCATCAACATAGGCCTTCATTATATGTTGACCTTGTTGAACATCCAAGAGCTCTTCCAATTTCTATATCTTCGCCTCATTAAGTATGAAAAATTGGATAAAAGTGGTCTTAAATATATCCCAAGTAATCCCAACTTGAAATGATGATGGAACGATTAGCTTCCACCAATCTAAACTCAGACCCTAAAACGAGCCCAGAACAGCCTCGTACCCTCAGAGCCTCGGGAGTTCCTAAAGACTTGAAATTGAATTAACATTTCAATACACTCAATATCCTTCAATAGACCTCAATAACCATGAAAAATCAGAAATAGTTAAGAATAACTTGAATCTTACACTCTCCTAGGAGTCTGGACAGGGAAAAATACTAGAAAATACTCATTAGAAACATTTGGGGCTATTCTGGGTGGCATACTCTATACAAAATAAAGACAAAAAAATTGAATCAACATTAAACCAGATCTCAATATTCAACCAAAAATAACATTACAAATTAAAACACCCAACCCATAAATTCAAACATCACAAAAAATCCTTAAATCCTCTTTCAAAACCATCATCTCTATTATAATTCCAAAATTACCTTCTTCTAAGGCCACTTTTCAAATACTAGAATGAGCTTCCAAATAATATTTTAAATACCCAATCCCACTTTTAAAATAAAACTATGTCCTAAAATAATTTTCCTTTTGTACACCCTTTTCCCAAAAACCATTTTTATTTTCAAAATCCACCCAAGTCGACGAAAAACAAGACAAAGCATAACTCCCACCAAAAAACTAGAAATAGGGAACTAGTGACCATGCATAACCTGCCCACATGGTTTAGTATACCATTCTCTGAGCAAGAACTAACCACTATAAGTATCTTGAACTATGCACTCGGGATCCACATGGGTCACTACTCCATGAAAGATCTCCATGTAACACTGGTTCACTTCCATTAGCATACCTCAAACCACAAAAACCAAAAAAAACCAACAGTATGAACCCAAAGTTGAAAATAAAAGACTCAAGTCTTAGACAACCCCTAGTAACCTTAGAATCAAGATAAGAAAGTGTTCATGACACTCTTCCCCTACCTACCTCTTTAGTTTCAATATTATTATCTCTAATCTACCTAATACCCCAAAATAACAAAGGGATGCTCTGATACCATTTTTAATGAACAAACTCAATCAACCTTGAACCTGTTATAGTGACACTAATTTTTCTTACATGACTATTACATCATTTTAAAGATAAACAACATAATAGCATTAAAAATATAAGATCCAAAGGTTTAGTATTTTGGAAAAATTAATCTCATACATATAATGAATATAATAAAACAAAAAAATTTATTTAGATCATTCATATGTATCCTTAAAATCTCTCGTTATCCTTAGTACATGTAATCACTTGAGGATATACATCAAAGAAAGGGTTGAGATAAAATCCCAGTAAGAGGATCGATAAGGAACATGAATCAATATAACATGGAAAAGCATAATCATCATCATAATGTCATAAGAAATGGATTATCATAAACATCATGAGTGAAACATTTAATAAAATCATGTAATATGTAAATGCATAAAAATGAAACATCATGTCTCATTGGTCAAATACCACACATAGTTTTGAACAGTGATAGCATCAAGTTCAGGCATAACATATGTGCATAGTCATAATATTATCATTGTGAACAAATCTAGCATCATGTTTATGCATAATACGTGTCATATCATGAGATAAATCACATTACCCAATGCATTAGAGGGATATATAATTTTGGGCCCACCCATCACATCATAATATTTACATAAACATGCATGCCACATAGAACGTATTACAATCATATAAATGAATTAACCATGGAAAGTAATGGGTTTCATAAGGATTTCATAAATCATGATTTAATGAATAAACTTGGGGGTTCTATTGAAAATGGTGAAAACATATTTGGTATAAGAATCATCATTCTTCAGAGAAGAATAAATAACTCAAGTTGAGTCAAAGATGTGTTTTGGAAAGAATGGTTCTTTTCAAAAATCATTGTATTTGACATAAAACCAAATTGAAAACATGTATGTCCCCAAAAATAAAAAGGGAAAATAATTAAATGATATTTAAGTAATATTATAGGAATAATTATACCAAATATTCCATGAAATAGGGATAACCCAAATAAAAGGAGTTCTGTTCGAGAATCCCATTACCGTAATTCCCACTTTATTTCATCACTCTTTCACCACCTAAATAATAAACATTTATTCAGAAGTAAATTACAGTAATTTATAAAAAAAATTATTAATTTTAATCATTTCACTATATTTCTTAATTTTTTTGATGAAATTGAATCATTTTTATATAAATTTTTTCTAAAAAATTTCCCTTTTCACTTTGATTTCTCTATTTTCATTCAAAGTCATTTATATAAAAGTATGATTAAATAAAGATGATAATAATACATGTAATTACTTATTTATATATTATTTATAATTAATACTATCCATCCATGAATTTGGTTATAATAATTTTCATGGAAATGTCTCCAAAGGTGGTTAACCAATATTTAAAGGGATATTGTTGAGAGAGAAAGAAAGGTAAGTATGACATTTATATTTGTCATAAATATGATAATTATAGTTGGTTAACATTTATATTTTTCATAAATATGATAATTATAGTAGGTTAACGTTATTAATATAATGTCAAATTACTCCAGAAGGTCACTAAATATTATAAGGGGGTTGAGAGGGTGGATGTTGGTATATTATTCTCTTTATTAAAAGAGTTATGAGTGATTTTACAATGGGGTGGAGACGGGTTATTTATACTTGGGAAGAGGGGTATTTTTAGAATAAAATATTGCATAAAATATTATATCAAATGTAAAACATGTAGTTGTGAATTTTATAAAATATAAATCATATATAAATATAATATAATGGGTTTAAAACTTTAAATCCCCTTTATAATTATAATTCATTAATTTATTAAAAAGTAAAGTGAAAAAAAGGAAATTGATATTTTAATGAATCACTTTTGACTTTTGGTTTTGGAAAGTGGTTTTTAGGTTTGGGAATTAATTTTATTCTATTTTAATGAATCATTTATGAAATTAAATATATCATGGAAGAATATCAAGTAATATAATGGAATATGTAATTATTACATCATGAATGAAGTAATTTAAGATATATCGGTTTTGTGAAAACTGTATCTTTACTATTCACTTGAAAATTGACGTATTTCAGAAAATTACCAAAAAATCACCCTTAGAAAATTTTGACATGAAAATTTTGAAAAATGACATTAATTATAACAAAATATATTTCTAATATATGTAATTTAAATTTTTAATATAAAAATTATGGTTTTTATGGAATACTTTAAAATGAAGTCTATTCAAAATGTGCTTATATTTTCTTTGACTTTATTAATCATATTATTTATTTTTTGGAATTATAAAATTTATATTTATATAAATTAATCATAATAAATATTATTTAGGTAATATTTTATTATTATTTTTATTAATATTAAATTTTATTATTTTGAGGTAAAATTATTATTCCAACAGTTAGGTTATAAATCTAAAAGTTTCATTACAATACAAACTATCACTTTACCTTCTATAAATATCACTTCATTATTTCACTCAATATTAAACTCAATTACTCCCAAGGTTCCATGTTTCCATTTTATATAATGTTGATGGATTTAGTAATGTTTTATTTTTTTTTTACATTTTTCGGTAGTGGGGATGATGATTCTATTAGATTGGGGTGATCCATAGTTTCTCATTTTAGCTATTATATTTTAAATTTTTTTGTCAAGCTATAATGTCTGAAATTTTAATTAGTTTCATTATTGATTAATGCAACCATATTTATTAATAATGTTTTATTTATTTATCTATATATTTTTTTTGTGTGATATTATATAGTATAAGACAATACACATTTATTAAAGAAAAAAATATTACTAATAAACATTGGTTCATTACATCGTTCACTCGAGTCAGCCCGCAAAAATCCCCAAGCGGTGTTCTCAGTCCTCCCAAGAAAGAAAATAGTTTTATAAAAAAACCAAATTTTAATGATTTATCCCTATATAAACTACTATAAAAGAAATAAAATAGAGTTTGTTGTAATAAAACGAGAATCCACAAACTTCTGATCAAAAAAATACATAAACAGAACCAGATACATTAGTAATAGAACAAAATAGAAGATAAAAACAAAACTAAAACCAATATGGAACCAACAAAGTCTTCATGTTACCTCTTGGTCACCACTATTCAAATTCCATCCCACATAACATGAAAACCTATAAAAAACTCATCATGCACTACAGCTCCGGTCTACTGATGTCGAGCGCCACAAGTGGGAGTGAGTATAAAACAACTCATTCGGTAAGCACCATAGAATCCATAAATTTTCTCACTGAAAATAGTCTATAAAAGCTAGTTTTTAATAAATTAAATACAACAAGGTTTTTGTATTTAAGACAACAAAAACCACTTTCCATAAACCCCACTTTGAACACAAATCATGGTTTTCTGTTTTTATAAAATTTTATCATTTTTAAACCCATCCCAAAGACCCAAAACCTAGAAGAATCATAACCCAAATAATTCATAAAATAACGGATGATATGAACCAAGGAATACCCAAAAAAACCATATATGGTGGAATAATACAAGTAAAATCAAACAAATACTAAATAAAAAAATAACCATAGTGCTGTAAAATACAAGAGGAGCATATAGATATGTAATCATGGGAATTTCCTAAACATACCTGGAAGTAATACTTAGGAAACCTCAGTTAATACCCACTTGTTAGTGTATGGTGCAACTCCAAAGTCAATAACCAACCTATCTTCTCTAAAATATCCTCACCAATGGAAAATACCGCCTAGCCTATCCTCTATCTAGGGGGGTTATAATCTATCTAATTGGGGCTCTAATGTAACTTTCACTCCACCATCCAAATGATGTCCAATAATACCATGATAATAGTATAAAGGAGAATGAGGATCTCATCACACACCTAGAATTAAACATAACTCACAGATTCCACCGTGAATTCCTTTCACAATCCCCGACACAAACTATGCAAAGTCCCTATCATCGGAAGGACAGGTTTAGGGGTTCTCATCACACATAAAGCCTTGAATAAGTGCCAATTGAGCCTCCACATCATGTGAGTTTATATATAATTTCCAAAACATCAAAAATTACCAACTAAGACTTATATTTACAAATCAAAATCATGTACAGTGAAAAAACATTTTTCTTCAAAACCATTTCCAAAAAGAAATGTGGAAACATAGTTCATTCATGGAGGATTCCAAATGAGCTTTCCAAGTCAAGTGATTTCCAAACTATACCTCATGGTACCAGATGGGCCTAAATTTATGAATTACATTTTAAAATCACAATTAAGTTTATTATAAAACCAATTAGCCTTATTTAAAACATTGGATGTTTGTGGGGACACATTTTGAAGATGGAGTAGATGAGAAAAAGAAAATGGTCGGATGGTGTTTCAAAAACTGGGGGTTTAAAATAGCAATTTTTATGGGATTCCATTTATGTTTGTGTGTGACTATAAATATTTATGCCCCACACACATATGGATATGCCCAAATACAGTTACATACATTTGAAAAAACATAAAAAAACCTAAGGTTCTAATTAAAGTGTCAAAAATATCATTGAAACCCAACTCTAAGATCCACACTAAAGAACCAAACCAAAAAGAGGCATCACAACCACACACAAAGATTAATTTCACATGTAAAACAAACCACCAAGACCCAAACAAGGATAAATACAATCCAAATATTCCCAATTTTATTTTTAAATACCAAGTTTCATTGTATCAAATACCTTTCATGTATAAATATATAGGCATAATTATATAAATCTTTTGAAGACCCATTTTCATCAAATTTTCAACATAATAACACCGTATTAAATAAAACTAACACAACAAAAACATTATTAGAACATTTATAATTTAATTAATAAATCTCAATAATAAAATGGCATGATTTATAAATAAAATGGATAGAAACACCTACCTCTTTATGTGCAAATGTAACTGAAATATTGGATAAGGAATAACTAAGAACAATAGACAAACAACAGACCAAAACATAAAATAAAACACAATCCTAACATGAAATCTAACCTCTAGGTTTTATCCAATAGGGATCCAATACAAGTAATAAGAGGAAACCAATCAAGGAAGAATTGAAGAGGAAGAAAATGACCAAAATCTAAGAACTTACCTTGGAACCTTGAAGAAGCTTCAATATTGGAAAGATAACCAAGATTGGAGGATTTGGGAGACCTATTAGTGAACCAAAATAGACGAAGATGGATAGGGGTCAAATGGGGTTAAAACATAAGAGGGGAAATTAGGAATTTTAGGATTTTAAGAAAATGGTTAAGTCTTATAGTTTGGCCGCATGGTTTGTTGAACCATGAACCAGTCTGGAACACCCTACTGGAAAGAAGGTAAACCTGTATGGGATAGCTACATGGTTTTGGAAATGATGATCCAACCATGCATACCAGATCTATTAAAATTACAGATCCTCTCACACACTTGTCACATGGTTTCTACTAACTATGTGCAAGGTATGCTCCTTTCCCTAAACACCAACCAAAAACTTAATGGTTACTCTTTTAGATCACACGGTTTTGGAAAAACCATGTGTTGTCTATGAAATTCAAACTATGTAAGAAAAAAATGAACACAAAACACTCTATTCCTTTATCATTCACATGTTTTCTCCCCAAACAATGCACAGTAACCATGAATAAGAACAAAAACTACCTAAAACCTCTAAAATTTGAAAATTATCATCGGTAACTGAATCAAAACCTCAACTAAAAAGATCAAACATCCAGATAAAAATAAACTTAAAATAAATAAAATAAAACCAAAGTTAGGGTGTGACAAATATACTATGATCGTTATACTTATTTCAACCCATAAATTGATCCTTGAAACTTGAAATCTATATTTTATTTCATTTATGTTTCATATCGTTCTAATCACATCATATGAACTATAATGTTTCCTCTATGAGAGGTTTCCCTTGAAAAATTATTTCTAATATAATGATCATGATATATTTTAAAATTAGAATTCATGATGATTGGAGTAAAGGTTTTTGTCGCAGACTATGTCTTAGACATTAAAGCTTTAAATAATCAATCATGAATAATTATTTCAAACTTGTACCACTCATATATAGTTTCTATTGAATACTCGCTAGTAGTACCGAGTCTAAAAACATCCAAAATACAAAACCTCTAAATTTTGGTATATAGATTCTAATATTTAATTAATAAGAACTTGTTATCCATAGCTAGTTTCATATTATTATTCTCTTTATGATTTAATATTCATATTAGATAATATATAACCCACTATGGTGAATATAAAACCGCCATTATGGTTTTGATCAACCTATACAGTAGGTTCCTCTTGAATAATTCCACCCACTAACACTTGTGGAGTTTAATGTTCTTATGCCAACTTCTACATCTGGGCACAAAATTCTACTAAATTATTACTTTATACCATTATTTGAAAAGGTGATGTTCTTACCTCATAGAAAAAAAATCATTATGATTAATAACTTTTATTTATTGGGGATATTAATATCTAATAAGTTAATTGGATAATTAAATGAGATGTGGCCTTTTTCATGATGTTCATTTGAATATTTCATCAAATTTACAAATTTATACCACCAAAAAAATAAGACTGAAACATAATGTATTTCATTTATATCATAGATTTATAAAATATCCCTTAGTCAATATAGTTGGTATATGGTCAGTTAAAACAATTCTATTTTCAAATCATATCTAGAAAAGAATCATAAAATACTACATTATGTATATAAGACTATTTATTGATCATACCTTGTACTTAGTTTTGAATAAGGCTGTGTGAGTTTAGTAAAACACTCACTCAATATTAAAATATCTATGAATACTTTGTTAAGATTTACTCTGACAAAATTTCTAATATAAACCTATATTCTTTACTAAGTAGATTTTCTACTTCACTGAGAGTCCCTAATATTTCTTAAAGAATCTCACGGAGTAATTGAATTTACATATAGCTTCTCCATGTAATTTCTCATGCTATATAGCTAAATAAATTCGAATAACTTTATGGAATACCTTTATTTATAAAGGTTCTATGTCTAAAACTAAATAAGTAAGTATGTAGATAATAAATAATTGGTTTTAATCTATAAGGAGACAAAATACACTTTTGGGTATATCTTTGATAAAAACCTTTAGTTTCACTTAACAAAAAATTATCTTTCCACAATTGGGTATGAGTCTTATAATTATATTACTCGTTTATTGATAATGTTGTCCATTTATGATTCATGTTTTAATAAACTATTAATTATGTGGTGTTTACCATAACAATATTAATTTCAAAAGAAATAATATATCATTATGTTCAGCAGAACACTGTTATGAATGTTTGGTAATACTTAACATAGATAATAAACCTACTAGAATCATTGTACTAGGAATTAATAAGTTGCATATTTCTCATTTTCCACATATTAATCACCCTTTATAAACCACTAAAAAACACCTTACTTCTAAAATCTTATGCTTCTCACTACTATCAAAAGAATCACCCTTTATAAACCACAAGGAGAACACACATTACTTATTATAATGTTTTCTTCTTCTCATTATGAACATAGGAATCACCCCTTCTTATCCATTGGCATAACACGCCTCACTTATTTAGTTTTTTTAATAAAATACAAATGTATTAACTACCTAAGAGTATTGATAAAAACATTAAATAATATAATGAATATATTCCTAAATAAGATTCAACTAATCACTTATTTTTTAATTTATTATAGTATTTTTATAATTATTTTTTTATCCCCATGGGAATAAAATAGACTCATATTCACCATACTACCTATAAACCTTTTTTCTCATTAAAATAAATTGTAAACTCATTGTTTAATATAAAATAGTCTTTATATTTTAAACCTTTCATTTCATTTTTGTCACCATAAAGGTTGTAGAAGTGAGAAAACCACAAATATTATTTACGTGGAGAAGTTTTTTCAAAAGATTCTTGATTTTATCATCCATAATATTCATTGCATAAGTTGAATAAAGAGAACTTGGAAGGTAAGGATTATTTTATGAGATTAATCAATAATTTATTATCCATATAGAGGTGAAACTTTTGATTGGGGTAATTTAGTATATTTAAGTAAAGATCAATATCTAATTACCCTCTTCCAATTTACACTAGTATAGTGTAGTGACAATCACAATTATTTTAAACCTCTATTTACCCTTCTCAAGATATAAGAGTGTATATATCATGGTATAGTCATTCATTTCCTTAGGTTGAATTATAATTTTTATGAATATACATGATATTATAATGAAACATATAATTGAATCATCCAAATATACATCATGTAGGAATCCTTATCACCTTAACATATTGTATAAGGCATCTCAATAAGTACAAGGAATTCTAGAATATAGTATAAATTATCCTATAGTAGTTTAGTGTATGAAACAACTGAACTACCCTTTGAATTATGTGTCGGTAAATATATGATATGTGTCCTGAAGTATCTTAGTGTTAATATAATTTCACTTTCCATAATAATTATTAAATAAAATAATTTTTAATGTTTATCTTGATTAAAAAATTATATGATATAATAAATTTTATTTATTATTCTCCCTTTATTTTATCGAATCCTAATAGACCTCGTCATTGGCTTTTGAATATCCTATATCATTTATATTCTACTGTCAAGGATCCATATTCCCCTTAGCATAACCCATATGGGGGCCTAAAAAGATACTAAAAGGCATTTAGGTAGTCATAACATACCAATTATATTAACTTCTAGCTCTTTGATCTACTGAGTGGACTCACAAATCCATAAATCCTTAACTAGTATTTCCTCAATACTTTTACAATTAGTTTCACTAATTCTTGGGGAGGAGAAAACCCCTTATTGAGAACTAGGTTAAATCATCCCAAAACTCAAGATATAAATTCCTCAATAATTTAAATCACCCTAATGTAGTTTTGTCGATAACTTTGAACTATGGTTCTATTTCTACCCAAGTAGTTGAAGGTTATACTGATGTAATATTTTGAATGATGGGTTTTAATATTTATGCATAAATTTCCCATTGTATCTTTATTACATACATTATAATATCAAGTAGATTTTAATTAAGTGATTAACTATGTATAGATAAAATTTACTTATAATCCAATTTAATTTAATTACATATTCCATGATTATTAATTTATTCATTTAGTTATAGTGATAAAGAATCACAAATAAATAACCATGTGACTGAAAAAAAATAAAATAATAATTGTTTCATGATCATGAGCTTATCTGATTATTAGTTTATCTTGAGGATGATAAAACAACCCTTTAATTATAGAAAATCTATAAGAACCATAACTTAGTCCGAGATACAAAAATTAACTTATGCTACAATGTAACTCTAAGGTTGTTTTCACCTCAGCTCTGTCTTGAACCACCTCCACTCACCTAAGAAATACATCAATTACATAATCCTTACTGACATGCATGTGAGAGGAACCAAATGATTGGTTAAGCGGGTTTACATAAAATAAACATTGGTAATGATGCAACATACATAATTAAAGGGATGAATCTATGAAATTTAATTTAATTTAATAAAATAATTATTATAAATCCCCTAAAATAAAAATTAATTAAAAAGTAACCAAGTACATACCTTAGACAGTCCAAGGTCATGATTATCCATTCATGAAATGAATATATATTTTTACACAAGCTATCATTCACTTTAATTACTTATTTTATTAAGATAAAATTAATTTGAATTAATTAATTTAGTTAATTAATTTTATCATGTCTGAACAGTCATGGAAATTCAATTATTTAAATTTAAAAAAATCAAATTAATTAAATTTTTTTTAAATGAAATTAGTATGAAATTTTTTCATGGATGAAACAAAGAATACAAACTCTACCACCGTTTTCAATAATGTATTAAATACTCACATGGCATGTTGGTGTGCATAGAAAGTCACACGATTATGCATCATGAAATTCCATATGTTATAATGTTGCATAATAAATGTGAAATTTATGAAAATTACACTTGTGATAACCCACATGGTGTGTACCTATTTAAATTATTATAATACATTGACCATTTTGGTGAATTAATTATGTGAAATTAATTTATCTTGTAAATAATCTTAAAATCCTGTTATAAAGAACCATAACAGCTGCTAACAAAAGAGTTTTATTTTAATGATGAAGTTAATTATTTCTTTATGGAATTTAATTCTATTAATTATTTGGTGATTACACAATGTGTACTAGAGAGCTAAATGTGTTTTATATAGCATTTTACATATCTATGGCACATTTCCGCGTAGCTAGGTGTGCACAATTTTCAGATATTAATGAGTTACAAGGTATATAAAATGGATTCATAGTTTGTAACCTCATTAATTATATATTGAATGTATTTAAGTATTTATGTGTCATGTGACATGCATTTTGACCACATATTTTCTATGAAAATTTCTTGGGGAACCATGTAGTACAACACAATGTATCAGTTTGTTACATGGTGTATAGTCCCTGTCACACCCCGACCATAGAATTTAAATTAATTTAATTATTTATTTACTTTTCAGAACCACTATTGAGTTTTGGTAGTTGGTAGGTCATATTTTAATTTTTTGGTGGCTTTTTAGTTGTTTCACAGTTATCCCACATGGGTAGTGGTAATGTTGTGGTACCCTTGTGGGTACCTAGGTGAGTTAGTGGTGTGGAGCACGGCTTTCGCACAGTCTAGTAAACCGTATGGAAATCATGTGGTTGGGATCTGTAATATAGAAGTGATGAGTAGAACATTTTGATCTTTTTTTTTCTCAACCATTAGTCTTCTTATAGGTAACCCTATGAGGGTTCCTGGCCTAGGTAGTGGCTAGTACATGATTAGCGCACATTCTGGTAAACAGTTTAAGTTTCCTAGAATTTTAAAAACTGGGTTTTTTTTTCATTTTCCATTTATTTATTTTCCTCTATTTTTATTTTCCACTATCCTTTTTGGGTGTCACATGTGGTGCACCCCCCCCCCAATGGCCACATGTCTTCCCTCCCACATAGCCCTCTCTTATTTTAGCGAAACCACTAGATTTATTTTGGATTCTTGGTCAAACACTTGAGGTAAGCCCTTATCCCCCTCTTCCTTCTTGATTCGTCTGATTTTTCCTTCTCCCCGTCGCTTGGTATGGTTTGGCCAAACCCTATGGTTTTTTGTGAGGTGATTGTTGATGCTTCTCTTATTTCCAGGGAGTGTAATGGGCTCCTTTGTTCATCTTTGGGTGTGTTCTAACATCCACCTCCAAAGGTGAAGCATATTGGATAATTTCAACTTTCTGTTGTAGCTTGAGGTAAGGTTTTTATTCCACTGTTTTATTTATCACCTTTATGTTGGGTCCCTTTGGTGATTTAGGTTTTATAGAAAAAAATTTAGAGCGGTTTATGGATCCTTTAAGGGTTTCACTCTCATACATAGGTGTGTGTGTGTGTGTGTGTGTGTCTTGTAAATATTTCCTCATGGAGAGGGGAATATGTACATTGGGTTAAGGGGTATATATAGGAATGTATGTTCATTCAAGTGTGGGGATATCTTCATCAAAATCTCCAATATCTGAAGTGTTTCAACTTGGTCCTCCCCATTTTTGAGGTAGGTTTCCTATACTCGCACCTTTAATTTTAATTCCCTGATTACATAGCATTTTAAAAGTGTTTACTCCTTAGTCTATCAAGTATATTATCCAAAAGTGTCGGAGCATCCTTGGCACCAACACCAATGTTTCCCATACCTGGTGAGAGGGAAATAAATCTATGGACTACCTAGCCTCAATATTTTTCTCTAGACCAGAGACTCTTCTTCTTCACATCCCTCAAAGTCTATAACCAATGGGGATCAACATTCTTAGAGGGGATTCCCTCAGCTTTAACCATTTTAGACCCCCATAGTATCTTTTCCTTGGCTCACTTGTGTGGCTAATTTTGTGTCCCATTTCTTATCTTTGAATAAAAAATTTCAAGATAATGATTAAAAGAGTATTTTATTAATTTATGTGGTATATATATATACATATCTATATGTTTGGTGAAATTGATTGAACCTTTTGGAATTGGTTTATTATTTATTTACATAACTTTTCAAATCGTGTTTATAAGTTTCTTTTAAGTGTGAAGTATCCAGTTTTTTTAGAATATATTTCTAAAATATTCCTAGCTTGTGATGTATGTTTTGTAAAACTTGAAGTATTTGGTTAAATGGGCTATCTAAAATGTGGTTTTTTGGACATATTTAAGTGTATTTTGACAATTAAATGAAATGAAGGAACGTTTTTCACCCTTTAAGTGTGTTGTGTATTTTTAACTTAGATTTGGAAATGGATTTGGAAAGTGAATTTGGTTTGGAAAATGTAAAGTCTCGATTAGTACCTTGAGATGTTTTAGAAAATGGTTTGAAACTCATGTGATGGGTGGACTGGTTGGTATTTAATAATGATTGTGAAAGAAATAATTTTTCATGTGAGCTGCAATGCTTGGATTATATCTTGATACCACTAGAACTTTGGATGATATCCTCTCTAGTGGATCGTGCATAGTGGTTCGTGTATGAGAACGTTGTTTGTTGTGGTTTCTATACCACATTTTTTCAAGTGTTATTATTATTATTATTATTATCATCATCATCATCATGGTATTCATGGGAATCATATAAAGGGTCAAGTAATGGTTTCTTAACGACCCCAATTAGATGGGTTAGTACCCCTGGATTAGTTGAGATTCCAGGCAGGATGTGCCACTAGATTGGCTAGTTTAGAGTAGCTAGTTGGTTATAGACTATGGATTTGTATCATACGCTGGTAGGTGATTCTGAAATAAGTACGTATACGGATTTCTTCTATATATGGTTAGTAAACTCCCATGATTACATACTTTTATGTTTCCGTTTCCTTTTATGACACTTTTGGTTATTTGATCTCATGACACCTTTACTTTTCTTCTTATATTAAAATACTTTTTTTAGAACTGGATGTCTTTTAAAGGAATTTATTGAAACGACTTATGTGATTTAGAACGTTTTTGGGACAACGAAATGAAAAGTAATTTTTATTCAAATAGAATCATATTACTTATTTTAAAAAAATAAAGGAAACCTTATTTCTATATATACTATTTTCAAACTAGAAAGAATGGATTTCAATTTAGAGGTGGGGAATCAAGAATTGTATATCATTTTCATCCCTACTGATCATTTTGGTACTCATTCCTACTCTATCTTTTCAATTTCAGATTCTTCCGATTCCAGATGGCGCTTGGAGAGAACATGGTTCTATGTTTTGTGGTGACCTATGAGGCCACATGGAGGTACATGTAGTAGATTATATATTTTCACTTTGGGTGTTTATTTTTAAGGTTTAGTTTAATTTTAATTTATTTATAGTTTTTTCATGGTACAAATCATTTCCAATGGTTTTATTCTGATGCCCGACATGACTTTCCATCCTAGGAGGATCGGGAATGACTCTCAGGCCTTGTCGTGGGCTAGCTTAGGTGACTTTTTTGGGGACTACTCGGGTTGGTTCCTCAAAAAATGGCATCATAGAAGGCCCTTTATTATTTAGGATGTTAGGTATACTATATATAGTATTTTCAAGGATCATTTGGTAGGCCATGGTTATGTTCCTATTCACGACCACTCATGATGAGACCTGAGTCACCAGGGATAGTTGAATTTTGAGTCTTTATTTTTGGTTTTGAGTAATTCTCTTAGATTTTATTTATTTCGATGAGGTTTTGTATGTTGTAGGATGACATTGTAAGTGATTTGGTGTTATATGGTGAGTTTAAATGGTGTAATGAACCATATAGATCTCATATGTATGGTTAGATATGCTTCTAGTGGTTTGTTTATTCTCGGAACATGGTTTTATAAACCATATAATCTGGTTGTGAATGACCAATAGTTTCTTATTTTAGTTATTTTTGGATGGGTGGTTCTTTGGAATGATTTTTTTTGTGTGAATATAAACTGGTTTTGGGTCGTATTTGTTTGTTCTTTTCAGTGGTTTGACATGGTTTTCAGGTGTTTCCCTTGGATACTAAATTGGTGATTATTTTATTAAAATTAGTATTCCAAAAATAAAAAAATTTAATATGTTTGGAAGTGAAATGGGTTTTTTTGAAAGTGGAAGTATTTTTGAAAAGTGATTTTTGATTTTATAAAGGTTTTTTAAATAGTGGGATGAATGTTTATTGGGAATTTGGAAGTGTTTTGTTTTGAAATGATATAGGAATGGTTTTGAAAATTGGTTGGGAATGCTTTAAAGAGAATTTTAGAAAGTGATTTTTATGTTTGACCCTTATTATTCCTAGGGATTCTCACTTATACATATGTATGTGGTGAGTGTATATTTATTGGTACATATAGATGGGTGTTTGAGCTAGAACAGGAACGTGTATGTGTGAGGATTTATGGAATACCATCAATAAGTATGCAACCTTTTTATCTTATTAGGATTTATGAAAATGATTAAAAAATAGGGGATATGATATTTTAATAAGTGGGTGTTTTGGAATGATTTTAGTCCAAGATAATTTGGAATGGAAAGTGGGTTTTGAAGGGGGTTTTGATATTCAAATGATTCTAAAGTGGAAATTTTTTTTAATTTGGAATGGAATTGGTGGTCTCTAAAGAGGTTTTTGTATTTTTTTTGAGATGTTTTTGTTTTTTATAGATTGAGATTTTATTTGGATTTGATTTGGTTTTGTGATGTTTTGGTTTATGAGTTGGTAATTTGGTTTGAAATGTTGATCAGTTGACCTTTTGTTTGATATTGATCTGGTTTTATGCCTTTTTTGTTGAGAGTATGCCACCCAAAAAGACTCAGATTGTTTTTTAGGATTCTCATCTAGTATTCAGCCCTACCTATACTCCTAGTGGAGTGGTGGAGTTGATCTCTTCTCTATTAGTGATTTCTGTCTTTATCCATCAAGGTTCATTAGGTTTTGCGGAGTGTCTTGGGGAAGTTGAGTGTCTTTAGGTTTCTGGAAACTCTAACAACTATGAGAGTGAGATTTGTCTTGGGTATGTTTAAAGGACTGGGGATAGACTATTGGGAGGCGATCGTTCTATCCTCATTGAGAGTTATGATGTTCTAGGTGATCTTGGATGCCACTTACATATAGTGGTTTGTTCTTGTGGAAGTTAGGGAGAAGAAAATTCCATATATCATTGATGCTCGATAAGGTCAACTAACGATGAAGGACTATATTGACAATTCCAATGAAATAGTTTTATTTACTTCAAATATGGTTCTGACCAATTATTTGGAAGCTTCTCAAGTACTGGTTCTTCTTGGTTCTAGTGGAGGTTCCCCATCTGGTAAGGAGAGTGAACCGAAGGAATCTGTTCTGTGAAAGTCGTCTTATTATTTTATGTATTTCATTTTTTTGGACCATTCTAACACTATAAGGGTTTTTAATCAATGATTATCGACTAATAATTTCAGGTTAGTAGATACTTCAAGACATAAGGGCTCTAACCATAGGTCTAGGAGTGAATAATTTCATGTAGTTAGGAATCGTAGGGGTGTGGAGAACCTTGTTCTAGTTTTGTCTTAAATGTTGGAATGAGTAAAAGATTAAGTTTTTATTTTGTAGCTTCTTTTTTTTTGTAAAAGTCATAGAGGCCTCATTTCTTTATTGTGGTCTCTATTTTTACAAGTTCCCAATTGGTCATAGGAAGGCTTGGAAGTCATGTTTTCCTATAATTCTGGTGGTTATGCATTGTGGAAGAAAACCCTTGAAATTTTGTCTCTCTTGGGTGATTAGCCTTCATAGAAAAATTTGTGTTTTAGTTCTGTGGTTGTGTTCATTTTTGAAATGCATGGCCTTGTTGAAATGATTAATATTGGTTTGGTTCACTACTTGGTTTAAATTATTGTTCCTCGGGACCCCTTGTGGTGGAGCTGATTTGTGTGGGATTTTTTGGTCTATGTTGGAAATTTCCAATTTGGTTTTTGGTGGTTTTAGAGTAAACTCGGGCTGAGAGTCGCACTATTGGTCATTCCTAATGATATTTTTTAGTGGGGATAACCCTCCTCTTTTCCTCATGGTTATTCTTATTGTGGTTCATTCTTAGATATGGTCAGGTGTGACTAGTAGTTTGAAAGTTCACACTAAGTTTGTGGTTTCATTGGCCTTGTTTAGTTTCAAACTCAAGTTTGATTCCTCATTTGGATGGGTGGCTTTATGGGGGTAGAAAGTGTTTTTTATGGGGAGAATTGTCACACACCGACCTTGGAATTTAAATTAATTTATTTAGTTATTTATTTTTCATTAGTGCCTTTGAGTTCTGGTATTTTACAGTTCGTATTTTAATTTTTTTTTCAAGATTTTTAGTTGTTTCACAGTTATCCAACACAACTAGTGGTAACTGTGTGGTGCCTATGTGGGTGCCCATGTGAATTAGTGGTTTGGATCATGGCTTGTGCACAGTCTCGTAAACCATGAATAAAGTGTGTGGTTGGGCTCTGTAAGTTGGAAATTATGAGTGGCATGGTTTTGGCATAGTTTTCTCAGTCGTTCCTATGCATGTGGGTAATCGTGTTAGGGTTCCTAGCCTAGATAGTGGCTAGTGCATGTTTCGTGCATGTTCTAGTAAATTTTTCACAAACCTTTCAAGTTTTCTAGACTTTTAAAAAATGAGTTTTTATTTCATTTTTCTTTTCTTTTTCCTTTTATTTATTTTCATCTCTTTTTCTTTTCTCCTATCCTCCGGGTGTATCGCACGAGGTGTGCCTCCCCCCTACCATGGCCATGTGTCTCCCATGCCTCATGGCCCTCTCTTCTTCTAGAAAATCCACCATATTTGTTCTGGTTTCCTGGTTGAAACTTTAAGGTAAAACCATCTCTCCCTCTTCCTTCTCAATTTGGATGATTTTTTCTTCTCTCTATTGCCCAGTATGGTTCGGCCAAACCCCAGGGTTTTGGGTGAGTCAATTTCTTATGCTCCTTTTTTTCTAGGGCATACAATGGGATCCTTTAGTCGTCTTCGAGTGTGTTCTGACATCCTCCGATGAAGGTGAAGCGGATTGGCTCATTTCATTCTATCATTTCCACACAAGGTAAGAGTTTTATTCCACTATTTTATTTATAACCTTTATTTTAGGTTCCTTTAATGATTTAGGGTTCATAGAAATTGGATTTAGAGCATTTGATGGCTCATTGAAGGGTTTAACTCTCATAAATTGGTATGTGTATATATATTTATATATCCCCCTTGTCCATATTCCCTCATAGTGAGGGAATGTGTAAATTGGGTTAGGGGATATATATATATATATATATATATATATATATATAAGAATATATTTTCATGCAAGTGTGGGGTGATCTTCATCAAAATATTCAAGAGACTAAGTGGTTCGTCTTGGTCTTATCCCTTTTTAAGGTAGGTTTCCTATGTTTGTTCCTTTAATTTGAATTCCCTGGTTTCTTAGCATGTTAAAAGTGTGTTTTTTATATTTACATTGTATATATATATACATTTCTATGTGTTTGGTAAAATTGATTTCACCTCTTGGAATTGGTTTCCCATTTATTTACAAACCTTTTCTAAGCATATTTCCAAGTTTCTTTTAAATGTGTAGTGTCTTAAGCGTTTTTAAATAGTTTTATAAAATATTCCCAACTTGTGAAGTGTGTTTTTTGTAACTTTAAGGATTTGGTTAAATGATTTATCTAAAACTTGTCTTGTTTTGAACCTTAAAGTGTAGCTTAACAATTAAATAACATGAAGGCCTATTTGGCACACTTTTAGTGTGTTGTGTATTTTCAACCTAGTTTTGGAAATGGATTTGTAAAATAAATTTGGTTTGGAAAATGTAAAGGCCATGTTGGTACCTTGAGATATTTTAGAAAATGGTTTGAAACCCATGTGATGGGAGGCCCAGTTGGTAACTAATAACGATTGTGAAAGAAATGATTTTTCATGTGAGTTGTGATGCTTATATTTTATCTTAAGACCATTGGAACTTTGGATGAGATATTATCTAGTGGCTCATGCACAGTGGTTCATGTACAAGAACGTTTTTGGTTGTGGTTTCTAGATCACATTTTTTCAAATGATATTATTGTTATTATTACTATTATTATCATGGGATTATTGGGTGTCATCTATAGGGTTAAGTGATAGTTTTTTATCGACCCTGATTATATGGGTTGGTACCCACTAGATTAGCTGATAGGCCAGGTGGGACGTTCCACTGGATTGGATAGTTTCGAGTGGCTAGTTGGTTATAGACTATGGATTTTCACCATACACCAGGAGTTGAGTCCGAACTAATTACATCCAGGTATTGTTTCTAGAGGTGTTTATGAGATTCCCATGATTACATAATTTTATGTTCCTATTTCTTTTTTTGGAACTTTTTGTTATTTTATCTCATTAAACCTTTAATTTTTTTGTTATTTTAAAATAATCATTCTAGAACTAGTTGTATTTTAAAAGAATTTATTGAAATGAATTATATGGTTTGGAAATTGTTTTGGAAAATTAAATGAAAAGTGGGTTTTCTTAAAAATAGTGTCCATTTTCTTCCTTTGATAAAAAAGCAGAAACCTTATTTTTATATATACTATTTTCAAACTAGAATTAATAGATTTCACTTTTGAGGTGGGACATTAGGAATTGTTTATCTTTAGAATACCTACTAAGAATTTCAGTTCTCACACCTACTCTATCTTTTTAGTTTCAGTTTCTTCAAGTTATGGATAACTCTCTAAGTGAACATGGTTCTGTATTTGGGGGTGACCCATGAGGTCACATGGATGTACGTGTAGTAGATTATTTATTTTCTCTGTGAGTGTTTATTTTTATTGTTCAATTTAATTTTAATTTATTTATCTTTTTTTCATGTGAAAAAATCATTCTCAATGGTTTTATCCTGATTCTTGACACTATTTGCCTTCTTGAGAGGATCAAGAATGACTCTTGGGCCTTATCATGGGCCAACATGGGTGACTGATTCAGGGTCAACCTGGGTTGGTTCGTGATAGTCACTAATGACATGTTCCAATCTATCTAGTCAACACATAGTGTATTAATTACTTCTTTTTCTAATTTCCATGTAGTGAACCATGTATCTAAAAACTCATTTAGATGTGCTAAACCTTATTGCAAAACTTTTACTTTGCAGTTACATATCATGAATCTTTGTTATCCATCCAGAAACCTTAGTACCTTTTGGTGGAACCTTTGATCATTATTCATCTATTTTTAATGTGTTATAGATTATATGAAGGTGAATGGAGGCATAATATTAAATATGAAAATAAAATAATGAATTGATAGAAATGAAATACTAACCACAAGCATGTATATCTTTCAATAAAAACAAATATTTATAAATTATTATGTGACCACTCTGATACCACTTAATGGTTCTGGTGAATAATGGTAGTGGTTAAGCCAATACTAGATACTATTATTCATCAACTCTTTTGGATTTATATATATAAGGAGATGATATAGAAACACCAAAATAAACAATATAGGATCACCATATACAATTTATAATTAATTTTATTCAAGATAAAAATTACCCATCATCAGAATTCCTTCTTTGTATATCATTTGGTTGAGATATCTTGTCATTTGGTCATTGTGTATAAGGAATGAATGGTAGATTCCCTTTAGTAGTGATCCACACATGTTCCACAAACCTTTGATCACAATTATAGAATTATCCTAGTGCTAGAATAGATTATTCTACTACTTAATTTGATCACCATTGATCATAATAAAATCCTTTTAGGCAAGAAGTAATTGGTCTTGTTATCCCTAGACTCAAGTGGGTAATGGTGTAGGATCTTTATCCATTATTGAGAGTGTTCTCAGAGAAGATATCTGTAAGGTTTGAGAGGATTATCTCTAGAAATAATTGTGAATAATGGTTTTTATCCTTGTATAGGGTTAGAAAATTCTATAACAAGTTATTTATAGACCTAGTTTTAGAGATTAAATAATTACACATGGACCCTTATTATTTCCATAATCCTTAGTGAACTCAATGTCATAATAATAATCATATTATTATTATTTACTTAACATGTTCTAAAACTCATAGATAAATAAATATTATTTCCTAGAATAAATAAATTAATATTTACTAAAATAATATTTTATATATCATTTCTCACCAGACCATTAATCATAGTCCACCAGTCCTCCTTAATATTTATTGGACTCTGAATAATGTCCATTTATTTAGAAAACAAATGTAACTAATTTATTTATTGATAAATAAATAAATATTATATTCATTATTTTAGTTAATAAAAATTTATTTAATCATCACATGACCAAATAAAGAAATATTTAATACATTGTGAATATACTAGAGATAATTAATATTCAAGTAATTAAATAAATTATTACCTGGATAATATTTATTTATCTTATATTCAACATAAATAACATTCTCCCAAATAACTAGTGACTAAATATATTTGATTATCCAGACATGAATAATTATAAATCAAAATATAGGAAATATATCTATTCAACCTATTAAAATCACATTAAATTTAATTGAGGTTCTAGATACACTTACTATGTGACCCTCTAGGCCCCTTTTATAGTGGCATTAGGTTGCACCTCCAAAAGTACATGGTTAGAATCTAGAAACAAGTTAAGGATCCCATATAAAAAATAAGTTAATTCCATAATGAAATACAACCTCACAAAAACACACATTGTGTAATATAATCACTTTTCATGATATTACTAATCAAGTAAGTTGCATACCGGAGTCATCAACCTTTTCCCTTTTTGTCACTTTTTTTACTTTCTAAAGATAAAATATATCAAAGAACACTATGGATATTGGTTATATTAATAAATTTTATTCCCATTATATTTTCTAAGAAATAAATGTCAATTAATAAATAAAAGGTAAAAACATTTCTCACTTTATTCATTAATGCAATATCACTTCTGACATGACCAACATATCCAACCTCATCATGAGAATATGTCAGCATGGGTTTTTTCAATACTTAAAAGTGAATGACTCGTTATATGAATCAATATTAATCTTAAATTCTAAAAGACATTACACACATAGATAGATATTAACATCCAATTACACAGATAAATATATATTTCTTATTATGGGTCCATGTTCTTATAATTTATTATTCTAAAAATTATCAAGGGTGTACAACATGAGAAATTTTCTAAAAATCCTATGTGTCTCCACCCTTGACAGCATATAGCATTTTTATCCCATTAAATTATATCATTCTTCTATATAATTTTTATTTAAAAACAATATCATAGAACTTATTGGTTATCATCATAGTGGGAAACTATTATAACCATTTAGTGTGACATATAACCTTATGAAATTATCACATATATGTCACATAGAATAAAAATCATCTTCTGATAAGTTATAAGTAATATACAACACTATGAATATTTTGATAATCAAGCTTTTTCTTAGGTACCAACTCTTACATGTTTGGGGCCAACTTATCCAGGTTACCATAAATATAATTTTCCCTTACAAGACATTATGTAACTTGGAGGCAAGAAATGAGGAAATTTGACTTTAGGATTTTAGGATTGTTGAGTCCACTGAAAATATCAAGGATTTGTTGTTAAATGTAGTTGGAAATAAAATCCTACCTAAACACATTATAATAATTTATCCAGACCCTTGTCTGGGTTATGAGAAGGGGAATATGTATCCTTTATACTAGAATATCTAAGAAATAGAATATTATAAATCCAATAGTTAGGAATATTTGGATTTTATGAATATATGGAGACTAATAAAATTAATTTATTACATAAAAACTAGTAATTAATATAAATTACTAAAATTAGATTTTATATTTTTAGGTAAATTTCAAGAAAACTAACGAGAAAACTGTGATCATTCTTAGAAAAACACAATGTCAATACCCATATAAATTTTCAAGAGTTGTACAGTCACTTGTACACTTTACTACTATAGTAATGTTTATATTATGTGATGGAATCCCCTATTCCTGATTAGAAACCTCATCAAGTAAGTGAGGTTGAAAATTTTTCTTATAAGAGATATATAGAATATGCTTCATATATTTTTTTCATCTTGCTATCAGCTATGTCTAGAGAAATAAAGGTGAAACAAAATTACATTGATGCATACACCATGATATCGCATCTACTATCACATAAAAAGGAGAAAGAGACGCTAAATATAAATTATATTTTCATTTCACTATACAATTTTAAACTGTAAGTAGGGTACCAAGTTAGTGATCTTTACATTATGAAGTTGAATTACTTTAATAAATTAGTTGAATTGGGATTTTTTTATATATAATGAATTATATATAAATTTAATATTATTATAATTACCATATATATTCTCTATGTTCATTAAGAATTACATAATGGAAGGTGTAGGGAAACGAATATTTTTACTATGATTTTCCAAACTAAAAGAGATTAGTAAGAACATGGTTCCTCACCCTTTATGGGAAATAAATTGAAAGAAAATGTTGTAAAGCCAATGAAAAGTTACAAATTAATTGACCCTTTAAACTTACCTCAAATAAGTAAATATTTTATAGTAAGGGTAATAAATAGAAGGTTATCTACTTCACATATGGAAAAAAGGTTAGTAGAAAAGCAACTGTAATGAATTGAAGAAGAATCAAGAGGAGACTTATACTTTAGATATATTCATCATTGTATTTAATATTTTTATTTTAATTCTAGGGTATTATATAAAATATGTATCTCACATATTTTAATTCAAATATAAGGGATAAATTTTTTTAGAAACATTAAAAAAAGTAAGGTGAAATTTTTAAGTGCTAAAAGATGTTTATTCCTAAGATAGCTAAGACAAGCACACAACATCACATTTTCAAGTGGATTAATTCCTATAAAATTAATATTTTATATTTATTATTACCAAAGTAATTATCTTAGTGTCCATTTCTAGACACAATGACACAATATTTAAAGTTTAAATAAATTTATGTATTGTATATCATACTTAATTAATAGTTTGTTATTACTTTCATCACAGTTGTCCATTATTGGTAAATAATGAGGTAAATAAAAATATAAAGTTCATTCCCATTTATATAAAGATAATAATTTTTCAAATAAAACTAAAAGTAAAATTCAACGATATTACTAGAAAGATGTTTAATCTCATAGTAGTTAAAGAAATTGGTCAACTTTGAAAACTAGTTATAATTTTTATAATAAAGAAAACCTTAATAATTTAAAGTTTATGAATGCTCAAATCCTCTAGAACTGATTCAGCAATATTTGTGTAAAAATTTATAAAAAGAGGCTAGAGTTAAATTTATATACTATATAACATTCCTTCAATATATTTTAGTAATGGAGAGTGGAGTAATGTGTAGATATTAATTAGTGTTTAAAAATTATTATTAGAGGAAGAATAAGTGCCTAAATCCCTTATTTAGAATCTCTCATGCATGAAATTTGAATCCAGTGTAAAAATTAAAAGAAAAAAATGTTGTATATATATGGGAATATCATACACCATAATGAATCTAAAAAATCTTCTTCATCACTGTATGGTTTGATAAATATCACCAAGGGTAGCCAAAGGACATCCCTCATTTATAGTGTATCTATGAGCCAACTAGATCTCTCACTGTATAAGATGGATCCTTCTGTCCTACATGGAATTCTAGTGCCTCAATTGAGAAAAAGAGATATGAGAAGAGTGATTATATTTTTGAGAAGGTTTGGACAAGAATACATGCACCCCATTTCTAATTAATGAAGGTGATATATAAATCATTTAGGATACTTCTCAACCTACTAAATTTACTCATGTGTTTATAACACATAAGAAAATACTGATTCAACAAACCCATGTTTGAATATAATGAATGAATTTTCTATATGTTGTTTGATCTTATTAATTGGATCCTTTAATGATGTCATACATGGGTGAATCACTAAATAATAATATTTTATCTTTTATCCTTCCAATGTAAGTTGCATGAAATAATATACTCTTTTTCTTTCAAATTGAAATTTACATATAATAAAATTCAGATCATATATATATATATATATCAATTTTCTTATAACATATCTCCTTCAATATCTCACATGAACTAAAGAGTTGAAGTCAATGTTCCAATTCTATTTATATTATATCATATAAAATAACTCATAAAATAAAATACAAAACTATTTTGGATATCTTCCAAATAATTGTTGGAAATTTATCACTCTCTTAACCTTGTATCACATCATATTTAATACCATGTTAATACCCATCCAAAACTCTTTTGTATTAACTCTAAAACACTTTTATAGATCTCTCTAAGTAAAACTCAATTCATATTTAGTCAAACTCAAAATTTGAACCCATGGGAATTTTTAATGTTGACAGTAAATATTAATCAGGGGTTCCATAAGTGAAAGTAAACCTCCTCCATAAGTAAATAATCAATGATACTCAATCTATAAAGGGATCTATTTTGATCTCTATCATACACATGTATTTATATACTCTTATCCACCATCATGCATCATATAAAAACATGCATTCTCGTATTTCCCCTTTCTCTAAGTTATCAAGTGACCAAGGTACATGAATTATGTCAATCTCACATAGAATTATTATAGATTATTTATTCTTATAGTATATAATAAACTAGTTCATGAATACATCACTTTTCATTCACCCTTATGGATAATTTCATCACATGCCCCTTATCTAAATAGATAATCACATCATATATACTATCTTGGTGTGTCTGCACACTCCACAATATATCTCTATTTAGGTACCATATATCTTACTCATCATATAAGAGGAAAGATCCCATCTTGGTTGAGCTCCAGCCGATGACATGATAACAAACATACCCAACCACACTTGTATTAGCTAAGTTATCTTCATAAATTTGTAAATATGGTATCAAATTATAACAATTCTAATTCTAGGTAACTCTCTAACCTAAAACAATAGGGACTCAAATATGATCCATGCACCCAAGGAATAACAAATATATCAGTATGACACTCCACGTGGTATACTTAGTGGGTCATATAGTATGCACAAATAATCCTATTATTTATATTGTCCATCATGAGAATATTCTATATCTCTATACAAGAATCCTACTCATTTTAACATTAAAATTTATCTATAAAATATAATACTCTATTAGGATCATTGGTAAGGGGTAACTCAAATCCATAATTTAAGAGTTTATTTATCAATACATTTAATGAAATGTATATCTATATATAAATTTATACAACCAATGTGAAAGAATGATAAAATGGATATTTCCCCAAATATGATACATTTTAATATTGTTAAAAATATTTTAAAGAATAATAATAAACACAACATAAGCACCTTTCTATCATATAATATATGGAAGACTGCAAGATCATCATTATGTAAGCAACACTTTATGCGGTTTTGTTAATTTATTACATCATATGTAATTACTTACATGTATCTATGTGACGATCTAATAAAATATCCAACTAAATATTTATTAATAAAAATCTATGAAGAAATAAAGTTCGAATAATGGTGAGATTTAGGAATCATATTCCTAATTATTCACCTATTTGATTACATTCAAACTTCTTAACTTTATAACATAAAATGTTATAATGTATACTTCTATCTTTTACTGAAAACTATTTATACTATATCTTCATCATCCTTGGAAGTCTTTACATAAATAAAATTCACTAATTTTTTTCAAATAATATAACTTTTATGTTATCAATTTACCATTATATCATAAAACACTTCAACATAAAGTGATATTTACTCTATTATGGTAACTAATTTAACTCTTTAAATTTATTTTTACTCTCATGGCCTAAATTATTTTTTGATTTCAAGAGTAGTTTACTTTATAATTTTACTAGTGTAATCATATAGAAAATAGTATCATTCACTAATTCACTATAACTAGATGTAACTCTTTAAATTTTTCTTTATCGTCACATATCTTAAACTCTTTAGGGTATTAAGTAAAAAAACAAAATAATATTAAAATAGTGAAATTATTTAGGAAATAGTTATATCCACTTATTATGGTAACTAATTGTAACTCTATATTTTTATTTACCATCACACATCCTAAACACATTAGGATATTGAGAAGAAATCACTCTAACGCTAGACTAATGTAGTCTTTTATTTGTTAACTTTGAACTTCTATAAGTCTAAACATACTCCAACTAACCTCTTAGTCACTACATTCTTATCATAATATCATGCTAAGGAATATCACAAACTCTTTCATTTTTAGAAAATAACACTTATTTCTTCTTGGTAGTAATATTTAAAAAATAAAGTGTAGTTACTATATAGAATTATATGTGTTTGGAAAAATTTAATTTAAAAATAATTCCTTATTAAAATACACCATTGATGGGAGGTGGGGACACATTCCCTTATATTTTAATAAATAATAGGATAAACACATTATTCTATATAAAAACATTTATAAATAACTTCTTCTCAAAACATGTTATATAATTTAGTGAATCATAACCCATGTGTATTCAACTAATCATATTAATTTTGTTCACAATAAATTTTTTTATCGAACCACCTCTCTTATCATGTAAGAGAAATGATATTAAGATAAAAATCCTTTATTTAGACCCATATGATCTTGATATATTCTTTATTATTAAATATATTGACATATCCTTTTATTCATGACTTGAATGTAAACTAAATTCTCTATCAATTATTCCCTTTATTTTGAACTCCTACATATTTACAACATGTAAAGTATACATTTGGTATCATATACCCTTCAAAATTAAATAATTTATTTCTATAACTCATATAACTAACATGAAATTTCCATAGATTTTTCTAAAATCCTTATAGTATTCTAGATAATTACATCATATAGAATCATTACTTGAAGATACCAAATCTAAAAAAGCGTTTATTATACAAAATTTCCAAAATTAAAACATTACATTACATAATAAACTCAACATCTCGAGAATTGTGAACTTTAGTTTCTTTGGAGATTTAGTACATTAGAAAAATATTTTATAATTATTGTAAAAATTTCCCCATTATTTCATCATACAAAGTCTTTTTCTAAACATATCTAAATTCAAACTCATCTACATAGAATTAGAAATAGAAGAATAAGAAAGGGGTGAGTTCAAATTCTCAGTAAGGGAAAATAAACATATCAACATGTTACCCAAGGTGAGATCGTAAACATTTGATAAAAATTAGGGAGTGAAATATAAAATTTTAATAAAAATAAATTATAAAAATAGATCATATGAAAATATAGGAGAAAACATAATCCCATGTTATCAGACATATAACATGGTGTAAATATTGGAAAAATGGGAGACTTAAATAATGATTTGGGGAGTATAGCTAATCACGTATTAAAGGAGTGTGATACTAATATAAACATAAAAACACAACATTGTACTAGAGGAATTACCAATAGTTTCTTATGGTGGATCAAGCATCCTAACTTATTTACTATAGAAAATTAGGAAACACAATATGTTTCCCAAAGAGGATAAGGAATCAAAACCCATTTACCATTTTTAATCAAGCATAACTACTCAATTTACTACTATCTTGTAATATTTAAAGCTTTATCCAATGTATTGTAGGTCTATATAGGGACCACACATCGAAGAAATATTAACTATACACATGTGTTCCAAAATAATACATACAATCATCACATAATTAAAACCCCAAAATAAGAATGGGATTCATGTTACTTTTCAAAATGTATCACAAGAATAACAAAATAAAATAGATCAAATAATACCAAATTCAATATCGAAAAATAGAAAGTTCATAAAATAATTTAGTGTGTGATTTATATGAACATAACATCATATAAAATCAATCTCTTCTAAGATAAATAATAAAATGGAAGATAAATCATAAAATAGAGTAACAAATATTAGCATTAAAATGAAAAAATAAAGATCACATAAATTGAAACATATTTGGATATCAAAATAAGAAAGGATAACTTCAGTAAGTGAAAAAAAATAGACTTGAAATAAAGACCTATTTATGATAAATCAACACTTAATAAGAAAACATATTATAATTTCATGGAAAAATAAATTCATTCATAGGATGGGATTTGAATTATGAAATAATATTCGCTAGAGAGATGAAATAGTATATCATATGAAAGTTGATATCATTGGATATAGAGAAAAATTAAAATTCTATGTCAGTATTTGGGCATCAGAAGTGGAACTCTGGGTGTAATTCTGGCTTCAAAGGTTTTCTGTGGTGGTCATTTCTTATTCCATTAGGGCTATGGGTTGTGACAGTGGTTGGATCAGCTAGTTTTGATATCTGAAGTGTCGTTGGTTCATGTCAGAGGAAGTTTCATCTAGAGTGGTGGTAGGTGTTTCTGTTCCAAAGGAGGTGTACCATGTAGGATGTATCATTGTGGTAGGCTCATTTATAGGAGTCAATAGATGTTTGCTCAGCGGATTACACTGGCAGTGCACTTCTGGTCGGGTATTTGTTTGGGGCCTTGATTTCCACCATGGAAGATCTTGATGAGGTATTTAGGGTAGCTTATCCTAGATTTATAGGGCTGCCATATTCTATGATTGAGATGGTATGTCTTCTAACATTGGTACCAGGCACCATGCATCTTTTCATGTGTCATTTCTAGCTAGGAATACTTGCAAGGTTGGAAGCTGGTTAACTATTATATATGATTGGGTGGATCTATTATGTTAGTGTCAAGTCTTTGGGACCTTCAGGTCATGGTTTTAGCCTATGTGTCTCTAGTATTATGAGATATATAAGGTAACCCTCATCCAAATTTTGAAAGGGGGAAATAAATAAAAAATTTATGGCCTTATGGCTTGGTGGTATCCATTTTCAATTTCGATATTGAGTAATCTTTTTCATTTTAAACTAGTAACATAATCATGGTGTTTTTCTTCATTATTATATAAAATTTCACCATTCACAGATAACACAAGGTACTGGAATTTTTTTTTCATAGTAGTTTATAAAATTATAATTTCATTATATGATAATTTTAGTTTTGATTGTTGTAGATGAAATTCGTGACAATCATGTTTTAATGATTTTTAACAAATGAATGGTGGTGACTTAATTAATGATTTAAATGTTTAGATTACCAAACTAGAATAGAAAAAAAATAATTTTTTACTTATTAATATCCAATATTAAGTGTCAAATTCCATAATAAATATAAATTTATATCATTCTTTATGTAAGTGGTTAAACCAACCCAATATGGGTATGTTGCAATCTAGGTGTGATTATAACTATTGAAGAGATCCTTTTGTTATAATATCATTGTCAAAAAATTATAATGACATTATTCATATATTATTAAGGTAATTAATTATAATTGGTAAGAGTTATAATAATAATTTAAATTAATAATAAGTTTTCACTTATAAATAAATCACTTTTTCCTCTTAGTATGTTTATTTTAGGTGATTTGTTTTATACCTATCACTCATTCATAATATTACTTATATAATGCACAATTTATATTTAAAAATATAAATCATCAAAAAAATAACATATATATTCATCGAACTTATTTTTAGATCCATCCCTAAAATTTGGTTACTAAAAAATAAAAAGTTTCGTTCATGGAGGTGGTTGTCAGTACACGCACAGGAGCATTATTTTCATTTTTTGATTGAATGGGAGAGGATAGATTATGGTTATACCATAAATATAATAAAATTTAACTATATTATTTATACAGATGACATTATATACAAATCATTACAATATCTTTGGGTGATTATTGATGATAATGATAAAGAAATCAAGTTAAAGGGTAGGTATTGCTTATGTTGGGAATTTTGATCTAGTCTTGAAGCATCCATTAGAAATCAAGGACTTGAGAAAACAATTGACGATATAGGAAGAAAAATTTGAATAGGGGATCTAAAATAAGTTAATTTGGTATATTTTCATGAGAATTTAGAACTAGAGGTGTGTCTTTAAAAATAGTGAAATTGAGCTCCTTCTATTGGGAAAAAAGAGGGACAATTATTTGGAAAAGAATGTTAGGTAAGAGGTAAGAATGAAATTTCATGAGATATTGGTGGGTTAGGTGTAGATATTATTTTTAGACCTTTAGGTATGAATTTACAGCCTAGAAAGGTATTATAAAATTTTTAAGTGTCATATTTATTTAGTAAAATTCAAGCCACATAAAATTACTCATTTTAACAATTATTAATCTTGACTAAATATGAATCATGATTATTATTCCATCACAAAAAATATAAGATGAACCTAAAAATTTAAATTTGAATAATCTAAATTTTGACCCTATTTTATCTAATTTAGTTTCTAAATATGATAAAATTATCTTTTGAATTAAAAAATATAATCTATTAAAAACAGTTTTTAAGAAAAACGGTTGTTTTGATAATTACATGTCTTTACTCTTATATAAAATTGATTTAAAATTAAATGAGTGTTGATTAATTTTTATATATGATTAAAAATTATATTATATACTTAATTTAATATAAAAATAAAATTATTTAAAAACAAAATATTTATAAAAGTTTCATTATTTGAAAAATGATTGTTTTATCATGGTAAATAATATTTACGTTGGTGATTTAATTTTATACCTAAAAATGAAACTGATCATATTAAAAAATTTAAAGATTATAATAAAAAATATTCAAATCAAGTTAAAGTGATAAAAATAATTTTTAAAATAATAAGAATATAATTTATTAAAATAATTTCTTGAGGAAAATATTACTTAATTTCTAAAACATTAAATATAGGTTTGTAAACTAGAATATATATTTTTTAATTTTTAATATAACTTATAAGATAAATAATTATTCATAAAATGGTTTCATAATTTTATAAATCATTCTTTTAAAATAATAATTCCATAAAATTCTTGGCATTTGTAAAAATAGTATATTGAATTGTTAACATAAAAATCATGTTTTTTAGAAGAAGAAAACTCAAAAATTTCAACTGAATATAATGTTTTCATGATAAATCCAAATATAAAGCTACTTTTTTTAAATTCACATTATGAAATATTTAAATTTAATTTTTTAATTAAAAACATAAAATAAAAAACATATGTTTTAGTAGGAAAACTCATTTTGGTATATTAAATATTCTTTTTCCTATAAATAACTAATAAATCTTGTGTTGATATTTTATTCATGAAATCAATATTTATTTTATTATAAAAACATAATAAACTTAGTCCCTTGAAATAAAATGAATATTTTTGTAAAATTTATTTTTTAAGAATAAAGTGAATTGAGAAAAAATGGTCTATATAAAGTTATAAAAATGCATGATATACCAATACATATAAATACTTTATTATATGTTGATGTAATTCTAATATCAACTTACATAACCACTTATGATATCCATGTAAATCCTAAGCATCAGATAAGCTTCAGTTGTAGTTTTGGGTAGCATTTAAGATAGCATGAATCTGATTGTAATCTCCATGAGATCAAACTGATCTCGTATTTGATTTTTCTCAAATTGTAATATATCAAGTTTGAATTTGTCTTAGTCCAAGGAAAACCCTAGAGAAGCTACCTCCTTTCCAAGATCAGAAAAACGGGCTTTATGAAGAACACTTCCACTTTAGGATGTCATTTCTTCCTACTTTCTTTACTGATTTTGTAATATGGTTACTTCAATTTATACCACATAATTTAATAAATATGTTTTAACGGTAATATTTAGTAATAAAAAATATATAAAGGTTTTCTATTTTAGTTTGGTATAGTGTGTTAAACATGATATTTAATATATGATTTATTTAAGGAGAATATACACTAAAATCTCATGTCATTACAATCTCACCCATTAAATAAATCGTGTACTTGCAATTTTCATTATTTATTACTAAGGAAGTCTGATAAGTGTATCTATAAGATTACTTGAGATTTAATTTTATAATTAGGTGTCATTCACATATATTCACTTATAATAATAAAAATCCTTGTATTGTGTTTCTTCCAAACCATTTTATTTAAATACCTCTCATTGTCTGGTGATAAGACTTATTTTATGTTTAATTGATTTTATAGTCATACATGCAAGGATGGGTTATCATATATATTTTTAAGGTATAAAATTTGATTCCTTATTTTCATAATAGATATACCACCCACTTATCTCTCTTCCCTCGTGATTTCTCTACTTGGAATTCTGGTGTAATGTTGAGATCGATTGATGAAGTTAGAGAAAAATATTTCTCCTCCTCACAAGGCTCATTGAGATCCATAATCAAAATCCTTCCAACCTTGTGTAGAGTATCCACATTTATTTTAATATTCTTCACCCTCTCCAAATTATCCCTCACTTATGTCACCATCATCAATAGATAACCACCAATATCTTCACCAACTTTTTTCACTATTCCATGTGCTTCCCACTCTACAAAGACCTCCCAGCTAAAGGATGGATATGGATGGAAACCCTACCACATCTTCTATAAGTAGCTCTTAATGTTCCTAGACAATTCTTTTTAAGACCCGAACTATTCCCCACACACACAGTATGGGCTCATGTTCTCTTATTCATCTATAATGATTCTCAAACTACTCTCAACCCTAAGCCCCCTACAAATCCACCCCCTTTTTCACCTAACCACGACGTATTGTTGCATTGATGTAAGTATATGGGGGTTGTAGAATACATCCACCATTGTAATAGTGATTTCAAATTCTCCAAAACATTGGAGCTTGTATGTGGTAGCAGTGCATTGATGGATGACGATGATGATGATTTTTTATTTTCATCTATTATTGTAGTGATATTAATATCTCTCTAGAGTAGCTTCTAGTAATTATATACACTAAAATGAATTTTTTTGGGTAATATTCCAATGATTAGTTAATATGGATTCTTTTTTGAAATGGTTAATCCATTTCTAAATCATAAAGGACCCATATTAAGAGTTATATTCTAATAAAATTAAATTTTGAAATGAAACACTCATACAACTAGATGTTTATTTAATAAATAAAACATAAAGGTGGAACTATCAGAAAAAATATATATGAATCTTATAGTGGCTATAATAAATATCCCATATTAACAATTCTAAAGTGTATGATTTAGTTATCACAATACATCTCATTGATAGTCACTGAATAGGGTCCACTTTGTCCCCCTGGTTTTGTTGTTGGTTTATTCCTATCATCCTTTTCATCCATATAATTATGAAATTGACTTGGATAGTCTCCAGGTTTCCAAAACTTTAGAAATGGACCATTATTTGTTTATTGGAATAAAAGTGTACAACTCTTATCTTACTAACTAGATCTTCATTTTCCTATGGAAGTTTGATGCTTGATGACCCCATTTCTGTAATTAAAATTTTTTTTATTCCCCTTGAGACAATTACCTTTGTTCTTATTCTCATATTTTTTAAATATATGGGGTTGAATATTCCTTTTTCCATCATCTTCATTGCCTTAATTTTTATGAGACTTCATTTTTATCTTCTTTGGTGTACTCATGATTTAAACTATGGTGACATTGTTAATCATATTTCATGATATCTGGTCTAGAAAAATCACAAGATTCCTCAGTCCATATTGTAACACCCCAAGATTCTACAGTACGCTTCTCTTTGAATAATGCGATAGCGTGTGTTGTACGCAATATCGAGTTCTAACACACCACAACCAATAAAACTAGCTGTTATGAATAGTAATACCTACTTTTTGAAATTTTATAAATTCTATCTCTCAAAATGGACTTCATTTTTGGATTTGGAATATCAAAATTAGCCCAGGGTGAAATTTTGGTACTTTTCGGATAACTTTAATATTTTGATGAATAGTGAAAATTACTAAATTTTAATTAAAAACAACTTTTTTAATCAAAATAATTAATAGTGATAAATTATGAATTTGAGTAGTTTTAAAGTATAATTACAATATGTTTTTACCATTTTATCCAATGGTGTTCATTAGAATTAATTTCACTTTGAAATTGGACCTAAACAATTGTCAATCTTTTGATATATATTGTTTCTTAAAAACACCCTATTTGTTGTGACAACGAGAATTAATTATAAAATTAATTAATGCAACTTATATGTTTGGAATTTTTTAAAATAGATATCATTTTTGAATTCGGAATGTCAATTATAGCTTAGGGTGAAATTTTGGCATTGTTCTGAAAAACTTCAATTTTTGATGAATAGTGAAACTACTAAGTGGTAGTTAAAAAACTGAATTTTTCATAAAACATAATTTTACCGCTTCTGTGATTGGAATTTCGAAAATCCGAGAGACATGGTTAATATCAAGAAGTAAAATGTGGTTCAATGAGATGAAAATATTTTTTTGGGGAATAGTGACTTTTTACTTTTATTTACCACAGTTAAAAGTAAATAGGGTAATTAAGGGTAAAAATGATATTAATATTACCCTAACACATGTCCTAATTCTATTGGACAAGTTTATCTCGACCAAAAACAACCTTAGGAATAAAATATTATCATTTAGGTCCACTTGGATTAGATTAGGACATTTATTATTATTTAATTCAAAGAAGAGTTAAAAAAGTTAAAATCAAAGTTTATTTAATAAAACATTTTTAATATAGGGTTATACATAAGATAAATTCGATTGTAAATATTCATTAGAAAGATAATAGGATTTCCTACATAATTATATTTTATTTATAATTTTTATACATTAAATAATTTAATTTATTTATGACAATGATGATGCAGTAATTACCATAATAGTGAAAAATTAAAATAATTGATATTATAAATACCCAAATAAATATAATTTTAGACTTTTAATGAATTAAAATAATTTTATTGGATAATATGACATATTAGGATTGATTTAATTTACTTTTTTTGAAGTAATTATTCTGTTATGAGTTTCACAAAAATCAACTATTTAATAGTGTCAAAATTAACATAAAAGAGTTTTTAAAACAAATATTTTATTATTAATTGATATTAAATTCCTAAAAGTCTAAGGTTCGGCCAAGAGACTTATATCATTATATGTGTATCCTAAATGGACCACTTGGGGGTCTCTTGGATGTATATAGTAAGTTTATTAACTATATAATATAAAAATACAAAGTGACATGGTAAATGTCAAACTAATTAACTAAGAGTTAAAACTAAAAGATAAGGTTAATATAGTAACCCAAGCCTGTCTAAATTATATTGGTTGAATGGTTTTAGACCTATCCCCACCTTAAACTTTTAATAATCAACTTTGGAGCCATTAGAAACCGAATATGAATTTATTATAAATTAATATTTCTAGCTTTTCCAAAGGTGCCCCCCACCCCTCTTATAAAAGGGAACTCCTCCTTCTCATTTCTTCACACCTTAAAAGCCTTTTGGTTCGGCCAAACTCTGACCAAATACTCTCTCAACTTCTTTCACTACAACCTAGAGGCCTTATTTTGATCCGAAAGCCAACCTATGGAGCCCTTTTGATCAAATCAAAAGGAAGAACCTGAAGAAGAGGTAATGATTTCACCACCCTTTTCCAAGTTCCTTTCTTCTTCCACTTCTTCTTCCTTTGTTATTACCATTCTAAAATAATAAATCCAGTATCATATATATATACTGTGATGTTATTATAAATATGGTACAACCATATTCAGTATTCTATCCACCCTTTGAATAACATGTCACCATACGTGCGTACATACGGCTTACCGTCTCCACGTCGTGGTGTAATTGTTATTCAATATATTATTATTTGGATGGGTATAATAATGATGCGTAACTAATGTAAATAATAAATATAACATGATAATGATTCTGTATATATGATATACTATCCAATTATATATTATTTTAATATCAAAAGAATGATATTGTCGCTCGTGCGTACGTACGGACTACCGTCTCCACGAATGCGATGAGATTCATTCTCCATCGTATCCATTCAAGTATAATTATAATTTGATGATTTAAAAATGATATTTAAGGACTTGATATAATTCTGGATATGAATAATATACAACCTATCCATGGCTTACGTAACAAAACATATAAAAGAAAACGAGTAAGTTAACACCCGAAACGACGATAATTCTAAGATATTATTAACAAAGCAATGTTAAAAGATCATATATGATATCATATTAATGTATATGATTATTGAATAATTTAATAACGATTATTTCACCATTATACAGGATTTTAACCTACCCCAACCAAGGAAAAGTACAAGGTAAGGGTTATTTCACAATCTCTTCATTATCCGAGGTTGTTTATACGTAATAATCTACGGGGATTTATTTATCATCCACATCCATGTTTCTTAGAAATGTATTTCAAACAAAATTTAATATTTACAAAGAATATGGGTTAAAGTAATTTATACCCTTATGTGGTTTTAAAGGAATCTTTCCGTCATTTTCCAAACAAGGCACTTTTTACCTTTCAACAAATTTAAGGTAAGAATGTTTTTTTTACTTATACGGCGGGTGCGGCTATTTATCGCCGTTATAAAATCCTCAAAACTTCCCTTACAATATTATAAGAATATTTTAAAATTAAATGTTTTATTTTATAATTATGTGACTTTTAAATGATTTCAAAATGAATATTTTAATAATTTTTGAAAGGTACTCTTTATAAAGATCATAATTTTAAATGTTTTAAAGATTTATCTTTATAAATATTTTTAATTAATGTCCATGTTTTCAAAATTATTTTAAGGACTTATTTATATGGACATGAAGGTTTTGAAATGATATTTATTTTCAAAAGTTTCAAAGTGGTATGGGACACTTTGATTCAAAAATCTCTTTTAAATTACTTCCTTTATAAATGTGTGACTTTTCAATGATTTCGAGGAAAGATATATTTCTCTCAAATAGTTTTGATTTCATCTATGTGAAAATCCTTTGATGGATTTTAAGCTTATTTGAAGTTGATTTATTATGATACAAAACTTTTGTATTGTATTAAAGGTTTCGTGATATGTTTTAATGTGGATGTGTTATCTTTATACCATTCATGGTTTATGGAGAAAGTATTGACATTTTGTATGCTAGTTTTAATACGAATGTTTATGTTATGTTTAAACCTTTTCATATGGGAATGCATTGGACTTAGTAAGTGACGGGTGGAGCCCGCTATAGCTCCTCGATGCATCGGTAGGTCTCATGAGACAAACTAGTGTCTTGGCACAAGGCCTTGGAAAAATCTTATTTGTAGTCTTGGCACGAGGCCTTGGCTATGTGGTTATGATAGTCTGGCATTATGCATTCTATCATTATGAAAGTGGTTATTGATATTGCATGTGATTATTCTATTATTAGAATATCCATGTGAATAAGTAAATGTAATTATTTCATTTTACTTTTTCCATACTATGTTGAAGTTCAATTTTAAAAGGCTTTTGTTTTAGTTATACATTGCCTTAAATTTTTATTCTTATTTATGAAAGTTTCCACTATATTGTTATCCTTACTGGGCATTTGAGCTCACCCCTTTTCTATATTTTATTTTTCCCAGGATGTGAAGAAGTAATTTATGAATGACCTGCAGGGATAGTGTGAGGGGATAAGAGTGTGTTCTATGGATACTTTGTTGTTGTAGTAGTTTTTCACCTTATGATGTAATGTAAAACATTATGAATATATCTAGTGTTTCCAAGGCTACTAAACCAATCAGTCTTTCGAGATTTGATCTTTCTTGTTATCATGAAAATGTTATGTAATAATGCACCGACTCTGGGTAACTAGGGTCGGGGTGTTACAGTTGGTATCAGAGGAAGTTTAGTAATAACCTTGGAAACTAGATTTAGATAAACTCTGATTAGAGAACATAGCCCTAATATAGACTTTCAGGATTAGTATAGAAGAACATCCTAGAATTTTGGTATTGTAGAGATTTTGTGAGTTTTCCGAGCAATACATCCCTGTCTGGATACGAGTAGGTAGAGGCGGCTCTGGCACAGATGTACCTAGGGGTAAAACCTGAAAACACTGCTTTGAGCTAGACTCGAACGGGAACAGGTGCACGACAACGGGCCTTGCTGCACTCTTGGTTACGACACTCCCGGGGGATATGCTTACGATAATTCTCATTTTCTTTACAAACTATTATGAAGGGCTCATGAGTATATACTTACTCAAAGAAAACATTTTTATGATTATGGATTATATCCATAAACTGTTCAATTTGCGTTAGGTATTTTACAAGTTTGGAATTATTCATTGTAATTCATAAACTGACCTAGTTTATGCTATTGTTTAGAAATGGCGCCCAGTAGATGGAATGTAAACTCCAGCAATGCACATGATCCAAAGAGAAAGAAGGGTCATATCTTTCATGGTCTTAAGCCAGAATTTATAAGAGAAATAGTCTCCCATGTATTATCATCATATGAAGAAATAATATCACGTGTTGATAAGATAAGTAAAGAGTTTATTGAGTCCTATGGCTTTGAAGGGAAGCAAGAGAAGAAAAGGAGGGAAGAGAGAAAGATGGATAAAGGGAAGAGGGAAAATAAGAATTTTCCCATATGTGATAACTGTGGGAAGAAACACCATGAAACTTTCTTGAAAGGAATGGGAGTTTGTTATAAGTGTGGAGGAAAAGGGCACAAAGTACATGACTACAAGGGTAAGAAAATGGTTTCAAATGTACAATGCTTCATTTGTAAGGAGTTTGGACACTACGCGAACCTATGTCCCAGTCATCAGACTATGCCGCAAGTGATGCTATTGGATAATAATGAAGTTATGATACTACCACAGATGAAGAGGAATGATTAGAGTTCTTATGTTGATTATGTCATTTGAGTGTTGTATCAACAATGTACTTCTTATAATAATTATAGAGCATATAGGGATTGTACTGCAGTACTATTTCATTAAGGACTTGAGATTGTGTGGAACAAAGAAAAGTGACTCAATAGCAGGATAAATTTTTGGAAAATATATGTTTGAGAGAATGATAAACCATAATATAGTTCTGATACCGAGGTAGTGATTTTGGAATAATACAAGATTGATTTGGATAAATTATATTGGATATTCTTGACTACCTTGAAACTGATTAATGACTTGTATATTCCATCATTTTTGGGGTTTAAAACATTTTTGTATTGAAGGAATATATCTATTATTATTTAAGGAATAAGGGATCATGAATGTAATCAATAAGGTTTTATGTTAATTCAGGATGTTGCAGTGTTTTAAAAGAATACATGATGAAGGTGTTCACATGTTATTACACGGAAAAAAGGATCTTTATTGTGTTTACCTTCCTTATAAATTTTGGACTAAAGTATTTTGAATAGTTCTAGTTTGGATTATTTTGGATTTCCATAAAAGGACAACCCAAAGGTCGGGCGGCAACCCGTCGCGTCCGGCAAGGCCGCGAGACTTGAACCCACAACCAAAGGGCGACAAGGGTGTATCACCTACCACTGACCCACGTGATGTCCTGGATTGAATAATGTCGTTTTTTTAATGGTTCTGCTAGATGAATTATAAAATCATTTTTTAACCCTATACGAATAGGATAAATAGAATATTATTTTTAAGTTCTATTATCTTTTAAAGTGAAATATGAGTTTGTGGTAGAATTTAGTTAAAGGTTGATACTCTACTTGTCAAGCATATATTTTTCTTCTTCTTCTCTTATTCAATGAAAAAATTAATTCTTATACTTTAGTGAAGGGATCTTAAAACAAAAAATGTGTTATCCTAATACCATATGTTTTTCTGAACCGATGGTATTTTAAATCATCATAGATTGATGAATTTAAGGCCCTCAATTTTACACTTTTTTATGATTGATGACCTCAATCACTACCTATAAATACTTACATTTTTTCACCAATTATATGTTTATAATTTCCACCAGTGTTCTCCAAATAGAGATCATAATTTGGTGGTGACCCTTTCATCTCTCTTTACCTCTTATTAAGACTAAATTTTATCAACCCAATTTCTGATGTGGGTTTTCCTACAAATATATTTTCTATATTCAACCTTTTATTTACGAAGAACAATTTCAAATTTCAAGGACGCAGTTTATTGAGGGAGGGGAGAATGTAACACCCCAAGATTCTACAGTGCGCTTCTCTTTGAATAATGCGATAGCGTGTGTTGTACGCAACATCAAGTTCTAACACACCACAACCAATAAAACTAGCCGTTATGAATAGTAATACCTACTTTTTGAAATTTTATAAATTCTATCTCTCAAAATGGACTTCATTTTTGGATTCGGAATATCAAAATTAGCCCAGGGTGAAATTTTGGTACTTTTCGAATAACTTTAATATTTTGATGAATAGTGAAAATTACTAAATTTTAATTAAAAACAACTTTTTTAATCAAAATAATTAATAGTGATAAATTATGAATTTGAGTGGTTTTAAATTATAATTATAATATATTTTTACCATTTTATCCAATGGTGTTCATTATAATTAATTTCACTTTGAAATTGGACCTAAACAATTGTCAATCTTTTGATATATATTGTTTCTTAAAAACACGCTATTTGTTGTGACAGTGGGAATTAATTATAAAATTAATTAATGAAACTTATATGTTTGTAATTTTGTAAAATAGACATCATTTTTGAATTCGGAATGTCAATTATAGCTTAGGGTGAAATTTTGGCATTGTTCTGAAAAACTTCAATTTTTTATGAATAGTGAAACTACTAAGTGGTAGTTAAAAAACTGAATTTTTCATAAAACTTAATTTTACCGCTTCTGTGATTGGAATTTCGAAAATCCGAGAAACACGGTTAATATCAAGAAGTAAAATGTGGTTCAATGAGATGAAAATATTTTTTCTGGTGAATAGTAACTTTTTACTTTTATTTACCACTGTTAAAAGTAAATAGGGTAATTAAGGGTAAAAATGATATTAATATTACCCTAAAACATGTCCTAATTCTGTTGGACAAGTTTATATCGACCAGAAACAACCTTAGGAATAAAATATTATCATTTAGGTCCACTTGGATTAGATTAGGACATTTATTATTATTTAATTCAAAGAAGAGTTAAAAGAGTTAAAATCAATGTTTATTTACTAAAACATTTTTAATATAGGGTTATACATAAGATAAATTCGATTGTAAATATTCATTAGAAATCTAATACTATTTCCTACATAATTATATTTTATTTATAATTTTTATACATTAAATAATTTAATTTATTAATGACACAATGATGATGCACTAATTACCATAATAGTGAAAAATTAAAATAATTGATATTATAAATACCCAAATAAATATAATTTGAGACTTTTAATGAATTACAATAATTTTATAGGATAATATGACATATTAGGATTTATTTAATTGACTTTTTTAGATTTAATCATTCCGTTATGAGTTTCACAAAAATCAACTATTGAATAGTGTCAAAATTGACATAAAAGAGTTTTTAAAACAAATATTATATTATTAATTGATATTAAATTCCTAAAAATCTAAGGTTCGTCCAAGAGACTTATATCATGATATTTGTATCATTAATGGACCACTTTGGGGTATCTTGGGTCTGTATAGTAAGTTTATTAACTATATAATATAAAAATAAAAAGTGACATGGTAAATGTCAAACTAATTAACTAAGAGTTAAAACTAAAAGATAAGGATAATATAGTAACCCAAACCTGTCTAAATTCTATTGGTTGAATGGTTTTAGACCTATCCCCACCTTAACTTTTGAATAATCAACTTTTGAGCCATTAGAAACCGAATATGAATTTATTATAAATTAATATTTCTAGCTTTTCCAAAGGTGCCCCTCACCCCTCTTATAAACGGGCACTCCTCCTCATTTATTCACACCTTAAAAGCCTTTTGGTTCGGCCAAACTCTTCCCAAATACTCTCCCAACTTCCCTCACTACAACATAGAGTCCTTAGTTTGATCATAAAGCCAACCTATAGATCCCTTTTGATCAAATCAAAAGGAATAACCCGAAGAAGAGGTAATGATTTCACCACCCTTTTCCAAGTTCCTTTCTTCTTCCACTTCTTCTTCCTTTGTTATCACCATTATAAAATAATAACTCCAGTATCATATATATATACTGTGATGTTATTATAAATATGGTACAACCATATTCAGTATTCTATCCACCCTTTGAATAACATGTCACCATACGTGCGTACGTACGGCTTACCGTCTCCACGTCGTGGTGTAATTATTATTCAATATATTTTTATTTGGATGGGTATAATAATGATGTGTAACTAATGTAAATAATAAATATAACATGATAATGATTCTGTATATATTATATACTATCCAATTATATATTATTTTAATATCAAAAGAATGATATTGTCGCTCGTGCGTACGTACGGACTACCGTCTCCACGAACGCGATGAGATTCATTCTCCATCGTATCCATTCAAGTATAATTATCATTTTCTAATTTAAAAATGATGTTTAAGTACTTGATATCATTCTGGATATGAATAATATACAACCTATCCATGGCTTACGTAACAAAACATATAAAAGAAAACGAGTAAGTTAACACCCGAAACGACGATAATTATAAGATATTGTTAACAAAGCAATGTTAAAAGATCATATATGATATCATATTAATGTATATGATTATTGAATAATTTAATAACAATTATTTCACCATTATACAGGATTTTAACCTACCCCAACCAAGGAAAAGTACAAGGTAAGGGTTATTTCACAATCTCTTCATTATCTGAGGTTGTTTATACGTAATAATCTACTGGGATTTCTTTATCATCCACATCCATGTTTCTTAGAAATGTATTTCAAAACATTTTTACTATTTACAAAGAATATGGGTTAAAGTAATTTGTACCCTTATATGTTTTTAAAGGAATCTTTCCGTCGTTTTCCAAACAAGGCACTTTTTACCTTTCAACAAATTTAAGGTAAGAATGTTTTTTTAACTTATACGGCGGGTGCGGCTATTTACCGCCGTTATAAAATCGTCAAAGATTCCCTTAAAAGATTATAAGAATATTTTAAAATTAAATGTTTTATTTTATAATTATGTGACTTTTAAATGATTTCAAAATGAATATTTTAAGAATTTTTGAAAGGTACTCTTTATCAAGATCATAATTTTAAATGTTTTAAAGATTTATCTTTCTAAATATTTTTAATTAATGTCCATATTTTCAAAATGATTTTAAGGACTTATTTATATGGACATGAAGGTTTTGAAATGATATTTATTTTCAAAAGTTTCAAAGCAGTATGGGACACTTTGATTCAAAAATCTCTTTTAAATTACTTCCTTTATAAATGTGTGACTTTTCAATGATTTCGAGGAAAGAGATATTTCTCTCAAATAGTTTTGATTTCATCTATGTGAACATCCTTTGATGGATTTTAAGCTTATTTGAAGTTGATTTATTATGATACAAAACTTTTGTATTGTATTGAATGTTTTGTGATATGTTTTATTGTGGATGTGTTATTTTTATACCATTCATGGTTTATGGATAAAGTATTGACATTTTGTATGCTAGTTTTAATATGAATGTTTATGTTATGTTTAAACCTTTTCATATGGGAATGAATTGGACTTAGTAAGTGATGGGTGGAGCCTGCTATAGCTCCTCAATGCTCGGTAGGTCTCATGAGACAAACTAGTGTCTTGGCACAAGGCCTTGGGAAAATATTATTTGTAGTCTTGGCACGAGGCCTTGGCTATGTGGTTATGATAGTCTGTCATTATGCATTCCATCATTATGAAAGTGGTTATTGATATTACACGTGATTATTTTATTAGTAGAATATCCATGTGAATAAGTAAATGACATTATTTCATTTTACTTTTGCCACACTATGTTGAAGTTTAATTTTAAAAGGCTTTTGTTTTAGTTATACATTTCCTTCAATGTTTATTCTTATTTATTAAAGTTTCCGCTATATTGTTATCCTTACTGGGCATTTGAGCTCACTCCTTTTCTATGTTTTATTTTTTCCAGGATGTGAAGAAGTAATTTATGAATGACCTGCAGGGATAGTGTGAGGGGATAAGAGTTTGGTCTATGGAGACTATGTTGTTGTAGTAGTTTTTCACCTTATGATGTAATGTAAAACTTTATGAATATATCTAGTGTTTCCAAGGCTACTAAACCAATCGGTCTTTCGAGATTTGATCTTTCTTGTGATCATGCCAATGTTATGTAATAATGCACCGACTCTGGGTAACTGGGGTCTGGGCGTTACACATATCCTATTATAATGGGTTAATTATTGAGAAATTATCTACATTTTCCTTCACAGCCATTTATAACTTAATTTCTTATAGTTTTAGCAATCAATAAAACAAAAATTATTAATAAGAGTGATGAAACAATATCAGTAATAAATAATTATCATAATCATAAAAGGAATTAAACATTAAAACATCATGATGTTTTAATTTATCATGTTGTCCTATAATTTATTTAGTTCGACCTATGTAATTATTAGTTTAACCTAGTATATATTAAGTTAGTTTACTCATTATTTTAAATTTTATCCCTCAAACTAACTAGTAAATCAATAATTTATAGTGGTTTGTAAAGAGTGTATGATCAAACAAAGAATATCCCTGTGATTTTTAGACAATGTGACGATTTAGGTCAATTTTTGATCACCAGGTGATGATTGATTAACACTCAACATGAAATCTTCATGGCTAATATACCTAGGTATATCTGTGCTAGATTCTGTATCAACTTGTTTTATTTAGTCATGGTTGTATTTCTAGGAAAACCACATACTGAAGACTTCCCAAATATTTCAGGATATCACCCAACATATAGACTCGTCTTTAGGGTTTTTACTGAGGTTATCCAACCCTAATACCAAGGGTAATAATGCTAATCTCCAAAAATAATTAAACCTTTATATGATAACAACTGAAGAAGGCCAAGCTAAATAAGAATTTATTCTACAACATTTCCATAATTAAAGAAGTAAATTACATAATAAACTCAATATCCAAGAATAAATAGGTTTAGTGTATTTTGAGACTATAAATATAAGAAACTTGTTTTAAAATTATTTTGAACATTTCTCCATAATTTCATCACACTCATTATTCTTTTAAACATCTCTCAAGTTAAACTCATCTACAAGGCCTAGTAAATGGAAACATTAAAAATGGGTAAGATCATACCATTATTAAAGGAAAAATAAATATATTAACATGTTTCCTAGGTTTGCATCATAATAATATAAGAAAACATAAGTATGAGATAAATATCATATTTGAATAACATGAAATCATAAAAAAAATATAAGGAAAGATGGGATAACAAATAATCCCATATTATCAAACATATAACATTGAATAATGACTAGAAAACATGAGACTTAAATCATAAGACAGAGAGAATACCCTAGTCATATATAAAAGTTGTTTGGAACCAACATAATCATAAACACAAGATTATGGATCAGGAATCACAACATGTTTCCCATATTGGATCAGACATCACAACTTGTTTCCCATAAAATATTTTCATCAAAAAATTATTTCCCATATTGGATCAGTAATCACACATTGTTTTCTATTTTTGGATCAAGCATCAATTCTCATTTCACCATTAACTCATGAGATGTAAATATTTACCTGATGCAATAGAGGGATATATAGGGTACACTCATCACTTAAATATTAATCATACACATATGTTCCACAAGAAAACATAAAATCATCACATTATTAAGTCTCAGAAATAGGAATGGGATTTGCATTACTTTTCAAAAGGTATCACATCAATAAACACATAAACTATATCAATTGATACAAAATTCATTCCCCTAAAATAAGACCTTCATAAAATAATTTAAAGGGTTATTGGTAAAATATTACATCATGTAAAATAGATCCATTTTGACATAAAGAGTAAAACATAAGTAAAATTGTAAAATAGAGTAAAAAATATTGTCTTTGAAAGGAATGTATGAATATTAAATTAATTGAAATGTATTTTTATTTCAAAATTATATAGGAGAAAATTGATAAGTGAAATAATTAAATTTAAATAAAGAATAATTTTAATGGAAATCAACACTTAAGTGGAAAATATATTATGATTTTATGAAATAAAAAATTATTTATGAAAAGATATTTTTATTACAAAATAATTTAATATAGAGAGATAAAATTAAAAAAATATGAAAAATGATATCATTGAATATAGGTAAACATTAAATGTTGAAGTTAAAAAAATCATAAATCAAAGAAAGATATTTGAGTTACAAAAGTCCCTTACCTTTACTCTTAATTTCCAAAAAAGTGATTAAACCTCCTGTATAATAAAAATAACTATCACAATAACCTATTTAAAAACCTTATTTATATTCATAAAATTTTATAAACAAAATTTATAACTATTTATCACATTTATATTAGTTATTTATTATCCATTTTTTATTTTGGGTGTGAGTAATCTTGATCATTTTGAACTAGTTTTATAATTGTGGTGTCGTTATTCATTATTCTCAAAAAATTAATCATTCTTATATCATAAAAGGTAATATAATTTATGATTTAGTATTTATTTATAAACTTTTAATTTCACTCTATGAGATTTATAGTTATGGTTCTTGTAAATTAAATTACTGATGTGCATGTTTTGGTGATTTTAAATAAATCAATATTAGTAACTTAATTAATGAAGTAAATGTACTTATTAAGTAGATGAGGGTACACTTATAGATCTGAAATAATTTTCTCCTTCAATTTAGGGACAATGAAATCCTAGTGATTTGGGAATATTACAAGGATTCAAGAGGAAATTAACAAATTAAGGGAAACCCAAGGCATCCATGGAATGTGGGATGATATTGAATATTATTCTCCAAAAATAATCTTATATCTAGGTATTGTCTCAAGATAAAAACATTATTATAGATGATGAATCTTTTCAACATGTTCCTCCTAGGAAAAGAAAACATAAGAAATATTTTCCTATCTACAACCAACTATGGTCACCAGGTCTCAAGGTCCCTTAGAATTTGACTCCGACTCGTATGGTGATTATTTTTATTCATATCAATTTGATTATGATTCTTGATCTCTTGGAATGAGGTTATGATGCTTGTATTACCCCATATTTTCTCTTTTTGTACTATATTTTCTCTTTTTAATAATAGGGATCTTCCCGAACCTTTCAAGTAAATATATTTATTAAAAAACCAGAAAAAAAAATATTTACTTATTAATATCATATATAATGTTTCCAATTCCATAATTGATATAAATTTATCTCATTTTCCATGCATGTGGTTAAACTAACCCAGGAAGAGTATGCTACTATCTACGTGTGATTATGGTTATGGAAGAGAAACTTTTATTATAACATTGTCATAAAAAAGTATAATAAAATTATTCAAAAGTTATTAAGGTAATGAATAATAATTTTTAATAGTTATAATAGTAAGGTAAATGAAAAACAATTTTTTACTTACAAAATAATTCAATTTTTTCCTCTTGATATGTTCATTTTAGGTTGTTTGTTTTACAATGATCTTCTATTGATAATAATTACATTTATAATGCCTAATTTATATTTATAGAATATAATAATTGAAATAAATTAAATATATAATCACTAAACCCATTTTTAGAACCATACCTAAAATTTTGTGATGAAAAAAATTAATCGTTTCATTCATGGAAGTGTTAGTCCGCACACACACATGAAAAAACAAATTCACTTTCTTGATTGAATGGGAGGGGAATCGATCATGATTATAACATAAATATAATAACATTTAAATTTATTATTTATATTTATTTAATTATATACATATGGTAATAATGGGTTTGGAGGATGGTGGATGATAAGGATAAGGAAAATAAGCTAAAGGGAAGGTAATGCTTATGTTGAGAATTTGGATCTTCTATTGAAGTATCATTTAGAAATGAAGGAATTGCGGCACATTGCTGATAATAGAGGATAATAAAAATGTAAAGGGGATAAAAAAACTAAAATCATTAGATTATCATGAAAATTTCAAACTATTTGTGCGGATTTGGAAAAAGAGGAAGGGAGATCCATTTATAGATGAAAACAAAGGATAAAACTTTGGAAAATAATATTCGGTAAGGGGTAAGAATGGAATTACATGATACTTAGGTGGTTTAGGCGGGGAAATTTTTTTTACTAGTGTAGGTATCACTTTATTACCTTAAAAATAATTTTATACGTTCTATGTGAAAAATTTATTTTTAAAATTTGAGCCACCTTAGATAAATAATTTGAAAACATATTAATCTTGGTTAAATATTAAACATGATTATTATTAAATAACTAAAAATATAAGTTGACCTTTATTATAAAATTTTAATGTGATAAATATGAATTTTTATTCCATTTAATCTAATTCAATTTCTAAATAAGAGAAAATTGTCATTTAAATTATAACATATAATGTGTTGAATTTTTTTTTGTCGTTTTAATCATTACATTTCATTAATATTATTTAACATTGATTAGAAATTAAATGTTTGTTAAATAAATTTAATATATTATTAAACATCATGTTAGAGTCTTAATTTAAAAAAATTTATATTTAATTAAAAACTCAATATTCAAAAAATGTATTATTCTTTGAAAAATAATCATTTTATCATGGTAACTAATATTTACCTTGGGAATTTAATTTTTTCCAAAAAATGTAATTGATCTAGTTGTTTAACTCGGAAATTTTAATAACAAATATTTAAATAATTTTATATTTTTAAATTTCTAAAAGTGATAAAAAATAATTTTAAAATAATAAGTATATAATGTATTAGAAAAATTTCCTAAGAAAAATATTACTTAAGTTTCAAAATATTAAATATAGGTTTGTAAACTAGAATCATTTGTTTAAAATTTATAATATACCTTATAAAATATTTTTTTTCTAGAAAATGGTTTCAAAATTAACACATCATTCTTATAAAATAATAATTTCATAAAAGGAATGTTATTTTTAAAAAAATATATATATTAAACTATTAACTCGAATGGTCTGAAGGCCTTCATTTTTATTGATTTTTGATAACCCCCCTTTCAAGGGATAAGGGGGAACTCTTACAAGTCCTATAGGCTCAGAGATTACATGGCTCGTAGGCTTAGGAGATTACATGACCCGAAGGTCTTATAAAATTCAACCAAACTATCAACAAGGAACTGCCCCTCCCCAGCATCTGCATCATGATAGTAGCTCTCCACCTTCACATGGCCGTCTGGCTAGGATTCCTATGCAAGCACAGGTTGGTCCTGATGGTATATCCATACCCTCTCATTCTGAAAAATCCATTTGGCTCTGCTCTGGTGAGTGCACCTGCTCTGAATCCTCTTCTAGGGTTTCTCCTTTCTTGTAGAGTCTGTCTGGGGTAACTACATGTGGCCCGAAGGTCTTGAGGTGGCCTTAATGCCTTAAAGGAGGCCTGAAATCCCTACTGACCCAAAGTCCTGGGTGGCCCAAAAGCCTTAAGGACTCCAAGCCCAAACCTTTGGCCTAAGGTGAATAGTTTTAACTACTACAGTACTGAACAGTACCTGCTATAGTACCCGCACAGTATACAGTTCAGCTATAGTACCTATACAGTGTACAGTTCTGCTACAGTACCCACACAGTGTACAGTTCTGCTACAGAACCCACACAGTGTATAGTACTGCTACAGTACTGTTACAGTACCCGAAAATATGCCTCTACATGGACTTGAACCTCGGTCTCGTGGATGCACTTAAGGATGCCTCACCAAATCGGTTGAGAATCATGTGCTTAAACTATTAATCTAAAAAATAATTTTTTAGAAAAAATCTCAAAAAATTAATCTTCAGATAAAATTTCCATGATAAATAAAAAAGTTGAAGATAATTTTTAAAAAATCATATTATAAAATTTATAAAATCTTTTTAATTAAAAAATAAAATATAGTGAAAATCTATTTTTGTAGGAAAACTAATTTTAACTTTTATTTTTCCTATAAATTGAAAATTAGTATACTATTATGTTATTATTCATTCAATCAATTTATCATGTTGTTATTTTATCATAATAAACTTTTTTTCTTAAAGTAAAATGACAATTTTGAAAAAATGAATATTTAGCATAAAGTGAATTGAGAAAAATAGCCTTTCCAAAAGTATAAAAATTAGTGATATACCTATACATATAAGTATTTTATTACATATTGATATAATCCTAATTTCAACTTACATAATCACTCATGATATCTACATAATAACTAATCATCAAATAAGTTATGGTTGCAGTTTAATGTTGCAATTCATTTCGTATGCATCTTGTGATAATCTCCATAATCTTGAAATTCTCTTATATATAGTTTTTATCAAACTTTTATTTCCAAAGTTTGGATTTGTCTTGGTCTAGGGTAAAACCTAGTGAAGCTACCTCTCTTCCGAGCTCAGAGAAATGGGATTTATATGGAATACTTCCACTTACATATGTCATTTCTTCCTACATTGTTTATTGATTTTTTCATATGGTTACATCAATTTGTACCAGCCAATCTAACTATTATGTTTTGACAGTCATATTTAGTATTCAAAAATATATAAAGGTTTTCATTTTCATTTTGTTTAGTGTTTGAAACATGTTATTTAATATGTTATTTATTTAACAAGAATATATACTGAAATATCAGGTCAATACATTACTCATCCTTCCTAACAGCCTTAGGTTTTAGTGACTATAACTAGGTTTTTGAAGAAAATTGTTGAACCTTTCAAAAAGAGTTTTGTATTATGGTTTGAAAATTTACCCACTAGAACTATATACACGGTGATAGCATCTAGAAATCATATGACTATTCTATATATTCTCACCACTTTGAGAATATCTAGGAAAATTTTATTGAATTCATTCACATTATTAGAATATTTACATAAATGAACATTTGAAAAATTCCTTAACCAGAAAAAGATATTTTAGTCCCCATTTAAATCGTTTTATAGAATTAAAAAATTCATAAACTATGTGTATTAAAAACACCTATCTTATTTTATTAAAAATAGTTGTTTACATACTCTTCTCAAGAGAAAAATGAGATAACAAAAATCTTATAACTAGTTCATCCAATCTTGAAGCATCTAACTTATCATGTAGAAACTTATTTTCTCTATTTCCTTTTTATAGAAAGGGAATTCCCAGGTGTGGCCCTTTTGGACCCTCCACACCAAGAAACCCACCCTCACTGCCAAGAAATTGAGTGATAAGATATTCAATCATATTGAATATAATTTGGAAACCCAGTCATATTGAGTATATTAGACAAAAAATCGTTAAATTATTGACATGAGAAATCATATTAAGTACATTAATGGACACTAATATTCCTTTGTACATTTCTAATTTAATTTTTTTATAACATTAAGTGAATTATTATATTCTTTAATAAGTATCTAGATTCACATGTTGAATAACTTCATCATTTGATTACTCAAAAATAAGTATTGCTCTAAAACAATTTTTAATAATGTTTCTTAATTCATGAAAATTTCTTAATATTTTTTCTTAAATTACCTACATAAGAGTATCTTACATTAAGATTCTACTTATAATAATTAATCTCAAAGTTAAATTTGATAATGAAAATTATATTCACTTACATAAAAAAATTTATTGGATTAGTATCATTTTTTAACCATTTAATATGGACCTTTATTAAATGGGATCCAACAAACATGATGACCACTTAATAAAACATTATATTTATTAGTGTACCAAGATTCATATTTCACATAGACTTACACTTGTTTTTTTATGAAAATAATCCAATATTATTTAGACTGGGAATCATCTTGATCACAATAGTTGTGACTCTTGGATAATTTAGGGGAAAACTATTTATCTAATCTATTATATAAATAAACTCAACATTAGTCCCTCAGTATCCTAACTGTTAGGGTTTATAAACTATTTTAACCCAAAGAAAATTCCTACAAACATCTAATAACAGGCAATCAAGGGATAATTAGGCTAAGTCTGACCTACTTGATAAGATAATCAAAAATTACTTATATCTTACTTTACTAACATAATATAATATTGGGTTACTCTTGTTGAGCTCAATAATATTTGGTTTAATGATTGAGGTCTTGAAAAGTGTCTCTTTTTAAATAATCTAACACATAGTATTAGAATATCCATCATCTTATCTTATGTAATTATCTTTTATGTATGAATTATTCTAGTAATTTAGTTTAAAATCTTATTATATCTTCTAACCCAATATTTTCAAACCATATTTATGTGAAACTATTTACAAAACCCATGTGTTTGTATCACTAACCCAAAAAATAGAAGTTAACTATATTTACACATACCCAAATAAAAAATATGCATCTTGTATTTGAACATTTCTTATAAAGTCATAGTGTTTATGAAATTTAAAATCTACTAATGATTAATCCCAAAGAAACATATATATAATACCATTATCATTTCTTGATAAGACATAATCATCTTGGATAGTAGGTAGTCTCATCCCAGGTCAATCTATCCAATGATACTTTACACAATAGAAAATATAATTCCTCTTAACTCTAAAACATAATATGAATAAATTATGTTCAATAAATAAATTCAAGTTCATAACTTTGATTAAAAATTGATCTTGATTTATATGAAAAAATAAATTCATTTCTATACATATCATGTAATGCAAGAATATATTTCCTAGAATTCGTTTAACATTTAAACTAAATAATACATGATTAGTAATATAAATTTTTTATAAAAATGAATAAAATAAGGAATAACAAATGGAGAAAAAAATTATTTATTTTATTCTATAATTTAATGTTTATAATCCCATCATAATATTTTTTTTATGGGCAATTTTTACATTTTTGGGTTTTAGTAGTATTTTTATCTTAATTGAAAAAATAGCCTAATTATGTATTTCAACTATTTTATTTGTATTTTGTATTTCGGTCATAAAAATATATACATTGATTGAAAGTTATAAATTGATTTTTTTTCTAAAATATTGGGATTCATTTTATTATTATGTACCCAAAGATAATTCCATCATTTTGAGGCCCAAAACCAGCTCACAATTCAGGCCTTAAAATTTGTGCATCGATCTAGACACATTTTACTGTGGGATTATATCTTAAAGAGGGACAGTCCAATAAAGCTAAAATTTGACATGGATATAGAGAATAAATTAATTAAGAACTTTAATGAAGGATGACATAAATTAATCTACCATTTTCAATATCATAATGGATGGGAAGTTGAAGTTATAGAATACAAAGAGTCCCCTAGATATAATTAATTTGGTCGAATAAACCGAAAAAAACATCTTCATTGGGTGAAAAATAAAGCTAAACTTTTTAAGGTACAAGTTGTAGGCATAGGAAAAAACTTTCAAAATGACAATATTCCATAATTCTTCCATTAAATGTTCCAAAAAGGCTTAATAATCCATTAGATAGAATTGGAGTTAAAATTTCTCTCCCCTTTTCTCTATAAATTATCACCTCCTCTCCCTTTTAAAATGATAGAGATTTTTAGGGGGATAAGGTAGAGTTTATATATTGTAATAGTTATTTTTTATTTTAAATATATATTAGTCTATATTTACTCTTCATCTGTTCATTTCGCTTCTTTTATTTTTTTTATGTGTTCTCCCACTGTATTTCCCTTCTCAACTCCAATAAAAATTGACAACTAACCTTAGTGTTTGTTCTAGGCAAAAAATGGTGTATTTATTGAGTTATTTTATGCTTTAATTTATATCTCTTAATTAAATTTTGAGAGTTTTGATGGTGGTTAAAATTATTATGTTGAACGGTTTTTCCATTTTCTCTATAATTTTAATTCTTATTCTCATTTATTATTATCCTACCCTTCACTATTTGTTTCATGCATATGGTGAAGCATGGTATGAGTAGTGATGGTTAACAATGAGGTATCCTAGATATATTTAGGAAGATAATTCCCCTATATGAATAGGTCTCGGTATGGGGTGATGAAAATTTAAATGATAAGGCTAGGTGCGATAGATCTTGATCACCTCATTGAGGTGAATATTCAGAACCATTTTCAACAATGGTAGCCATCACCACAACCTTCAATGAAAATTTTATATTAATATTTATTATAAATTCATTCTGTATTTAATTTGAATGTCACGACCCATCCCCCAGGGCCTGTTTCGTGACTACACCAATCCCACCATCCATAGGCTAGGGGCTGGCAACTAGCACCAGAAAGGAGTATCCCTTAACGAGAAGTAAATTCCTTTAAACCTCTACAAACACACAATCCAAGAACACAACAAGAAGAAACCACAAAGTAAATTTCTATAGTAAAAAGTGTGCTAAAAGAAAAAGGGGTCGGAATACAAGCCCAACTGGAAAGTACAAGTAAAAATGGAAAATGAAAAAAAAATGCTCCTGGAACATCCACCGAGGATCCTACCTGAAGGGTAGGTACAAATCACAATCAGTAGTCTTGCGTCACATCACATCAAATAGTCCACCTCTGAGCACCATCTAGTCTTGGCTCCCTCAGCCTTGATCAACGTTGTCTGTTATCTGTACAAGACACTACAAGGTGCGGGCGAAGCCCGTACAGGGGTGAGTATAACAATACTCAGTAGGGACCCCAAGAACCCCAAAGGTCTCCCAGAGTTCCACAAAGGAAAAAAACAAAAATAAATACCTCAACCACAAAGCACGAAGCAGTTAACAAATATACTTAGGTATATTCCCATACATATACCTAAGTTATCAAGATATACTCGTCTCATACATGAGGGAAGAATACCACAAAGGTAACACCACGAAGTTAAAATCACCACACATGTAGCACCATGAAGATAACACCATGAAGGTGAAGGTACCACAATGGTAACACCATGAAGATAACACCACGAAGGTGAAGGTACCAAAAAGGTAACACCACAACGATAAAAGACTCATCTCACACAGGTATATAAGTAAGGCTCAGAAGTACAGATGATTAGTTGAGAAACTAGATCATCATATTCTATCTAGAGTCACTATTGCTGACTATACGGAGTCTAACCCACATGGGATCGATAGATACTAACCTCCGCTGACCCACACAGGATCTGACCCACATAGGATCGATATGTGCTGACCCACAAAGGATTTTTGAGCACTGACCCACACAGGATTAGTATGTGTTGACCCACATAGGATCGTTGAGCGTTGATCCAAATAGGATTTGACCCACACAGGATCAGTGCTGACCCACACAGGATTTCTTTGTACTAACCTCCGTATGATCTATCTCCAACCTCTTCCACACTGTCAGCCACTGAATTACCGCTCTTATCAAGTTTGGTAGAACCACTCCTCAATCCATCAATCGTACATCGACTGACACGAAGTTCAACTAAGAAGTATCTCAAGGACCGTCAAGTCGTAAGGGTTCCAATGCGATAGATGGTGCGTCAATCAGACACCCGGTCTGTGACTTATAACCATTTTAATTCTGAGGGCCCGATTGGATTCGGGTACAATCCAACCCGTCCATACTCCATATTTATACAAAATTCAAGTGGATTATACTAAAAGGACTGCCCCTTCCTAAGGGTTCTGGTGCCGCAGACGGTTCGTCAAAAGGACACTTAGTCTGTTAGTTACACCCTTTTCTGTGAAACGGGGGTGACCGTACCTCGGTCCGGCCCGACTCGGTCGGGCCCACCGGAATACGCTAAAGGTACCTCCTCTCAAAAAGGATCCCAACGCCACTGACATCATGTCAAATGGACACACGATTCTTCAGTTACGATCATATCTTTATTCAGGGACAAGTTGGGACTGGGCTCAGTATGACTCGGTCAGGCCAGCCCAACGCAATGGGTACTGGGGTGCACTTGACCCCGCTCGGGTCCCACCCACTAAGGTTCAGCCTGGTTTACTAGGTTTGGCTCATCGGGGTCGGCTCGGTTCGGTTCGTAGGCCCGGGCCGTGGTTGGCCCAGCCCGTCAGGTGGGGCTCAGCCCACCCACGTTGGCCCACTAGGTCGCGGGTTCGGCCCGACCCACTGGTGGGTCTGGCTCACTGGGCCACAGATCTGGTCTGGCCCAATGGGTGGGTCTGGTCTTCTGGGTGGGTCCGGCCCAGTCAGCCAGAAGGCGGACCGGTCTTCCCAGCTGGAACCGCGGTTGCAGGGCTGTTTCGGCCAGCCAGTGGGGCGTTGCCCCACCGCGTAACTGTCGGCCCTTTTGGTCGACCGGGAGTCTGTTAACCTAGCACAACATGAGGGTTGCACTCCTCTCTACCTGATAAGGATCACTAGCCACAGTTGTAGCTGCTAACGGTGCCTGCGGGCTCCGCCACTTTTCCAGCGCAACCAGCTCAGGTCGGCCGCCTCCTGCCTCTACGGTGCGCCGTCGCGCACCTCCCTCCACCACCCACGCCCGGTTGCCACATGTCTCCTCTGGCCATCACCAGCCACCGCCAAATTGGTGTGCTGACGGTTCGACAGTTTCTTCTATGTTGTCACCGTCTTCTCGTTGTCGTCACCCTGAGGAAAACGTCCCTGAATAACGCAAATTAAACAAAGTAGCGGGGGGTCTCATCCTTGTTTGTTTGGATCATACCCTCCGTGTTAATAAGATAAGGAACGAAAGTAATGAAAATATCAAATATGAACATTAAATAAACCCAATACCTCAATATCGTTGTATAATGCCCGTGATTGAGGAAGAGTCAGTGTTCATCATCCCCGCAACAAGCCGCCAACATTGCCGCTCAAACGTTGTCCTTTGGTTCGCGATCCAGTGTCACTCGTCACCGCTCGCTGGAACCAGCTACGTCCACCAAGATATTGGCATCATGGTACTTTACCAAAACTTTTTATCTTGGTTATTTCATGCCAATACCTCTCCCCAAGCTTCATATAAATAAGATATGGAGAGGGTGAGTAATGCCAGTGGAATTAATGGGGGTTCATTTAATATGAACCTTCCTAATTCCAACTGTGCTGTTACAAAGGATTTGAAGAGTCAAGACATTTAATGTCTTGACACGTCGTTTGTCCCGCCTCTTCCAATTTTCCATTGGAGGAAAAGAAAGAAAGAAATAAAATTACAAAGTTATTTTATTATTCTTTTAAAAACTCCAAAATCTAACTTTTTATCCAGACTTACTACGGCCAAAGTGAATCCTCCCTTAAGCGAATCCCGGTAGTGCGGATTCAATGGTGCCCTTAGATTTTTAATCTGAGTACCGGTTCAAAAGATATAAAATTATGCATGTGCATTTACTGAACGTACCTTTAAAAAAGATCATAAATTCATTTCGGTCACACCGAGCCTCGGAATCATGCGCCGTTAATTTTTCGCAGATTCGTAATAATTCCATATAATTAAAAAAATACATAGAAAATCTAGGTCTATACATTTAATTTATGTATATATAATTTTATATTTAATTTATTTTAAAATCCATTTATATTTTTATATAATTAGATTTATATTAGTTAGTTTACAATAGTTATAATAGGAAGACAGTGCATGTGAGAAACCTCCTTGAGATCGACCCTAGGCTGTTTCACTATAGTGAATTCTTAGGATAATAATAATTTAATTTAATAGTGGTTTCTGAAAAACATCCATCATCAATTTGGATCCTTTTTAGTGACTCCAAGTTCTTACGCACACTATTTTTCCTAAAAACCCAAAAAATTCAAATATTTAAAAAAAAATAAAAAATCCTTTCATTTCATATAATAGTTTCCCTGGGTCATGTATTAGTTAGTGATTTTTCATATTCATGGCCTAGTAATGAATTTTATAATAAATAATAGATGTTTAAGATTCATATGGAAGAAAATTATCACCAAATGAAACAAAATTCCTTGATAATTCAGGAGAATTTCAAGATACTAGAAAAGGAAAGTAAGCTAGTTGCATCACTGGCTACCGAATCTGAAGATGTTAAAGTATTATGGATAGGAAAACAATAAAAGGATATTTGGATAACAAAATGTTTATTCCATCTACATTTCAAGAATACATTGGTGAGGATGAATCAAAACTTGAAGATCCACTTTGTTCTCTAACAAATGGATTCCAAGAAACCATAGTTGAAGGAAAAGAATTTCAAGATGAATGTTTTGAGGGAGTTAAAATTTCTTAACATTATTTTATACAAATTTCATGGATTCTAAATTGAAAATTTATCTCCCTTATGATTATTTTTTATATTCATCACCACTACTATAGGCCCTAGATAAAGAAGATGGAGATTTTTCCCATTTTGAGGAGAAAATGGAGGATCCAGTAAAGATGTACACCAGTGCATATTAGGATGATAGAAAAAAATAACAAATAACTCTATAATCATTTTCTGAACCTAAACTATAAGATAATCCACTTCTTATTCTACTACCTTCACCACCAGTGAATGCCGCTCCTCCAGCTATGCTAAAGGAGGAGCACCCCTATTTTCTTTCCCCTCCCCCTCTGCACCTCAAATTTTCTCTTTCATATATTCTAGGGGTTGGGGATATGTTCCTTTTAATTAGGGGTTCTCACTCCTTTAATCTACTAATGGATGTTGGTAGAAATAAATTGTGGTTTTTTCTAAGTAAGAAACACTGTAAACCTTCATTTTGGGGTTAAACAACTATAACTACCTAACTAGGTACACTAAAGACCTAGCACCCACATGGGGTTCCAAACCATGTTATATCTTATTTTCCATCCATCTTTCTTTTTCTTTATTTTTCTTATGATTTGATTTATTTATTTATTTCTAAGAATAGTGTCATTATCTAAGAGTTTAACTTGAAACTTCCACTAAGAAATAAATATAGTTTGTATCTTCTCTTCTCTATAGTTTTTATACCCTTATTTTTATTTTTATGAGATGAAATGAAGGGTAGTGAATATTAGTATGGGGGTGTTAACCTGGTAGTTATATTTTTATGTAATTTTATTTTTATTTTTCATATTTTTAGAAACCTTGAGCTTTAATGAATATGCTTATCATTTTTCACACATAAATACATTTCAATAAAATAGAAATGATTTTTTAAATAATTGATTTTGAATTATTTTTTATTTGAATAATTTTTTCTCTAATTGTATTTTCCTTCATTTTTATGAGTTTGATGGATTTCTAAAATCCATTCCCATGAAATACACACTCAAAATATATTTCAAGTACCATGAGGTATTCTTAACCAATTTCACATATTCTTTCTAATACCTACACTTTCTTAAGAGAAACTTAGATTTTTTTTTGATTACTAGAACTTTTGGTTTTTCTCTTTCAATGCATTAGACTTCATGGAATATTTTTAACATTATTGAGGAACTTATTTAGCTAGAAAAACTTTACATTTAGACTCACCCTTAAATTTATCCATCATTGGACTTTATATTCCATGAATTTTCTTATACATTTAATCCACATTACAATCCAATGTTTCCTTACCTACCCACATTATTTGTATTTTTTAAATGTATATTTAATGTTTTATTTTGGGTGAAGTCTCTTTCATGTGAATTCTTTAGGATGTGTTTCATGTTTGGATTGTCTAAGGTGTGTGGAAACATTTTGGGTAGTTTATAATGAGTAAATTGGGATTGAGTAATTATTTCATTATTATTTATTTGTTTTATCCAATCCTCCTTCAAGAAAATGGAAAAAGAAGAATGAAAAAAAAATATAAAAGAAAGAAAAAATAGAGATGGGTTTGAATTTCTCATTATACATTATTATTTGACTCATGTACCTTTGAAAAATAAAGGTCATGATTTTTTTTCATTAATTTTATTTAACTTTCATCTCATCCTCTATGAAAATAAAAAATAAAAAAAGTTGTACCTTTCTAGAGATTTAAGAAAATGAAAAAAAAATAGAAAAAGGGACAGATTGGATGATATCATTCATTATAATCATTTATTGGATAATTTTTCATGTCATAAAAATGGGGTGGCATTGTGTTTCAAATTTTCAATGGGAATTGAGTGAGGTTTATCCTACGTTTTCACTTGATTACTCATACATTGTACTTAAGAGTCCAACCACCTGTTTTCGCCTTATAATTTTTTGAATCATTTTCCCACCAACCCTAAGCCACAGAATTCACAAGGAAAAAGGCCACATGATTTAAAATATTTTCATGCCTCAAACTATAGACAAATGAGAATTTTCATAATACTATTGTAATGTATGGAGTTTTCAAGTATGAATATAACACTATATTCAATTTCTATTGAGTGAAGAGTGACATAAAATTCTAGGTGAGGTAGGTTGTGATTGGGTCATGGATGTATTTTTGAGGTTTAAAAAATTTAAATGTGGGGAATTAAAACGAGTGGGAATTGTTTTTCATAAAAGAGACATGATGGAATTTTATTTTAGAAATGATCATGGATGTTTTATCATTTTTTATTATTTTGTATATTTTGATTTTAATATATAATGATAGCTTGGGAGTGTAATAAACTTTTAAAATTTATGGATAATTAAAGTATTTAAACATGAGATAAATATTTATAAATACTTCACAAATAAAAGTAATTTTACAAATTTATAATTTTAGCTTCAACATTATGGGCATTCCATAATTTTTAATATAAACCCTTTATATTCATTTCAATATGAAATCTTTCATATTGTTCATTATATATTTTTTTATTTTAAATATATGATACTACATGATTTATAAATGACTTATAGTCTAATTTATATTATTTAAACATTTTACATAAACTAAATATCATATATTAACACTGTTTAAATCATGATTAAATCAATTATCAAAACCCTTTTGTTTTCTCTTAAATAATATCCCAAATATAACCCTTTAATTTGAAAAATTCAAATTGTTTAATGTTTAAAAAATTCATAAATTAAAATATAAAAAATTTTATATTTCGATATTATTTTAGAAATTATAACTATGTATACATTACACCTTGTGATTTCTAAAAAAATTAATTCTATACCATAAGATATTCCATACAAAATATTAAAATGTATTTTAAATATTAATTTTTATTTTTAAGGAAATTTATTCACAATGTTTTATAAATATTTATTAATGAATTATAAAAAATTTATAATTAATTAAGTGAATTAACATTTTATTAATTAAAAAAATCCCAAAAATATTATTTAATATAATTTATAAACACTTTATAAGTTATAATAAAATTTAATAAAATATAAATTTTTTAAAAATATGTGTCACTCTTATGTTGTAGGGGTTATATGTATCAAGGTAAAATCCTTTACCTTTAGGTAGGATGCCTTTGTAAAGGTAATATAGATATAACCTTCGCACATCCTCCTTTAAGTAATGTTATCCCAACAGTTATCCCTATATAAAGGTAATATAGAAGCTACCTATATAGAGGTCTATTATATAAATGATTACCTTTACATACATCTTACTGCATAAAGGTGAATGGGGATTAAATTTAAACAAACCCATATATGTAACAGTAAAATGTACTAACCCTTACATATACCCCTCTATATAGTGGTAGAATTCAACTTCATACATAATGTTTATTTGTAAAGTTAATTCAAACATTCCTTTCACATGTCACCAAATTGATGTACAAAATATGAAAATCCGACTTGGTGTATGTTTCACGCATAACTGAGTTGGCGTACCATACACGCAACACTGAGTTTCTACGAAACATCACTTTTTTTATAATTATTTAAATGAGATAATGATAAGTTATCCATTAAAATTAGCTACATGAATATTAATAACTACTTTTCAAATATATTTTATAAATTTTTTATTTAAATAAAACATATTGATAAGAAAAGATATGATTTTTGATAATGTCCTTCTATGTTTAAAAATATTGTTTTCTCGAATGAACCACTTTTAATTTCCTTCTATGAAAAATAATAAAATTAATTTTATAAATATTTAGAAATTTAATTTGATAAAATAGACTTTATTTTTGAATTTAGAATTTCAAAATTATCTTAGCGTGGATTATTTAGATTTTTCTAAAAAAGTTCATTTTTTGATGAATAGTGAAGAATACAAGATTTTAATTCAAAACTACTGTTTAATTTTATTTATTTATAAGGATAAATTATATTTTTAAGTAGTTAAATAGTTTATTTTTATAATCTTTTTATCAATTAATAAAATCTTGGTCATTGAAACCAATTTCACATTGAAATTTGATATAAAAACTTAGCAAACTTTTGATCATTTTTACTTTAAAAACCCGCATTGTCGACCCAACTACAGGATTAATTTTAAATTAATTTTTTCCACTTATGTAATTAGAATTTATAAAAACGGATTACATGTTTTCAATCATCATAATTTATAATGTATAATAATTTTAACTTTGTTTTGACCAAAAATATTAGTGAATGTGACTAAAATTAATTTCATCAATTGAGAGAAAAGATAGGCTAATAAAGTACTAAACCTTAAATATAAGACTTAAAACGACCTATACACTTGTCCAAAACCCATTATATGGTTATTCTCGGTCCATTAACCATCCATTATTGAATTTGGTTGGTTTTTTAGGATATTTTTATGTAAAAACGTGGGTATACCTAACTTGTTTTCAAAAATGCCAAGTGTGTCCTTTCCCTTCCCTATAAAAGTCCACCACCTCTACCCACTTCCTTACACCTCTAAATCCCCTTTTCTCGCACAAAATATACATAAATAAGATCCCAACTTCCATACCTTATTTCTATAATAATTCCCTTGGGAAGAATTTAACTCAAGGAATCCTTTTTATAGAAACCAAAAGGAGTTACCCGATTAAGAGGTAATGTCTTCTCTTAAGCTCCTTTACATTATCTTCCTTTTACACCCCCTCCACTCTCTTTGTTCCATTATTTAATGAAAAAAAATAGTATCCTAAATATACTAGTATTTTTTTATGCTAATTTTTTAACCTAAACTTAGACACAACTCCATCAAATGGATGTAAAAGATATTATTTACGTGTATGGAGAACTACCGCCTCACTAAACGATGATTGTTCATTTATCCTTTACCGCCTATCATGGGGAACATTATGATGGAAAAACTATTTATATATATTATATTTATTATTTATTATTTATTTAATCTTATAGATTCATTTTATAGCACAAATAATTTTATTTCCATTTGTTGGAATTATGATAATTTCATTTAAGGAAGTGTGGACTACCGCCCCCTCAAAACGATGTGATTAATTCACAAACCACATGGAATGTATTACAGATGGGTTTAGTAAAATTATATGATAGATATAAAATTATAATTATACTATAATGATATTATATACATCTTCACTTTTATTTTATTTTCTTTCTTTCTTTCAATATGATAATTAAAACGGAAACAACATTCTTGCCTACATACGGCTTCCCATCTCCATGAACGATGTATTCCATTTCATAATTATTTACATTATAGAGTATTATAATATACATACACTAGATATTAATGATATTTATATCATTATTTACATTCTCCAATTATGATATAATTATAAGGACCAACGATATAACAAATTTAGACACATGAAAAGAACAAAGTGAATATTACCCGAAGTGAAACTTTAACATAGGATTTCTAACAAAAAAAAATATAAGGTTATAATAAAACCATATATAGAATTACATATAACAATATTATTCTGTAAAATATGTATAATAAACTTATATTTATTATACAAGAAGATTTTATGGGTACTAAGAGATTCAAGACACAAGGTAAGGGTATTTCATCTCACTTTTTATTCCCGTGAGATACATTCTATATTCACCACTCTTTCATTTTAGGTGGTGTATATAAGAACCATGATTGTATTCTATTTATCCTATACCTAAATTTATTAGTATTAACATATCACTTTTATGAACTTTCATCCATGGGGTTTAAGTTTCAAAATTTATCAAATCGGTAAAAATGTTTTGTCTCAATTTGCCTTCTTTGAGACACATATTTTGTTATACACCTAAAATATTTTTTGAGGTGTATATAATTCCATTTTACAAATTATATCATAAATATCATTCTTTTAATGATATTTTAAACTTAATTTAATTTAATTTTATTATATGTAGATTATGATCCCAAGTTAAGTTATAAGAGTTTATTAAGATAATCTCATCACTTTTCGAGATTGTTTATGTTTATTCTTCCTTTGATGAAATATTTTTATCCATCTCCCAAGAACACTCATGAGATTCTTTATACTCTATTTTTTAAATATATATCCATGTATTAGTACCATTTTTCTAGTCTTTGTTAATTAATATAATGTTTTCAATAAAATATGACCCTCTCTCACTCCAGTCGAAAATCTATTGTATTCAAGAACCATGTTTTCAAAAAGGTTTTCAAAAGTTCTTTGAGAACCATTTTCAAGGAAAAGGGATTTTAAAATCATTTTATCATTTTCAATGCTTACTTTATATGTTTTCAATTTTTTTTAAAGAAAAAGATTTTATGTTTTAAAAATAAATTTTCAATGCAAAAAGGATATTTTCCTCAAGAAATGTTTTTAAAAGTTATTTAAAAATTATTTTTCATTTAAGATAACATCCATTGGTGTTACTCATGCCTTTATAGATAAATCCTTAAATTTTTCCATTCATATTATTTCTATAAATGTATTATGTATTGATTTCATGATGTTTATAAAACCTATTTATATTTCAAGGTTTATATGCTTTTGAAACCCACTTCTTTTCAAGAGTTATGTTTATGATTATAAAACCTGCCTATTTTTACAGATTATGATAGGATTACATGTTTATAATACTCATATCATTTCATGGGTTATGATATAACTATTTATGATCTTTTGGAACATGTATAAATGCTTTCACTATGATATAAGTGTGACCTATATCTCCATCCAATGCATTGGGTAAAGATTTATATCTCATAAGACAGACTAAGATGGTCTTTAAAATTAATCTTGACTACTAAGATGGACATGGGAGTGAACCATGACTACCAATATGGTATAAGGAGTGAACTCATGCTACTAAGATAGTCATGGGAGTGAACCATACCAACCAAGATGTTATAGGGAGTGAACCTATACTACCAAGATGGTCTTGGAAGCAATGCCTTGGATACTATGGAAATCATATTATATGCTTATGTGTTTGTCACAATTACATGTTGTATTCCTATGTTATTATTTCATGGATTATGCTTCTTATTTAATTATGATTCATGCCTTATGAACTTAAAATATTTATTCCATTGTTTCTGTTAAGATCTTTGATATTTATTTTATGATATTCTATTTTCATGATCACATTCTCATACCCTTATGCTCATGTTTATTCTTACATGTCTCCCTTTTTTTATCTTACTGAGTATTCAAGATCACCCCTTTTATGTTTCCTTTCCCCCATGTTATGATGATATAAATTATGTTTGAGTTGTCTAAGAATGGTTTTATTCAAGAAGAACCTAGTTGGATATGATGTATCTCATTTGTGTACCAAGGTTTATGTTTCCATGTTTCTAAAGGCATTAAACCAATTACGGTCTTTGGGCATCTTTTTGTATAATGTTTAAGTATTCCATAAAATTTATGTAATTTTTATGTTTGAAAATTGAGGGTCACAATAGTTGTTATAATAAAAACTTTATAGTTAACCTTTGGAATATATGATGATAAAACCATATTGAGAACCCTAAAGACATATCTAAGGATAAGTATAAGGTTAAAGAAAAGTATAGAAAAATGTCATGTAATTTTGGTGAAGGATAGAGTGAGTGGTTTCCTAGAAATACATACCTATCTAGATAATACAAGTGGATGTGGGTCTAGAACAGATGTACCTAGGGGTAATAACTCTAATAAGATGTTTTGGGCCTTACTTAGGGTAACCTTGTATTTAACATTGGGTCTTGCTACACACCTGGTTTGACACTCCTGAGGATACGCTTTGGGAATTCACAAACTCTTCACAAAAAAATATTAAGGATTTAAATATAAGTTGTCTATGAATAACATAGGATAAACCTAATGTGTCATCGATTAAGGAAGGTTTCATAATTTATACATCCTATAAGTTATTTTTTAGGATTATGTTGTTTTTAATTATAATATTTTTTCTTACTCTATGATTTTGGTTTTATCCAATGGATGGAACCTGAAAGAACCGAATTAATGGTGATTGTGAAGGACAATGAAATTATTTCCCACTTAAGAAACCAGATTCTATAGAAGTTGGAATGAAAAACCTTATTTCTATTCTCACACATCTTTCAGAAGCTATGAATAATGGTGTACTTCTAAATGAATAAAAGAGGGAAAACATTCTGTTGATTATTTCATGAGGAAATGTCCAACTTCTTTTATAAGTTATTATGATCTACTTGTTTTTAAACAATGGATTAATACTAATGAAAAGATATTCTCCGTTATTCGATGTTTGGAGCATGAGAAAGTCATTATGGCTATTTATTGGTTAGAAGGTGAAGTAGATCCGTGGTGGAATCTAATCAAGAATATGTGGCAGCAATATGAGATTGAATCCATGGATTGGGATGAGTTCAAGAACTTATATTTCGATAAGTAATTTCCATGAATTCTTCTTAATAATATGGAAAAATAGTTCCTTGAGTTCAGTTAAAGGGGTGATGAATCTATTGGTAATTGTGAGGGTAATTCCACAAGACGTGCGAGGTACGCTTTAGGAATTATCATCCAACCCGAAAGTAAAGTTGATAGATTCTTTAGTGGCTTAAATCCAAGTATCAGAATTTCATTGGACAAAAGAGAATTTAGTAGCTACGAAGAGATTTTGCATTATTCATTCAAGGTTGAAATGGAGGTTTGAGCCACATATCAATCTCATGGTTTTGATAAGAATAGGAAGATGGAGTTTAAAGGAAAATCTAAAAACCATGAAGAAAAAAGATTATATTTCCTTTATTCTCTAAGTATGGAAAGAAGGATAGAGGAAATTTCTTTAAGGTTTCTAATGAATGTTGTAAGTTTGGAAAGAAATGTCACTGGGCAATTTATTTCCAAGTTCATGGGAAGAAGTTAGCTCAAAATTCTAATGTATAAAAACTCGCATAGAATTCACCTCCCACGATTCAGTGAAACAAGTGTAAGGAGAATAGGAATTATAAAAACCACTTCTTAAACCCAAGGGCTGGTGATGATGATTGAAATCATCAACCTCTTAAGGTGAGGGTAGAGGGAATATCTCATGAAATCTCTATTTCTTACTAGGGGTGTGATAACATTGTGATAAATGTACACTTACCATCCACTCTAGAACTGATAATGTCATATTTGATTCTTTATCCACCCACTCTTTAATATCTAAATAATTTTCTAATTGTGTTAAGATTCCTCTAAAAAATTATATATGGAATTATCAGTACAAACACTTAATGTTATGATGATTTCATCTCAAGTCTATGATTCATCTTTGGTTTAAGTTTGTGGGAATGTGCTTCCTGGAAATCTTTTCATTCTTCCTTTGGTAAAATTTGATGTCATATTAGGCATGGATTTGATTTATCTATAGAAATACCACATCAATAGTAAAGGAAGGACACTTGTGTTTGATATTTCAAACCCTCTTATGATCATCCATCAATGTGATGATAAGCATGAACTTCCTATGGATATTACACTCATTGTATGGGTCTTAATTCCTATTCAAAAGGGTTTTTTATCTCAGATGGCTGGGGAGAAGATTGACATTAATGATGTTCCTATTGTTTGTGATTTTGTGGATGTTGTTTTTCTATCCTTCCACCAAAATGAGAATTTGAGTTTCTAATAGAACCCATACCTAGTTCCAGAACAATTTCAAAGACTCCTTATAGAATTTCCTTGATTGAGTTGTAGTAATTGAAGAAGCATCTCCAAGAAAACCTTGATAAGGGATTCATTCAGCCATGTGTATAAGCTTGGGGTGCACAGGTTCTTTTTGTGAAAAATAAATATAGATCCATGTGACTCTGTATTTATTATAAGGAGTTGAACAAGATCACAATCAAGAACATATATCCTCTTCCTAGTATTGATGACTTGTTTAATTAATTGTGTGGAGATCAATACTTTTACAAGATTGGCCTTCATTATTTATATCATCAATTGAGGTTCAAAAAAGAGGATATACCCAAGATAGAATTCTGTACAAGGTATGGTCACTATGAATATATAGTGATGCCTTTTGGTCTTACTAATTCCCCTTCTATCTTTATGGATTTAATGAATAGATTCTTTAGAGAATACTGTGATATGTTTGAGGTAGTCTTTATAGATGATATTATTATCTATTAAAATATAAAGGAAGATCATAAATATCACTTGATAATTATATAGAGGACCCTATGGAAGAAGAACCTATGTGTAAAATTTACAATGTGTGAATTTTGGCTAGAAAATGTTTCATTTTTGGGTTGCATAATCTCAAGAGAGGGTATAGTAGTAGATCCATCAAAGATGGAGGCTATTGAATGCTGGAATAGAACAAACATGGTGACTAATATCCATATCTATCTTGGTTTAGTTGGATATTATTGAAGGTTTTTGGATAATATCTCATCACTATCTAATCCTCTAACCAAGTTAACTTGGAAGGGTTTCAAATTCCTCTATATTAATGAATGTGATGAAAATTTCAAGAAACTGAAGAAAAGGTTGGTCAGTGAACCTATTATTACATTAACCTACAGTGGATAAGCATTTGTAATCTATATTAATTCATCCAAGAATATATTGGGATGTTTTCTTATATAAAATAACATGGTTATCACTTATTCCTCGTAGAATTTGAATATTTATGAGAAAATTTACCCAACTCATGATTTGGAGTTATCCTTAATAATTTTTTCATTAAATATATGGAGGAATTATATTTATAGAGAAAAGTGTGATATATATACTAATCATAAAAGTCTAAAATATATATTCACATAGAAGTAGTTGAACATGCGCTAGAAATATGGTTAGAGTTGATAAAGGATTATGACTTCTCAACACATTACCGCCCTGGGAAAGAGAACAAGATGGTTGATGATTTGAGTCAGAAGGATCATGCTTTCTTATCCATGATGAGGATCACAAAAGATCCAATATTTCAGGATTTACAAAGGATGAATCTAGAAATCTTGAAGTAAGGGGTAAAATCTTATCTTTCTCAAATAAATGTTTAACCCTCTATTCAAGTAAAGATTCAGGAGACATGGAAAAAACATAAATATCTAAAAATAAAGATAGAAATGTTCTTGAGTTTAACCTTGATTAGGATGGAATAATAAGGTTTAGGAACCATGTATGTGTTCCTTCCATACTATATTTAATGAAGGAGCTATTATGGGAAGCTCATTGTTCTTTAATCCCTATTTATCTTGGAAGTACAAAGATGTATAGGGACTTGAAAGAATACTTTTAGTGGGATGGAATGAAGAGAGATATCATGGATTTTTTATCTCGGGGTTTGGTATGCCAAAAAGTTTAGTATAAACAACAAAATTATAAAGGGATATTGAATCCATTACCCAAACCAGAATGGAAATGGTAGAAAATCTATATGAAATTTATCATTTGAAAACCCAAAACCTTTAAAGGGTTTAATTCTATATGGGTGATAGTCGATCACCTTACTAATTCAGAACACTTCATTTTTATAAAATAAGATTTATCTTTGGATTAGCGTGCCAGGATATACATTAAGGAAGTGGTAAGGTTTCATGGAGTATCACATTCTATTGTATCATATCAGGATCATAGGTTTATTTCAATGTTCTGGTGAATTATTCAGCAAGAACGTGATATAGAATTGAGTTTCATCACTTCTTATCATCCTCATATAGATGTTCATTCTAAGAGAACAATTCAAACCCTAAAGAATATGTTGAGATCTTGTTCATTAGATTTGAAAGATAGTTAGGATCAACACCTTCATCTAGTTGTGTTTTCTTAGAACAATATATTTCACTCAAGAATTTAGATGGCTCCATATAAATCCCTCTATGGGAAGAAATTTAGAGCTCCAATGTGTTGGGATGAGGTTGGATAAATAAATCTATTGGGACCAGAGATAGCTGAAGAAATGGTTGAGAATGTTAGAACAATTCAGCAGTATATCAAGGTAGCTAAAAGTCTATAGAACATTTATGCTAATAACCATTAGTGTGATCTATAATTTGAAGTTGGTGAATTTTGTTTTCTTTGAATCTCACCCCAGAAGAAATTTATGAGATTTGGGAATAAAGGGAAACTAATCCCTAGGTATATTGGTCTCTTTTAGATTCTTGATCATATCAGGACAATAGATTATCGCTTAGAACTTCATCCAAATCTCTCTCAAGTCCATGATGTGTTCCATGTATCTCTCCCAATGAAGTACATAACTGGCCCTTCACATGTACTGAAATAAAATATCATACTACTAGAGTAGGATTTTTCTTATGAGGAACAACCTATTGAAATTCTGGACTGATCAGAGAAAGTTCAACGAAACAAGACCACTCACCTGGTCAAAGTTTTGTGGAGAAATCACCAGTTATAGGAAGATACATGGGAAATTGAGGATATTATGAAGCATAATTATCCTCATTTTTTAACCTAGTGATGAATTTCAAGGGATAAATTCATTTTAAGGAGGGTATAATGTAACACCCTGATTTTTTATAGACCTTTTTCTTTGAATAAATTAAATTTTTATTTATATCTTACAATACACTAAGTGACACATTACTTTCACACAACATCGAATATATGTACAATACATGAAACTCCAACTTTGTGTATGATACATGCAACACTAAGTTGGCATACGATACACGCAACAATGAATTTCTACAAAACATCTCTTTTTTATAATTATTTACATGAGATAATTATAACCTAGACCATAAAAATAGTTATATGAATATTAATAACTACTTTTAAAATATATTTTATAAATTTTTTATTTAAATAAAACATATTCATAATAAAGGATATGATTTTTGGTAAACTCCTTTTAGGTTTAAAAATATCTTTTTCTGGAATGGACCGCTTTTAATGTCCTTCTGTGAAAAATAATAAAATTAATTCTAGACATATTTAGAAATTTAATTTTATAAAATATAATTCATTTTCTTATTTATAATTTCAAAATTATCTCCACATGAATTTTTGGGATTTTTCTGACAAAGTTCATTTTTGGATGAATAGTAAAGAATACGGGATTTTAATTCAAAACTGCTTTTTAATTTAATTTACTTATAACATTAAATTATATTTTTAATTGGTTTAATAGTTTATTTAGATAATATTTTTATCAATTAATCAAATTTTGGTCATTGGAACCAATTTCACCTTGAAATTGGATATAAAAACTTAGCAAACGTTTGATCATTTTTACTTGAAAAACATGCATTGTCAGCCCAACTGGGGGATTAATTTTAAATTAATTTCTTTCAATTATGTAATTTGAATTTGTAAAAATGTATTCCATATTTTAAATGATCAAAATTTATAATGTCTAATAAGGTAAAAAAATTAACAAAAATATTTTTGAAACTGATTAAAATTAATTACATTAGTTAAGAGAAAAAATAGGTTAATAAAGTACTAAACCTTAAATATAAGACCCAAAACTACATAGAAACTTATCCAACACCCATTTTATGTCTATTACTAGGCTATTAACCTTCCACTATTTTTTTTTTTTTTTGGTTTTTTATGACTTTTGTTTAGGTAAAAACGTGTGTTTACCTAACTTGTTTTCAAAAATGTCAAGTGTGTCTTTTCCCCTACCTATAAAAGGCCACCACCTCAACCCACTTCTTTACACCTATAGAGCCCCTTGTATCCCCCAAAATTTTCTCAAATAATCTCTCAACTTCCCTCCCTTCCTCACATAATCCTTTCCTTAGAAATAAGTCAACTCAACGAAGCCTTTTGGCACAAACCAAAAGAAGTTACCTGATTAAGAGGTAACATCTTCTCTCAAACTCCTTTCCTTTATTTTCCTTCTACACCCCCTCCAGTCTCTTTGTTCTATTATTTTATGAAAATACCAGTATAATTAATATATTGTGATGTTTTTATGCTATTTTTCAGACCTACACTTACACAAACCTCCATCTAATGGATATCGAACATACTATTTACGTGTACAGTGAACTACCGCCTCACTAAATGATGATTATTCATTTCTCCTTCACCGCATCTCATGGGGACATTATGATGGTGACTATGTTTATATATTTCATATATTATATTTATTATTTATTTAATCTTATTTATTCCTTTTACAACACACATATTTTTTCTTTCCATTTGGTGTAATTATGATATTTTTGTTTGAGGATGTGTGGACTAGCACCCCCTCAAAGCGATGTGATTCATTCACACACTACATATAACATATTAAGTACAGATTTAGTAAAATTATATGATATATATATAATTCTAATTATAATATAATGATATTATATACATATATACTTTTATGTCATTTTCCATTTTCTTTCAACGCAACAATTAAAATGGAAACTGTGTTCATGCTTACGTACGGCTTACCATCTCCAATAATGGTGTATTCTATTTCATACTTATTTATGATATATATTGTTATAATATACATTTAATGAATATTAATAATATTTATATCATTATATTAATTATGGAATCATCATATAATTATAAGTACCAACGATATAACAAACTTAGACACATGCGAAGAATAAAGAGAATATTACCCGAAGTAAAACCTTAACATAGGATTGTTAACAAGTGGGTAATATAAGGTCATAATCAAACCATATATGGTATTATGTATAATAATATTATTCTTTAAAATATTTCTAATAATGTTATATTTATTATATAGGAGTCTTGTATGAGTATGAAGAGATTCTAAGCAGAAGGTAAGGGTATTTCATCTCACTTTTTATTCATGTGAGATACATGTTATGTTCGCCACTCTTTCATTTTGTGTGGTGTATGCACTGACCATGACTATATTCTATGTATATTATACCAAAATTTATGGGTATTAATATATCTATTTTATTAACTTTCATTCATGGGGTTAAAGTTTCAAAAGATACCAAATCGGTAAAAATATTTTGTCTGAGTTTTCCTTCTTTGTGACTCATGTTTTGTTATGCACCTAAAATATTTTTTGAGGTGTATATAATTACATTTTACATGTTATATCATGAATATGTTTATTTTCATGATATTTTAAGCTTCATTTAATTTCATTTTCTTACCTGGATAGTAGGACCCCAAGTTACCAAGTTATAAGAATTTATTGAGACAATCTCATTGATTTTAGAGAATATTTACTTTTATGATTACTTTGATGAAATATTATGATACATATCTAAAAAACACTATTGATTTTCCTTATCATTTATTTATTCAATATATATCCATGTATTAGAACCATTTTTCTACTCTATGGTACTTAAGATAATTTTTTAAGTAAAATATGATCGTCTCTCTCTCTCAGGTCAGAAATATATTGTATTCAAAAACAATGTTTTCAAAAATGTTTTAAAAAATGTTTTCAAAATATATTTGAAGCCCATTTTTAATGAAAAATTATTTTAAAAACATTTTATGGTTTTCAATGCTTCATTTATAGTTTTTCAAAAAAAAATCAAAGAAAATGGTTTTCAAAAGTTTTTATGTTTTAAAAAAATTATTCAATTAGGAAATGATATTTTCCTCAAGAAATGTTTTTAAAAGTTATTTAAAAATTATTTACCATCTAAGATAAAATCTATTGGTGTTACTCATGCTTTTATGGGTAAATCATTCAATGTTTCCATTCATTTTATTTCTCTAAATGTATTATGTTTTGATTGCATGATGTTGATGAAACCTGTTTATATTTTATGGGTTATATGCTTTTGAAACCTACTTATTTTCACAAGTTTTGTTTTTTATTATGAAACTTGTCTCTTTCCACAGGTTATGATAAACTTAAATGTTAATAATACCCATTTCATTCCAAGGTTTATGATAGGACTATTTATGATCTTGTGTCACATGTATGAATGGTTTCACTATGAGATGGGTGGGACCTATATCTCCCTCCAATGCATTGAATAAAGATTTATATCTCATGAGATAGACTAATATAGTCTTGGGAATGAACCTTTACTATTAATATATCCATGGGAGTGAACCATGACTACCAATATGGCCATGGGACTGAAATTATCCTACTATGATGGCCATGCTGGTGAACTATGACTACCAAGATGGTATGGGGAGTGAACCCATACTACCAAGATGTTCTAGGAAGTGATTCCTTGGATACTATGGAAATAATATTATATTCTTATGTGTTTGACACAATTCCATGTTTTATTCCTATGTTTTTATTTCATGGATTATGCTATTTATTTCATTATGATTCATGTCTTATGAACTGTCAGTCTTTATGACATGATTCTTCTTATGATCTTTGATATGTAGGGTATGATCTTCTATTTTCAAGATCACGTACTCTTTTCATTATAATCATGTTTATTCTAACATGTCTTCCTTGTTTACCTATATTTATCATCTAATATCACAATTTTTTATGTTTCCTTTCCCCCAGGTTATGATGATATGTATTATGTTTGAGGTGTCTAAGAAGGGTTATATTCAAGAAGAACCTAGTGGGAGATAATGTAGCTCATTTACGTACCAGTGTTTATGTTTCCATGTTTCCAAAGTCAATATACCAATTATGGTCTTTGGGAATCTTTTTGTATAATTTTTAAGTATTTCACAAAAGTTATGTAATTTTTATGTTCGAAAATGGAGGGTTTCTATACATAATGTGTGAAGGGTGAGCTACGACTAGAGGTGGAATGTTGGGTGATGACAGGCATTGTACAAATGGTGATGGGATGTCATAGAGATGGATATGTGGTGATATTCATCAGAAGTGATGGTGGGATACTATAGAAATGATGGAAGTGGTTGATTTAGGTCTGACAGTGAGTAGGGTAGCAATCTCGACATCGATCAGATTTCAAATAGAGTCAGGGGTGATGGTTTATCTTGGATATAGAGACATGTATCATCATATAGAGATGTAAGGATACTGAAGAAATTATATCAGTGGTTGATGAAGGTATGGCAATGAGAAATATAGCAACTTTAGTGTTGATCGTATTTCCAACGGACTTAAGGAGTAGTAGAGGATTTGACAAAAGATAAATCTTGACCCAGGGTGGCGACCTCATCATTGGTGGGACTTCTAAAGGATTCAGGGTCAATTGAAGAGTTTTTCCATAGAAACACATTTAATATTAAAGTTTAGATAAATGATGAGGTTTTATATTCACAGTTTAAGTGATATATTATTTAATAAAAATAATGACTCCTTTAAGTATGTGGTAAATGGTACCCCAAAAAAATTAACAAGAACATATGAATCCAGAAATATATTCCATGTACCAAAATTCAGTTTTATATTTTAGTGTTTTTTCCAGTTGATGTAAATCCATTGGTAGGTATTTAGTAATAAACTTGAAATGGATGTTAAATATTGTACCTATAAGGAGTTATTGGACACTAAAGTCTTATATTTGCATCTTTACAAAGTCTATGAAGATTTTTTTACACCAATAATAATGTTATAAATCCATTACAATTAAAATTTTATAGATCATGTAATTTGGAGAGTGGATGTAAATTCCATCTTCCTTAATGGAAACCACGTAGAAGATGTATATATAATTCAACCAAAAGTGTTGGTGACACCAAAGAAATCCAATAAGGTATATGAGTTATATAGATCTATTTCTATATCGAATTAAGCATTGTGATCATAGAATATTTGTTTTGGTAAATACATAAGTAACTTTTTTTATTAATAAGGAAAGTGATCCATGTGTTAAAAAGAGGTTATTGGGAGTGTTGTAATTTTCCAAATCAAATGTGATATGAACATATAGAAAATAGATTTTAATTCATACAGTTATTAATGTAATTTTCACCAATAATGAATTCAATTAGAAACTAAAGTTATAGGGAATAAGTTCTATTAAGATAGATATATGGGGTTTCATAGAAAAATTCATAGTACATCGCATAAAAGGGTATTAAAATTTAAAAAAAAATGGTGATTCAAGAGAGGATTTTTGACTATGTTACGTGGGGTAATATCACTCCAAGTTTATATGTTAAGGCATATGAGGATATTCTTATCAATTTAAATACATATGGTTAATTTTTTTGAATCTAATATATATTAATTGATTTGTTCTAAGTTTTTTATATAACTTATTAATAAATCATTGTGATAAAAAATAAAATAGAACCATGAGAACTATAGGATGCAGTCAGAACTATATAGTAGTTATTAAGGAAGTATAATTTATAAGTTCATGGTAATTGGATAAATAAGAATAATAGTTATCTAGGGGATAAAAATCTTATTTTCTTATAAATAAATTTAATCTTGTATCATAAAAACTCATAATTAAATAATAAAAAAATCTTATTAAATAGTGTGTTTTCTATATCTATATAGATCTAGTATGTTGTGGAATTTTATTAGCCTAAGAAGCAGTTTAAGAAACAATATGTTCTAAATTTTGGAATTGTACCATGATAGTGAAGTATTACCATAATATATATTATGATTAATTTATGACTATGGAATTATCCATCATGTCAATTTTCTGACAGATGATGAAAGATAAATACTTGGTGATATTAATTCTTGAGATATTTTCTCATTAAAGTGAAGTCATAGTAATAAAAATATCTATAAAATAATGTGGACAACCCAAAAACTATAGTCATGCCATTATAGAATCTTGTTCATCATGTGACATATAACAAGTTGTTAGTTAGTATCTCGCTCTTGTTTAAGTGGGTGTTTATTGGAGTTGTTTACCTATAAAAATATATCTTTTTACTTTAAATTACTAGAATATTAATAAATATATTATAACATAATGAGTGTTCTTATTCATGAAATTAATTTGATAATATACTTAGAGTGTTTTTCACATCTAGAGGTTATATTAGTTCATCACTATAACAAGATCATAAATATGTTATGAAAATATTATTAAATATATATTTTATGTTATAGATAACATTTGTTTGATGGGACAAATATAATGTTTGACTACCAGGTTTTGGAGGCTCATATGGAATTAAAACTTCTTCTCCTGAAGTTTTCACTTTGTAATCTCTAAGAAGGGATATTATTAGGAAAGACCCAACAATGTGAATTTAACATTTTATATGTTTCATTGGATATTATTATCTATGATTGTGTGTGTTAGTCCTTATACTTGGTATTATTGTTACTCTGTATCATGAATCACATACATTGATCAAGATATGAAAATCATGATGACATATACTCATGATGAGGTAAAATATGTTTGATACATCATAAGTGATATGGAATTAATAAAATAAATTAACAAACTATTTATTTCCTTTAAATTTAATAGAATAAGATATATCTATCCCTTATATTGAAATTTAACTATCAAATTAAATCCATGTACATGGTATTTTATCGATGAGTTTATTTCTTAAATTCAAAGAAAGGTAAATCGAGTATAAAGGATAATGACATAAGTATGTTAGGATCCCAAGTGAATATTGATAGTTCCTATTTTATTTCTTATCAATGTATCTAATGGGATTAAATTTTATGTATGATTATTATGGGTGATTTTGAAGAACCAAAAAAACGAATACATAATGATCACTTGTTGCTCATATATAAATGAGAAAAGGGAGTTTCAACTCCTGAAAATGATCAAAATAATGTGATGTTTATGAGTTGGAATATCTAGTTGGATAGGCTCTAGGAAAGAATAACATTATCCATATGATTTTTTTGTTATAATTCATGTGAATAATATATTCTAGTGAAGTATTTTTCATTATATAAAATAACTAGACTATGGATATTGAAGATTGATATTGTACTTGGAAGATTTAAATAAGAGAATAAGAAGTTGTGACTAAATATTAAAGGCTATTTAGAGGTGTGAGAATCCATCTCAGTATTATCATAGAATTTTGGATGTTGATATACATGATGAATATCCATTGGGTAAAAGTTTTATAAAGTTATGGGTTATCTTGGATGTGTTCTAGAATAAACAGGTTTTGGTGTAAATTAAAAATTATACACTCTACATGAGTGTGAAATCTAAGTTGTCAGAGCCACGGGTAGTGGATGTGTTTTCCCATCTCAAAAATTATTTGGTTATAAACCCCTCATAGGTGGGAGGAAAGGAGATTGTGCAAGTGTTTGAAACTAAAAAGGAGAGTCTATTGGATGTGGCTTTGGTGAAACCACCGGTAACAACCAACACCACCAAGGAAGGTGAGGTGAACTTGATAGTTTGTGATGACCAAAGTCTTGGTGGAACTAAAGGTCTAGGTTTGGAGGTTAATATCAAGCAACAACAGTTTATGGGATGTGGATATGATCATCCCATAGGATCAGACATGCTATAGGGGAAGTCTTTCTTGTTGGTTGTAATAGAAGCTCACCATGGATAAGGAAGGCCAGATGAAGTCGGTGTTTTGGGTCCCTTAGACCCAAAAACCCTTGGTTCCATCTCTGTAATCTATCTAAATGTTGGTTATAGGGGAATAAGAATAGATTGGAGAATAAAGTAGTAAAGTAGGATTCTCTATGTAAGTAAATGACACTCGAAGAAAGATCAATGATTAATGTGGAGAACCGTTTTGAAGGTTTGGATGTTCAAGAGCCACCTATGAATCAAGAGGAGGATACTTCAGGTGGTGATAGCTATAGTCAACCCTAAATGGATAGCATAGACCGAATTCAAGGGAAAGGACCTCATAGCCCTTGAAGGAAGAAAGGGAAAAAGGGATTCGAGACTCAGGGAAATATATTGTGGTCTAAGGGAAAAACCAAAGGGACACAATGATTACTCCATCTTTCCAAAATTGATGGAGACTAAGTCGGAAAAGAATAGGAGAAACAAGGAAATAAAAGCCCGCTAGAATGGAGAAAGTGAATAGTCAAGTAGTAATAAAAGACACAGGGAAAAAGCAAGTGGGGAATGCTTGAAACTCATACTGCACTCTAAGGAAGAAATGCTAGAAAAATATGGCTGACCCAATGTCTCAGAAGAGGATATTAAAATAATTTATAAAAGAAATTTGTAAGTTAATGAAAATGGGGAGAAAGAAGTGTGGATATACAAACAATATTGAATCATAGCTCGGGGCATCAATCAGAGAAAAATAAACTTGGAGGAATTTATTCAGACAATGGAAAAGATGATAACTCACATGGAAGAGCTTATCAGAGATGATACAAATATCTAGGTTAGCACTCTACAATGGGAAATATATAGTTTATATGATTTAACTAATCTTAGTCTTGTGTTTAATCATTTTGTGATCTCTTTCAGCACATATTGGTTGTTATTTTTGAACTATGGTTTCCCATTTTTTCCTTAAAATGGATTAATAAAAATTTAAATTTCGATGGATGGATAAACACTACATGAAATTATGTGAATATAATTAAATAACATAGAAATGGATATGTACGGAAGACCCTATTTTCATTAAGGATCAATGATATTATTGGAATTAAAAATATGAACAAGTAATAAGACATTAGTTTTGTAAGAATCATTTCTTATCTAGAATAAATAATTAGAAAAGTCATTACAACTTTGTGATAGTCATTCATATACCATAAGATTCGCTTCAATTCCATAAGGATAATCATGAACTTATTAAGATTCATTGAAATTTCATAAGGATCATTTGTATGATTCTATAATAGTCACATATACTCTGTAATAATAATTTACTCTTATAGAATGTCATCTTGAGTGAAACATCAATAAATAAAAGAAGTTATAGGTGAGTACTGTAGGATTCATTTCTATAGTGTGTATTAAAAAAATTTCAAAGGCACAGACTCAAATATTTTGTAAATGTCATTTATCTTTGTTAAAAGATATATGAAAATTTTTCTAAAGTAAAATACCCACTTAATTTCATATGTTGATTGAATATTTTCTAAAGGGTTGTTGAATAGTTCCATATGGATCATTATATATTTCTATATGGGTCATTTGAATTAAATATGGGTCATTAACCCTTATGAAGTGAAATATGGGAATTATATAGATTACGAACAGATGATCCTTAAGTCACATAAGGTTTATTTAACCCTAAAAAATAGAAGCATACATCAAAATCCATAATGTAAAAATTGGCATTTAAGTCATAAGGTTCATTTTATATTAAAAAAATTTATACTTCCTAAAATATAAAAAAAATTGGTTCCTTTCATCGAGAACACCAGAGAATTTATAAGATTAATTTAATTTATTAATTATTAGTGAGGTGGTAGGTTTTTAGATGATAAAAATATTATTATAATATCAAATCATAAAATTAACAATTATTTCTAGAAAGTATTAAACAACACAATACTCAAATGAGGTTATCATTCATGATGAGAAATTCAGAGGATTCACACCACAAAAAAAGATTCTACACCATGAAGGGTTATTGAATGAAGACATATTAGTGTGGAATGAATTTAATATACCCATGGATTTTTTGTATGATTTTAAAGAAGATTTAAATCCAAAGTTTCATTGGACTATTTTAACGGTACTTTAAAGAGATTTTTTGAGAATTCAAACTAAAAATATCTACTAGTTTTACTGAGAATATCTCCTCCCATTAATAATTAATTAGGATTTACATATTAAATTTATGGAAACAATATTCAAAATATTTTGTAAAAATAAAAAAGTAGGAGAATAATAAGTGACATCGATTAAGATATAGATATGATACTACTAATTTTTTTAGATCATCAGTGTATCGAAGGTAGAAGTTGAATAAATTAAATAAAAAGAATAAACATGTGAATAAATGAAGAAGAAGAAGCCTATGAGATCCTCATATAATAGAATATAACTTATAAGAGTTGATATTATTTCTTATGTTGATGATATCTATGTTAAGACTCTTTTATAAAAAAGAGTTATTGTGATTGAAGGTCATAATGATATTGAATTGATAAAGTCCCTAAATCTTTAAGAAAATCATGAAGTGTCTACATAAAGAGTAACAAGGACTAATTTCACTACATAAGAATACATGAAGAACCAAAAACCTATTTAAGAGTTTTTAGAGGACTCTTAAATAACAATTAGTTAAAGTATAAATAACTTCATACCAATCATGAGGAATGAAGGCTCTGTGAGGAACAATAAATCTACAAGAGTTTGTAAATCAAATTCAATGCAAGAATACAAGCAGGGATGTTATATAAGTGTCTACTTCACTATAGGTATAGAGTGATTCATTACAATTTGTAACCCCTTTAATTAATAGTGTAGAATCTATTATTTGGGTTAAAATCCAATCATATAAAGTAAAAGGATTTCCTTGAAGGCACTAAACCATGTAAAAAAATCTCATTCTCTTTTTTGTGATTTCATTTTCTTATATATAGGAAAGTACGAGATAATATTAAAATATATTATTATACATTAACAAGTAAAATTTTTTTATTTAAAATTAAATAAATTTTAAGATAGTTATATAATTGATTCATCCCCTCCCCCTCTTAGTGATAGAGCTGGACTTGGGTACTTAAAGTTCTATCAGAGCTAACCAAGTTCCCTATAAAGGATATAACCTTTACTAAATTATAATATGGAAATAATGAATTCATTCAATAGTATAAGTGTTAATATATTTTATGATAATAATTTTCTAGGATAAAAGAATAAGATCCTTCGTTATTTCCTATCACAGGTCTTAGAGGTTAGTGGTTTTGTAACATTGGGTTTTCACCCACTTGAAAGAGATGGTCCCAGTACATATGATAATTAGATAAATCTAAAAATTGATGGAAAATTTAAGAACAATATTTTTTCATAATTGTATGGAAAATTTTACACAAAATTTATGGGACGCAATAAAGCCATAGGATATGTGGGGAAAACATGAAAATATATATGAAGGTAATGTGAAATTCAAAGAATCCAAACTAAATATCTATACATATTAGTTTGGATATGTCTATATAACTGTTGATGATATTTTAGATAACTAATTTACGAAAATATATGATATATTAAGTCATATAAGGGGCTATGAGGATACTTTTTAAGATCCAACCACTACCAAGAAGGTGATGAGGAATTTCCACAATAGTTTTGATCCTTAGATTTATTCCCTAGAAGAGAGTGGAGACCTATGACTTGATGAATTTCATAAAAAGTTACACAATTATGAGATGAATAAATCCTATATGTTCGAAAATAAAGAAATAGAATAAATGAAATTCAAGGTCATGAGAAAACTCAATGTCAAAAAATATTAAAATTAAGATTCAATTAAATCTAAATTCAAGGAAGAGGATAAAGGATTTAAGATAAATACTGATATTATATCATATATGTTTTAAAAGAGGGAAATAATATATAAATTAAATCTTTCACTAATTATTTATATATGTGGAATCATTAAAAAGTTTTCTAAAAACTACGCAAAGAAGAAGTGTTTCGATTTTGAGTCCTATGAACAAGATGCGAAACCACATAAAATGAAATTGGGTAACATCTCAAAAGAAGAAACCAAATATAATAAAATAAATAAGAAGTTTTCAATATGAGGAAGAAGAATTATGGTGATAATAGAGAAAGATGAAGACTCCTCGGTATGGAGTGAATCAAAAAATGAAATTTCTTTTCAAAATCACAAGGCATTCATGTATAATATTAAAAATAATTAATCTACACTTAAGAGTGTTAATGAGGAATGATAAAGGTACAATGAATATATGTTATGGTCTAATATTATAACATATCTTGAAAAAAACACTCAACTCATGAAAAGAATCAAGATGTGTGAGAAAAATAAAGGTGCCAAGGATGAGAGGGAGAGTGATATCAATGATAAAGTCAAAAAATTAATGGTAAAAAAGGTAGAATAGTATAAAATAATAAAGGTTCCAAATGAAAAAAAATAGTTTATAATGAAAAATATCTAATTAATACATGGTCCAAGTGTCTTAAAACTGAAAATACCCTGAAGATAATGAGAGAATACCATTAAAATTTTGTAAGTGTTTAGATTGAATCATCCAAAGATTATAAGAATACTAGTCTAAAGAATAAGTTAATGGCTATTTATTATTATTCTAGTGATTCTAAATAAATTTAATCATGTAGTACATATTCTAATACTAAATATATGAATTTTTTTATCTGAATAAATTTAGTAAGACTTCACTCATATATCAAGGATAGTAAGAGATAAGTTGAGTAGAGAATGCCCCCAAATACTGAAGCAAATAAAATAATGTAATGGGCCGAGGGAGAAATAAATTTTTCACCAACATATCAATAAAAATCATAGAAGAAATAATTTAAAAGGGTTCTATTAGTTTTGTGAATTATATTTCCACACATGTCACTATTAATTAATTGGAATGAATCAAGGGAGTAAATTTTGGAATAAAAATAAGTAGTTTGATTATAAGGAGAAATAATCTTAGAAAAAAGTAGTATTTAGATGAAAATTTAGAAATTATATCCATATAAAATAAATATGTCCATAATGAAGAAATCTATGAAATATATAATAAACAAGGTCACCATTATTAATATTTTATGACAATACTTCCATTAAAAACACTATAGGCTATTTGAATTAAGAAAAACAAAGAAGAAAGTGGATATATAACATTTTTATCAAATAAATTATTATAAAAAGGGAAATATTAAGAAAGAAAAAGTAAATTAATGTTCTAAATATAGATAATATAATCCAAAAAAAGAATAGTGGTTATTAAAAAATGATAACCAAGGAGTTCATGGGGCGTTGTGTGGGAGACGTGATCATCCTAGATATAACTCTAAAAGTAATTTGAAAGTGATTCTAACTCAAGTTGAAAAACCAAAGAAGATGAATCAATAATCTAAAGAAAAATGTTCTTCTATAGCTCATAATAAGGAGTACACACAAAATTTGATAGTTTAATGGAGGAAGATAACCAAATATCCTGTGAATATTCTTGATAGAAATTTCTATAGGGGAAGCATGAAGAGTTATCCCAACAATAAATATGGAAGTACTATAGTGTCTTGGTTGAGAGAAAGATATCAACCTTGCTACTGTCATTAAAGGAAAATGAAACCCATATGTATTCTAATTTTTTTTACTCTTACTATCATCTAGGGAATTGAAGGAGATAAATTTAGGTTTTTAGATGAATTTTGTATCAGTTGTGTAGTATGATAAATTTTCAATCATGGAATGATTTTACTATCATGATGAAGAGATACTAGAAAAAATACCTTCAAGATGAGATAATATGAGATAGATTCTAGATACATCTACTTTTATGTGAATTTAGAATCTGGATTGCACCTACCAAAATCTGAATTGAGGTATGTAAATCACACTTTCTACATATCAAATATTTTCATCAAGGGGGTGATATTGGATGAGAAAGATAAGATGTATGGGGATTAATATACCTTACACTTGAATATTTTTTAATATTTTTTTGAATATGAGTGTAATTAATAAATATCTTGACGAATCTATTTATACACACACTAAAATGAGAAATCTGAGTTGGTCGCACATGTTTGATAGATATATGGAAGGATTTATAGCCTAAGTTGATCACTCTTTTGTTCTCCAATACTTTTTCCCATATATCCTCATATTTATTTAATTTATATCTCGTTAGTAAAAAAGAAATGTGTTGTAATCCTTATAAAAAATGGATCAGAATATAACCTTGAACAATAGTAAGAGAATAATATTTTTTTCGACTATATAAGATGATTGAGGATGAGTATAACCTTCCATTATCTTTTAACTTATTAATTTATTATAAATAAGTGAGAGATGAACATTGATATTATAAACTGAAGTGGTATTGGTATAAAATTCAAATAGGGAGATTGAATAACCCAAGTGAATGTTGACGATGGATATTTTATTAGTTTTCAATGTATCTATAAGAAGTAAAGTCAATTTATGCTGAGTTTGGATGGTATAGAAGAGCCCAATAAATTAAGATTGAATGGTGATTTATTTCTAATACATAAATGATAAATGTTGGTTGTTTCTAACACACAAATGATTAATGGAATATAATGACTCTATCTTGTAATTTTAGGTTGGATAGTTTCTTGAAAATAATCCCATAAAATTGATGATTGAGGAATTTTTCTTCATTTGAATGACATTTGTGGGTGAACTATTTCTCACTATATATAAAAATGGACTCCGTAGATATAATATAATTATTTTTCTAGACATATTTAATGAAGATAATGTAAATCTATGATTAAAGGTTAGATTATTGTCATAGGTGTGAGAATAAATCCCATGATTATCCAAGAATTTTGGATACAGTCATTTGTGATGAATACCAATGGGGTAAAGGATTCATGAAATTATGGATTAGCTGGGATGAGTTCTGTAATACACAGGTTTTAGTGTAAATGAAAATTTCTATACTCAACGTGATATTCTATAAGTTTCACTAAAGAACAAAGAAATTGATAAGTAGTGAAGACCATATATTTCATAAGGATCATTGTTGTAATAGGAATTTTTTTTTTTTTTTTAAGGGTAAAAGGCATTTTATTGATAAGAAAAAAAGTTACAAGAGGCGGAAGGATGGAATTCTTTTACAATCTCTATCAATTGTTGTAATAGGAATTGAAAATATGATAAATACTAAAGACTCACTGAGTTTTTAAGAGTTTTTCTGCTCAAGAATTAAGAATCAGTAAAGTAATTACACTTTCATAAGAGTTATTGATATACCTTAAGAATCATTTGAATTCCATAAGGATGGTCCAAAACTCATTAAGAGTCGTTGAGATTTCATAAGGATGAATTGATTGGTTTTGTAAGATTTTTACAAACTATGTAAAATTCTTTTACTCTTAAAAAACATCCTCTATAGTGAAAAAATATCCAAGTTAGGGAAGCTATAGGGGGTATTGTAGGATTCATTATTGCAGTATGCATTGAAAATTATTCTAAGGTAGAGGCTCACATATTCTGTAAAGGTAATTTTCCTTATAATGATATATCTAAAATAAACCCACTAAATTTCATAAGTTCCATTGAATATGTTCATAAGGGTCATTGAATATTTTCATAAGGATCATTGGATATTTTTATATGGACCATTTGAATTCTGTATGAGTTATTCTCCCTTATGGAGTAAAAGTTAAAAAATAAAAATCTATAGATGATACCTGAGGCATGTAAGGATAATTTACCCCTATAAAATAGAAGAAAATATATAAATAGATAAAATAAAAAAATTCATACTAAGAACCATAGGTTTAATTTAATTTTACAAAATGTGAATTGGATAAAATCTGAAAAAGGTAGTGCCTCTCACTGAGAACACAAGGGACTTCATAATGTTAATTTACTTTTTGAAATATCAATGAGGTGGGAGGTTTCCATAAGATACATAGAGTCTTATAAGATCAAATCAAACAATGAAAAAGTTATTCCACAATGTATTAAGCATCACAATACTTATATGGGTTTGTGATTCATGTTGAGAAATTGATAGTATTCATACTGTAATAGACATTCCACACCATTAAGGGTTGTTGTATGAAAACATGTTGGCATTGAAGGAGTTTAAAATACCCATGGATTTTGTGGAATATTTTGAATAATTGTTAAATCATGATTTTTATGGGCTTATTTGATCGATATTTCAATGATATTTTATGAGTATTGAAACTAGAAATATCAATCAGTTTTAAGGAGAAGAACACCTTCCTATGAAAAATAATAAGGGTTTACATATTTGAATTAGGTAAAAAAATATTATGATATTATGTGAGAATTAAAATATTAAGAGAATAATAATAGACTTGTATTTGGAGAGTATTTAATACCACTAAAACATATAATCCATCTATGTATCAAAGTTAGAATCTATAGACATTTAGGAAGAAGAAGCAGCATGTGCATCGAGGAAGAAGGAGAGGCCTACGATATCCTGATATTTAAGAAGATGACATAGAATAATTTAAATTAATGATACTATTGATTATCAATGTGTTGAGACTCTTAGATATTTAAGGGACACTATGATTGAAGATAAGAGTGATATTGATGTGTGAAATGCTATAAATCCTTGTGATGATTACGATGTGTGTAATTTAAGAGGAATAAGCTTGGCTTTCAACTGTACAAGATAATTGTAGAAGTTGAAAAAATATTCTGTAATATGTGGGGGACCTATGAATAACTAGTGATTTTTGGTATAAATATCATCATTTTAGTCATGATTACTGAAGATTATGTGAGGTATTATAAATCATTGGGAGGTTGTAAATCTAATTTGATGCTAGAAGACATGTTAGGATGAAGTGTAAGTGTGGGATGCACTATAGGGTCCCAGGTGATTTCTATCCATTTATAACCACTTGCATTTATGGTGGACAATCTGTTATTGGGGTGATTAACTAATAAAAAAAAGGAATATTCTATTCATGAAAGTCTTGAACCTTGTAAAAAATCATCATGTGCTTTTCTATTCTTTCATTTTCTTGAATACAGAGAAGGCCAAGATAAAATCATAAAATAGGATTAAACTTTAACTAAAAATGTAAGTTGATTTAATATTAAATAAATTGTAAAACTGGTATTTCACTAATTCAACCTCTCACCATATCAATGATACATCAAGACCTAGACACTTCACTTTGCATCCTTCTTAATGATACATTGGGAAAAATGGATTATATTACACAATAGCATTCATAAAAAGTATTTTTCATCATGACATTAAATTATTTATATATGGGTGCATTGACATGTTTCTAGATTTTGATCTTATAATTTAGGTAAGATCATATAATTCTACTAAGAAAGTGACCTAGAGGGTTGCACACTAAGTGAAAGCTATAAATAATTAAATTCTATAGAATTTAATATTAAGAATAAATAATATTCATTTATTTGGGAATGATAATTATTCTTATATCGTTGATCCCCTAAATTCAATCATAAATATTTGGTTTTATAATATTAGTTGAATTTTACCTCTTGTTAATTATTCAAAAGAAAATAAATAAATATTTAATTATTAAATAATTTAGTAAGTAGATTAAAATAAAGATTTATTTAGTTACATAAATATTAAAATAAATATTTTTCACTAGTTTAGTGAATATAATAATTTTTATCTCTTATTTATTTTCCATAGTGTAATATATATATATATATTCATGTATTTAGTTAATAGATTAATATAAATATTTATTTAGTTGCATGAATTTTTAAACAAATATTTATTCAAGAGTTTAGTGAAAATTAATTTATTTATTTATTGAATGAACAATATTTGTTTATTTAAATAAGTATGTTATTACTAAAGATTTAATAAAATATAAGGATTATTGGGATGAGTTAAGGTCTCGAAGGATATGATATATTTATCTATAAGTTTAGTGTATATCTGGAGAATATAATATTATTATTATTATTTGAAGTTCTTGGTGGTCATACAAGGACACTAAGAGGGGTGTGAATCAATGTAACCAATTTTTTCCAAGTTTAACTTTATTTCCTTTGTCATCCCCTCTTGTATTGGAACCTCTATCTCAGCTAAGAAATGTTGATCTAATGATTTTCACTTAACCCTTATCTCAATATGACATTCATAAATAAATAAGAACAACATCACATATGATTTTATAAGTTTTGGAAAAAAGAAGGAAACATACTCATATCCATGTTCGACTACAGTTGATACAAGTATTATCACTATTATATTGTAGAGATTTAAAGTTCCTAATCAAGCTACACACAAGGTTTGGGAAGTTATTGTCCAAATTACCCAATTTAGGTGTCATTCAATACCCCATGACTACATCCCATGGTCTATGTTGTATTGCATAGTTCATTCCTTCTAACTAGATGATGGCGTTGTTTATACTAGTACCACCAATTTTTTAAATATACTTACTTAAAATAGAAAAAAAAGTATTCAACTACCAATATGTGATCAACAACTCTTTTAGAGGTAGGCCTTTTTATTTATCTCATCATTAGAATGATCATTGAAGAATTATATCTAAGTGTATCGTAGTGTCTTCTTCTTCCAATAGTATAACGGAAAAAATTGTAAATAGTAGTAGTATTTTTGGTCCTTCTATCTTCTTAGTATACTATAATATATTTTTATCATATAACTCCTTTCTCTTTATTCTTTAATTCATATTTTCTCTTATATGTATTTGATTTCATATTTCATACATAATAGTTGTCAGGTTTTATTTAATATCAGGTCCACTCCCAATTTTATCTTCTTATTCTTCCTACTTTTTATTAATATATTTATCATGAATATCATTAAAATATTATTTATAATATATATATAGAAACTCCCCTTTGATTTTTTTATAGATCTTCTCATTTTAACTCTTGTTCAAATTTTATTTGAGTAATTCATTCAAAACTTCCTTAAGACTCAGGTTCATTACTCCTCATGTGATATTTTAACATCACACTTCTATTTAAATCTATAAAATTCATGCTTATAATTATTCTGAAACTACCCCTCATATTCATGGAATAATGACATGGAAATCCCCCTTGTGGAGAAAAAGTGACTCCACTTAGGATCAGCTTCATCTTGATCCCTCATCTTATCATGAATCAAAATTATTCTTAAATAATTGGTATATTTAATTCCATGATAACAAGATTTTGACCATCATCTAATTTAGATCTCCAAATTCTTCATAATATATAATTATGAAATTATCAAATATTTATGGCAGAAAATATTCTTGTAATTCTTTAGGAGTTTACGTTTCTCTATACATTTAAGAAATTTTTAGCTCATCTAATAAGTTTATAAGACTTTAAAAGTATTATGGTCTTTATGTACCTTCATGCATTTGCCTCATTTTGACAAAAAATGATTCTTAGAAGACCCCAAAATCTTAAATAGTCCCTTAAATACATACACTACTTAGAGTCTTATGCTCTCTCGTAAATTCTAACACAGGAGCTCTCAAAGTCTTACACCAACTATAAAATACTTACGTAGACATTGATGAAGTTTTATATACTATTTCAAAGTATTATGATCACTCTACTATCTTGAGATGGGAAAATTTGTGCATGTAATACAGTCATATGTGGGCTTCTTAAATTCATACATGACCATCAGTAAAGTATTACATCCACTCATGAAGTCTTATAGGAAAATTCAAATATAGCCCCAAGAAGTCTGACACTTGAACAAAATTATTATTCCTAGATCCTCAAAGTCTGATACGGGCCACCAAATTATAACCCACAATATAATATGATTACACCAATAAAAATTATTACATGGTATTCTATACTTTTTCATTTAAAAATGGGAGTACTTTGATTCAACATTGGCTCTTCTCAGACACTTCAAATCAATTTGTAACATTATCCATTAGCCATTTTCAATGATTCTAGGATACTGGAACCTCAAAACCTTTAGACAGTTTCATCAAACATCAAGACATATTTTCCTTTCTTTTGATTATAGATTTAATATTCCCTTAATACATCTACTTAAAAACTCATTATAAAATATTTTAGATAGTTTATCTATATCCAGTGACACTTATTTGTGGTCTACGTAATGATCATCTCAACAAACATCACATTTAAGGGTTGTTAATTGAATATATCAATCCAATTTATTCAATAAATAGTGGCACATATTATTTTTCCATCTATTATTATATCATCTCAATCATCTTTATCACATTTTTTCCAACATATATATAAAAATTCATCATTATGATGCCAGACTTACCTTAACTACAAATACAATCTTTTATTTGGATCATCAATCTCCCCCTTTGAATTTTTTTCAAAATAATTAATCTTATTGGTCAATATGTGTTCTTAAATGAAAATTTTTATATTCCCATATATTGAAAAAAAGGCTTATTTTTTAGAAGTTTTCCTCACATAAAATCTATGATCCTTCCCAAACTTTAAAAAAACTTCTTCTCCTCCATTTGTTCAAAGTTCCATCATGATCCACTTTTTGATAGAAGTATGGAACTAAACACAACTTATCAATTGAATTTATTTAATATAATATAATTCTATATAGTCTAAACCAATTTATAAAATAAGATTAAACAACTATGGTGATCAAAGTTTTCCATAAACTTCCATGTATTTGATAACATTCTCAAATTTTTCATTTTGGGGCAGTTCAAATTGAATTAAAAATAATACATTGTATCTTATAATCATCTCAAAAAACACACAAAAAGGTTCAAGTGAATGAAATATCACCCCCCCCATCTATTAGATTTATCTTCAAAAAATACTTCTCCTTTATACTAGGCTAGATGAAATCAAATACAAGGATAATAAGTGTGATTGGAATACCTTATGTTCCAATTTTCTTATAATCTATAAATAAATTCTATATTTTTTGAATAATAATAAAATGTAGTCAATAATCTTCATATTTACTCCCCCTCAAGGTATAAACCCATTTATTCATCATGGTTTCCTTTCTTTAACATAAATTTATGATGGATGACTCATTCTCTATTGTACAGTAGTTACAGCCTCATCCAACACTCCTTTTAGCTTCTCTCCTTTAATATACGCCAAATTCAATATTTTTATTTCTATTTTCATTAATTTAATGTTAGTATAAACATAAAATATCAAAGTTATTGGTGGGGTTTATCAATAATTTCTTTAGTGAGGGAAACAAGTCTGAGACTTTGATCTCAACCAAGAAACACTCTTCTTTGGTCCTCTTAACTATTGAGAATTTTCATTCTTATTATCCCTTTGATTCTTGAAGTATGTTAATCTTTTGGATGAGTGGAATTAATTTTATTTTCTATTTTCTTACTATGTATAGTATGTTTGTTTACTCTTTCTAATAAAGAACATTTATCCAACAATTCTTCCCATTTACATTAATCTTTTTCAGCAATTCTAGTAGAGTTGGAAAGATATTCATGTGGCTGTTTTCAATTTAACCATATTTATTTCACCTTATAAGTAGATTATCAAAAACTATTGGGTTTTAATTCTTAGAAAAACTCTTATGAAATTATCACTCTACTTCATGTGAAGAAACTTTTTTCCATTAAGTACTTTCTTGATCCTTCTCTATTTATTTATCCATTTTTAATTGGTTTGGACAAACATTAAAGAACACACACTTGAAATAAATAGATTTATTAGAGTTATAACATGAATTATTTATAAATTTTACATTTCCATTCATAATAATATCCAATAAATATTTATCTATGATGTATTCAATCAATCCAATCTTTTTTGTTTCCTTTATTGATTCCCTTTTCATATTCAACTTGTTTCCAATAAGGTTGATCTCCAAATAATATTTGAAATAATACTTATTGGGGCCCTTTTTCCAAAAATATAAACATATCCCACCTATTGATATATCCTTTTTAGATTTATTCTTAGAATTATTAGGATTAATTCTTTCAACTATTTTATTTTTTTTTTGATTCGGTTTCTCCACTTGGTTTTCTCACAAGGTGGATGTCTCTTATTTCTTTACCTACTTTATTTTGTATTGTCATATTTTATCACTTTTGGTATATGATTTATGATTAATGGGTGCATACTAGTACTCCTCATATATGTGACAACCTATGCAGTAATAATCATAGAAGGAATCAAGATAATCAAATCTAATCATGGTGAAAAAATATTGTTTTTATATGAATTATACTTTTAAATATAGGATCTTCTTTTCACATCGTCTCTATACCCCATTTCTTCAATACTTATATATCTTCAATATCTGGTAATATTATTCCAACATTAAATTTCTTTATGCTTGAACCACCACCACCACCAAAAGTTTCTAATGAACCTACTTATTTTGTTTGTTTAGGTAATCTTGGATAGCTTTATTACATGATTTTTTTAGTAGAATCACTAATTTATTAGAATTTTATGGGGGGAGGGGGGTTTCTTTTATATTATAGTATCCACATTTGATTTGTTGGTGGATTTCCTGTAATTCTATTCTAACTATTTTTTTCCAGCTTTTATTTTAGTACTTTCACTTGCACATGAGACAAAATTAGTGCAACCAGAATTACTAGGATAATGGGTTACCTTTTTCTAGGAGATTACTATATAATGACCAGATAGTGGTTTCAAAAAATTATTTCCACTAGTATGAGTCACTTTTGAGATGAGATTATCAGCATAGGTTTGTGTGGAAGCTTCTTTCTTCTCACCAGTTAGTAATATTACAGATTGTGTAGTTTCCAAATATCTTAGTTTTACCTCAAAATTGAGACACTTTAGATTGAGGTAGATTTTATAATCTCCAAATAATGTAAATATTTCTTATTAAATTTTATTCAAGTTACTAGTTTAATTATCATGTGTTATATATACTTATTACAAAGAAATTCTATAATTCCCATAACTTTTTTTAATATCTAACTGTGCATATTTTACATTGATATATGTCTTGTAAAGTTTTTCATGTGTATGGATTACTTCTCCAATTACTCATTTAATTAAAACATTCCCACAAATAGTACTTTTCAATTTTTCTTCAATCAGAAAAATATGTTCAATGTAAACTGACATAAATTATTCATTTTCTTCCACAAGTTTTATGAGAACATTTCACTTTTTGAATTTCCTACCTTGGTCATCCTATATTTCATTATATTATTCTTCTAAATATTTTTTCATCAATAAGTTCCTATATAAAACCAATTATATAAGTAAAAAATTCAATATGTATTTTCTTTGCATACCATTCAATTTGAGTGTAGAATTCTTCAATATTTTTGATAGGATCTTTCCCTCCATACTCTTTATATCTTAAACTAGTCTCTTAAAAAGGATCACTTTCAATAAATTTTATTGATGAATATTTCCACTATGATTAGATCAATGTGGTAGAATATCATACTTATCCTTTAAAATTATTTTATACTTTATTTCTTTTCATTTATTTTTATTCCATAAGGATTTTTTTGATAATTCCAAACAACTGTCACTAGAAGGAACTTCCTTTTTTTCAAAATGAGGTACCTCAAATTCACTAGTGTAAAAATAATTTTTTACATCATTTCTTTTAATTGTTACATTGGTTATTAACCGCCTTTTTGAAAGGAGACATTGTAAATATAGTCTTTAACATCAGCAAAAAAACATTGTAAATCTATAATAACTGATTTTTTACGTCAGTTATTTAATAATTAATGTAAAAAATCATATTCCATGTCAGTTTTTATATGACTGACATGGAAAAAACAAGATCGGAAGGAATTTTTTACATAATTTAATTATTAACCAATGTAAAAAAAACATTATTCAACATTATTTATATTAAAATCGATGTGAAAATGCTTCATGAAGATGGTTTTTTATGTTGGTTTTTTTATAACCGATGTAAAAAACACTATACCATGTCGGTTCTATAAAAACTTATGTAAAAATCAACAAAACATATTTTTAACATTGGTTATAAAATAACCAATGTAAAAACTTTTTTTTAATATTTCATTATACCGTTCTTTTATACTTCCAACCAAACTAGAAAAATACAAAAACAAGCAGAAATAGAAATAAGAAGAAAAATTACACATTCACAATTAAAACATTCACAATTACAACATTAAAAAATTACAATATTAACTAAAAACAAACCTAAATTCAATAAAAAGAACTACCAACTACTCATTTACATTTACAACATTCAGAATTACAATATTCACTAAAAACAAACTAGAATCCAACCAAACCTGTAAAATGATTTTCCCATTCAACATTTAAGTGTATGAGATCTTGTGCAATATAAGGGTGAGATTCATCAAAAAGATAAAAATTAAAAGGAAATTAGTTAACATATACTATGAATAAAACAAATTAAATATTAAATAGTAGTTTATAAGGAAATCTAACCTAGTTGAAATTCATAACTGTTCTAGTTGTAATTATTCCATAAATAAATCTTAACACATAATATCCAAATTCTTTAATGCTTTGTTGTTTATGAAAATTCTGTTTAAATGAGTTTTTTAATTCAAAATTTCATTTTTATGTAATATATCCAAAATATACAAATTATAAATGGAAATTTACCTTTACTTTTACATATTTGATCTCTATATTATTTTTATTTGTGGTTTTTTGAAATAATTACCATCCCCTGTTAGAAATTAATATGAATAAAATAAATTTAAAATTAAATATAATGTAAACAACTATTAAAAAATTAAAACTTACTTTTCTAACATGTTCTTAAAATTTCCTCGCACATCTCCATGGATAAAGCATATCATGTAAAGTTTCCTCTCCATGGGATAAAAAACACATAACATCCAATGGTCACTGATATAAAAGAAAAGTTATTTTTAGTGGTTATTATGTTAAAAGATAAAATACACTTTTTGAGATATATGTTTCATACATATCAACAAAAGGAAACATCCAGAACTACATAATTATATTCTGTTTAAATATTTCAGCAATATAAACTATTATTTCTTATTTAGTCAATGTTTGTGCTTCAGGTTAAATTAACTAAGGGTCCATAAATTCATATACATATGTATTTTCATTCTCCGAACACATTTTACAAATATACCTAATAAAAAATAAATATAAGGTTAAATTTACAACAAATTTAATGCAGGGAGATATTTATGTTAAGAATTACATTGAAAACACTTGCATCACATAGATTCCAAACTTATTTCCAGTTAAAATCTCTATGATATCATTTTTCAAAATCCTCACAATTATTTCATGCCCGCATACATGAGCTTCCACTCAAAATTATTAAACACACACCAAAAAAATTGAATATCTTAACAATCTTTAAAGACTACAATAATATGTATCTAAATTTATAGCCTTTTGTATTTGTTGTTAGCTATACAGTATTTATTTACATTTAAAGTATTCCTATGAATAAATTGATAAATATTTTAACTTTCAGATGTTAAAAACAAATTTAGTAATATATTTATATATATATATAATATGAACTTTACCTTATGGTAATATGTCATAGAAGTATAGATATCCAAACTAAAAAGTGGCTGATACTCGGTCCAATATTGCTCACCTCATCTGTAGGTAATGGTACTCCAGCTGATATATCTATAATATCCATTATAGTGACCCTATGATACATTATCTCTAACTATTGATGATAAATGGTATATCCAATTTAATATATCAAACCATATGAAACTATATGATAGATAGGATCATCAACATATAACTCACAGTAAGTAATAAAATATGGAGGAGGGGTGTGGGAGTATGATAAAAAAATGGGGCCTAAAAAGGAGGTGGAGGATTGGTTGTAGGAGTAGGATAAAAAAAGTGGGGTTTTTAGGTGGAGGACAAGGATAAATAATGGGGTCTTTAGGTGGTGGGGGGAGTGGGAGCTACTAGCGGAGATTAAGGAGTGGGTGATGCAGTCTGAAATTGTCTTTTCATGTTAAAAAACATAGATTGTACCGATGCTCTAATCTTTTCCTCCATCATCGCATTAATATTTTTAACTTTAGCCTCCAAATATTCAATCTTTTTACAAAAACCATCCATTTCAAAAGCTGAAGAATGTGGTAACACTTTTCACACCAATACACCTACCATGTATCCTCATACATGACCTGGGTGTTTGGGCTTTCCCAATACTGCAAATAAAATATCTTGACTCCCCTTAGCTACAAATACCCCATGTGCTCTCTTCTTCCCAAGAGAATCCTGTATAAATTATTTCAAAAAAATTGTAATGATTAAAAATATATATGGAATTGAATTAACATACATAAATAAATAAAATACACATATTACAATCCTCTCAGCTACGAACCTCGATTCTTCAATAAGATATTTCCCATTTTTTCTCATTTGATCCCTCTTCCATTTTTCATGTCTTTATTGGGGGCATGGAGGGGAAAACTCTATAGAGCTTGAAGACACAGCTCTCAGTTTTTATAAATTTTCAGCCCTCATTTTTTCTTCTAATAAAGTATACCCTCTCTAAGATAAATAATACGGGTATATGTTTTTGGATTGGATATCCTGATGAGATATCCTCTATTTCAATAAATTAGGAATAATAAATTATTAATAAATCATTAATAATATAATTAATATAAGAAAACTTCTAAAATTTTACATTTCACTTACCAAAAAAGATTCTTGTCTTCTACTTTCAACAAATTTTTTTCATGTGTCTTCATCTATAAAAGGATATATATGACATGGATTGTCATGTTTATTTATGCCCAAAAATGAAATTAAATGTGAGGTTTGATTTCAAATCCCTCCATCTCTTTGAATCCATTGATAAACATTTCCTCCTAACTCCTCTAGTGTCGGGTATATCAAATTTCATCTGATAATAAGGGGAAATAATATCATACTATAAACATTTCAATATTAGTAAAACAACAACAAACAATCTTACCAAAATATTCTCACACAGCTGATATATTGTTTCTTTTTGAACACTTCTCCAATCATTAAACAAAATATTGACTTTACTTTTTCCTTGAATGGATACAAAACCATTGATTTTTTTTTGCATTGGGACCTCTTGGAATATCATTCTCATCAAAGTCTATAACTATCCTCTGGTCCTAACTATGAGCAACTGATAATTTTGGTAAATTTGTGCTACCATGTTTACCAACCCTTGAACTCTCCTTTGGCTCTGTGGGAGTATATAAAGGTTTTAGATCATCAAGAGAAGCATGTGCAATTTCTCCCTGGAGGTATGATTAGGATGCTCATCTCCAGAAGTATATGTTTCATCATATGATTTATCTTTCATTATCCTTTAAATCAAAGAAAAAAAAATTATTACATAAATATATAAATTCCACTATTATAAAAATAATGTAAATAAAAAATGAAAATTTATGAAACACAAATGTAAACTAAAAATTAAAAACATTATTTTTTATAGTTAACTAAAATTATAACAACAATAATGATATATAAAATGTATTGTAAATTAATGAAAACAAATCCAAAAGTTTTGTAGGAATATTAAAACATTTCCAACATAATAAATCATTTTTTACAAAAAAACGAATATTTTTCAATATACTCTTATAAAATATTTTTGTTTTTATTTAACATATTAGATTTAAATTAATTGTGTTTCAAAAAAAATATAAGTTACAAAATGGTAAACATGGTAAAATAAAAAAAATAAACTAATATAAACAAACATTTTTACTTATTATTTTTAATACGTGTTTTAATAAAATAAATTAAAAAACTATCATTTTATGAAATTAATAAAATTAAACCAGTAATAAGTATACGTAACCTATAATATTAAGAATGTACTAATGGATTATTTTCCCAAATTCCTTCATCATGATCATTCCTTATGGCACAAATCATGTCTATGATGTGATCATCTTTATTATCTATTAATCTTTCCATGGAAGTAGGGATCTCACATAAATCATCATCTTCATCAAGTTTATCATCACCAACATATTGTTTTTCTGGTAAAGAAATAGACCATTGCATATCGGATTGATCAATAACGTAGAAATTTTTTTTTGCATGTGTTTTCATTATAAAAGAATCAGTTGTGTCTTCCAATCTATTCACATTAACAAGTGTCATTACAAATTCATTGTGTCTGAAACTATTGTTACTGATAAACCATTTTTTGTTAAACACTAGAATTTTAAATTTAATGTAATCAACCTTCAATATTTCTTTAATGACTCCATAATATTCACTTGATGCATAAATTGGGTTTCTATCTTTAGAACTCAAAAAAATGCATTACTTTTACGAACACCAATACACCACTATTTTTAACTGTACTTCTATTATCCTGGTCTTTTATATAAAATGTATATCCATTAATGTCATACATGTATCATGTTGTAACATGAAAACTTTGACCACCCACTAACCATCTTAATTTATCTGGTTCATCTTATCTACAAAGCACGGTATTTTTAAACCATGGAAAAAAATTGTTGTTATTATCATTAAAAATATACATTTATTTATTCTTTGGATGAAATTATTTCAACTAATTAATATGTAATGTTATATATAGTTTAGAATCATCTATGTTATTCAAGATGTATAAATGCACCTTACTTATCTGTTCATCTGACAAAGATTTTAATTTCAAGACAAAAATCCCCTTTCCCCCATAATTACCTTTTTCAAAGAGAGATATAGGCAAACCAATATGCTCCACCACCAATAAGTTGCTCGTAAAAAACTCTGCAACCTCCTTAGAAATATAATTTTCAACAATAGAGGCTTCAGGTTGATATGGATTCTTAACATACCCCTTCAATAACTTTATATACCTTTCAAAAGGATACATCCAACATAGATATATAGTTCCACAAATCTTTATATCTCAAACCAAGTGAACCATTAAATTCACCATTATATAAAAAATAGATGGAGGAAAATACTTTTCCAATTGACAAAGTATAGAAATTTCTCTTTTTTCCAAAATGTTCAAAGCATCCAGATCAATCACCATATTACAAATTGAATTGAAAAAATAATACACCTTCATGATTGTATTTCTTACACAAATGGGAAATATTCCATGTAATGAAACTTGTAGAAGTTATTGCATCATAATTTCATAATCATGAGATTTCATACCTATTAACTTCAAATCCGTAAAAGTGACAAAAAAATTACATTTCAAGAATAACCCTATGGCACTTTGACATCATGTAGACACTGAAAAAAGATAATTTTCTCCCTCTTGGATAATTTATGACAAGCTAGGGGAAGAAATTTTCACCTTCCATCAGGAGTGGGAGCTAACTCCAAACGTATTCCCTTTGACATTAAGTCTAATCTTGCATTCAAACCATCTTTAATCTTTCCTTTAATATCTAATAATATTCCAATCAATTTGTCATATATATTCTTCTACACACACATGAAATCAATTTTATGTTTCACTTCATGATATCTCCGATATAGTAGCTCAAAAAATATGGACCTTTTCTTCCAAATATGTCTATCATTACCATATTTATGTGTCTTTCCAAATGTCACATCAAGGTTTTGTACCCTCTCAAATAATCATTAGTGGATAAATGTTTTATAGAAATATCAAATTATTTCAATCCATTGAATGCATTTTTAATCTTTCATAAGAGTGTTCCATAGGAAAAAAACTTTCGATGAACCATGTATATTGTTTTCCTCCCATCATGAAGACAATATGAAGTCTTTTTTTTGCAAATTGGACAGGAATTATACCCCTTAACACTTTATCCAGACAAATTTTCATATGCTAGGAAGTTATTTATAGTGAACATAATCATTACATGTAGTTGAAAATATTCAATATTAAAAGAATCATACACCCTAATACCATCCTACCATAAGAGTTTCAAATCATAAATTAATATTTATAATAAAACATCAATATAATTTACGGGTTTCTTTGGTCCAGATATCATTAAACTCAACATGGCATATTTATGCTTCATACAAAATTTAGGAGATAAGTTGTAGATTACCAATAAAATAGGCCATGAACTAGGTGTATTCTTAAGTCTTCTATATGGATTCATTACATCTGTGCACATCCCAAGTCTGATATTTCTAACTTCATTTCTGAATGTAGGAAATATGTGATCAATTTTCTTCCATTGTGGAAAATCATCTAGATGATGTATTTTTCCATCACATATTCACTCATCAGTATGCCATTTTAACATTTTTGCATCATGTGAATTTTAAAATAAATGTTTCAAATGAGGAATTATAGGAAGACACCAAAATACCTTGGTAGGGGTCTCTCTAACCTCTAAATAAGCCTGTGATTTTTCTTTCAAATTATATCGTGATGTCCCACATTTAGGATACTCTGACAGAAATTCATATTCATTCCAATATATCACATAGTCATTCGAGAAGGAATGTATTTTCTTGTACCCCAATCCCATCAGGAATAATAGTTTCTTATCATTATAATGTGAATCAGGAATATCATTGTATTTAGGAAGAATATATTTCAAAATTTATAGCATCTATGTAAAACTCTTTTCACTCCATCCATGTTTCTCCTTCAGGTTAATCAATATTAAAATTGATAAAACCGTAAAATCCATACAACTAGGGTATAATGGTTTTTCAGTATCACCATATAGATGCTCAATTTTCGTTTCTTTCTCAATTTTCACTTCTTAAATATCACGAATCATTTCTTCAATTTCATCAGAGTTACCATCTTACATAGAATCATCATTAGTAGATCTGAAATTCTACCCAATTTCACCAATACAAATCCAAGGGTTGTAACTCTGATTAAAATCAATACAAATTAAATGATCTTTGATCTCTCTAATTTTAAACTTCTTCTTATTTAAAAATTCATGGAAAAAAATCATGTCGTTTTTTGGAACATTTCATTTAGAAAATTCCAAAAAATCATCAACACCTTCCTCATATTCATCACTCATTCAATGTACCATAATCCGAATTTGACTCATTATTACTTATAATAAATATAAAAATTATATATCTAGTTAAGATAATCTAATTTTATATTTATATGAAATATGTCATAATTTGAATGTAACACAATTTTAAAATATAAAACAAATATATGCATATTTAAAAAATATAATTACAAATTTTACACAATAATAGAAGATAATTTTAAATATAAATTATAAATCATAAAAATATATGCATGTAAATAATTTAAAAAATAAAATATAGTTATACATATCAATTTTACATTTATATGAAATACGCCATAATTTAAAAGAAACAAAATTTTGAAATACAAAAAACATATGTGTATTTGAAAAATATAATTACAAATTCTACACAATAATGGAAGATAATTTTAAATATAAATGATAAATCATAAAAATATATGCATGTAAATAATTGAAAAAAAATAAAACATAGTTATATAAGACAATTTTATATTTTTATGAAACATTCCATAATTTATAAGTAACACAATTTTGAAATATAAAAGAAATATATGTGTATTTTAAAAGTATAATGATATTGGGTTTGAACAATAAGATAGAAAACTACTATATAAAACTAAATCACCATCCACTAGTGTGATGTATTATTAACCCATCATAAATTTTTTGTTTCAATGTAACTCATGTACAAATCAATACATAAGAATAAAACACTTGAATTCATATAATAATTCACTCACATGTTATGTCACACTATAGTTTAACATATTCATATGAGATGTGGTATATGAAAATTATCCAAGGGTTACATAATTTTAAGGTAAAATTACTTTTGAGAAAAATGAATCCTCTTTAGATAATTCTCCCAACCGTATAAATAAACTATTATCTAGAACTTTAGGGAGAACAAATATCATTACTCCTATGACCATTATAGAAAATGAGATAACTATATTGACTTAATAAATCCCCATAATGGATTTCATTGCATTCTTTGGGAATTATATAATATATGAGAATAATTTATTCTAGCATTAGATTATTGTATGATAATGTTTCAAGATTCATGGAGTTCATTTTTTATTTCTGAAACATAGATTCATCTCATGGATCCTTTATCTCAAAAATAGTTTGACCAACATCGTTATCTAAATAGGGCATGAATAAGTGAATAATTCTTGAAGAAAACATCTAAAGGTTATATTTTTTTGTAAAGGTAGCATTGATACATAACTTCTACCTATAAATTGTAGTCCTTTACAGATATTTGTATCCCCTAGATGAGTAAAAAATAATGGTCTGTTATTTGGCAAAATTTTAGGTAGTTTCACAACCTATTTACCAGCCATATGTAACAAGGTTATAGGGGTTTCATGTTTTTTAAAAAGTGTACATGATTTTCAACCTCATAGGGGCTCACCTTATAGGAAACAAAGAATATATTTCTTCCAAAAATCATGAATACATATAATAAAAACTATAAATTTATTTAAATTCATGAAAAATTGATTCTAGTGATTACAAAGTGTGTAATTGGAATAAAAAAGATGTCCTGCATAAATTATGACATGGATTGGTTACTTACATCTTTGCTAGCTATGAATGCAATGTGATAACATGAGGAAATTAAACAAGATATTTTAATATTTAAGTAACTAAAATTTCAAAACATAGATTTAAGGAATCCAAAAAATATAACGATATAAATTGAGGCATGTGAAGCCTAATAGAGAGTTTAAATTTGATTAGATAGATGCGGTGATGAAAAATATGATGAACGAAGATTGAAATTTGAGGTTGGAGACCATGGGATTGAAGAATCGATTCTAGGGTTTCTACGTGAGAGAGAATCGAGCCGTTGTCGGTTGAAAAAAACACCACAATAACTCAAAATAGGGCTTCATAAAAATTTTAAATGATTTATCACATTATTTATTTAGTAACCGACATGATAAAGAGTTTTTATGAAATTTATCACATTGTTTATATAATAACTGATGTGATAAAATGATTTATAATGTTGGATATTATATAACTGATGTTATAAAGAGTTTTTTATGACATTTATTATGTTTTTTATTATATAACCAACATTATAATGCAATGATGTTTGCTTTATCAGGTTGGTTATTCTATAACCGACGTTAAAAATGGGCTTTATCATGTCGGTTATAGAATAACTGACTTGATAAAGTGAGATACGCGATTTATTACATCAGTTATAGAATAACCAATGTGATAAACCAAGATAATTCATTATTAATTTTTATTATATTATAAACGATGTAATTAATCAATTTATACAGCTTTGAACATCGGTTATAAATAATTGATGTTAAAGTGCCAAGGTGACAAATACTTTTTGTACTAGTGATTCTACTGAAATATGCATTTTATATAGACTATTAAACCAATTAAAACAAATAAAAAATAGATCAAATTATAGGTAGAATTGGTTAGACCTGATACTACATGAAGCGTCAGGTGGCCATTTAAGGACATTGAGTGGGGGGTCGATCGGTGTACTCGACCTTTATTAATTTTTACTATTCTTACTTGTTAACCCCCCCTAGTACTAGAACATATACTCTAGTTAAGATATATGGATCAAAGAATATGAACTTCACCCTCACCTCAATATTTAATACATAAAAAATTAAATAGGAAAACATAATATTTGATAAGATTCAGCACTAATTATAAAACCTAATACTTACCATGTTCGACTCTCATTGATATATGGATTATCAATATTATATTAAAATAGTTATAAATGACTAATAAATAATCACCTAAGGGTTGGGAAAATATCATACATATTCCCTAAGGTAGGAATAATTTATATACCTTTGACTTTATCCCGTAATCTATGTTGTCTCACACAGCACATTCCACCCAACTGTATGATGGCATTATTTATACAACCACCACTTATTCTTCAAGGATAATGCATTGAACTAGTGAATAAGTCTTCAACTTCAAATATATGATCAAAAAATCTCAATAAAAGTTGGAATTATTATTCAAATCATCATCAAAGTAATTGTAGCATGTGTATCTATGATTGTATCACACTATCTCATTACTTGAATAGTCTCAACACACATATTATGAGTAGCAGAAACAATGCTGATTCCACACTCTCAAACTCCTATGATATGGTTGTATCATAGGACTCATTTATACTTATTCTTTGATACATAATTTCTCATGGATTCAATAAGATTCACCTTTTACAAATAATAGTTATCTCTTTTTATTTATTATTGGGCCTTATCCCAATTCTCTCAACTTCTTCTCCCTACTTTTTATTCACAAAATTATCAAAAATATCATTTTAATGTTATTTCCATAACAGATATGGAAACAATCGTTTATGTGTGGCTGAATTTTCTTAATTGAATTATCATTAAAATTATATTTAAGGTCCAAATTAAAAACATATTTAAGACTTCGGTCCATTATTACTCATGTGATATTTTAAAATATAAGTTTCTCTTTCACTCTAATAAAATATTCACTTATAATTCTTATAAAATTCATCCATTTTTTCATGCACCCTGATGTGAAATCCCCCTTACAGCATAGAGGCAACATCTCTTAAGGGATTATTTAGCTTTATCCCTCATATCAACATGAATCAAAATTATTCTTAAATAATTGATATATTTAATTGCATGAAGAATAGTTCTTAAGCATCATCTAATTTAGATCTAAAAATTATTCAGAATAAATAATTTTGGAAATATCAAATATTTCGGGTAGTAAATTTTCCCATAAGACTTTAAGAAGTCATATAGAGTTCTTGTTTCTCCATATTTTGTGAAATTCCTAGACAAACTGATAAGTTCATAAGACTTTAAAAGTATTATAATCTCTCAATACCATTATTCCATTTTCGTATTTCAACACCAACTGATTCTCATAAGAATTTGAGATATTATAAAGTCCTATAAAGTCATAAACATCCCAAACATTTATGCACCTCCATAAGGTATGATATCGGCACTCTCAAAGTCATACACCCACTATTAAAGTCTTTTTTGGGAACTGGGGATGTATTGTTCATTTCTTGAAAGTCTTGCACACACTTCAGAGTCTTTTAAAAGGAAAACTCATATGTATGTTAAAGTTATAAACAGGATTATCAAAGTATTATATAATATTTATTAAATTCATAAAGCCACACATAAATTATTACTAGAAAATTATAATTTGGAACTATAAAGGATTACACTTTGGAAAAAAGTTTTACATACATCACCTCAAAGTTTGATGTGGGTCATCAAATTCTATCATGTAGTCTGAAATTTTTATATCAAGAACAAAGTATTATGAGGTATCATTTGTCATTTCAGACCCAAACCACTTTTATTTGACTTGAGAGCTTCACCAACACTTAAAATCAAATATAAACATCATCCAACAACCTTTATCAATGATTCCACAAGACATGACCCTCAAAACCTTTGGATGATTTCATCACATTTAAATATGGATTTTACATTATTCTAATTAAAAATATATTATTCCCTTAATACAGATACTTCCAAACTCATTCTAAACAATTTTAGATAGTTTATTTATATCTAGAAACACTTTTCTTTGGTCTCTATGAAGATAAACTCCATGATCATCACATTTAATGGATGATACTTGAATATATATAGCCATGTTTTTCAAGAAACAACAACACATATTCATTTACCATTTTTTATGGAAGAATACTCATCATTATCACATTTTTTCCAACACATATTGAAATATTATTTATTATAATGGAATCCCTATCACTTGAAAAAATTAACATTCTTTTCTTCAGCAATTTCTTATTATTAATTTACATGGGGATTATATAAAATAAATAATTAGATAAAGGTTACTTGGGAAATTAATAATTGTTTAAACATATGTATAAATTCATGGTTAATTCATTTTATAGTGAGGGAGATAGAGTTATTATATACAATGTAACCTCTATAAGAGTTATCTCAAGACCTAGAGAGAATCTTCTCCCCCTCCCTCTCAAAAAAAATATAATCATCATCTTTTGATTGATGTATAATGAAACACGGGACATGTTTCCATTGTTCTAGAACAAATAATACCAAGGGTATTATTTGGAGATTCATGGATCTCCTTTAGAAATAACTAACTGAGTAATATTTTTGATTTTACAATGCAGATATAACCAGACTAGTGCAATAACAGAATTGATCAACAAGAAGAATTATTGATTTTGAGGTAATTATTTTTTAGAATTAACTATAAATTAACTATTAAATGTCCTCTTTATAATATTTTGTGGTATTAATTTTCAATTTATTTTGATTATATCCATTAAAACCAATGAAAAATAATTTTTGGTAACCACCCTAATGATTCCACTTTGCCCTGAAATCTTTAATCGAAAGGTGTTTCCATGGTCATATAAACTTTATAAATTAAGAATCATCAAATTCACCCATCCATTTATGGTTCTAAAAGAAAATACCTATAAATTATAATTAATTGAGAGGATAAACTATCTCAAATACTAAACATGAATTTGTATTTTACCAATTTAGTTATGTTACACAAGTTATGAAAATTTAACAATTCTCATGAAAAATCTATTGAATTAAACCTAAAAGGAAACATATTTTAAGACCACATGTTGAATTTTTGTCAATGTTAATATGTTTTAGTGAGTAAATATGAAGTGATTATGCTTAGATTCAAAAAATAATAATTATATTTCATTCTTGATAATACATCTATATAAGTCTATAAATTAGTTCAGTTATTTCGGTGGTAGATGGAAGAGGAACCGTGTGAGGTTACATCTTGAATAACATGAGTAGAGAAGTTATATATAATATTGATAAGTAAAGGGTTCTACCATTGAGGTGCTACCACTAGGGTTATACCATCATGTGTTACTGCCAGGGTGCTACCTCTAGGGAACTATCGTTAGGTTCTACCACTAGGTGCTACTATAAGGTGATATCATCAGGTGCCACTACCAAGTGATATTGTTAGGTGATATCACTAGGTGATATCGGTTTTTTTATATTTTTGGGGTTATACTTTGATATTATAAAATTGGTTTTTCTACCATTGTTATTACACTATCTGATGTAATCATGTGATGAATAATAGTGCAACTGTGATAGTGGGTTTGAATGCATGAGAATTCATGTTTAGAGAAAATGAGGCTTTTAGTAGACAATATCACCAAGATTAGTTATGTTCTCATTAAATATGATCTTTGGGTATTCTAAGCTATTCGGGTATTTTATAGATGCTCTATTTCATGTACATTCTACGATGCATGCATAGATATTGGATGAGATTGAGCTGAGGTATTTTATGGATGATGATTCATGCTTGAGCTTTTAAGTATTAAAGTATTGTTTTGGTATTAATATAAAATGGGATGAAATGAGGATATGATTATTTAAAATATTATGATGCAATTAAAATTTTCTTTAATTGAATAATGTCTGTATATATGAATCATGATTCATGCAGAATTCAGTAGAAATAATTTTGGGATATTAAACATTAGTTAATATCTAGAATTAATGAGGAAATAATTAGGTTACATTGAATCAATTTAAAAGAGAAATAATTATTTGTGGTTATATGTTGTTATGATGAAAAAATCTTGGGAAAATGTAGGAAATCATAGTATACTAGAGTTAAGATAATGAAATCAAGGGAGTCTTGATCTAAATATTTTGGGTTTTAATGAAAACTTTTATAACTATTTTATTATAATTTTTCAAAGATAATAATAACTATATATATAGAATATCTATATATACCTCTAAGTGGAGAAGAAGTCATGGGTTCTAGATTTAATAGAATACTGAGATTTCTGAGAGTTTAATAATTTCCATTATCGAAATTATATAAGATCCAAATATAAGAGTCCCTAAAGGTGATATAAATGAGTATTCAAAAAAACTAAGGAAAATATATATCCCATTATATATTGAAGGAGTTTCAAGATCATCAGAGTTTCAATTCGGCACTGAAAATCATGAATAGGTACACAGGAATACCTACTAATCTATCTGATTATATAGGAAGATTAAATTTCTAAGTTGTGTTAAAGACACCAAGGATAGGAAGAAGATCATTTTGTGTTGGATCCTCATTGAAGAAAAAAGTTTTATCTTCCATGGGTACTGGAAGTATAGAAACAAAGTGTGACACTATGTCGATAATAATGGAATTTTATATGGATTTAATCACTTATTTGATAGTGATGAATCTATATTAGGGGTCTAACCAATATAGAAAGGAGTATTATTTTATGCAAAACCTTGTAAAAACCATGTGATACTCTTCATTATTATTATACATGAAGGTGAATCAGTGATAAATATTTAACTGGATTTTGAACTTTAACTGGTTCAAGTGGTTTAATTAAAAATTAATAAAATTTAAAAAAATAAATCATTCATTAACCCCCCCCCCCCATCCCCACTCAGTAGTTTTCCCATCCTAGGACTCAATAATTGCTATCAGAGGAGGTTACATCTAAAGATCCAAGAATAATTCTGAGAGATGTAGAATCTAAATTATGTCAATATCCAAGGTGTTCCAAATTTTAGTGGGAACAATTATCACAATGGGATTTTAGAAGTGAGATATATTGAAATAGTGGGTTTTTTAACCCTTTTTAAAGGATCTTCAATGATACAAACTGATGAGATAAATATAGAGTTAGCTGTAAAGGTTAAAAATACCATATCGATGTCTCTATCATAGAAGGTATAAACAAAGTTCATGGGTCTTCAAGATACCAATTAAATCTAGGAAAAAATTCATAGAATCAATGAAGGTAGTATCAAATTCAAGGAATTAAAACTTTATGTTTAGAGGAGTCTATTTGAAGATATAAAGATGATTAACGTTGAGACTATTGATTAGTAATTTACCAAGGTAAATGATATTTTGAGAAACATCCTAATATTTTTTGATAATCTAGAGGATTCCATAATTGACATAAAATTGATGAGTAACTTTTTATATCAGTTTGATTCAAAAATATCATCCCGAAAAGAGAGAGAATATTTAAAAACTGATGATCTACACAACATACTTATAGCTAATGAGATAAGAAAGGAACCCTCTTTTAAAAAGATTACAAAAATGAAATTAATTTTTTTGGCCAATAGAAAAGGAAAAGATAAGGAATAAGAGGTTAATTAATCATGTGATTTAGATAGTCATGATGATGATAATGACATCAATTAAATTGTTGCTCTTATATCAAAAGGATACAAATTGGGAAAGTGGAAGGGAAAGATTAATAAACCACTAAAATGATTCAACTGTGGTGACTCTAGTCATTTTTTACAAAAAATGTTCAAGGAAAAAAGGTTAACAATATAAATAAAAATTATAATTAGATAATGGGAAACCTCACAAACACAAATGGGGTGAGAAGAAGAAGAAAAACTTCAGTAGAAAAAGGGTAAATCTAATGAGCATGCATAATCAAGGTTCATCATCATTTTATTATTTGAATAATGAATATGATTCTTTGATCATATAATAAAAGTGTTATATTCATAAAGTAGTAGAAATTTTAGAGAAGAAAGTAAAGATTTTGAGTGGGAGCTAAAAAAATTAAGATTCTACATGGATTAGATAAAATATCTCAAGAAAGAAAAGAAGAATATTGAGAAAGAAATAAAAATTGTGGCTTTTGAGAAATAAGAATTGAGTAAGAAGAATTAATCCTATATTGATGAGATAAACACGAATAAGTTGAATTCTTTTGAGCTTGAAAATATATTTACTGGTCTTGATTAAAATATAGCTGAAAATGAAGAAGGTTTATTTGAAACAAAATCTTTATGTGTCATAATTAAATATGAGTTAAAAATGATATAGAATACTTCAAAAAGGCTTTAGCATATTCTTTCCAAGAAAACTGAGATAAAATATTACATATCAAAGGAAGGGAAGAATATTCAAATGAATATTCATCCCCATAATAAAATTAAGACTCAATTTTTAATAGTACAATAACAATAAAAATATGGATAGATCTCGAACCAGTCTAGAAGAACAAATTTTCAATAGAATTATAGGTGTTATTGTAAGAATGGACACAAAACCTATTCTTGTTGGTTTAACACTTCTTTAAAAATAAATAAGAAATAACTAAGAAGGATTTTGATTGAGAATATGAGGATAATATATCATAAGAAACAACATGTGATAATATCTACACCACAGCCATCTGTAAAAATAAAATTTCATATTTTGAAAGAATTTTGTTCCATGTGTAGTTTGAAATACCATAAGACTCGGGTATGAATGAAAAGGTTGGAATTATAGGTTCCCTATTCTATGAAATAGAATATGTTTCCAAATAAATATAGTGATAATTTATGGGATTTATCTAAAAAGACAATGAATTTCATGAAAGAGTGAATAGTTGTTTAAACAGATCAATATAAATTGGATAAAACTTATAGGGAGTTGAAAACCATGTTGAGGATGAAGGAAAATAAGCAAATTCAAATGGTGATGTAAGAATTGATGATAATTTATCCACAAATGGAAACATGAAGATTCAAAGGACTGGAGTATAAAAATATATTCTACATAAAAAAGAAGTTCAAGGGATGAAATAATATAGTCAGACATATGAGACACATAATAGAAATAGAAATCCTAATAAATCTCCTTGTGCTAATATTGGAAGAAAAGAGTTTCCTAGGTCGAGGGGAAGCTCTCATAATAAATTTTATTTCTAAAAGAAACAATAATTCCCTCCTTATTCCATTATTCTTATCATTTATGTGTGCTTATATAAAGGGAATTGAAGGAGATAAATGAGTGTTGAACATGATGTGAAATAAAGGATAAAATAATGAGGTTCTCACTATTGGATAACATGAAGAGATTGTAATTCATGGAGTCTACAAACTATAATGAAATAGAGTAGTACATCTCTTAAGGGAGAGAAAAATTGAGAATAATCTATCATTACTAAATTATAATAAATTTAGGATTTCAAAAATGATTTTAGAGTTAGAGGATTGAGGTATTACAATCACACTTTCAAACCTTTGGTATGAATGTATTAAATGAACTTATTAAGGGGGGGTGTTGGTTATCTTAACATGAGAAAAAGGGGGTATTTACATGAATTTCCCATGAACTATTTTTATGGTTTGTTGAGATATGTTTATTTTACATTTTTTTTTAAATAATATCTTTTTATACATCCCCCATTTGAGAAATAAAATATTATGATCATGATATCACATGAATGGTAATTTATGGAGAGCATAAACAACCTTGGTTTTATCACTCTTATTTTCTACACTAAGTTGGCCAATGTATACTTATAGTTGACTAAATAGAGGTTCTTTTCTAATATAACAATGTGGTATCTTTCTTTCCTTAAAAAAATGGGGGATAATCATTAATGACTTGAAAGGAAAAAAAGGATATGAGATACCCCATGAATTAAACATTGAATTTGATTATCAGTAAGAGGGGAAAGAAAGAATCCATCCAAAAATATATATTGAGAATGAGGATTTTTATTTATAGAAAAATCAAATTGGGAGAATTTTGAGACCATGTGTTTCATTTTTTGTCAAAATAAACATGTTCTAGTGAGTAAATATGGAGTGATGATGCTTGGATTAAAAAAAAGAAGTCACTGGTTTCATGCTTGATAATACATCCATATAAGTTCATAAGTTGGTTGAGTTACCACCATAGTAGATGGAAGAGGAACCTTGTAAGGCTACGACTTGAAGAACTTGAGTGGATAAGTTCAAGATAATGTGGATTAGGAAAAGGTGATACTACTGAGGTGCTACCTCCAAAGTGCTACCACCATGTGCTATGGTCAGGTGCTACGGCCAGGTGCTACCGCCAGGTGCTACCGCCAGGTGCTACTGCCAGGTGCTACCATCGGGTTCTACCACTATGTGCTACCTCTGAGTGCTACTATCGAGTCCTTCCACCAAGTGCTACCTCTAGGTGATACTGCCATGGTTCTAACACCAGAGTGTTACCGTCGAGGTGCTACAGTCAGGGTACTACTTCCATGGTATTACTGCTAGGGCGCTACCACGAAGTTTCTACTACCAGAGGTATACCATTGGGGTTATAGTATCAATTTCTATCGTCAAGTGATATTTTTAGGTGATACCATCAGTTTCTAACCCCATTTTATTCTGTCAGGTTGTATCACTAAGAAAGACCATTATGTTTGCCATCATTGGTCATCTACCATTAGGGTAAAACAAAGAGATTCAACTATTGGGTGTGTTGCCATAGGTTTTCTACTATTAGATGTGGTAACATGATGAATAACTAATGAATCATGATAGTGATATTGAATTCATGAGAATTCATATGTTGATAAGATGAGGTTTCAATAAATAATTCCTTATAGATAAGTTTTGTTCTCATTAAAAATGATTCATGGGTATTTTGAGTTCTTTGGGTATTTTATAGAGGCTCTAGTTCATTAACATGATATGATTCATTTATGGATATCATATGAGATCAAGCAAAGGTATTTTGTTGATGATGAGTCTAGATCCACATTTCAGGTATTATATAGTGCGAAAATTATCTAACATATGATGAAATGATGAGATAATGATTTAAAATATTATGATTTGGTTAATTTATGATTTAATTAAATTATGTCATGATACATAAATCATGATTCATACTATATCCTAGAGTAATAATACTTATATATTAAACATCAATTAATATCCATAATTAATGAGGAAATAATTGGGTTGCATTAACTCGATTTAAAATAGAAATAACTGATTGTGGTTATATGTAATTATGATGAAGAAATCATGGGAGACTATAGGAAATCAAGGTAGACTACAGTTAAGATCAAGAAATCATGGGAGTCTTAATTATAATCTTATGGGTTTTAAGGAAAACTATTATAACTATTTTATTATTTCTTTTTTAATATGAGAATAATTTTATATATAAGATATCAATTGTAATGGCCCGGACCTCTACGGTCCATTCCATAGTGAAAATATGGTGTTTGAGGTGTTTTAGGAGGTCAAGGTGACTTATCCCCAACACTTTTCCAATTTTCCAGTTTAGTGAATAGTTCCAATGGTAGACAGTTGTAAACAGTGCAACGGTAACCTTCTGTGAATAGTTATATCGGTAAACTCTAACTGTAACCTCTCTTTCCTTTTCCAAATTTCCAATTTTGTGAACAGTTCCATCGGTGAATAGTTCTATTGGTAACCTCTAACAGTAACCTCTTTTTCCTATTCCAAATATCCAATTCTATGAACAGTTCTATTAGTGAACAGTTCTATCGGTAACCTCTAATGGTAACCTCTACTTCCTTTTCCAAATTTTGAGTTTTATGAACAGTGTTTCCAGAACAGTGAGGTTCTAACAGCAGCCTCTATTTTCTTTGCCAAATTTCGAGTTCATTAACATTGTTTCCAGACCAGTGAGGTTCTAACAGCAACCTCTATTTCTTTTTCCAAATTTCGAGTTCATGAACAGTGTTTCTAGACCAGTGAGGTTCTAACAGAAACCTCTATTTCCTTTGCCAAATTTCGAGTTTGTGAACAGTGTTTCCAGGATGGTGACCTTCTAACTGTCACCTCTTCTTCCCTTTGCCAAATTTCGAGTTTTTGAACAGTGTTTCCAGAACGGTGACCTTCTAACTGCCACCTCTTCTTTCCTTTTCCAAATTTTGAGTTTGTGAACAGTGTTTCCAGAACGGTAACCTTCTAACTGTCACCTCTTCTTTCCTTTTCCAAATTTCAAGTTTGTGAATAGTGTTTCTAGAATGGTGACCTTCTAACTATCACCTCTTATTTCCCTTTCCAAATTTCCAATTTGTGAACAGTGTTTCTATAATGGTGACCTTCTAACTATCACCACTTATTTCCTTTGCCAAATTTTGAGTTTGTGAACAGTGTTTCCAGAACAGTGACCTTTTAACTATCACCTCTTCTTTCCTTTTCTAAATTTGGATTTTGTGAATAGTGTTTCTAGAACAGTGACCTTCTAACTATCACCTCTTCTTTCCTTTGCCAAATTTTGAGTTCATGAATAGTGTTTCCAACTTCCCACAGGTTTCTCCCCTTTAGCGTTTTCCTTTAATGTAAAATGAATTTAAAGCCTTTTTTTAAGGACTCTAAGGCTGATTCAATGGATATAAATCCTAAATTAATTATTCATATGCCTTGGGATGTTTTTACTCAGTCAAATCGTGTGGTTTAATGCGATCCTCTTTTAATGGGAAATTTATCGTATCTTAAATCGTCGCTCTATTAAATCTTCTAAAGGGATGGTATGTCTTCCTCCCTAATTCTTTCTTCTTGTTCTCGGGTGTGAGATGCTCGAACATCCCATTCTTTCTCATAGAAGTTGCACAATAAAAATTTCCCTCCTAGGATTAGTTCTTCTTTGTTTTGATTCAACCAAGCTGTATCGATCAATCTTCAATATAAGGTATGTTTTATCTTCGTTCTTTTTGGGTTCATCTTCTCCTGTTTCTTCTTTCAATATTATAGCATGTAATCTCTATGCTTCTAATGAATTTTTCTTCAGTTTCGGTTGGTGCGGTCATACCATGGCATCTTCAAGTGGATGCAGTTGACGCGAGAGGAGAATCGTGACCCATTGGGTGGATAAAGAATTTCAAGAACTGTTTAAGGTAGGGTATTTGTTGCTTCTCTTTTCTTTTACATGAAATTATATTGTTATTATGTTTTATCCCACTGGACCTCAATGGAATTGACATAATAAATATTTGAACCGAATAAATAAATTGATATCGGTCGTATGATATTTTTGCTTGTTTTCTAGATAGTGTAATATCCATGCTTGCTTCGTTTAGCTATTTGTTCTTGATGAAAATTTGTAAAGAAAATAAATAGGAATTAATTTATATTTGTTTAGATAAAGATAAAGAGGCATGTAAATGAATCTGGTTCTTATTGTAATTTAATGCTCATCAAATTGGCGCAGTAAGCACGTTTATTTATTTGTGATATCTTACGGGTTAGGTTTCCCGAATTTGGAACCAATGAATAATATATCGTTTGATCCAAGAAGGATTAAAGAACTCGTGGTTTGATAAAAGATAATTTCTTGTAGGGTTCTGAGCTACCCTCTTGTTTGTTAAAGGGCCAAGATCCCAATTGTCGAGTTGTTTTTTTACCATTGCTTGTGTTGTGATGTGAGCCTGGATGGCTGTGGTGATATGTGGAGGACTATTGGTGGTGGCAGCAGTTGACGCCTAGAGTGGTGAGATGCATCGGTCTATGCATGTGGGTGTTGGGGAGGACAACAGGGATGATGTAATGGGATAGATGTGATTGTGGATGCTTGCTGATTCTTATTGGTTGATTATCTGCTTTACTTTTCCCAACTACTCAAGTCAGCTGGTCTTGCTTACCCTTCTTCCGAAAGAGGTGAAGATGTGTGGGGTATACCACGTGCTTTCCGTGTTTAGCTTCTCAAGGGAGGATGGGTCTACACTCTTGATATAGGCGGAAAAGACTTGATGGGTAGTACATCTACTCACCATGTTGATCCCCCTTGTGTTTAGTAGCATGGACTGTTTTTCTAGAATGACTATAAATATGGGAAAGTAATTCTATAATGAATAATTGAATAATTGATGTTAACCCATGGGGTTGGAGTTTGCTGAAACATAAATATGAGGTTGTAATTTTAAAGGGACGGTGTACATTGGGTGTGATGCTAATGAATTTTAATAAGGAATTGTTTTTGGTTAATTAATGTTTAAACAATTAATTAACATAAAGTGAAACAAATAAAAAGGTAATGAATTAATGTATTAAATCTCTTTAAATGGTTGTGTGCTTATAGGATACCTAGTCTTAGAAGTAGCATCCCGGAGTCCGAGATACGTTATCTATAGTTGTGTCTAAGACTAGGTTATACCCTTAGTGTGGTTGTGATATATAGTATATTTTGTACTTTTTGTGTTTCTATAAGCTACTCCACCCTGTCAGTAAGGGAAACTGACTCCCCGGGGATTTTGATCCCTGGGGGTGTTTTTTCCAACATTCTGGTGGGAGGATGGATTGTTGACTACCCCCTTTGGCCCCGCTCTCGTCTCTTGGTAGTTACTTGTGCTGGAATGCACATTGGTTATTTTTTCCCATATATGTGTGTAGAGGGTTGTAATGGCTTGTGGTTATTCACACAAATATATTCCTAATATAGTATCTTATGGACTACTATAGGTGTAATGTGTATAGGTTGTGATGGCTTGAGGATCCTTACTCGGTGTATGGGTTTTAATGGCTTGAGGTATAATACCCAATGTATGATACACGTTATGTGGGTTGTGGTGGCTCCTAGAAACTACCTAGTTACTTTACTTATGTGGATGTGGTGGTTTACTTGCACGAGGTGCATGTTGTGGTGCTTTGCCCAAGTGTTTGCAGGCAAGCCTTTTTGGATAGAGATGCTCAGGACGTGCGACGTTGGGGAAAAGCGGTAAACCAGTGGGGAAGTAGTATTAGGGTACCCTTGATATTCTTTTTTATATGATATATTCATGTATGTGTTACTTGGTGAGAGTATCCATGGTGAGGTTGGGAACTTAGTATACATGTTTAGGTGACGTGTTAGTTTCACTTGTTGTTCACTGTGCTTTATCATACTTTCTTTACTTTTTGCACGAGAGGCTTCGGGGAGGATCCTACTGAGTATACTGTTATACTCACCCTATGTATATACAAACTATTTTTTTCAGGTCACTTGGAGAAGGTTGGAGATCAAGCTGGTTTCTACTAGCTTGGGGTTGCAGGAGCTGTTCGGGCTTGTGGTTGTTAATTTTTTTACTTTATTTTGGGTACTTTAAGTTTTCCCCGTTCATTTGTAGTACTTTTTCATGAAATTACATATGTGCACTTGGTTTTTCTTTTATATTTCAGTTCTAAGTTGGAGTTGGTTGGTGTTTATATTATCTCTCTCTTCTGCATGTGTTCTCTTAGAAGGTAATTCCTCTCATTTGTGTGATTACTATACCCTCGGTGCTAGTCACCAACTCGGGGCCCACTGGAGGCGGGACTTAGGGGTCATTATCTCCCTTCTCACATTGCCGGCCCAGGAGCTGTACACTTTGTGGGGAGGGGGTCATGACAAAGTGGTATCAGAGGTTTGGTTGAGGGATAGGATGGAGTTTGGAGTTAGGCACAGGTGAGTTTTCATGGGTTGGTAGGGAAACGGTGTCATTCATGTTTAGCAAGTGAAGTAAACACTGGAGTCCGGCTAAGACATAGGAGTTTAGTCCCCCCTATGATCTGATGTATGGACCTTTAAGTTTACAATGGCTACTAAACACGGTGATACTAGTTGCAGGGTAGAGATCTAGGAAATGATAATTCATCATTTTTCTTTATGCCTATGTTTGAATGGGTACACCTTGGGATAGGTTAACCAAAAAATGAATAAAAGAAAACAATTAATTAATGAATTTTGATTCTTCCATATTCCAGGTTTAGGAGCTCTAACAGTTTTTTATTTTACAGGTATGGCTCCAGGTCGACATCCTTGTTAGGTTTACGTAGAAAATATCCAGTAGGTTGTTCCAACTGATCGTCACAGGGTAGAGGTTGACGACGATGACACTTGGAGGAAGAAACTCCGAGAGTTTCAGCACTAGAGTTTGTATAAGTATGAGGGCTCTTTTTCAGATTCAGTCATAGAATACTAGTTGGAGGAGGTCGAGATAGGCTTCAGTTCAATCCATGCTCAGTTGGAGCACAGGGTGCCCTTGGTTTTGACGATGCTATGTGTAGTAGTGAGGCAGTGGTGGTTCTTGTTCCTCGGGGATCATGAGGAGTCATCAATATCATGGGAGGAGTTCTGAGATAAGTTTAGAGTCAATTTTCTTTCTTCGACTGTGAAGGCATCCAGTCGCCAGGAGCTTCTTACCCTTCGAAATGGGAGCTCCAGTGTTCGAGAGTTTGGAATCCATTTCAGGAACCTTTTAAGAGATGCTTCGGACCTATTACCAGATGAGGAGGACAGGGCGAGACAATTTGAGGAGGCTTTGAATCTAAAGATCCAGCGCTAGGTCACCCCATTTATGATGAAAACATATCTTGAGGTGTTGTCAAGGGCAGAGGTTGAAGAGAGGACTTTGGCCAAGACCGGATCATCACGAGAGGGGAATCAGCATGATTCCTCACGAAGTAGAGTTGTGGTCTGGGATTCCTAGTTTTCTGGGAAGAAGTGTTTTCGTTCAGTCGGGGGTAGGTCCCAGCCCTTTACATATCGTTTCTCCAGAGGCAGTAACTCTCAGGACTATGCCAAGGGATCAGGCGCTTGTTTTTTTTATGGTGGTCGTGGTCATCAGTAGCGGGAGTGCTTGACCTTTCAGAGTAGTCATCGTGCACCAGGTGTTATGCTCCAGGTTCCTCCGTTGAGGCAGTTCCAGCCGAGGTAGCAGCAGTAGGTTGCACCAGCTTTAAATCATCATAGGGTAGATGGGGTAGGCAGAGTACATCCCCATGACACTCCCCGTCCTCAAAGAGCCGAGCGTGGCCATGGTGGTGGTCATCATCAGGATCAGAGAGGTCATGGAGGAGGTCGTGGTCAGCTTAATGCTCTAGAATTTCTAGCTCCAGGTGAGCTAAACATTGTTTGAGGTACCCTTTTCTTGTTTTCTACCTTGGTGTGTGCCTTGTTTGATTCAGGAGTGACACACTCCTTAAAAAAACCTACCATTTTCCATGCTTTGGGACTTGAGGTAGAGAGTCTTATAGTTCCCTTGGCATTGACTACGCCAGTTGAAGGTCGATCTGACTTGTTTGAAGTATTTAGAGACTGTGAGCTAGTGTTTGGGTAACACCACTCTTGGGTAGATTTCCTATGTTTACGAATACAGCCATATGATTTCATCCTCCGCATGTATTGGTTGTATTTGGTGTAGGATATCGTGGATTTCTTTAGGAAGAAGGCCATTTTCATTGGTGTGGATGGAGATCCAGTGGTGTTTGTTGGTGAGAGAGATCCTCGGATGGGTCATAGGCACGTTCTATCCTTATCATCGATGATGGCTAAGATGATGTTGAGTTCATCAGAGGTTCAGAAGTTGGCGTTTCCTAGGGTTGTAGAGGAGTACCCTGATGTCTTTCCAGAAGAGGTTGTAGCATTACCCCCTCGACGAGAGATTGATTTTGGGATCGATCTACATCTAGGAGCGTCTCCTATATCTATTTATCCATATAGGATGTCCCCTTCTGAGTTACTAAAGCTATGTATACATCTTGATGGTCTATTATAGTGCGGTTTTTTTCGGCCAAGTGTGTCATCGTGGGGTGCACCAGTTTTGTTTGTGAAGAAGGCCGACAGCAGTCTGCAGTTGTGTGTCAGTTATCATCGCTTAAACAAAATGACAATAAATAATCAATATCCTCTTCTTCAGATTGATGATTTATTCAATCAACTAAAGGGTGAAAGTTGGTTCTCAAAGATAGACTTGCGGTCATGATATCATCAGATGCGTGTGAAGGATGAGGATATCTCGAAAACTGCTTTCCATTGTCATCATGGGAATTATGAGTTCATTGTAATGTTGTTTGGCATGACGAATGCTCTAGTTGTATTCATGGGATTGATGAATGTTGTGTTTCGTGAGTTTCTAGACAATTTCGTGGTAGTTTTAATCGATGACATCCTTGTGTACTCCACATCTGAGGAGGAGCATGAAAAGCATCTACAAGCCATTTTGGAAGTACTTCTTCAACATCAGTTGTCTGGGAAGTTGTCGAAGTGTGAGTTTTGGGATCGATAAGTCCATTTCTTGGGGAACGTTGTATCCCAAAATAGAGTATTTGTGGATCCATCGAAGATAGAAGCAGTTGTGTCTTGGGAAGCCCCCAAGATAGTGTCATAGGTGCGAATTTTCCTTGGTCTCGCAGGCTATAATAGGAGGTTCATAGTCAATTTCTCATGAGTTGTGATTCCTCTGATAGCTTTGACCAGGAAAGATCAGGCATTCATATGGACTAATCAATTTCAGGCATCTTTCAAGTATCTAAAGGAGAAGTTAGTAAGTGCTTCGGTTCTTTTTCTTCCAGCTAAGGGAGTTCAGTTTGATGTTTTCTATGATGCTTTGCATATGGGGTTAGGTTGTGTTCTCATACAGCATAGGTCAGTTGTTTCTTATGGGTCTCGGCAGTTATGTCCCCATGAACGTAACTATGCCACCCATGATCTTGAGTTGGCAGCCATGGTGTTTTCTCTGAAGTTGTGGAGAAATTACCTCATTGGTGAGAGCTTTGTGGTTTTCACTGATTATAAGAGTTTGAGGTATGTTTTCTCCCTGCGTGACTTGAACTTACGACAGCATTGGTGGATGGATTTCTTACAGGAATATGACTTCGAGATATCATATACACCTGGAAAGGGGAATTTTTTAGCTGATGCGCTAAGTCGAAAGTCACGTAGTGATGCTGTGCGTGAATCTGGTGATTCCTGGAGAGTAATGGAAGAACTGTCAGCATTACATCTTGATATGGGAGAAGTTGGGGGTAGAGTTTGTCTTTTTAAGATGACAGTACAGTCATACCTAATGCAGAAGGTGGAAGAGTCCCAATTAGGGGATCTTGAGGTGGAGGTCTGGAGAGACCGAATTGTTTATGGCGAGGCCCCTGATGGTTGGACTGAGGATGAACAACACTAAGTGTTGTATCATGGAAGGATTTTAGTTCCTTTGAATATGCACGATATGGTTCTCAGAGAGTTTCATAGTTCACCTTTAGCGGTGAATATTGGCATGAAAAAGATGTACCGATCCTTGAGGATCTAGTTTTGGTGGCCTGGGCTGAAGCGTGCAGTTGTGGAGTTCATGTCTCGATGTTTGGTCTGTAAGAAGGTGAAGGTCGAACACCATGTTCCTAGTGGTCTGCTCCAGCCATTATATATTCCTCAGTGGAAGTGGTAGGACATATCAATGGACTTTGTTACTGGTTTACCTCGAGCTCTGGGAGGGCATGATGCTATTTAGGTGGTAGTGGATCATTTAACAAAATCATCCCACTTCATAGCAATCAAGGAGTCGAGCACAGTGGAACTTTTGTCAAGGCAGTATCTGGAGGAGGTGTTGAGACTTCATGGAGTCCCAAGGATGATCATTTCTGATCGAGATCCTCATTTTATTTACAGGGTGTGGAGAGGTCTCCAACATGCTTTTGGTTCTCAACTATGCCTTAGTACTGCTTTTCATCCTCAAACGGATGGTCAGACAGAGTGAACCATCCAGACTCTTGAAGAAATGTTACGCTCTTGTGTTCTTGATTTTGGAGGCTCATGGATTGTAACATCCCATGTAATTAAAGAATAAAGAATTTTCATATTTATTAATATTTACGAATTAAATATTAATTTTAATTAAAATGGGTTTCTATGTTCGATAGCGTACTCGATACGCAACGATGAGTTTCTTTGAAAACTTACGTTGCACACAAGTAATAAAATAATATTATTTTAAATGTTAGTTAACAAGTAGTCGTTGTACTGGAGGGAATGGATAGAAATAACTAAAATATGATTATATATGTTTTTAAATGTTTTTACATTTACCCAATAAAAGATAAAGGCTTAAAATACGGAAAGAGTTCAATTTTAGGCTTTTATACCCTAATTTTCACTAAGGGTTCACTTATCACATTTTGACGGCGAACCGTCATTAAATATAGTTTTGATCAATCTTATAAATTCTATTAGACCAAAAATAACTCTTCTTTAGAATCAGGACATCAAAATTTACTTTGTGTAAATTTTTTCTACCTTTCCGATAAAGTTCATTTTTTTAATGAATAGTGTAAAATGTTATATTTTAATTCAAAACCTCTTTTTAATCTAATTTATTTATATGATTAGATTATATTTTAAATTGGTTTTAAAGTGACATTAGAAAATATTTTTACCATTAAATCCAATAGTGGTCATTGGAATTAATTTCACTTTGAAATCGGACTTAAACTAGTGTCAATCTTTTGATACTTATTGTTTCATAAAAACACGCTATTTGCCCTGACAGCGGGAATTAATTATTAAATTAATTAATGTGACTTATATGTTTTGAATTTTGTAAAATAGACTTCATTTTTGAATTCGTAATATCAAATATAGCTTAGGGTGAATTTTTGGTAATTTTCTGAAAAACTTCAATTTTTGATGAATAGTGAAATCACTAAGTGGTAGTTAAAGAAACTGATTTTTATTTTAAATGAAATTTTTCCATCATTGTGTTTTGAATTTAAAAAATCCGACATACATGGTTGTCATTAAGAAGTAAAATGTGGTTCAATGAGATTAAAATAATTTTTTGGTGAATAGTAACTTATTAAGTTTTTAATCGCGATTAGTGGTAATTAGTGTAGTTTAAGGTAAAAATAATGTTTTAATAATATGAGATGAGCTTGACACATGTCCTACCCTCATTGGATGTGTCATGGCCGACCAAGAAAAGCCATGGGTCAACTTGGGGACCCCATGGAGCCACTTTGGTTGTGAAATGACATAAATAACTTTTTATTTAATGTAAAAGTAAAAATGACAGAAACATAATATGTTTTACGAAAACAATTTTTACATGGGGTTATAAAGATAATATTTTTGATTATAAATAGTAATTGGAAATCTAAAAAGATTTCCTACATCATAGTATTTTTTGTATAATTTTTAGACTATAAATAAATTAAATTATTTATGACATCATGATTAAGCAGCGATGACCTCATTATTTAACGATTTAAATAAAATGGAAAGATAATGTAATATCTAAAACCTACACATGTCCAAAACCTATTGTATGGGTAGATTTCGAACCCTTATCACCTTATCCACGAATTATATCAATGTGGGACCATTTAAATCCGAAACTCATTTTCAAATAAAGTAATATTTCTTTACTTTCCAAGAGTGCCCCTCCTCTCCTCTTATAAAAGGCCCCCACCTCTACCTCATTTCACACACTCCTCAAGCCTTTGGCTCGGCCATCCCCTGCCCATTTATTCTCTCCACATCCCTCTCCTCATCCTAGAGGATTCCATTTGGGAAGAATCCTTTCAAAGGAATCCTTTAGGATCAAATCAAAAGGAGTTACACTTTTAAAGGTAATTCATTCTCTCTTGTTCATTTGTTTTATTTTGCTTCTCCAACCCCCTAAACTCTTTTTATTTACTTATTTTGTAACAACACCAATATATTCAATATACTAGGATGTTGTTATAAGATTTATTCGAGCTACACTCTCACACAACTACATCAAATGGTTAAAGAACATACGGTTTCCGTGGATGGTGAAATTTTGCCTCCCGAAACGATGATTGTTCAATACTCATTTAACACCTTCAAAGGTGGCCATTATGATGTCACTATTTTTATATATGATATATAATATGTTTATTCTTTCCTTAAGCTTCTGTATTTTTCATTTATGGCATACCATTATTGTTTCTATTATGGATAAACACGATATCTTCATTTTAGGAAGTGCGGACTACCGCCCCCTGAAAGTGATTTGATTCGTTAATACCATATGTGGGATGTGTAAAGGATAAAGTTAATGATATTATATATGTTATTATACTGGAATTATAATATACTCTTATATCATTATGATTCCATTCTATAAAATATGAAATATAAATGAAATTAGCGTTCATGCGTACGTACGGCTTACCGTCTCCATGAACGGTGCATTTCATTTCTTACCTCTAAATGATTATGTAATATTATAAATACATGTATATGCTGGATATATATGATATATATGATCTCAAAATCAGGAATGTCATTCTAGATATAAAGAACCTTTGACCACACGAACAACATGTAATTGTAAGAAGTCCACTTTCGACTTAAGAACAAAATATTGACAAAACAAACACTATTAACATAAATGGTTACATAATGTTTATAACATGGCAATAAGTGATATAAAAGGAATAATGAACATTAAAAAGGTTCTTAATCAAGTATAAATTAACTCAAGTTTATTATTCTGGACGTTAAAGAACGATCGAGTCAAGTCGGACTCGAGGTAAGGGACTTCGTCTCAATCTCCTTTCATTGAGGCATATTTCGTTTTATACACAACTTTCTTTTATACAGTGTATAAACACCTTTGACTTTTACTTTTATAAAAAAGGAATCTTTTTCTACGAAGCGTTTTACTAAATGACCAAAAGGAATGTTTTTTTAACGTACGCGGTGACAACGACCTTTTCCACCGCCGCGAGTATTATTTGGTCTTTGGCTTCCTCAACAAGACGTAATGTTTTTAAAATAAAATTAATACCATATACTCTTTTATGTATTTTGGTATTGAAAATGGTTTTGATAAAAGATTCTATTATGTCAATATATTTATGATATATTGTGATTGAAATGTGGAAATGTTATCTTTCCTTTATATTGGTTTTATGTTTTATGATTTTATATTGGTACTTGGACATTTTAATGGGTGGTTACGTTATAAACCATATGACGGGTGGTGTCGTGAATACCAGGACGGGTGGTTACGTTATAACCTCCAATGCATTGGGTATGTAAGTCGGCCGTATGGATATTCCATTAAGTATGTATGGAAATTGGCCGTATGGCTATTCCATTAAGTGATATGTGTGGAAGTAGACCGTATGGTTATTCCACTTAAGTATGTTTATGTCCCAAGTTACCTTTATATATGTTATGTGTTCTTTATAAGGGTTTTATGGTAATCCTTTGGTTACAAAAAGGTAAGTAATGATACTTTATTCAGTGAAGAGTTTTTACCACTTCATGAAGGTGAAGGTATTACTTTGATAGAGTATACATGGTTTACTTGATGTTTGAAAAACTAACAGTTTTCATTATTTGTGTATCCCTTACTGAGCTTTTTATGCTCACCCCAAGTTTTTTTTTTGAAATGTTTTTCACAGGAATTAATGTGGAATAAGGTCAAGGATGGGATCAAGGGAATGTCATGCTATATAAAACATGGAACTAGACATGTTTCTTTTAAGAGTTTTTTTATTATGGAAACTTAGTAGAAGTGACTACTTTGTAATCTTTTGAGATGTAATAGTTATGTTCTAATTCTCTAAAACTCTAAACCTGAAAAGATACTCAACGTGAATTATTCATTTAATTCAATATTAAGTAAGGTTTACGGTCGGGGCCTTATAGTTGGTATCAGAGGTCAGTTTAGACAACTTTAGGAGTTAGAAAAGTGTTAAATTATAATATGATTGAAATGATATAGCATTTACGGATTACCATGTTGCTTCACCTAAGATATTTCTGTGTTCAGAATGGTTTTCCGCAGAGGAAACAAAGCAACTATGTTGGGATGACATCAGGAGGAAGACAACCTTCCAAATCAGCAACCTGAGATGGTCAGAATCGGAACTGAACAGTTTGTTGCAGTGATGGCACAGTTGACTCAGGCTATAAATGGTGGTGGTATCCATGCACGAGATCTGCCAGATCAACCACAGAGGAACATGTCAGTGGTGGAACATTTCATGAGGCAACATCGCCCATCATTCAGAGGATCATCTGACCCTGTGCAAGCTGAAGGGTGGATTAAAGCACTGGAGAAGATTTTTGATGTCATGGGGTGTTCAGAACATCAAAAGGTTAGTCTTGCTGTTTACCGTTTTGAAGGTGAAGCTGATCAGTGGTGGTCGATGGTGAAAAATATCAGGGATAGTGATGATATTGAGGATCTTCACTGGGACAAATTCAAAGGTATGTTTCTTGAGAAATATTTTCCTAAGGTGTTTCATCTTAGGATGGAAAAATAGTTCCTAGAATTGAGGCGGGAGGATGATTCAGTGGCTGCTTATGAAGCAAGGTTCACTCGATTGGCAAGGTATGCTCCAAACTTCATACAAGATCTTGATAGTAAAATAAACCGTTTTTACTCAGGGTTAAAGCCAAAGTATCGAAGGGCTTTAGCTTCTCATGAGTTCAAAAGTTATGAAAAACTTGTTCGATGTGCGGAGAAGGTGGAAATGGAGTTTGCTGATGATCAGGTGTTCTATGACAAACAACAGAATAAGAGGTCTAGTTGGCAGGAAAAGGGGAAGAATTCATCAAAGAAGCAAGGAGGTAAGAAAACCAAATATCCATCCTGTGAGAAGTGTGGTAAAATGCATCCTGGAGAATGTTTATCCAAGTCTGGTAAGTGCTTTCGGTTTGGTAAGTCTGGTCATATTGCTCGTAATTATAAGGAAGATGATCAAGAAGGCAATAAAAAGCCAACGGTAAGATGTTTTAAGTGTAATGAAATGGGTCATTATGCAAACGAGTGTCCAACGAAGAACTCAACTGGGGGAATGCAGCCAGACTACAAGAAGAAAGGGGTGGTGAAATCCTTTGCAACAACTTCAGCAGATGTTGGGCCATCGAATGAAGTGGTATCAGGTACACTGTTTGTTTGTTCAGATTATGCCAAAGTGTTGTTTGATTCAGGGTCTACACACTCTTTCATTTCTGAGAAGTTTTTTAGTAAATTGGAAATTCCAAATCAAGATATGAATCCTGAACTTATGGTAAAAACACCCGGAGGGAATGTTGAGACAAAAAGGAATTATAAGAACCTTCCTATCCTTGTGTGTGGAAAGAATCTACCAGCAAACCTTATTGTTTTGCCTCTAGTAGAGTTTGATGTTATTTTGGGCATGGATTGGATTTCTGTTTATCATGCTAAGATTGACTGCAGAGCTAAAATGGTTTCTTTTCAGAAAGATTTTCAGTTTGTGTACAAGAATGAACCCTTGATTTTGATAACATATCAGGAAGTTGAGAAACTATTAAAAGATGTAAATGAATGTTACCTTGCACATATTGTTGAAAATAAAGGAACTGTTCAGATTAATGATGTGCCAGTGGTAAATGATTATCTTGATTTTTTTCCTGATGATTTGCCTGGTATTATTCATGATAGGAAATTTGAATTTACTGTTGACTTAGTTCCTGATTCTAATCCAATTTCAAAACCCCCTTATCAAATGGCTCAAGTTGAACTTTTAGAGTTAAAGAAACAATTTCAGGAGTTATTAGATAAAGGTTTCATTCGACCTAGCACATCACCATGGGGTGATCCTGTCTTGTTTGTTAAAAAGAAAGATGGATCAATGAGACTTTGCATTGATTATAGAGCCTTGAATAATATTACTGTTAAGAACAAGTATCCTTTTCCTCATATCGATGATTTTTTTGATCAGCTCCAGGGAGGTCAGTATTTTTCGAAGATTGACTTGAGGTCGGGGTACCATCAGTTGAAAGTAAAAGAAGCAGACGTTCTGAAGACTGCGTTCCGTACTAGATATGGACATTATGAATTTGTAGTTATGCCTTTTGGGTTAACCAATTCACCTGCTGTATTCATGGACCTTATGAATGGAATTTTCCATGAGTTCTTGGATAAGTTTGTGGTTGTTTTCATCGATGATATTTTGGTGTTTTCTAAAAGTAAATAGGAGTATGAAATTCATTTAAGGGTTATCTTGAAAACCTTAAAAGAAAATAAACTATATGGAAAATTCAGCAAGTGTGAGTTTTGGTTACAACAAATTTCCTTCATAGGTCACATTGTTTCAAAAGATGGCATAACTGTTGATCCTACTAAAACAAAAGTTGTTGAAGAATGGCCAAGACCCACAAATGTAACCGAGATCCGTAGTTTTCTTGGTTTGGCAGGTTACTACCGAAGGTTTGTTGAAAATTTTTCATGGTTATCTAGTCCAATGACTAAGCTAACTCGTAAGGGTGTTAAGTTCATATGGACAAAATAATGTGATGATTGTTTTCAGGAGTTGAAGAGAAGATTGGTGAATGCTCCAGTTTTGGCACTTCCTTCCAGGAATGGTGAGTTTGTTATATACAGTGATGCTTCGTTGAAGGGACTTGGCTATGTCCTTAAGCAGAATGATCAGGTAATTGCTTATTCTTCACAACAGTTTAAAACTCATGAGGTAAATTACCCTACACATGATTTGGAATTAGCTGTTGTTGTCTTTGCTTTAAAAATTTGGAGGCATAATTTGTATGGAGTAAAGTGTGAAATATATACTGATCACAAAAGTTTAATGTATATATTCACTCAGAAAGAATTGAACATGAGATAGAGGAGATGGCTGGAATTAATCAAGGATTATGATTGTATAATTCATTACCATCCGGGAAAAGCAAATAAAGTGTCTGATGCTTTGAGTCGAAAAAGTAATGCTTCATTAGAAATGTTTCATTTGGAACGTGATCCTTTGGTTAAGGATTTGATGAACTTTGGAATAGAAGTTGTTGGTGCAGGAAGTTCTTCTGTTTTGTTTCAGGTATCAGTGAGATCATCTCTATCAGATAGAATCAAGCAAGCACAGAAGCAAGACAGTGAGTTGCAGAAAAAGGTAGAGCTGGTTCAGAAAGGTAAGTTGCCTGAATTCAACATAGATAATGATTGCATTTTGAGATTTGGGAAGAGATTATGTGTGCCTTGTGATTCACAGTTTAAGAATGAGTTGTTATGTGAGGCTCATAGTTCCCCATTTTCAGTTCATCCTAGCAGTACTAAGATGTACAGAGATCTGCGGGAGTATTACTGGTGGGATGGAATGAAAAGAGATATTGCTGATTTTACTGTGAAGTGTTTGACATGTCAATAGGTTAAAGCAGAGCGGCAGTTACCGAAAGGGATGCTTCAGCCTTTACCAGTGCCAGAGTGGAAATGGGAAAACATATCCATGGACTTTGTTGTGGGATTACCGAGGACATCTCGAGGTAATAATACAATCTGGGTTATTGTTGATCGCTTGACTAAATCTTCTCATTTCCTTGCTTTACGAGATACTTTTTCCCTAGATCAACTTTCCCGTTTGTATCTTAAAGAGATAGTCAGGTTACATGGAGTTCCCCTCTCCATTGTATCTGATCGTGATCCCAGGTTCACATCTAACTTTTTGAAAGGCCTTCAGAAGTCGTTGGGTACTGAATTAAATTTTAGTACAGCTTTTTATCCTCAATCAGATGGGCAGTCAGAACGAACAATTCAGACCTTGGAGGATATTCTACGAGCTTGTTCGATGGATTATCAGGGAAGTTGGGACCAACATCTTTCTTTGGTTGAGTTTTATTATAATAACGGCTTTCATTCCAGTATACAGATGGCACCATTTGAGGCATTATATGGGAAGCGGTGTCGAACTCCAGCATTTTGGGATGAAGTGGGTGAAAGGAAGCTTATGGGACCAGAATTGGTAGAAGAGATGGCAAAAAAAGTTCAGTTGATTCAGAAGCACATGAGAACAGCTCAGAGCAGGCAGAAGAGTTATGCAGATAACCGGAGGAAGGATCTATCTTTCGAGGTAGGTGATCATGTTTTTTTCAAGGTTTCTCCTTGGAAAAGTGTGATGAGATTTGGTAAGAAAGGAAAGCTGAGTCCAAGGTTTATTGGACCATATGAAATTCTGGAGAGAGTTGGATCAGTTGCATACCGGGTGGCTTTACCTCCGAGTTTATCTCAGGTACACAATGTTTTTCACATTTCGATGTTGAGAAAGTATATGCCAGATCCATCTCATGTTTTGAGTCCAGAGGTAGTTCAGCTGGAAGAGAACCTATCTTATGAAGAACAACCAGTCCAGATTCTTGACCACAGGGAGCAGGTGTTACGGAATAAGGTGATTCATCAGGTAAAGGTTTTGTGGAAAAACCATGTGATTGAAGAAGCAACGTGGGAATCTGAAAATTCTATGAGAGATAAATACCCCCACTTATTTTGATAAGTCAATAAAATTGCGAGGACGCAATTCCCAAAATGGGGGAAGGATGTAACATCCCAGGTAATTAAAGAATAAAGAATTTTCATATTTATTAATATTTACGAATTAAATATTAATTTTAATTAAAAGGGGTTTCTACGTTCGATAGCGTACTCGATAAGCAACGATGAGTTTCTTTGAAAACTTACGTTGCACACAAGTAATAAAATAATATTATTTTAAATGTTAATTAACAAGTAGCCGTTGTACTGGCGGGAATGGATAGAAATAACTAAAATATGATTATATATGTTTTTAAATGTTTTTAAATTTACCCAATAAAAGATAAAGGCTTAAAATACGGAAAGAGTTCAATTTTAGGCTTTTATACCCTAATTTTCACTAAGGGTTCACTTATCACCTTTTGACGGCGAACCGTCATTAAATATAGTTTTGATCAATCTTATAAATTCTATTGGACCAAAAATAACTCTTCTTTAGAATCGGGACATCAAAATTTACTTTGTGTAAATTTTTTGTACCTTTCCGATAAAGTTCATTTTTTTTAATGAATAGTGTAAAATGTTGTATTTTAATTCAAAACCTCTTTTTAATCTAATTTATTTATATGATTATATTATCTTTTGAATTGTTTTTAAAGTGAAATTAGAAAATATTTTTACCATTAAATCCAATAGTGGTCGTTGGAATTAATTTCACTTTGAAATCGGACTTAAACTAGTGTCAATCTTTTGATACTTATTGTTTCATAAAAACACGTTATTTGCTCTGACAGCGGGAATTAATTATTAAATTAATTAATGTGACTTATATGTTTTGAATTTTGTAAAATAGACTTCATTTTTGAATTCGTAATATCAAATATAGCTTAGGGTGAATTTTTGGTAATTTTCTGAAAAACTTCAATTTTTGATGAATAGTGAAATCACTAAGTGGTAGTTAAAGAAACTGATTTTTCTTTTAAATGAAATTTTGCCATCATTGTGTTTTGAATTTCAAAAATCCAACATACATGGTTGTCATTAAGAAGTAAAATGTGGTTCAATGAAATTAAAATAATTTTTTGGTGAATAGTAACTTATTAAGTTTTTAATCGCGATTAGTGGTAATTAGTGTAGTTTAAGGTAAAAATAATGTTTTAATAATATGAGATGAGCTTGACACATGTCCCACCCTCATTGGATGTGTCATGGCCGACCAAGACAAGCCATGGGTCAACTTGGGGACCCCATGGAGCCACTTTGGTTGTGAAATGACATAAATAACTTTTTATTTAATGTAAAAGTAAAAATGACAGAAACATAATATGTTTTACGAAAACAATTTTTACATGGGGTTATAAAGATCAGATTTTTGATTATAAATAGTCATTGGAAATCTAAAACGATTTCCTACATCATAGTATTTTTTTTATAATTTTTAGACTATAAATAAATTAAATTATTTATGACATCATGATGATGCAGCGATGACCTCATTATTTAACGATTTAAATAAAATGGAAAGATAATGTAATATCTAAAACCTAAACATGTCAAAAACCTATTGGATGGGTAGATTTAGAACCCTTATCACCTTATCCACGAATTATATCAATGTGGGACCATTTAAATCCGAAACTCATTTTCAAATAGGTAATATTTCTTTACTTTCCAAGAGTGCCCCTCCTCTCCTCTTATAAAAGGCCCCCACCTCTACCTCATTTCACACACTCCTCAAGCCTTTGGCTCGGCCATCCCCTGCCCATTTACTCTCTCCACATACCTCTCCTCATCCTAGAGGATTCCCTTTGGGCAGAATCCTTTCAAAGGAAGCCTTTTGGCTCAAATCAAAAGGAGTTACACTTTTAAAGGTAATTCATTCTCTCTTGTTCATTTTTTTTATTTTGCTTCTCCAACCCCCTAAACTATTTTTATTTACTTATTTTGTAACAACACCAGTATCTTAAATATACTAGGATTTTGTTATAAGATTTATTCGATCTACACTCTCACACAACTACATCAAATGGTTAAAGAACATACGGGTTCCGTGGATGGCGAAATTCTGCCTCCCGAAACGATGATTGTTCAATACTCATTTAACACCTTCAAAGGTGGCCATTATGATGTCACTATTTTTATATATGATATATAATATGTTTATTCTTTCCTTAAGCTTCTGTATTTTTTATTTATGGCATACCATTATTGTTTCCATTATGGGTAAACACGATATCTTCATTTTAGGAAGTGCGGACTACCGCCCCCTGAAAGTGATTTGATTCGTTAATACCATATGTGGGATGTGTAAAGGATAAAGTTAATGATATTATATATGTTATTATACTGGAATTATAATATACTCTTATATAATTATGATTCCATTCTATAAAATACGAAATAGAAATGAAAGTAGCGTTCATGCGTACGTACGGCTTACCGTCTCCATGAACGGTCCATTTCATTTCTTACCTCTAAATGATTATGTAATGTTATAAATACATGTATATGCTGGATATATATGATATATATGATATCCAAATCAGGAGATATAAAGAACCTTTTACCACACGAACAACATGTAATTGTAAGAAGTCCACTTTCGACTTAAGAACCAAATATTGACAAAACAAACATTATTAACATAAATGGTTACATAATGTTTATAACATGGAAATAAGTGATATAAAAGGAATAATGAAATTTAAAAAGGTTCTTAATCAAGTATAAATTAACTCAAGTTTATTATTCAGGACGTTAAAGAACGATCGAGTCAAGTCGGGCCCGAGGTAAGGGACTTCGTCTCAATCTCCTTTCATTGAGGCATATTTCGTTTTATACACAACTTTCTTTTATACGGTGTATAAACACCTTTGACTTTTACTTTTATACAAAAGGAATCTTTTTCTACGAAGCGTTTTACTAAATGACAAAAAGGAATGTTTTTTTAATGTACGCGGTGACAACGACCTTTTCCGCCGCCGCGAGTATTATTTGGTCTTTGGCTTCCTCAACAAGTCGTAATGTTTTTAAAATAAAATTAATACCATATACTCTTTTATGTATTTTGGTATTGAAAATGGTTTTGATAAAGGATTCTATTATGTCAATATATTTATGATATATTGTGATTGAAATGTGGAAATGTTATCTTTCCATTATATTGGTTTTATGTTTTATGATTTTATATTGGTACTTGGACATTTTAACGGGTGGTTATGTTATAAACCATATGACGGGTGGTTCCGTGAATACCAGGACGGGTGGTTACGTTATGACCTCCAATTCATTGGGTATGGAAGTCGGTCGTATGGCTATTCCATTAAGTATGTATGGAAATTGGCCGTATGGCTATTCCATTAAGTGATATGTGTGGAAGTCGACCGTATGGTTATTCCACTTAAGTATGTTTATGACCCAAGTTACCTTTATATATGTTATGTGTTCTTTGTATGGGTTTTATAGTAATCCTTTGGTTACAAAAAGGTAAGTAATGATACTTTATTCAGTGAAGAGTTTTTACCACTTTATGAAGGTGAAGTTATTACTTTGATAGAGTATACATGGTTTACTTGATGTTTGAAAAACTAACAGTTTTCATTCTTTGTGTATCCCTTACTGAGATTTTTATTCTCACCCCAAGTTTTTTTTGAAATTTTTTTCACAGGACTTAATGTGGAATAAGGTCAAGTATGGGATCAAGGGAATGTCATGATATATAAAACATGGAACTAGAAATGTTTCTTTTAAGAGTTTTTTTTATTATGGAAACTTAGTAGAAGTGACTACTTTGTAATATTTTGAGATGTAATAGTTATGTTCTAATTCTCTAAAACTCTAAACCTGAAAAGATCCTCAACGTGAATTATTCATTTAATTCAATATTAAGTAAGGTTTAAGGTCGGGGCCTTATATGGATAAGGCACTTACCCTTGGTGGAGTTCTCTTAAAATAATAGTTTTCACTCCACTATCCATATGGAACCTTTGGAAGCCTTGTATGGTCGACCATGCCGTTCTCGGTTGTGCAGGACTATGGTTGGAGAGTCAGTAATTCTCAGACCATAAGTAGTGTAGAATACGACAGAGATATTTCAGGTGATTCGTGAGAGGATGAAGATAGCACAATATCATTATAAATCATATGTTTATCAAATAATTAGACTCTTAGAGTTTAATGTTAAGGATCATGTGTTTTTTACGGTGACTCCCTGTCATGGGAAGTGAAGGTTTAGACATGGGTGTAAGCTTTCTCCCCGTTTTGTTGGGCCTTTCGAGGTAATAGATCATGTTGGAGATGTGGTGTATTGAGTATCACTTCCCTGTAGATGAGTCAGATACATGATGTTTTCCATGTATCACAGCTCCGTCGTCATCTTCATGATGACTCTCACATCATCGATTGGGGTGATATCAATATTGATGATGATGCATCCTTTGAGTAGCGACCTATAAAGATCCAAGACCTCAAGAAGAAGGTGTTGTGCGGGCATTCTATCACCTCGGTTCGTGTCTTTTGGCGACACGGTGGCATGGAGGAGAGTACTTGGGAACGTGAGTCACATATACGTGCTCAGTACCCAGAGTTGTTTGATGTTTAACTGTTTTCATGTATCGATGTAGCTTATGTGGTTATGAACATTTCATTTCTATGAGATGACTCCCTTTTTTGTTTTTGTGGCTTGCTCTCTTTTGAGAGGTATCTCGAAGGGTGGTTGTTCAGACCCCGTTTCGTTTTCACTTTAGGTGGGTTTTGAATTCTCGGAGATGAGAATGTTTTGAGAGGTATCTGATGTAATTTCCAAGACCTATCTGGACCATTAATTTGTGAAAATATGGTGTTTGACGTGTTTTGAGAGGTCAAGGTGACTTATCTCTAACACTTTTCCAATTTTCCAGTTCGGTGAACAGTTCCAATGGTAGACAGTTGTGAACAGTGCAACGGTAACCTTCTGTGAACAGTTCTATCGGTAACCTCTCTTTCCTTTTCCAAATTTCCAATTTTGTGAACAATTCCATCGGTGAACAGTTCTATCAGTAACCTCTAACAGTAACCTCTCTTTCCTTTTCCAAATTTCCAATTATGTGAACAGTTCTATCGGTGAATAGTTCTATCGGTAACCTCTAACGGTAACCTCTATCGATAACCTCTAATGGTAACCTCTATTTCCTTTTCCAAATTTTGAGTTCTGTGAACAGTGTTTCCAGAACAGTGAGGTTCTAACAGAAGCCTCTATTTCCTTTTCCAAATTTCAAGTTCATGAATAGTGTTTCCAGACCAGTGAGGTTCTAACAGCAACCTCTATTTCTTTTTCCAAATTTTGAGTTCATGAATAGTGTTTCTAGACTAGTGAGGTTCTAACAGCAACCTCTATTTCCTTTGCCAAATTTCGATTTTGTGAACAGTGTTTCCAGAATGGTGACCTTCTAACTATCACCTCTTCTTCCCTTTTCCAAATTTTGAGTTTTTGAACAGAGTTTCCAGAACGGTGACCTTCTAACTATCACCTCTTCTTTCCTTTTCCAAATTTCGAGTTTGTGAATAATGTTTCCAGAACGGTAATCTTCTAACTATCACCTCTTCTTTTCTTTTCTAAATTTTGAGTTTGTGAATAATTTTTCCAGAACGGTGACCTTCTAACTCTCACCTCTTCTTTCCTTTTCCAAATTTCAAGTTTGTGAACAGTGTTTCCAGAATGGTGACATTCTAACTGTCACCTCTTCTTTCCTTTGCCAAATTTCAAGTTTGTAAACAGTGTTTCCAGAACGGTGACCTTCTAACTTTCAACTCTTCTTTCCTTTGCCAAATTTTGAGTTTGTGAACAGATTTTTCAGAAGGGTGACCTTCTAACTATCAACTCTTCTTTCCTTTACCAAATTTTGAGTTCGTGAACAGTGTTTCCAACTTCCCAAAAGTTTCACCCCTTCAGCATTTTACTTTAACGTAAAATGAATTTAAAGCCTTGTTTTAAGGAATCTAAGGCTGATTCAAATGCCATAACTACTAAATTAATTATTCCTATGGCTTGGGATTTTTTTACTTGGTTAAACATCATGGTTTAATGTGATTTTATTTTAATGTGAAATTTAGCGTATCTTAAACTGTCGATCTGTTAAATCTTCTAAAGGGACGGTATCTCTTCCTCCCTAATTCTTTCTCCTTGTTCTCAGGTGTGAGACACTCAAACATCCCATTCTTTATCAAAGAAGTTGCACAATCAAACTTTCCCTCCTAGGATTGGTTCTGCTCTATTTTTATGCAACCAAGTTGTAATGATCAATCTTCGATATAAGGTATGTTTTATCGTCATTCTTTTGGGGTTTATCTTCTCATGTTTCTCCTTTCCATATTATATCATGTAATATTTATGCTTTTAATGGGGTTTTCTTGGGTTTAGATTGGTTCGGTCGTACCATGGCATCCTCAGGTGGATGTAGTTGACGCGAGAGGAGAATCATGACCCATTGGGTGGATAAATAACATCAAGAACTCTTTGAGGTAGGGGATTTGTTGATTCTCTTTTATTTTAAGTGAAACTGTATTGTTAGAATGTTTTATCCCACTGGACCACAATGGACTTGACATAATAAATATTTTAACTGGATAAATAAATTGATATCGGTCGTATGATATTTCCACTTGTTTTCTAGATAGTGTGATATCTATTCTTGCTTCACTTAGCTGTTCGTTCTTGATGAAAATTTGTAAAGAATGTAAACCAGAATTAATTGATATTTGTTTGGCTAAAAATAAAGAGGCATGTAAATGAATCTGGTTCTTGTTGTAATTTGATGTTAATCAAATTGGTGCAGTTAGCACATTTATTTATTTGTCATATCTTACTGGTTAGGTTTCCTGAATTTGGAACCAACGAACAATAAATCGGTTAATCCAAGAAGGATTAAAGAACTTGTGGTTTGATAAAAGATAATTGGTTGTGGGGTTCTAAGCTACCCTCTTGTTTGCTAAAGGGCCAAGTGCCTAATTTTTTAGATGTTTGTTTTACTGTTTCTTGTGTTGTGATGTGAGCCTGGACGAATGTAGTGATATGTGGAGGCCTATTGGTGGTGGCAGAAGTTGACACCTAGAGTGGCGAGATGCATCGGTTTATGCATGTGGGTGTTAGGGAGGACACCAGGTATGATGGAATGGGATGGATGTGATTGTTGGATGCTTTATGATTCTTATTGGTTGATTATCTACTTTACTTTTCTCCATTTCTCATGGAATCTGGTCTTTCTTACCCTTCTTCCGAAAGAGGTGAAGACGCGTGGGGTATGCCACGTGCTTTCCAGGTTTATCTTATCAAGGTAGGATGGGTCTATGCTCTTGCTATAGGTGGAAAAGACTCGACAGGTAGTACATTTACTCACCATGTTGATCCCCCTTGTTTATAGTAGCATAGAATATTTTTCTAGAAGGCCTGAGAATATGGGAAAGTAATTCTGTAATGAATAATTGAATAAATTATGTTAACTTGTGGGGTTGGAATTTGCTGGAACATAATGATGAGGTTGTAATTTTAAAGGGATAGTGTACATTGGGTGTGATGCTAATGAATTTTAATGAAGAATTGTTTTTGGTTAATTAAGGTTTAAATAATTAATTAATGTAAAGTTCAACTGATAAAAAGGGAATGAAGTAATTTATTAAAGCTCTTTAAATGGTTGTGTTCTTATAAGATACCTAGTCTTAGAAGTAGCAGCCCAGAGTCCGAGAGACGTTAGCTGCAGTTGATTCTAATACTAGGTTATGCCCATAGCGTGGTTGTGATATATAGTATATTATGTACTTTTTGTGTTTCTATATGCTACTCCACCCTGTCAGTAAGGGAAACTGACACCCCAGGGATTCTGATCTCTGGGGTGTGTTTTCCCCAACATTCTGATGGGAGGATGGATGGTTAACTACCCCCTTTAGACCTGATCTCTTCTCTTGGTAGTTACTTGTGCTGGCATGCACATTGGTTAGTTTTCCCCATATATGTGTGTAGAGGGCTGTAATGGCTTCTAGTTATTCACACACATATATTCTGGATATAGTATCCTATGGACTACTATAGGTGTAACGTGTATAGGCTGTGATGGCTTGAGAATCCTTACTCGGTGTATGGGATTTAATGGCTTGAGGTATAATACCCGATGTATGATACACATTATGCGGGCTGTGGTGGCTCCTAGAAACTACCTGGTTACTTTGATTACGTGGACATGGTGGTTTTTTTGAATGAGGTGCATGTTGTAGTGCTTCGCTCAGGTGTCTGTGGGAAAGCCTTTTTGGAGAGAGATGCTCAGGACGTGCGACATTGGGGCAAAGCGGAAAACTAGTGGGGAAGTAGTAGCGGGTTACCCTTGATATTCTTTATTATATGATATATTCTGGTATGCGTTACTTGGTAAGAGTAACCATGGTGAGTTTGGGAACTTATTATACCCATTTAGGTGACAAGTTAGTTTCACTTGTTGTTCACTGTGCTTTAGCATGGTTTCTTTACTTTTTCATGAGAGGCTTCAGGGAGGATCCTACTAAGTATACAGTTATACTCACCCTATGTATATACAAACTATTTTTTCAGGTCACATGGATCAGGTTGGATATAAATCTAGTTTCTACTAGCTTAGGGTTATAGGAGCTGTTTGGGCTTGTGGTTGCTGCTGTTTTTACTTTCTTTTGGGTACTTGCGGTTTTCCCCTTTTAGTTGTAGTACTTTTGCATGACATTACATATGTGTACTTGGGTTTCCTTTTATATTTCAGTTCTAAGTTGGAGTTGGTTGGTGTCATCTTATCTCTCTCTTCCACATGTGTTCTCTGAGAGGGTAATGTCTCCCATTTTTGTGATTATTATACCCTCGGTGCTAGTCGCCAACCCGGGGCCTACTGAAGGTGGGAATCGGGGTCATTATCTCCTTTTATGTGGTGTATTTACTTCCCATGATTGTATTAATTATGTAATATAATTTAATTTATGGGTATTTACATCTTCATTGTATGATCCTTATTTCATGGGGTGTATATTTCGTAAGTCACCAAATCAGTAAGGTTTAATTTAACAATCTCTTTATTATCTGAGGTTGTTTTTACGTAAGTATCTACAGGGACATATTTATTATCCATATCCATGTTTCATAAAAGAGTTTTCAAATGGATTATTTTTAAGGTAATTTTTACTAAAACATCATTTTAAATGTTTTAAAGATTTATTCTTCTAAACCTTTATCATTAATGTATATGTTTTCAAAATGATTTTAAGGATTTATTTATATGGACCTGAATGTCTTAAAATGTTAATTCCTTTAAAAATTTTCAAATTGTTATGGGACACTTTGATTCAAAACTATCTTTTAAATGAATTCATTTATATGAATTTTAAATGATTTCATGAAAAGGGGATATTTCTCTCAAATATGTTTACTGATCATTTTCAACTATATCAAAATCCTTTACGGAATATTATTCTTGATCGAGGTTGATTTATTATGATACAAATATTCCATATTGTATTGAAGGTTTTGTGATATTTTTGAGTGTGGATGTGTTATTTTTATACCATTCATGGTTTATTGATAAAGTATTGACATTTCATATGCTATTTTTAATACGAATTTTTATGTTATGTTTAAACATTTTCATATGAGGAATGCATTGGATTTAGTAAGTGATGGGTGGAGCCTGCTATAGCTCCTCGATGCATTGGTAGGTCTCATGAGACAAACTAGTGTCTTGGAACAAGGCCTTGACAAAATATTATTTGTAGTCTTCGTACAAGGCCCTGACTATGTGGTTATAAAGTCTGGCATTATTCATTCCAACATTATGAAATTGGATATTGATATTACATGTGATTATTCAACTAGTAGAATATACATGTGAATAAGTAAATGGAATTACTTGATTTATCTTTTCCATATTATGATGAAGTTTAAGTTTAAAAGGAATTTTTTTAGTCTTATACATTGCCTTAAATTTTTATGCTTATTCTTCAAAGTTTTCTCTATACGGTTATCCTTACTGAGCTTCTGATCTCTCCCCTTTATATGTTTTATTTTTTTCCCAGGATTCTAAGAAGTGTATTATGTTTGATTTGCAGGGTTAATATAGGGGAATAATGGAAATCACAATGGATTGTTTCTGTTGTGTTTCATGTTTGAATGTGTAATGTAACGTTCATGTATGTAATCTATTTTCCAAGACTATAAAACTGATCGGTCCTTTAGGACTTGATTTCTTGTAATCATGCCAATGTTATATAATAATGCACCAGCTCCAGGCTTCTAGGGTCAAGGAATTACAGAGATAGTGGTCAAGTGTGGTATAATTTATACCGAATAAAAAATATTATTTTAATCCTTTAACAACTTTTTTCTTTGAACCTATAATTTCTGTTAAAAAAATGGTTCTTTTGTAGTTTAACCTAAAATACACCTCTTTTCAATGAAAATAAAGTAGTAAATATATAACATGTTTTTTTAAAAGGTTACACCCTTCCTAATAATCCTACTCCTTTTTGTAAATGGGTTATCAAAGTCACAAAATCCCTATTAAAATCAAGCCACCAATATAAGTAGAGCTTGGAAAAGAATTACACTGAAACCAAGTCACACCATATGACCTGGGTGTGGGATTATTATATTTTATATGTGAAAAAGTGCTTCATTTTACTACACATATTCAAACTAGAATCCCTATTGGTTTTGGGCATAAAGAAATCATGTGGTGGTAGAAGATATATTAAAATTTATTTTAATAATATTTTCCCAAAACCAAGAGCGAGGATCTTGCACATCAAATTTATAATTAGTTTATTTAACAATATAAGAATTAAATACCTGGGATTAAGAAATTTATTCATTAGTTAATGTTGATCATCTAAAATAACCCTTATAGATTAACTTCATTTCATTATGAGGATCCAAGTTTATAATCTCTCTAGAGGTGATCCACATATGCTCTTATGATCTCCGAAAAACACTAGTCAATCTCTAGGTGCAAACATAGTGAGTTGAATGTCTTTCATTTTTCATTCATGATCACTTGTTCCACGATCTTGAAAAAATCTCTCTTTTACTTCTCGTTGTTGATATTGAGATAAAATGAAGAGTTGAGAGAGAATTCATTGGATGCAAAAATTATCTATTCTCAATTTTGGATAATCTACACAATAGGCATAGTTGTCTATTTATAGAGTTTGTATTTAGGCTAAAATAATATTTAATTTCATTTTAGCCATTAAGTAACATTTATTAACTTTAATAAGCCCCATTCCACATACTAATAATATTATTATTATTATTATTATTTGGAGCGCACTAACTTTCAAAATAACAAATATTATTTAACCATCTTGTTAATTAATATTTGTCATCGAACATGGTATTAGTACATTCAAACTCCTCTTGCATTTATTGAACACCGGAATAAAAAATTTATTCAAAAATAAATATTTTATTCACATACCGGTGAATTCATATTTATTAAATATTCAATAAAATAAATATATATTTTTATTCACATGTTAGCGAATAAGTATTTATTTAATTTATGCGATAAAAATAAATTTAATAAAATTATTCATCGGACTTGAGAATAATATTTATTCCTTTAATTAAACGAAAATAGAATTTAATCAAGATCAACGAAAACACTTAGTGTGTGACCCTATAGGATTCTGTCTCATTAGTGTTAGGTCGTCTTACCTAAAGTCCAAGATTACTATCTAGAAATAGGTCAAGGCACCCAAGTGAAAGAAATTAATGTCGCAATTTTGAAAACCACATATAAATTCTCACTGTATAATATAATCCCTTTATCAAAATATCACATCAAGCAGGTTGCACAACAGCGTCATTAACCTCTTTACTCGATATGTCTTTCTCTAACTATCTGAAATAAACACATCATTACACCATGGCCATGGAATTTAATATGATGGTTTTATTTCAATCTAAGGGATGAGATATCAGTTTCTATAAATATGGAAGGGGGAATAATTTGTTGAATTATCCATTAATAACATATCAATCATGACACACCCAATGTACCCTACTTCTCGCCAATATATAGCGTGAGGGTTTTGGTCAGTAAATCTATGTATGTGAGTCAATACATACATTAATGATAATATTAAAGTCAAATGACCCTTACACACAATAGTGGATAGGAATGCTTGATGACACCAAAACATGTGGAATTTCTACTAGAGGATTTATTATCATAATCTCCCGTCTTCTAGATTAACAAGTGAGAAATTCATAGAATAATCCTCATTCACTTATGATCACTCGCACATAGTGGACTAAATATTGTGTGTCACATCATAGTATGTTATCTAACCACAAAACTATATTAATAATATTTTCATAGCACTTTATGGTTCTCATCATAGTGGGGAACAACTATAACCTTATCAATGTGACAAATACTCTAGGACATTATTACATTAAATCCATGTAGAAACAATTAACAATATGTTATAAGAAGTTAAATTAATATTAAATACATAAAATATACATGTAATAAAATTATTATTAATTGTTTCAAGGACACCAACTCTAAAAAACTCCCACTTGGACTATAGCCAACGACCAATGACTTTCAGTCCGCTAGACCTTACATGATAATCATGTTTTTGTTAGGTAAAGGATTTGGTCAAGGGGTTCGCCATGTTACCTTCCATGGAAATGCTACTCACTATAGCCACACATCTCTAAGAAAAATCCATTAATATATGATACTTCCAAAGTATGAGCTTCACCTATTGATGTTACCTTGACTCTTTTTCTAGATCCATGGTTGTAATATTATCACAATAAAGTGTGATAGGATCTTTATTACTTGGTACCACATCAAGATCTTGGATGAAGTTGTGAATCTATAATGCTTCCCTAGATACCTTATAATCCATAATATATTTAGACTCTGCTATATAATCCGCGACCATAGCCTTCTTTAAGCCCTTCTAACTAATAGCACCTCCATTCAAAGTGAAGATTTATCCTGTTTTGTGAATTCATGTAACCTTTTTCAATTTGGAAACTAGAATATACATATCCTAATCTTACTAGTTCTTAATCTCCTCCATATACCAAGAACATATCCTTATTATACCTTAGATACCTAAGGATAGGATTGAATTCCATCCAATAGAAGTAACATGGATCATCTTGATATCTTCCTACCACACTCAATGCATAGACAACATCTAGCCTAGTACATAGCATAACATACTTGACTGGCCCAATCGTTGATGCATATAGAATCCTTTCCATTCTATTTCTTTCATTATGTGTCTTAGGGAACATTTTCTTAGAAAGATGAATGTCATGTGATGCTAGTAATAATCCCCTCATGGATTTTTCTATATTGGATCGCTTCAGTATCTTGTCGATTTATGTACTTTGACTTAGGTCAAGTAGTCTCTTTGATATATCACGACGGATCTTGATCCCAAGAATATATGATGCTTTGCCAAATTCCTTCATGTAGAATCATTTAGTCAATCACATCTTAACAGACTGTAAGACTAGTATTTTGTTTCCCATGAGTAATATGTCATCATCATGTACTATAAAGAAACTGACTGAACTCCCAATAAACCTTTTGTAGACACAAGGATCACATTCATTCTTTATGAAACCAAATTCTATTATGGCTTCATCAAAATGAATGTTCCATGACCGATATTCTTACTTTAATCTATAAATGAATTTTTTTTCAATTTGAATATCTTATTATCATCCTTTGGAGTCATAAACCCCTTGGGTTATGTCATATAGATATCTTCCTAAAGTTTCTCATTAAGGAAGGGTGTTTTGAAATCCATTTTTGAAATATCATAGTCATGGTAAGCTACAATGGAAAGTATAATTTTGATGTACTTTGGAGTTGAAACTGGTGAAAAGGTTTCATCATAGTAAATTGCTTGATTATATTTAAAACCTTTTGAAACTAGTCACGCCTTATAGGTATTGACTTTTCCTTCTATACCTATTTTCTTCTTGAATACCCATTTTCAAAAAATGGGATTTACATCTACTGGAGGGTCTACAAAAATACAGACTTGGTTTTGGTACATGGAATCCATTTCAGAATTCATGGATTCTTTCCACATAGTAACTTCTGTTCCACTTACTGCTTTCTTGTAGGTTATAGGATCATTATTATAGAATAATAATTAGTAACCATCCTTAGTGACAATAAAACCATGATGTTATGGTTTTATAACCTCTCTTGTACTCCTGTGCAGTACTTGGGTTTATGGAATAGTTTCTTCTTCCATAGGGCTTTGTGGAATCTATTCATGTACCAACTCTTGTGTTCCTTCAACCTTGACTACATCAAATTCTATCTCTCTCCCACTATCTATTTTATAGATGTTCTACCTCTCAAGGAATATAGTCTGTCTTTCCACTATAATTTTTATTGAGGGGTCTTATAGGTAATATCCCCTTGTTTCTTTGGGTTATCCTATAAAGGTACACTTTGTTCCTTGGGGTGAATGTTTCTTACCTGAAGAAACCTTAATAAATTCTTCACATCCCTGAACATGTAAACTCGATAAAATGGTTTTTCTTCCACTCCAAAATTCATATGGAATACCATTTATTGATTTAGTTAGTAATTGGTTTAGTATAATTGTTGTTGATTATAACACATATCCCTAAAAGAATAATGGAAGACTCGCATGACTCATCATTGATCTCATTATCTTCAACAAGGTTTTATTCCTCCTTTCACTTACATCATTCCATCGAGGTGTGTATAGAGGAGTGAGTTCGAATAGGATCCCAAACTCCCATAAGTAATCAATGAATAATTGATTAAGACATTCTCTAATATGATCTGAGTGGAGTTTATTAATCTTGTTACCAAGAAGATTCTCAACTTAATTCTTATATTCCTTAAATATATCAAAAGAATCTAACTTATTCCTCATTCAGTATACATATCCATATCTACTAAAATAATCGGTAAAATTATTAGGCATGAGTACCCACCCCTTGCTTCAATATAAAGTGGTCCATGCACATCGGTGTGAACTAATTCAAGAATATATTTACCCCTTTCACCTTTCTTATTAAATAGGGATTTTGTCATTTTTTCTTTTAAACATGCGCGACATGAACCAAGTGGTTTTAGTTAAAAAGAATATAAATATTCATATTGATCTAATTTAGTCAATAACGTTTCATTTACATGACCTAATCGGTGATTACAAATTTTTGCATGGTATGATTCATGTGAAGAAACATCATTATCAACTTCCATTACTTGGTTAATTTAATCCAACACATAAAGAACATTATTTAAAAGTGTATGAACACAAAAAATTCTATCTTTATAAAATAAGAAAAATTTATTTCCAAATTTGAAAACAAATAAATATTTATCAAGTATGGATATATATATATATATAATGTTTTTGGTAATATATATAACATAATAACAAATTTTTAAAACTAAGATCATTCCAATTGGCAATGTGAGGTGGTAGTCTCTGATAGCTACAGTAACAATTTTAACTTTGTTGGCTTCTCATAGATCAACCTCCCCTCATTAAATCATTTTTAATATACGTGGTTACAATATTTGAATACATATATGACAACCAAAAGTTTAATTTGAAACCCAATTTATAGAAATAGATAAATTTCAATTGATAAAAAATGCTTCTGAAAATTCCCCTTGCTTCTTTGGTTGGGTGGAGTTTTTCTTCCAGTGGACCTTCTTTCCACATGCGAAAACAATAGCATCATGTTCCATTTCTTTACCTTTTATCTTTCTCTTCCTTGAAGGGTGTGATGGATCTTTGGGCTTAAATATCTTCACTTTCCCTTTTTGTTTATTCACCATAAGGATGGAAGGATTTTCTCTCTTCATATCCTTATCTACTTGGGGAAGTGAGAAGATATGGCTAAGACTTCTCAATGTTGTTCATATTAAAATTCACAAAAAAGATAAAGAAACTATAAGGAAGTGATTCCAAAATGATATCAATGCCTATTTCTTCTGGTATTTTAAACCATAGAACCTTTAGGTGCTTAATTTAGTCAATGATCTTTACTACATGAGGCTCAGCTAAGGCACCCCCTCCAAGCTTTCTATGAAAGCGCACATTGGAAATTTTTAAATTTTCTTATCTATCCCTATCTTATTAAAGACCATGGAGATGCTCAATCATGTTATATGCATCCATGTTTTCGTGAGACTTCATGAGTTAACTAGACATTAATGAAAGAATGCAACAAATAAATTTGACCGTGTCTCTCGAATGTTTTTCATATACAATAAACTCTTAATCACTCGCCTCATTAGTAGGTGTCTTTGCCTTTATTGGAATTTAATGCTAGTTAAGAGGTTGTCTTTATCCAATATTTATTATAGGGATAATGTGAATGAAAATATTTTCATTTTATGCTATAATTAAAAAGAGAGTATTATTAGTACTTTTCTTGATTAAAATTTTTGTCAAAAATAAATTAATTGATTTTATTAAATATCCCACTATTTTATCAAGTTTCAATAACCCTCACCATTAAACTTAGAATATCTAGTTGCTTTAATATTTCAGTGTAAAGTATCCATATGCCCCTATGTATAACCCCAACAACAGTTTTTTAAGATACTTGAAGGTATTTAGGTAGGCAGGTTTTTCTAGTAATGGGATTGCAGCTCTTTGATCCGTTGAATGGATTCCACAATCCTAAAATCCTGACTTGGATTTCCTAAACACTTGTCTCCAAATTACACCAATTCGAAAGTATCCATATGCCCATTTTTATAACCCCAATAATAGTTGTTCAAGATACTTGATGGTATTTAGGTAGGTAGGTCTTTTCTAGCAATGGGCTTGCAGCTCCTTGATCCGTTGAGTGGATTCCACAATCCTAAAATCCTGACTTGGATTTCCTCAACACTTGTCTCCAAATCACACCAATTCTAGAAAGGGCTACTCCAATTGATGTAAAATGGTTAATTCTACCCAAAACCTTTATAATAACTCCCCTTATAAAAGTAAGTGTCCCCATGAGGGTTGTTCAACCACTTAGTTCTATTGATTTTTGTTTCTAATCAAGTAATGAAAGGCTAAGTCTGACTTAATATTAGGTTTAAAGGATTTTAATTAATTATTAATAAATTTTATCTTGTTTTATCCTTTACATGTATTGTTAATTTTAATTGGATGTTAATTAATTAAATGTGTTGGATAAAACATTTATTCATAATTTATTTATTTAATTTTTTATGCATAAATTTTATCTTGTTTTATTATTTACATGTATTCTTAATATTAAGTAGATGTTTCTTAATTAATTAACCATGCTGGAAAAAACATTTACACATAATAAATTTATTTAAATAATTTTATAGATAGAAATAATTAATTAATTAAATGATTTGTTTATGAGATTTATCTAATTTTTGATTTAATGAGTGTACATTAAATCAACCTTTGGCCTAGGGGAAATAACTCCTATTGTAAGTATTGGCATGAGTTACAACATTTCACTTATCTACCAGTGTATCGCTTGAGTTTACATCATAATAATTTCATCTTGAACAACCTTCACACACCTTGGGATACTCAATTAATTACAGGTATTTATGACTCACACACAGGTGAGGAGAACCAAATGATTTCTTAAAATGGGATTACATAAATATCCATGGACACACAAGTCCTACATAATAATTGAGGTAGGGATTAAATTCATGACATCATATTTAAATTAATAAAAAATAATTAAAAACTTATGTAATAAATTAAATTAAAAATATCCAATGCATACACAGGTCTTAAATAAGCTCATGAATGGTCATACATGCAATTAATATGAAAAAGTAACCAGGTAGAATTCATTTATTTATTCGTTATTTATTATTAAGATAAAAATTCTTACATTAATTAATTAATTAATTAATTCCATTTCATCTTAATGATCATCTGAACTAAATTGGAGATACATATCATTTATAAAATTCATGTAAAATAAACAGAAGAACAAATAATAAAATATTTATTACAAAGAAAATAATTGAGCATTTAAAATTATTTAAAACCATTATTAAATTATCAAACACACAATGGTGTATCAATAAAAAAAAAGGTTTTATTTCTTCAATTTTCAATTTAATGTAACTTTTAATTATGTCATTTAATGGGAGATGACATGGTGTGTATAGTTCAGCTACACATTGTGTACCTAAATTTTTGTGTATCTGAGTCACACGCCTGGTAATTCGGCATACTAAATTGGATAGACTACACAGCATGTACTGACCAGATACATTCCATGTACCCACTTATTATATTTCAGGTTGTCCTAGTCAACATGTGGTGTGTAATAAATGCACTATGTGTAATTAAATGCTCAGTGCATCTAGGTGAAATGTGAATGGGTACATGGCATGTGCTCTTTCTACACATCATGTAGCCTAGTTTTACCTTCCAAATATTTGTAACTTTCTGATGTCATCTCTGTTCATTCTTCATCTATTCTTAAACCTTTAAGAAAATGAAATACTGAATGAACATGATTAATATGTAGATAACATGTTAATTCAAATAAAAAATAACATGAAATGAGAATCTGACCACAATTTATCATCTATAAATAATCAAATAAATAATTTTAAATTTAAATGTGACAGCTCTGATACAACATGTTGGTTTTGGGCATAGTGTAAGCATATGATGGTGGGTGATATATTAATATTTATTTTAATAATCATTTCCCAAAACCAAGAGTTAGGATCTTGCATGTAAAATTTATAATTAATTTATTTAATATTTGAAAAAATAAAAATGTGGGCTTAGGAATATTTTTCCTTGGTGAATTTTGATCATTTAAAAATACCCTTTTTGATTACCTTCATTGCCCTGTGACGATCCAATCATAGAATCCCTCTAGCAGTGATCCACACGTGCTCCTATGATCTCTCAAAAACACCACTTATTCTCTGGTTTCTAATGTGGCCAATTTAATATCTTTCATTGTTTGTTCTTGATTTCTCATTCTTTAGTATTGAATAAATACCTCTTGTACTTATCATTCTTATGAGGGAGAGAGATGGAGGGGTTGGGAGATAATTCCTTATGTGTAAAAATTCTCCATTCTCAATTTTGGATAATCTACACAACAGATATAGTCATCAATATATAGAATTTAAATTTAGGTTAAAATATTATTTATTTTCATTCCAGCCATTAAATAAAATTTATTACCTTTATTAAACAATATGCCACATAATATTATTATTATTATTATTATTATTATTATTATTATTATTTTGTGTCTCATTCTAACTTTATTAATAAAAAATATTATTTAACTAGATAATTAATTAATATTTGTCACCAGACATGGTCTTGGTCTATTCGAACTCCTCTTGCATGTATTAAACACCTGAATAAAAAAAATCGTAAATAAATATTTTATTCACATACCAGAAAATAAATATTTATTAAATATTCAATAAAATAAATAAATATATGTTTATTCACATGCTGGTGAATAAATATTTATTTAATTTATGCGATCAATATAACTTGAATAAAATTATTCATCATAGTTGATAATAATATTTATTTTGTTAATAAAACTCTAATATAATTTAATCAAGATCAACAGAAACACTTAGTGTGTGACCCTCTATGATTATTTTTCATTGGCATTATAAGGGATTTCTTAAAGTCCAAGATTACTGTCTAATAATGGGTCAATGTTCCCAAGAGAATGAAATTAATATTGCAATGTCGACAACCAAATAATAATTCTCACTATGTAATATAATCCCTTTATCATAATATCTCATCTAGAAGGTTTCATGATAGTTTCATCAACCTATTTACTCGATATTCCTTTCTTTGACTATCTAAAATAAACAAATCGTTACACCAAGGCCATGGAATTTAATGTGACAGTTATATTCTAATCAAAGGGTCAAGATATCAGCTTCCATAAATATGGAAGGAACAAATACTTCCTCGATTTATCCATTAATGACATGATAATCATGGCATACCCAACATACCCTACTTCTTGCCAACATATGGCATGATTGTTTTGGTAAGTAAATCTAAGTGTGTGATTCATGACATACATTAATGATAATTTAAAAGTTTGAGGACCATTACACACACTTGTAGATAGGAATATATGGTGATACTGAAACATGCAAAATTCATAATAGTGAGTATATTCTCATAATCTCTCATCTTGGAGATTATAAAGTGAGAACTTCAAGAGAATAAGTCTTGTCTACTTATGAGCACTCTCACCTGACGGTATAAATATTATGTGTCTCATCATTGTATGATATCCAACCACATAACAATATTAAGAATATTGTCATAGCACTTCAAGGCCCTCATAATATGGGAGAACTATTATTACATTATCAATTAAAAAAAATACTCTAGGACATTATTACATCAAAACCATGTATAAATAATGAAGAATATGTAATAAGACATTAAATTAATATTCAATACATTGAATATACATGTATTCAAAGTACAATCATTTGGTCCTAGGATACCAACTCTAACAATCCCACTGGTTGTTTTAGAATCCTTCATCCTCTTGAAGTAGATCACAATAATGTCTTGGGATGTCACTATGGCCAAAGATGATATCCTTCCTCAAAAAATATATTGTTTTATAAAGCCTTAAAATCTTCGTAGTTGAACCATGCAACTCATCCTCTGGATCTCTTCCTAACTTCTTGGTTATTTAATAATATGATAGTTGGGAACACTCAACTCAAAATATCAATGATAAAAAACTAAAAATATTACTTAGAAAGTATAAAATGAAATATATATCTTGAAAATAATTTGTGTAGATTTAATACAAAAATCACTTGGGTTTTCTATTACTCATAGTATTCAGCACCTTGTGGGACTATTTCTTCTTACTTATTCTCTTCTTCTTCTCTTCTTTGATACCCAAAAGATTATTATTTAATCATAGAATCAGATTCTTTGTTCTTATTCTCCATAATAATTAAGAGATTATCCATCTTCTTATTCTACTTTTAAGAGTTTTAGTTCCCTCATCTATCTCATTTCTTCATCTTTGTGATCCCTATTCTCTTAGTCAACTCAGCTTCAACACCACACACTTCCTTTAGTTCTATCTTCTTCACATTATTTTATTTCTCTTTTCATGATGCACTATATAGGTGGGATTATTTAATTATAGGTCACTTTAAATTTCCCATAAATGGAAAATTTCAACTAATGTCCTGGAACCAAAAAAAAGAAATTTTTCCACACACCTCTTTTTCTTTCCATGATCTATATGATATTTATTTATCAACTCAAAGAGTATTATAAAAATAACATTATTTTATATATATCTATTTATTTTATCTAGGATGAAATGATATTCAATTGAAACTCTAATAGGTTTTTCACTTCTTTATCTCAAAATTCACTTCATAAAATTCCAAATTTAAATCTTCTTCAAATATTTTTAAAATATAGTAGCTAAAATAGCATTGTGAAGAATATCTCATTTATCTTGAGTGCATCCCGTGAATCAATTATAGAATTTCCTTGAGTATTCAAACTTAATATGGAATTATATACCTATTATTCCTTATCATGCACAAATAAAAAATTAGTTTTGTGATTCTTTTATCTTTGATGAATATCACATGCATCAATTGATTTATTTTTTTCATTCCGATATTTAACGAAATCTTGAAGCATCTTGTTTCTCAGCAATTTAAATTCATATTTTTTATTTTCATATTTTTTCTTCTTTCTCTTCAAAAAAATTTGATTCTTACTCACTCATTCAGCTCAAATCACAGTGATATAAGCTTTAATAAATATCTTATGCATCGACTCGTTTATATCCTCATTATTATTAAAAACTAGTGAAATTTACTTTTCTTTATGAATAATCAAATCCCCTTAATAATCATAAAAATTAGGATTTAATCATGGATAATAATATCATAATGATTCTTTTAACATGATTGAAAATCACAAGAAACATCTCAAATAAATTTACACTCCAAAATTATAATTAAATAAATATTTTATATTTAGCCTATATAAATCATGACATTTCTCTAAGTAAAAAAGTCATGCATGGAAATATAAGTCATACATTTCTCTATAAGTATTATGTGTCACATAAGAAGTATTATGGATTTTTTCTAAAAGTATTAAAACCTCAAACAATTGTATAAGTTAGAATTTATACATGACATCAATGTGTTACAGGCTGGACTAAAGTCGTATGTATTACTCAAAATTAATACACACAAAGATGACTCAATTATTTACACTTATAAGTCATACACTAATTTAGAAAAATCATACATGCATTTATTTTTCTGAAATTCCACAAAATCTAAATTCTTATGCTGGATAAAGGCCAATGTGGTACTTGAAAGACTTACAAAACACTCAAAAATTCATATAGACTATGACTTAGCCATTGTTCTAATTTAAACCCCAAAATTATAAATTTTCCCAATTAGTTAAAGATAAAATTTAATCACATATATCCTTATTAAACACTTAAAAAATATATTGAAACTTCTCCAATTATTTTTTATAATTATTAAATTTATTATACTCTCCTCTAGTATGCTTCCAAGGTTCTTTTTCAGCATATATAAATACTCAAAATATTGTATTTCAAAAACCTCACTACTCTTTTAAATTTATATTTCACTTTAACCTTTATAAAAACTTCATCTAAGAGTGTTTTAAACACTATAATTAGAATCCAACTTCCTAAGTACTTTTAGGCTTTATAAAACATCATCCAAGAGTGTTTTCTCTACATATCAGGATAGCTTATCCAAGACATTGAACTTATTGTAATATTTTTATATATATCTTTATAAGCTATCTATAATAGTTTAGTAGGCACCTTTGATTATTAAAACTTCATTGAAAATATTTTAGATAGTTCTTCTCCAACATGAGAACTTTTCATATAAATGATAACTAGATATCCAATCATTTGATGTTATGGGATTCTCACTTTAAGGTTATGGGGTATATCAAGGAGGTTAGGCCTATGGCCAATAATGGTAACTTCATTAGATTTATACTTAGAACTAGATAAATAGAAACCTCAAAATAAATGAGAAATGATCATAACATATAATTTATAATTAATTTATATATATTAATAATTTCCTTTTATAGGAATTCTTTCTTTATTATAAAGTAAGATGACAGCTTCATGTTGTATTGTCATTGAGTTAGAGGATTTAAGAGTGAAATACATCTGGCAGTGATCCGCACATGCACCAAGGACCTCTAAACATTTTAATTGGAATCTCAGAGAGTATTGTGGAATATTTTAATGATTTCATCATTCATAGTTTATCTCCATAAGAATCGATTCAAGGTGGAAATATTTATCTTGTTTTCTCTTGATTCAAGAGGGTGGAGGAAGTGAATCTATATTTGTTCTTAAGAGAGTTCTAGCAGAAGATCTCCTTAGGGATTGAGAGGATTTTATCTATAATTCATTGTGGAAAATAGTGGTTAAGGTTTAGAGTGACATAATCTCATTTATAAAAATCTAGGATTGGATAATAATAATTTCACATTGGCCCTTAAAATTCTCTTAATCCCCAGTAAGCCCCATGTTTAAATAATAAAAAATATTTTATTATTATATAATTGACATATGCTAAAATCATAGATAAATAAATATCATTTCTTAAATAAATTAATTAATATTTATTCAAATGTTATATAATATATCATTTTCAAAAGACCATTAACCCGGCCCATCTTTTCTCCTCATTATTTATCAAACCATTAATAACAACTATTTATTTAAATAAATAAACATATATACATTATCTATCAGTTTGTAAATTAATATTATATTCACTAAAATAAAAAATAAATATTTATTAAATATTGAACTCAAATTTATTCACTCAAATAGCTAGTGACTGAATATTTATAATCAAAATATCATAAAAAATTATTAAATCATGTACAAGAATAATATTTATTCAACCTGTTAAATTCATATAGAATTTAACTATGGTATTAGATACACTTATTGTGTGACCCTTTAGGCCCCTTTCTTAGTGTAATTAGGTAGAGCTACCTAAAACTGAAAGTTAGTTTCTAGAAACCCTCCAAGGTACCCATAGAGAAATAAGCTACCGTAAAAAACACACAAACTCATTAAAATGTGCATTGTGTAATATAATCTCATTATCATGATATTTCTAATCAAGTAGGTTGTATACTAGTGTCATCAATCTATGTGCTCAATGTATTTTTATTTAACATTATGAAAATGAACCTACAGACAAAATGTCTTGTCCATAGGATTAATTATGAAGTTTTATTCCCAACAAAGGTTATGAGATATCAACTTTCATTAAAGAATATAAGGGACCAATACTTGCATTATTCACTAATATAATATCATTTGTGATGCACCCAAATTCTCCATGAATGTATTTCATCATGGTTTGTGGTAATTCATCAAAGTACATGGCAATTGATATGTAATAATAATAATAGTATTAAATTTTAAGGATCATTTCATGTATCTGAAGATAAAAAAATCTAATGATACATATAAATTCGGTTTTCCTAATATTGAGTCAAGTTATCATAACCCCCTTTCTTGAGATTACCAAGGGTAAACTTCATGATAATAAGTCTTAATTCCTTACAATAACCCTACCCCTAATAACATATATCATTTTTTCCTATCAGAAGATATCATCTAGCTATTGAACAATTATTTGATAATATTATCACATAACTTCTAGTTCTTATCATCGTGGGAAACTGCAATGGATTTTCAATTTGAAAGGTAACCTTAGTAAATTATCAAATATAATGTCATATAGAATAAAAATCATGATGTTATAAGTTTTATATTAATATTCAAAACCATGAAGATGGGTAATATAAATCACATAGAAGTTAGTTCTAGGATACCAACTCCAACAAAGTCCCACTTGCACTAGATCCAACTGATAATAACTCTTATTATGCCATCTATAATATGATATTCATGCTTCTATTGAGATAAATACTTAGTTAAAGGTTCTACCAAATTCTTCTATGTGGGATATCTTCTCAGTGAAACCTCACCCATTAGAGAAAAATTCCTCAAGAGGTGATACTTATAAAGTATGTGCTTAATTATTTGATGTAGCCTTGGATATTTTACAAGATCCAATACTATAGTATTATCAAAATATAATGTGATGATATATTTACTACTAGTATGAATATCAAGATATTAAATGATGTTTCATATACACACTACTTATTTAGCTACATTAGAAGGCACAATATACTCATATTCCACTTTAGAATCAGCAACAAATAGCTATTTTAAACCCATCCTACTCACAACTCCTTCATTAAGACAGGATACATATTCTGAATATTGCATCATATTATTTTGATCTATTTATAAACTATTATATTTATATCCTCTGATGACTAGGTCCTCATATCCAACATATACTATGAACATATCTTTAGTATTCCATAGATGCTTAAGGATTCCCATAAGAGTAGTACAATGATGTTCACTCGGATCATCTTGATATCTACCTATCGTGTTCAAGGTATAGGCAACATCATGATTGGTACATAGCATGGCATAAATGATGGATCATATTGTATAATTGTATTGGATCTTACTCATCCTATCTCTCTCATGTTGTTTATGATGACACATTTTCATGGAATGATGTATACCATGTGACTCCAGAACCAATCCCATATTGGATTATGCCATACTAAATATCCTTAGTATTTGGTCAATATATATACCTGGAATTAGTCCAAGTATCCTCTTGGGTCTATCAAAAATGATCTTATCCTCAAGAATATAGGCTACTTCACCTAAGTCCTTCATAAAGAATCACTTGTTTAACTAGTCTTTTAACTAACTATAAGATTGGTATGTCATTTACAATAACTAAAATTATATCGATATATAATTCTAGGGAAATAACTTTACTCCCACTAAAACACTTATAGACAAATGACCCACATATCGAACCAAATGTTCCATGGAATGGATGGGTGTATAAATTCATAAATAGATCTCTGAAACTTGCACACTTTTTATCATCCATTGATGTAATAAACCCTTTTTTTTGTGTCATATATACATCTTCCAGAATGTTTCCAATAAGGTAATTTTTTTAAAATATATCTTCCAAATCTCATAGTCATGGAAATTTTTTATAAAAAGTATAATTTTGATGAATTTGAACATAAAAACTATATAAAATACTTTATTATAGTCTATTACTTGATGTTGTATAAACCCTTTATCCAGTATCCATGATTTATAGATACTCACTTTACCTCTAATGTCCTATTTTCTATTAAATACTCATTTTCAACCAATAGTATTTACATAAACTAGAGGATATGTATGACAACCCTGCTTTTTATTACAACTTAAACATGCTTTATTACATAAAACTTCACTTGATACAACAAAGAAGATCGAGAGGTTTAGTGTCTTTGGGGCTTAGGATCATTACATAAAAACTTTAAACTTGAAATACAACATCCTTATTGAAAACTTCCTTTACATGACCACTACATTCCTTCGTACTTAGCATTGCATGGGATAACCTGAGGACATGCATAAGAAAAGGGTGAGCTATAAAGCCCAGTAAGGGAGTACACAATGAATAACATGAGGAGTACAATACATGTTAGGCAATAGGCATATCAATAGAGCATAAGAGAGACATGAACATAAAGGCATGATAAAGCATGATAATCATAACATGGAAATGTGGCAACAACACTTAACATTGAATTAGCATGAGCCAAGGCTCATTGCACATGGAGCATGAGTAAACCCTCATTGCACTTGAAGCACGAGTAAACCCTCGTTGCACTTGAATTAGCATGAGTCAACACTCATTGCACATGACGTATCATGATTCTATACTTTACCCAATGCATTGGAGCGCTATAAAGGGCGCACCCTTCTTAAACATTTCATTTCATGCATAAGTGTGCCACATGGATCATAAAACATGGATTCATAAAACATAATCATTTCTTCCACGATAAAGGAAAGTGTAATTCATACATGAATCTTTATAATCAATATGTAAATGTGCATAAAGGTGAATACCCTTGATGGAGAAATGGGCATGGTATTCACTACACAAAGACATTGGCTTAGAAAATCGGTGTGATTTCGGCAGCGTAACGGCGTGACATAAGAATTCATAAAAAAGATTGATGAGAGAGAAAGGGGTTCCTCATCATATTTACATGTAATGGACAGTAAGGAGATCATATATATACATGTCCCAACAATAGAAATGGAATTTAGATTCATGATACAAAAGTATTGCTTGAATGTAAAAGAAGAGAGAGAAGTTCCTTTCGGAATTTCGGCATAGTAACGGGTGTACATGGGAGGCATTTAATGAGAGAGAAAGGGTTCTCCCATCATTCAAACAATAAGAGGGCAGTATGGGGGAGGTGTGAAACCATACCCCAACATTCATAATTGAAATAAAAAGGGAAATACAACTTAATGAAAATTTACAAAAAAAAGAGAAAGGAAGAAAACCCCTTACTTGGAAGTGTGCTTCCAAAGGCTAGAGAGAGGCTTGTGAGAGGCTTCTTGGGAGCTTGGGGCACCTTGAGATAATTATAGAGAGTGTAGGTCAGAGGTTGGACGAACTTAAAGGGCTTTGAGTGAGGAGTAAGTGGGAGCTTGGGTGGGTTTATATAGGAAAGGTGAGAGAATTCTTTATTATTTAGGTTTGGGACCCCTTATATTAAAATAATCCAAACCACAAACCATCCCATGGTATTTGACCATGGTTTCTGGAAAAGGAAAGAGGAAAACAATATTTTACAAGTCCAAGGTCTGAACTTATTAAAAAATTAGGGTTGCTTATGTGGAGGTGAGTCACACTCCCATGGAAATTAATTTAAAAAGGCAAAGTGTTGAATAAGTCTTGAGGGCTCCATTAATGCTTTGAAAAGTGAGTCAAACAAACCCAAAACCTCATTATTTTAATGATAAAACACATATTGTCCGAACATAAGGATTATGGTATTTTATTACATCACCATTGGGTCATTATGATGTCATAAAACACATTATATATTTAAATGGTATTTTATTTTTACCCAAAAATTTGACTGTCTCAGAAAATTATGAAAAATTCACCGTTGGATAATTTCGACGTCCTGATTCCAAAAATAATATTTATTTTATCTAAATAATTTTCTAAGTATGTGAATTTTTACTTTTAAAATAAAAACCGACATTTATAAAAAATTCACGGGTTTTGACAGAAATGGCTTTCAAACCTTAATAAAAATTTTAATTGCATTCATAAAATTATAAGATCATTTATATTTAATAAAAATTAATTTAATATTAATAATAATATTTTATTAAAATATTATTTAATTCAAAAATACTTTAATTTAATAAAATATAATTCTTAATTAAATAATAACTAAAAACACCGTTTGTACTTTAAAAACTAATTACAATGTATCAAAAATGACTAGAAATTATATTCATTATTATATACAAAAAAATAATGCACATGAACATGGTGCTACTTATTTGTTACATAACCCCTTAAAATAGCCGCATAAGACCTAAGGGTAAGGTGTGCGATGGTGACAGACTCTTGGGGTTGCTCGGATAACATCGCTCGAGTGGTAATCTCTATCAACTTCCATTTTTCCCGTAGACGATCACGTTCGAGCTTGACTTGATGAAGCTCAGCTTGGGCTTGGTCAAGGGCAAAGCCCAAAGACACCACCTCCTTTCCGAGCTCCGACAAATGGGCTTCGTAAGGGGCAATTCTACTGGATGAGGCCATCGCTTCCTTTGTCTGAGTAGAAAATTGGTTCGTTAAAGCCTTATATTTAAACTACCCAGATGATCACTGTTTAACGGCTATAAAAGTAACGGTCACAAATCTTAACGTTAAACTAAAGAAGTTGACATCTTATAAAAACATTTTTTTTTTCATAATGAAACCTTTAACTGGATCAAGAGGGATTTTCCATTAATGAAATTTTGGGTCGTTACAACATTCCCCCCTTAAGAAATTTCGCCCTCGAAATTTTCCTTTTCCCACACTAAAACAAATGTGGGTAACTTAGCTTCATCATATCCTCCGACTCCCAAGTTGCTTCTTCAAACTTGTGGTTTCTCCACAACACCTTGACGAGGGGCATTGTCTTATTTCGTAGAACTTTTTCTCTACGATCCAAGATCTTTACTGGTTGCTCCTCATAAGAAAGATCGTCTTCTAATTGTACCACCTCAGAAGAGAGTACATGTGAAGGGTCTGGTATGTACTTCCTTAAGAGGGATACATGGAAGACATCATGCACCTTGTCCATAGTAGGTGGAAGTGCTAGTCGATAGGCCACAGCCCCAACACGATCAAGAATCTCGAAGGGGCCGATGTACCTTGGACTTAACTTCCCCTTCTTTCCAAACCTCATGACCTTCTTCCACGGAGATATGCGTAAAAACACCATGTCTCTGACTTTAAACTCAAGGTCTCGTCGACGATTATCTGCATAACTCTTCTGTCGACTTTGGGCTGCCTTGATATGCTGCTGAATGGTTTTCACCTTCTCCACCATTTCTTCGACCATTTCTGGTCCAAGCAGCTTACGTTCACCGACCTCATCCCAACATGTCGGTGTTCTACACCTTTTCCCATACAGGGCTTCATATGGTGCCATTTGGATGCTCGAGTGGAAACTATTATTATAAGAGAACTCAACTAGAGGAAGATGTTGATCCCATCCTCCTTTAAAGTCCATTGATCATGCTCTCAACATATCCTCAAGTGTTTGGATAGTCCGCTCGGATTGGCCATCAGTTTGAGGATGATAGGCCGTACTGAAGTTCAGTTCAGTATTCAGAGCATGTTGAAGACTCTTCCAAAACTTAGAGGTAAATCTTGGATCTTGGTCAGACATAATAGATAGTGGTACTCCATGCAACCGTACCACTTCCCTGATATATATCTGTGCCAGTTGATCCAAAGAGAAATCCTCTCGAATAGCAATGAAGTGTGCAGTCTTTGTAAGACGATCCACAATAACCCAGATTGCATTGTTGCTTTTGGATGTCCTTGGAAGTCCAGTGACAAAGTCCATGGTGATGTTCTCCCATTTCCATTCTGGTATGGGCAATGGTTGCATCATCCCCTTAGACTTCTGCCTCTCTGCCTTCACTTGCTGACACACCAGGCACTTTGATGTATATTCGGCGATCTCCTTCTTCATATTATCCCACCAAAAGTTTTCTCGGAGATCTCGATACATCTTTGTGCTCCCTGGGTGAATAGAGAAATTTGAACTATGTGCATCATCCAAAAGTTCCTTCTTCAGCTCCGAACTTGATGGGACACATAGTCTTTTCCCAAACCGCACAATTCCTTCTTCATTAACATTAAACTCTGAGGATTTTCCCTTTTTGATAGCTTCCACTTTTCCTTGGATTCTCGCATCATCCTTTTGAGCATCCTTTAACCTTTCCAAAAGAGATGGTTGAGCAATAATTTGTGAAAGGATTGATGATGTTCCCTTCTTTATGATTCCCACGTCCATCTTCATCAAGTCTAAGAAGATTGGATCCTTCTCAATTCTCATCATTGATAGAATCGCTGGATCCTTTCTACTTAGGGCTTCCGCCACCTTGTTCGCTTTCCCAGGGTGGTAATGTATTGAACAGTCATAATCCATTATGAGCTCTATCCATCTTCTCTGGCACATATTAAGCTCTTTCTGTGTGAATATATATTTAAGACTCTTGTGGTCAGTCTATATCTCACATTTCTCTCCATAGAGATAATGCCGCCAGATTTTCAAGGCAAAGATCACCGCCGCCAACTCCAGATCATGCGTTGGATAGTTTCGCTCATGGATTTTCAACTGTCTTGAGGCATAGGATATCACTTTATCATTCTGCATCAGCACACATCCTAATCCCTTCTTCTAAGCATCACTGAATACCACAAAAAGATCCCCACTTGTGGGTAAAGTGAGCACAGGTGCAGTGATAAGCCTCATTTTCAACTCCTTGAAGCTTTCTTCGCATTCATCACTCCAAGCAAACTTTACTCCCTTTCGAGTTAGCTTGGTAAGAGGGTTGGACAATCGTGAGAAGTTTCTCACAAATCGTCGATAATATCCAGCTAACCCCAAGAAGCTACGGATATCAGTTACCGATGTTGGCCTCGGCCATCCCTCAATTGCATCTGTTTTGGAGGGGTCCACAGATATCCCATTGCTTGTGATGATATGGCCCAAGAATGAGACCTCCTTCAACCAGAACTCACACTTGCTGTACTTGGCATAGAGCTTCTCCTTGCGCAAAGTCTCCAGTACAGTTCTTAAATGCTCCTCATGTTCCTCCTTGGTTTTGGAGTATATTAGAATATCATCTATAAAGACTACCACAAATTTGTCTAGGTAATCTCTAAAGACTCTATTCATCAAGTCCATGAATATTGCTGGAGCATTGGTGAGTCCGAAAGGCATTACTATGAATTCATAGTGCCCGTACCTTGTACGAAAAGCAGTCTTGGGGATATCTTCCTTCTTCACCCTTACTTGATAATATCCCGACCGCAAGTCGACCTTGGAGAAGTATTGTGCTCCACGCAGCTGATCAAACAAGTCATCGATTCTTGGGAGAGGATACTTGTTCTTTATCGTGATTTTTTTAAGTTCACGATAATCGATGCAAAGCCGCATTGACCCATCCTTCTTCTTGACGAAGAGGACTGGTGCACCCCATGGTGATGCACTTGGGCGTATAAACCCTTTATCCAGATTCTCCTGTAGTTGTTTCTTCAGTTCTTCAAGCTCAACCACAACCATTCTATATGGAGTCTTGGATATTGGTAGTGTCACGAACCGAATCGGGTCGCCATCCGAACCGACGCCCGACTCGGCCCGCGGTAAGGCCCGAAGGGCGTTCCCTATCCCCACGGGCTGGCACAAGTGCCCGGGTATCAAAATAAACCTTGGGAACGATTTACCCGAGTGAATAAATGTAAAGCAGCCAACCAAAGTAAACCAAACAGAGATAAAGGTTACAGTCAAACATGTAGATAACCAAACAGGTCTTTGGTTCACAAGTACTCAAAACCCAAATAACACCAAAAAAAGACAACCAAAAACCAACCTAAGGACTGTCGCCCAGTGTAAGGACACCGCCTCTAGGCCACCACCAAAACGCCACGTAGATAGTCTAGCTAGCAACCTGAACCACTGCTCCCAAAAGCTGGACCCCTACCTGTATCAGAAGTAAACAGATCTACTTACACCCAAAGGTGTAAGTAGGGTGTGAGCAATCGCCCAGCAGGATATCACCAAGCAAGATTTCCACACACAAGTATAAAGAGAAAATCCATTTGCAATGCTGTATAAAGTAAAAGGTGCAAAAATAAATAAAAGGTTTTCACAAAATGCTTTTAAAGAAAAACGGTTTAAGTCACATACCAGAGTGAAATTCAAATGGTATAAATATCACGGATCAGTGTGCGCACAAGTATCAGTAGCACCAGAGGATGGGAATGTCCTAAGGATACTAGTAACAGTGGGACCCTAGGACATCGTGTCTCAGTGAAACGTGGCTTAGATGGCCACAACCCTCAGAAAACGTGGCTTAGAAGGCCATGACCCTCAGAACACGTGGCTTAGAAGGCCACGACCCTCAGATATCATATGTTTAGTTAGTGTTGCAATCGTCAAACCTGCCAGTGAAACCGGGTCGAGTCATCTCTGGACTACCAGCTCACTAGTCCTAGTCCACCCACCTAATACCCAGGCTTCCCTCCTTGTGCTTACCCAATTCAGAAAACACCTGCCATATCACCCGCACACTGATCTTCTTTCTTTTGAAAATACCACACGCACACCATAGCATTTCAAAACATAGTATGTATTGCAAGTACGCTAAATAAAACCAGTAGCACAGTTTGAAAAATAAAACAACATCCTTTTTCTTTTCTTCAATCAGGTAAACCAAAACAGTACTTTTAAAACTTGCTGATAACTATTTTAAAAGAGAGAGAAAGAAAGACATTCAAAGTTTTAACTAGGTCCAAGTAATAAACACATGACATTTTTTTAACAAGGGGAAAAAGTTCATAGTATGTAAACAGGGGATAAAACATTTGATTAACTAGGAGTGCAAGCAAAGGATTATAAACCCATACTTGAGTGCGGAACCACCTACCTCAAACGGGCGCGGAAGAAGACACAGCGCAAGACTCCAGTTGCGCCGCGGCCGCACTGCCTTGAGCCGTCAACCAGGTCCTAAAACAGCAGAACGCTCAACGGTTTTAGAAAAAAATTGTTAACGTAATAATAATGATGATAATAATAATTATAATAGAATAATAATAATAATAATAATAATAATAATAATAATAATAGAATAATAATAATAATATAAGAGCAATAGAAATAATAATAGAAATAATAATAATAATTATAAATAATAGTAATAACAATAATAATAATATTAATGATAATAATAGCGTAATAATAATAATAATAATACAATAATAATAATAATAATAATAATAATAATAATAATCATAATATCACAATAATATTAATAATAATAATAATAATAATAATAATAATAATAAGAATATTAATAATAATATTGTTATTTACATAATTATAATAATAATATATTAATATTTATAATAATAACTAACATATTAATAATAATAATAGAAGAGAACAAAATCTATTATTAAATAAGTTAAAATAATAAAATAAAATGAATAAAAAGAAAACGAAGCAAACCTGCGGAGAAGGCCGAACAGGGGCGCCGGAACGGAGAGAAGAGAAGAAAAAGAAAGGGAAGAAGAAGGAGAGAAGAGGAAGAGGAGAAGAAGAAGAAGAGAAGGAGGAGAAGAGGAGAAGAAGAAGAAGAGAAGAAGAGAAATAGAGGAAGGAGAGAAGGAGATGAGGCAGGGGGTTGCGCCGGCTGGGGTGCAAGGGGAGCAGCAGGTCGGCCGAGGTGGAGGCGGAGGAAGAAGAAGAAGAAGAAGAGGAGAAGGAGGAGAAAATAAAGAAGAGGAAGAAGGGAAGAAGAAGAGAAGAAGAAGAAGAAAGAAGAAAAGAGGAAGAAGAAGAAAGAAAAGAAAAACGGCAGGGGGGGGAACTGGTCTGCTACGGGTGCAACGGGGAGTGGAGGGTGTGGCTGGCAGCAAGGGGGAGGCACCGGTTGGTGTCCGGCGAGCAGGAGGGAGGCGCGGGGTGCCGAATTTGCTGGCGGTGTGGGATTCGGGCAGAGGACAGGGACGGCGAAGGGATGATGTAGGAGCGGCACAGGCGCAGAGGCCGGCGAGGCGCGGTTGCTGGATGGCGAGGGTTCAGGTGCGGGAGGATCAGGGAGGCCGCGGGCGGAGAGGTGGTCTGCTGCGGGTGTAACAGGGGCGGCCGAGGCGGATGTAGAAGCAGGGCGGTGGAGGTGAATGGGGAGGAGCCGCGAGAGGGGCAGGAGAGGTCTTGTGCGGTTGGAGCAGGGAGGTGCAGCTGGAGAAGGAGAGCATGGGGGTGCGGCTGGACGGCTTGGCGAGGCGCGCTGGACGGCTTGGCGGCGCGGCGACGGGAGAAAGGAGGAAGGGAGGTAGGGTTTTGCGGAGGAAGGAGAATAAATAGGGGAGGAAGGGGAGGAGGAAAAAGGGAGAAAAAAAAGAAATCCTAAAACGGTGTAACAATTTCGGTTACGGGAGAGAGAGAAAAAATTATAATAAAATTAAAAGTAATAACAATAATTATAATAATCAATAAAAATTTTAAAAACAATAATAACAATTACATTATAAAAGTTATATATAAAATAAATAAATAATAATAATAATAATAATATAACATTGACAATAATAAAATAACCATGTTATAATAATAACTAAAACCATGAAAGTTCCATCCAGAATTCATCGTCCGAGCATCGGCACTGCATGTCGATCGACGTGAAGTAAACGCGCGCTTATCAGCGCCTCTGTAATTATTCCCTAACGACTTAGCCCACGCTTAAAAAAGCAATAAAATCAAACTGACAAAATAAACTCATGAAATAAAAATTTAAAATTAAACGCATACCTCAAAAAAAAAGTCCGGGCGTGACAATTCTCCCCACCATGAAAACTTTCCGCCCTCGGAAAGTCAGCTCAAAGCCTGATCAGAGAATAGAAATGGGTACTCCTGCTCAACCCATGAATTCCGCTCCCAAGTCTCGTGCTCATCACTTCCGTGCTGCCAAAGAACACAGACTAGAGGAATAGACTTTCCACGCAACACTTTCTCCTGTGAATCCACTATCCGCATTGGTCACTCAAACAATGATAAATCAGGCTCTATCTCCAGTTCCTCCCAATTCAGCACATGCGACGGGTCGGGGTTGTACTTCTTTAGTTGGGAGACATGAAATACGTCGTGAATCGACGTCAACTGCGAGGGCAAAGCTAACCTGTATGCCACCTTGCCAATCCGCTCAAGAATCTCGAAAGGTCCAACATATCTCGGTGTCAGCTTCCCCTGTTTCCCCAAACGACGGTGACCTAAGCGAGGTGCCACTTTCAGAAACACTTCGTCCCCCACTGAAAACTCAAGGTCCCGCCGCCTCTGATCTGCATAAGACTTGTGGCGACTCTGAGCTGTCAACAACCGCTGCCTAATCAGCTTGACCTTCTCAGACGTCTCCTGAACAAGACTCGGTCCCAAGAGCGAGGCCTCTCCTACCTCAGCCCAACAAAAAGGAGACCGACAAGGCCGGCCATAGAGGGCTTCAAAGGGTGCCATTCTGATGGAAGACTGGTAACTATTATTGTAAGCAAACTCGACCAGCCCCAAATGGCTATCCCATGAGCCTCCAAAATCTAACACACAGGCCCGGAGCATGTCTTCCAGAATCTGATTCGCCCGCTCCGTCTGGCCATCGGTCTGCGGATGGTATGTCGTGCTCATCTTAATCTGCGACCCCAAAGCCTTCTGGATGCCTCCCCAAAACCGTGATGTAAAGCGGGGGTCTCTGTCAGAAACAACTGCCGACGGCACACCATGAAGTCTGACCACCTCCTGAACGTACAAGCGACCCAGTTCCTCTACCTTCGTTGTGTCTCTGATCGGAATGAAGTGGGCAGACTTAGTCAAACGGTCAATCACCACCCAGATAGAATTCCTCCCTCGAGGTGTACGAGGCAGGCCAATGATGAAGTCCATGGCGACCTCGTCCCACTTCCAGGTAGGAATGGGTAATGGCTGGAGTAGGCCAGATGGTCTCTGATGTTCTGCTTTCACTTGCTGGCAAGTGTAACATCGGGATACGAAGTCGGCTATGTCACGTCTCATACCTGGCCACCAGAACTGTCGGCGAACATCGTAGTACATCTTGGTGGTACCAGGATGGACGGCCCACTGAGACTGGTGGTTATCCTGCATCACCACCTTTCGCAGAGACAACGGCACTACAGCACGGCCCTTGAAGCATAGGACCCTCTGGGAAGACAAATACCAATCAGAAGGAGTCTCCCCACCATGAAGAAACTGCATAGATCGCTGACAAAACTCATCACCAGGCTGCTCCTGCTGAATCAACTCTAGAAGGGCAGGAGTCAACTGGATGCCAGCCAAGAAAGTACCTCCACTGTGCTCCCTGCTCTCCAAATGCAACTGGGCGAAGAGCCCCATCAAAGTCCACTCATCGCTGGACTTCTTCAACGCCTGCACTGGTACTTTTTTGCTCAATGCGTCAGCTACCACATTTCCCTTGCCAGGGGTATAGACAATATCAAAATCAAAACCCTGCAGGTACTCGACCCAGCGGCGCTGCCTCAAATTGAGATCCCTCTGAGAGAAAATATAGGCCAGGCTCTTGTGGTCAGAATATACCACAAACTTCTCCCCAAAAAGATAGTGGCGCCACGTCTTCAAAGCATGCATCACTGCCGCCAACTCTAAATCGTGAGTCGGGTAGTTCTTCTCATGCGGCCGGAGTTGGCGAGAACCATAAGCCACAACATGGTCATCCTGCATGAGCACACATCCAAGGCCCGTACCTGACACATCACAGTACACCACATAGCCCTTTCCTGACTCCGGTAAGGTCAACACAGGTGCGGTGGTCAACCGCCGCTTCAGCTCCTCAAAAGATGTCTGGCACTGTGGGCTCCACTCAAACTTCACCCCTTTCCGGGTGAGTGCGGTCATGGGGGAGGCAAGCCGCGAGAAGTCCCGGACAAAGCACCTGTAATAACCTGCCAAGCCCAGAAAACTTCTGATCTCAAACACATTTCTCGGCTGCTCCCAAGACATAACTGCTCTGATCTTTTCGGGATCCACTGAAACCCCTTGTTCTGAGACGACATGCCCCAGAAACTTCACTTCCCTGATCCAGAAAGTGCACTTCGAGAGTTTGGCATACAGGCGGTGATCTCGCAAGGTGCCCAAAACGACGCGCAAGTGGCGCTCATGCTCCTCCTCAGATCCAGAGTAGACTAGGATGTCATCCACGAATACCACGACAAATGAGTCGAGATATTGGTGGAACACCCTATTCATGAGTGCCATAAAAACTGCAGGAGCATTCGTTAGTCCAAAAGGCATGACCAAGTACTCGAAGTGACCGTACCTGCTTCGGAAAGCCGTCTTCGGGATATCTACTTCTCTCACCCTGAGCTGATGGTATCCCGAACGCAAATCAATCTTAGAGAACCACTTTGCTTCCTTCAGCTGGTCAAACAAATCGTCAATCCGAGGCAAAGGGTATTTATTCTTGATGGTTACCTTGTTCAGCTTCCGGTAATCAATGCACAACTGAAGGGTTCCATCGGCCTTCTTCGCGAATAAAACCGGTGCGGCCCAAGGAGAGACGCTCGGGCGAATGAATCCTTTGGATTCCAAATCGTCCAGCTGTATCTTTAATTCCCTCAATTCGGTGGGGGCCATGCGATATGAGGGAAGAGATATAGGCTGTGTTCCCGGCGCCAACTCAATCGAGAACTCCACGTCTCGCTCTGGGGGTAAGCCAGAAAAATCATCTGGGAAAACCTCTGGGAACTCATCCACTACACGAGGTAACCCGCCCTGTGGAATACCACCATCGTCCTCCAGCGCGAGCGACGATAACTGATAATCAAGATTTCCAAGCTCAGGGAGTGGAGGTCCCGCACGTCCCGACCGAGGATCCCATTCTCCGTGAAATAGCTGAGGAGTCCCATCTGGTGCTGTAAAGCTGACTCGGCGTTGATAGCAATCAATGTGCGCCTGGAAGCGCACCAGCCAGTCCATACTGAGGATCACATCAAATAGGTCCATGTCAAGGACCAAGAAATCCCATTCCATCTCGACACCCGACACAGAAAGTGTGCACGATCGGCACTTGAGTCCTTGCTCCCTCTTTTTCCCCAACGGCGTTACCAAATCCATAGCACACGATAAAAGCTCGGATGGTAGGTTCAGCAGATTCACAAAACGAGCAGATATAAAAGAAACTGAAGCACCAGTATCAAATAAAACTGCAGCTATAGAAGATGCAACCAGAATAGTACCTCGAACCGTCGAAGGCCCTGCATCAGATCCCGCTGGTGCCTGATCCACAGCATGCAGTTGCCTGGTCCCTGCCTGAGAGAGACCTCTCGCCTGAGGCTTCGCCCTGATATGGCTCTGCCCTGAAGACGATCCGGTCCTACCACCACGCCCACCAAACCGAGATCCTGTCGCCCTGGTCGGCTCTGACTGAACTGATACCCCTCTAGAAGCCACTGATCCAGCCCCACTCTGATAAGGGCGTGCAGTCCTGCAGAAGCGCTGTAGATGTCCCACCACTCCACATCCATGGCATGGTCTGGGAGGGTATGGACAAACAGGTCGGATGTGTCCTGCCCTTCCGCACTGATGGCACACAACAGACCCTGCACCAGAAGCCCCAGATGAAAACTGCCTGGGAGGATGACCTGAGCTGCCATCACCCTTCTTCCACTGCTCATCACGCTTCCTTTTCTTCTCAGATGAACTGCCACTGCCAAGCCCTGACACTGATCCAGAAAACCCCGACTTTCCCCTCTGGTCAATCTCGGCCATACAAGCACGATCGACCACCTCAGCATAAGTCTTCAGCTTGAACAAGAAAACCTGGGAGTGAATTTCTGGTCGAAGGCCCTTCTCAAACTTCCGAGCTTTCAAGAATTCGCTCGAAACTATCTCAGGTGCGTACCGTACCAGTTCAGCAAAGCGATTCACATACTCCATCACTGTCTGATTCCCCTGCGATAGCTCCATGAACTCCCAAGATCTGGCATAGGCTACAAACTCTGGACAATACTGCTCGTTGAAGAGACCCTTGAAATCCTTCCAGCTCATGTGCTCATGCTTCCCAGCCTGGACCACTGATTCCCACCATTTGCGACTGGAACCCTCCAGCTGGAACGAGGCGCACTTCACCCTGACTTCCTCAGGCGTGTCAAGGAAATCGAACACACGTTCTATCTTCTCAAGCCACTCCTCTGCCTCCTGAGGTTCTGAACCACCCCGGAAAGAAGGAGGTTTGCTTCTCAGAAACTCCTGATCTTTATCCTTTCTGGAGCCAAAATACTCCCCTCTAGCTGGAACAGGGGCGGGGGCCGGAGTCGCCCCTTGTCCTAAAGCCTGAACGGCTCGGACCATCGCCTCAACAAATCTCTGATCAAGCGGCGCGGGAGAAATCTCTCCGGCTTCCTCCCGTGGATGCATGGGAACTCTCCGGGGAGGCATCTTGCTGAAAAAGAACAGCAATCAAGAAAGAAACCCATCAATAAAAAGGGAATAAATTTTCCAACAAGATAATTATTCATCAATGCAAAAATGAATCCATATAAAAGCTTTACTTTCCTTACCTGGTGTCCACGCACAGTCTGCAGCCTGCACGTCCCACCCAGAAAGAAAGTGAAACAAGAACCCTGACATCCCATGGTGACTCAGTATCTGTCACGAGGCGTGCTGGCCAGGCACCCTACTCGCAACATGAGTTCTGAGCCCCGACAGACCCAACTCATGTACAACCCAACTCATCCCAAATAACATAAACCACCAACAAAAACCTGCCTCTGATACCATTTTGTCACGAACCGAATCGGGTCGCCATCCGAACAGACGCCCGACTCGGCCCGCGGCAAGGCCCGAAGGGCGTTCCCTATCCCCACGGGCTGGCACAAGTGCCCGGGTATCAAAATAAACCTTGGGAACGATTTACCCGAGTGAATAAATGTAAAGCAGCCAACCAAAGTAAAACAAACAGAGATAAAGGTTACAGTCAAACATGTAGATAACCAAACAGGTCTTTGGTTCACAAGTACTAAAAACCCAAATAACACCAAAACAAGACAACCAAAAACCAACCTAAGGACTGTCGCCCGGTGTAAGGACACCGCCTCTAGTCCACCACCAAAACGCCACGTAGATAGTCTGGCTAGCAACCTGAACCACTTCTCCCAAAAGCTGGACCCCTACCTGTATCAGAAGTAAACAGATCTACTTACACCCAAAGGTGTAAGTAGGGTGTGAGCAATCGCCCAGCAGGATATCACCAAGCAAGATTTCCACGCACAAGTATAAAGAGAAAATCCATTTGCAATGCTGTATAAAGTAAAAGGTGCAAAAATAAATAAAAGGTTTTCACAAAATGCTTTTAAAGAAAAACGGTTCAAGTCACATACCAGAGTGAAATTCAAATGGTATAAATATCACGGATCAGTGTGCGCACAAGTATCAGTAGCACCAGAGGATGGGAATGTCCTAAGGATACTAGTAACAGTGGGACCCTAGGACATCGTGTCTCAGTGAAACGTGGCTTAGATGGCCACGACCCTCAGAAAACGTGGCTTAGAAGGCCACGACCCTCAGAACACGTGGCTTAGAAGGCTACGACCCTGAGATATCATATGTTTAGTTAGTGTTGCAATCGTCAAACCTGCCAGTGAAACCGGGTCGAGTCATCTCCGGACTACCAGCTCACTAGTCCTAGTCCACCCACCTAATACCCAGGCTTCCCTCCTTGTGCTTACCCAATTCAGAAAACACCTGCCATATCACCCGCACACCGATCTTCTTTCTTTTGAAAATACCACACGCACACCATAGCATTTCAAAACATAGTATGTATTGAAAGTACGCTAAATAAAACCAGTAGCACAGTTTGAAAAATAAAACAACATCCTTTTTCTTTTCTTCAATCAGGTAAACCAAAACAGTACTTTTAAAACTTGCTGATAACTATTTTAAAAGAGAGAGAAAGAAAGACATTCAAAGTTTTAACTAGGTCCAAGTAATAAACACATGACATTTTTTTAACAAGGGGAAAAAGTTCATAGTATGTAAACAGGGGATAAAACATTTGATTAACTAGGAGTGCAAGAAAAGGATTATAAACCCATACTTGAGTGCGGAACCACCTACCTCAAACGGGCGCGGAAGAAGACACGGCGCAAGACTCCAGTTGCGCCGCGGCCGCACTGCCTTGAGCCGTCAACCAGGTCCTAAAACAGAAGAACGCTCAACGGTTTTAGAAAAAAATTGTTAACGTAATAATAATGATGATAATAATAATTATAATAGAATAATAATAATAATAATAATAATAATAATAATAATAATAATAATAGAATAATAATAATAATATAAGAGCAATAGAAATAATAATAGAAATAATAATAATTATTATAAATAATAGTAATAACAATAATAATAATATTAATGATAATAATAGCGTAATAATAATAATAATAATACAATAATAATAATAATAATAATAATAATAATCATAATATCACAATAATATTAATAATAATAATAATAATAATAAGAAGAATATTGTTATTTACATAATTATAATAATAATATATTAATATTTATAATAATAACTAACATATTAATAATAATAATAATAATAGAAGAGAACAAAATCTATTATTAAATAAGTTAAAATAATAAAATAAAATGAATAAAAAGAAAACGAAGCAAACCTGCGGAGAAGGCCGAACAGGGGCGCCGGAACGGAGAGAAGAGAAGAAAAAGAAAGGGAAGAAGAAGGAGAGAAGAGGAAGAGGAGAAGAAGAAGAAGAGAAGGAGGAGAAGAGGAGAAGAAGAAGAAGAGAAGAAGAGAAATAGAGGAAGGAGAGAAGGAGATGAGGCAGGGGGTTGCGCCGGCTGGGGTGCAAGGGGAGCAGCAGGTCGGCCGAGGTGGAGGCGGAGGAAGAAGAAGAAGAAGAAGAGGAGAAGGAGGAGAAAAGAAAGAAGAGGAAGAAGGGAAGAAGAAGAGAAGAAGAAGAAGAAAGAAGAAAAGAGGAAGAAGAAGAAAGAAAAGAAAAACGGCAGGGGGGGAACTGGTCTGCTACGGGTGCAACGGGGAGCGGAGGGTGTGGCTGGCAGCAAGGGGGAGGCACCGGTTGGTGTCCGGCGAGCAGGAGGGAGGCGCAGGGTGCCGAAGTTGCTGGCGGTGTGGGATTCGGGCAGAGGACAGGGACGGCGAAGGGATGATGTAGGAGCGGCACAGGAGCAGAGGCCGGTGAGGCGCGGTTGCTGGATGGCGAGGGTTCAGGTGCGGGAGGATCAGGGAGGCCGCGGGCGGAGAGGTGGTCTGCTGCGGGTGTAACAGGGGCGGCCGAGGCGGATGTAGAAGCAGGGCGGTGGAGGTGAATGGGGAGGAGCCGCGAGAGGGGCAGGAGAGGTCTTGTGCGGTTGGAGCAGGGAGGTGCAGCTGGAGAAGGAGAGCAGGGGGGTGCGGCTGGACGGCTTGGCGAGGCGCGCTGGACGGCTTGACGGCGCGGCGACGGGAGAAAGGAGGAAGGGAGGTAGGGTTTTGCGGAGGAAGGAGAATAAATAGGGGAGGAAGGGGAGGAGGAAAAAGGGAGAAAAAAAAAAGAAATCCTAAAACGGTGTAACAATTTCGGTTACGGGAGAGAGAGAAAAAATTATAATAAAATTAAAAGTAATAACAATAATTATAATAATCAATAAAAATTTTAAAAACAATAATAACAATTACATTATAAAAGTTATATATAAAATAAATAAATAATAATAATAATAATAATATAACATTGACAATAATAAAATAACCATGTTATAATAATAACTAAAACCATGAAAGTTCCATCCAGAATTCATCGTCCGAGCATCGGCACTGCATGTCGATCGACGTGAAGTAAACGCGCGCTTATCAGCGCCTCTGTAATTATTCCCTAACGACTCAGCCCACGCTTAAAAAAGCAATAAAATCAAATTGACAAAATAAACTCATGAAATAAAAATTTAAAATTAAACGCATACCTCAAAAAAAAGTCCGGGCGTGACAGGTAGCGCCCCAGGTACAAGTTCAATTGAGAACTCAACATCTCTTCTTGGAGGAAGACCAGGAAGTTCCTCGGGAAATACTTCAGCGAATTCCCTCACAATAGGCATTTCTTCAAGGGTGGTTTCTTCCTTGGACTCAATCATCTGAGCCAGATATGCGTGCTCATAAGGCAGTAATATCCATGCTTGAGATGATGGAGCTAAAGGAGATTCATCTTCCTCCTGACACTTGTAAAGAATCGGGGGTCGATTCTCCATATGGAGTGTGATTTCCCTCTCCCGACAATTTATGTTGGCTCTATATAAGGAAAGCCAATCCATGCCAAGAATTGCATCAAATTCCACCAAAGGGAGTATGATGAGGTTCGCCGGGAAATTCAATCCACAGATTATAACAGGGGAGGACTTATACTCATGGGATGCAATGATTGCCCCATTTGCCGTACTCACCGACATCTTTACTTCCATGATTTGTGGTGGTGCAGGGATTATTCTACTAAACTTTTGAGATATAAAAGAATGCGTAGAACCTGAATCAAAAAGTACGCTCGCTATTCTTGAATGAATAACTAGCGTAACTGTCACCACTTCGCTGTCGGGGTTCACTTCGGCAGAAGTGATGGCAAAATCTCTTCCTTGCTGTCTTGGAGGTTGTTGATTGCCTCCGATAACCCTTGGATTAGAGCATTGATTCGCAAAATGACCTGGTTCTTTGCATTTGAAGCATTGAACAACGCGTTGAGGTTCGAACGGAGCGTTCCTCTCCTCTGTCGCAGCCGTGGGTCCTTCTTGCTGACAGTTAACAGCTAGGTGCCCTTCTCTTCCACACTTGAAGCATTTTCTTGTCCCCCTAAGGAAATTTCCAGGGTGCTTCTTTCCACACTTTTGGCAAGTGGGGTGCTGTAATTTCTTAGCGCCGTTGGATTTATCCATCGGACCACCAGCATTGAAGTCCACCTTACGCTTCTTGTCCCCATGATACCCCTGTGATTCTCCGATCTTCATTTCAACCTTGAGGGCACATCAGACAATTTCCTCATAGCTGTCGAAGTCACGGATCGCTAATGCTGTAAAGACCCGTAAAATTCAAGGAAAATTTTTTCTTAATTTTCTTTAGAATTTTACAAGAGCGCGGTTTCAGACGGCACCTGATTCTGAGGCCCGGAGTGCCCGGAATCATTTTCCGAAGTTTGGTTCGGGTACGTTCAGTGAACGAACGAGCGGGTTTTCCTAACTTTTGATCCGGTGCTCGGAATTGAAATACGAGGGCACCGATGAACTCGCAGCGCCGATATTCGCTTAAAGAGACCTTTTCGGGAGTTGCGTTTGTTGCGGGTTGAAAGTTAGTTTTGGGGATTAAAAGATAAGTAAAATAAAATTTTGTGTGTGAATTTTATTTTATTCATGGTAGTTAGACTCTCTCATGGGAAGTTGTTGGTGGGGCCCACAACCACCCAACTTCCCATGTGTGGTTATGAGGGATGTGGGGCCCACACGAGCCCCCACCTTTTCAAATTCCCTAACCCCTCTAAACCCCCTCTTAAATTATGTGACTCTCCCCTACTTTAATTCTTGCCAACTTATCTCTTCTTTTAATTTTTGACAACTCTAGATTTAATTAATGTAATGAGTTAATGAGGTGAGATGTGTGTGGTTATTGAATTTCAAACCTTTGAAATTCAAAGAGGTTGGGTTGTGTGAATAAAATAAGAAAGAGTCTTATTTTATTTTGTTAGAATTTTATCTCCTTGAGAGAGTAGGGAAGTCTTCTTCATCTTCTTCAAACTCAACGAAGAACGCGAAGAACGCCATTCTTCAACGAAGAACTTCTCCGCCGAAGAACACGGTCTATCCGCGACGGTTTTCCGCGACGAACGCCATCGACAACGACTCTTCCTCCGACGTCAAAGGAATCGACACCGATATTCCACGACTACGTCAACGTGCGACTATCGAGGTAGGGGTTCTTGAGTTCGTTGTTTTCTTTTAATTTTTGACTTTCCTCAAGACTTGACGGAGAACGCACAAGTTCCGACGAAGAACGCCGCTCCGATCTTCTTCGTCTTCCGTGTCAACGAGAGAGAACACCGCTTCTTCCTCGGACAACCTTCGTCGGCGTACGAGGTTTCGCCAACGACGTATCACATCGGACGCATTCCTTCGTCATCGGATTTGACGAACAGCTACCGCGACGCCCGACCTCCGCGACGTCGTCTTCCGCGGAACGTTGACAATCTTCGAACCTTATACCAAGGTAGGGGTTGTTGTTTTTTGTTAACTTATTTTATTCTTGCTCATGGTTCGCATGACTAACGTGATGATTGAATATATAAGTGATATTATTTTAACGTGAGGGGGCCGGACCGCACGAACACGGCCGAACCCCCTCCATCATCCTTGTTGAATAGCTCACGGGTGGATGAATCAAGGTGGCGTGGTGTCGTCGCACCACGCGGATATTCGCCAATCCTTTTTGCGCAACGTCGTCGCGCCGCGCAATGGAAGAATCATAAAGAACGCGACGCCGGCGCGCCGCGTCGAAGGGAATCATATGTGCGGCGAAGGGGCGCGGTGCCGTCGCACCGCGCTGGACGACGAACACCGCGGCCGGTTCCGGGCCGCGGCAGGACGAGGAGACCGCGGCCGGTTCCGGGCCGCGGCGGAATATGAAGACCGGCGGCCGGGCCGCCGGCGTCGGAAGCCGAAGGCGGGACCGGAATTTCCGGTCCCGTTGGTGAAAACCGGCCGGCCAGCTGGCCGGCCGGATGGCAGAAAACCGGGGGAATAAATCCCCCGGCCGGTTCATCAAAACCCCCCCTCTTAATGAGGGGGCGGTTTCCCTGTGGGGGGCAAAGCCCCCCCGTGTCGTCCAGCAGGCCCCCTCATGTGAGGTGGCGGTTTTGTTTTAAAACCGGCGCGGCACGTGCCGCGCCGCCAGGGGGAAAAACGGGGGAGGGCGGGGGTCTCATCCGCGCGCCGCCCCGGCTCGCCGCCGCGCCGCCCCGGCGCACCGCCGCGCCGCCCCAGCGCGCCGCCGCGCGCCCCGCGCCCCGCCGGCCGAACTGGCCGGGCCGGTTCGGGCCGGGTCGGCCCGGACCCTTCCTTCTCGAACCAGAACGGTTAATTGCCTGTAACTTGAGCTACGGGCCTCCGAATGATGAACTGTCTGCGGCTACGCGATCCTTGGATCGAAACGGTCATTTCGGTATAACTCACTCAAAGTTTCGGATACTTTGGGTTCGGCCGGGTTGGTTCGTTCACGAAACCAACCGGGCCCTCGGAGCGGAAACGCTCATATCTTGAGCTACGGACGTCCAAACGGCGTGCCGTCAATTCTGATAAGTTCCTCTTAGTGAGACAGATCTTTTGGTATACTCCGCCCGAGGTTTGGACGCAGGTGGAGTACGGCCGGGTTGGTTCGTTCACGAAACCAACCGGGCCCTCGGAGTGGAAACGCTCATATCTTGAGTTCCGGACGTCCGATTGACGTGCCGTCGACTTTGATGGAATCCTCTAAGTGGGACGGAACTTTTGACATACTCCGCCCGAGTTTTGGATACAGTTGAAATATGGCCGGGTTTGGTTCGCTCACGAAACCAACCGGGCCCTCGGGACGAAAAGGCTAATAACTCACAGACCGGGCGTCCGATTGACGCGCCGTCTGTTGCGTTGAGACTCCTTTGACGAAGCGGACGTATGTGGCACTTCTTCGTTGGACTTTGAGATATTTGGAGAATCGACCAGTAGCTCGTGGAGTGGACCCTCCCGGAGACGAGCGGGCGGGGGAGCGCTTGGGTGTAGCGGCGGACCCGTGGTACTTGACAGTGGTGGTGCGCTTGGATGCAGCAGCAGACCCTTGGCGGTGGAGCGCTTGGTTGTAGCGGCGGACCCGTGATACTCTACGGAGTGTGTGTGCTTGGTTATAGCAACAGACCCGCGACGGTGGAGACGTGCATGCGGAGTTCGGAGACCGTGTAGCCGACTGAGACCTGACGACTGCTTGACCGACTCGACTTGGAGTGAGTCGACTAGCCCAGTGGACGGAGCGCCCAGTAGTTGGCAGCAGACCCACGGCGGATGGAGCGCCTGGTAGTTGGCAGCAAACCCGCGGTACTCGACAGGAGGAGTACCTCAGTAGGCTATTTGGGTGAGCGCCCGGTATTTGGCGACAGACCCTCAGCGGACGGAGCGCCCGGTAGTTGGCCGCAAACCCGCAGTACTCGACAGGAGGAGTACCTCAGCAGTCTTAGGTTAGTGAGCAGTACCTCGGAGTCGTGACAGGACCACTGTACACTCTAGAGACGGAGCTCTTCAGTAGTTACGGTTTCGATAATAAAAATCCTGGTTTGAGCTGAGTCAATGATCTTTGTGTTTCCTCATGATTGAGATGGTCGCTTGATAACTTAGGTATATGTATGGGCATATACCTGGGTAATGGTTATCCGTTGATTTCATAAACTTGTTATAAACTGTGTGGACTTGTACTGTTATCCTGTGTGGATTTACTGTTTACTCTTCTTTGTGGATTGGGTTGTTCTTGGGCTCGGTGTTGGAGCCGAACGGAAATTGGTGACATAGGTATATGTATGGGCATATACCTAATCAATTCTGGATGTTACTTGGTGATTGTATCCTTCATGTGGTTTATCCTTTGTGGATTTCGGGAGACCTTCGAGGGTCTCGGGGTCCCTACTGAGTATCTTATACTCACCCCTGCACGGGCTATGCCCGCACTTCGTTGTGTTGGTTGCAGACGACGGACAGCGCTGACTGCGGTTGAGGCTTATGGAGTAGGTCGGTACCCGGAGGAGGACCACTGAGCAGGACGTGCTCGGAGCGGACAGTTGGACCCGAGGAGTTGTGGAGCTATCTGTACCTACCCTTCAGGTAGGATCCGTGGTGGACGATCCAAGAGCTGAGCCATCTGTACCTACCCTTCAGGTAGGAATCGAGGAGGACGTTCCAGGAGCCGCTTGTACTTTCAGTTGCTGTTTTCCCTTTCGAGTTGTAATTTACTTTATATTTGGGCTTGTATTTCCGGCCCCCTTTACTTCAGCACAGTTGTTCTAGTTTTGTGTACTGCTTTACTTCCGCTTGTTACTCTGAGGTGCTTGTTTACTTTATTAAGGCAATGCCTTCCCTTTTTACTGGGATTTTACGCCTTGGTGCTAGTCGCCAGCCCCTGGCCTATGGAAGGCGGGCTTGGGGTAGTCACGGCACGGGCCCTGAGGGCGGGTCGTGACAAATTGGTATCAGAGGCGGTCGGTTCTACCGCAGACTCTGATCTTTTTTCTATGTGAAGCAATAGTGTTTAGTGTATTGAGTGTGGTTATCAGTCCAGGGAGTCCAGTGTTGGTGCGGCGGCCGACGTATCCGTACACCAGGACCCTGACTTCTGATTTCCGACTTAATGCATGAAAACACTGATTGCGTGTGTGTTTCCCAAAAGGTTTAAAGTCAGCTCAAACCAGGTCAGCTCACCAGGTATAAATCGTTGACCATGACACAACTGTTCAGGATGTCACCATGCAGATAGTTAGCTGGAGTTCCGAGAGAGTTCTCGATGATGTCCCACCGAGCAGCGAGACTCCAGTGCAGGGCCCTTTTTCAGTGTTGGCACCTTCGGGTGGTGTACCAGCAGCACCACCACCCGTTAGGCAGCAGATGCCACTAGCTGACGGTGCACGCTAGCAGAGCGCGATGCACGAGTTCCAGCAGTAGAGGCCTCTGAGGATACGAGGCGAGACAGATTTCCCAGGCAGCAGTGGACTGGATGGAGGCGATTGCTAGAGTTCTACGCCTAGCTTTGATACTAGTAGAGCGGATGATGATCTTAGCTCCTGGTGTTTCCAGTGAGTGACCATGAGGTTGGTCCTTATAGTAATGAGGCTTCGGTACTCGAACCGATACCTGGGATAGTACCTATGGGTAGAGCGCCAGCTATGTCACTACCTGTTGGTCAGCAGACACTACCGGCGGTACCGGTAGCAGAGACTCACAGGCTTAGTGCCTTACATATGTTTTAGCATCAGATATCCCTCAAGTTTCGAGGTGAGCCTGACTCGTAGGCGGCTGAGGACTGGCTTGAGGAGGTGGTTGTGAGTTTTCTGGAGCTAATACAGCTTCGACAGTACGACATGTCGGAAGCAGAGCACTCAATGTGGCTTACCAATCAATCTTGGTACTCGTTGGTTATGTTGTGATCAGTTCTTTAGACTCGAACTTCTGAGCGAAGTGTGTCTAAAGGACATCCGAACCATTTCTTTTCCTCTATGCATTCCTACCTATGTTAGGATGCTAGAGAGAACCTTTTTGGTTGTGAACGTTAGCAGTGAAAGGCAGGAAACTAGCGCCAGTCTCAGAGACTCGGGCGTGTAAAATGTTTCAGGAGGAGGAAGTGCTAAGGACAGATGAATCTGCAGGGTAGCAGACGTGGAAGCGGAGCTTGGAGAGCAGCATGTGGTGGTGTACATTTCGACATGTTACGACCACCCGACTTAGTAGTCCCCGCCAGGCTCAGGGAGCAGGAGGGCTGGGGAGGAGAATAGATGCTTTGCGGTCAAGGAGTGTGACCCAGGAGCTCTAAGAATGATTCGGGGTACGAATTATGTCTACTACGAGCTGCCATATCTATAGACATAGGAACCAATCATTCTACCCTTCCACGAATCATGTCCCAGACCTAGAGGTTCCGGGTAAGTCGTAGACTTGACCCTCACGTCTGGAGATACCTTTGGGAGGAGACTCGATAATCACGCTTACGCCGACGGTGTGATTTGACCTCGAGGCGAGAGTTTCGGTTGGAATCTCTTGGTGGCAGCGTAGAGGCCTTACGACGTTGATCTGGGTATGGTTTTGATTCACAAATCATACCCCGGTTGACTGTTTTAGGCAAACGTCGGAATGGGTTTTCCTTGGTCGGCGAAAAGGAAACCCTGGGTAGCACATGTTAAACTCAGGCATAAGAGGGTGTGACTGATCACTCTTGAGTTTTTCAACCCTACCCTTGTGGTAGCAGGAGTTTTTAGTTTCAGTTCTAACCTAAAAAGGGAAACCTCTTGAGTTCGAGGGTGACGAACACGTTCTTATACGGTCTCAACCCGATGAGGTTTCGGAGATGTGGCCGAGGCGGTATGTTATCTCCGAAGTTCGATGGACCCTTTTGATCTTCAGCAGGGTAGGCGAGGAGGTTTACCGCTTGACACTACCACCTCAGTCGCACCGGGTGCATAATGTCCACCACGTGTCTCAGCTGTGGAGATACGTGTATGTTTCTTCACACGTCATCGACCCCGGGGAGTTGGACGTCGATGACAGGGCGACAAGCACAGAGGTTCTAGTAGAGATCGAGGATCGACAGGAGCAGGTTCTACGTGAACGGTTGCTTCCTCTGGGGTGCTTCTCGGGTAGCACGAGATCTTCAGGTGAGCATATGGGAGCGTAAAGCTCAGTTGTGTGCTCAGTACTACCTTGTTTCCCTTAAGTGTGAGTTGAAGCTTTACGGGGACATAAAGCCCTGAGGTGGGACTAATGTAAAGACCCGTAAAATTCAAGGAAAATTTTTTCTTAATTTTCTTTAGAATTTTACAAGAGCGCGGTTTCAGACGGCACCTGATTCCGAGGCCCGGAGTGCCCGGAATCATTTTCCGAAGTTTGGTTCGGGTACGTTCAGTGAACGAACGAGCGGGTTTTCCTAACTTTTGATCCGGTGCTCGGAATTGAAATCCGAGGGCACCGATGAACTCGCAGCGCCGATATTCGCTTAAAGAGACCTTTTCGGGAGTTGCGTTTGTTGCGGGTTGAAAGTTAGTTTTGGGGATTAAAAGATAAGTAAAATAAAATTTTGTGTGTGAATTTTATTTTATTCATGGTAGTTAGACTCTCTCATGGGAAGTTGTTGGTGGGGCCCACAACCACCCAACTTCCCATGTGTGGTTATGAGGGAGGTGGGGCCCACACGAGCCCCCACCTTTTCAAATTCCCTAACCCCTCTAAACCCCCTCTTAAATTATGTGACTCTCCCCTACTTTAATTCTTGCCAACTTATCTCTTCTTTTAATTTTTGACAACTCTAGATTTAATTAATGTAATGAGTTAATGAGGTGAGATGTGTGTGGTTATTGAATTTCAAACCTTTGAAATTCAAAGAGGTTGGGTTGTGTGAATAAAATAAGAAAGAGTCTTATTTTATTTTGTTAGAATTTTATCTCCTTGAGAGAGTAGGGAAGTCTTCTTCATCTTCTTCAAACTCAACGAAGAACGCGAAGAACGCCGTTCTTCAAAGAAGAACTTCTCCGCCGAAGAACACGCTCCATCCACGACGGTTTTCCGCGACGAACGCCATCGACAACGACTCTTTCTCTGACGTCAAAGGAATCGACACCGATATTCCACGACTACGTCAATGTGCGACTATCGAGGTAGGGGTTCTTGAGTTCGTTGTTTTCTTTTAATTTTTGACTTTCCTCAAGACTTGACGGAGAACGCTCAAGTTTCGACGAAGAACGCCGCTCCGCTCTTCTTCGTCTTTCGTGTCAACGAGAGAGAACACTGCTTCTTCCTCGGACAACCTTCGTCGGCGTACGAGGTTTCGCCAATGACGTATCACATCGGACGCATTCCTTCGTCATCGGATTTGACGAACAGCTACCGCGACGCCCGACCTCCGCGACGTCGTCTTCCGCGGAACGTTGACAATCTTCGAACCTTATACCAAGGTAGGGGTTGTTGTTTTTTGTTAACTTATTTTATTCTTGCTCGTGGTTCGCATGACTAACGTGAGGATTGAATATATAAGTGATATTATTTTAACGTGAGGGGGCCGGACCGCACGAACACGGCCGAACCCCCTCCATCATCCTTGTTGAATAGCTCGCGGGTGGATGAATCAAGGTGGCGTGGTGCCGTCGCACCACGCGGATATTCGCCAATCCTTTTTGCGCAACATCGTCGCGCCGCGCTATGGAAGAATCATAAAGAACGCGACGCCGTCGCGCCGCGTCGAAGGGAATCATATGCGCGGCGAAGGGGTGCGGTGTCGTCGCACCGCGCTGGACGACGAACACCGCGGCCGGTTCCGGGCCGCGGCGGGACGAGGAGACCGCGGCCGGTTCCGGGCCGCGGCGGAATATGAAGACCGGCGGCCGGGCCGCCGGCGTCGGAAGCCGAAGGCGGGACCGGAATTTCCGGTCCCGTTGGTGAAAACCGGCCGGCCAGCTGGCCGGCTGGATGGCAGAAAACCGGGGGAATAAATCCCCCGGCCGGTTCATCAAAACCCCCCCTCTTAATGAGGGGGCGGTTTCCCTGTGGGGGGCAAAGCCCCCCCGTGTCGTCCAGCAGGCCCCCTCATGTGAGGGGGCGGTTTTGTTTTAAAACCGGCGCGGCACGTGCCGCGCCGCCAGGGGGAAAAACGGGGGAGGGCGGGGGTCTCATCTGCGCGCCGCCCCAGCGCGCCGCCCCAACGCACCGCCGCGTCGCCTCCGCGCGCCGCCGCGCACCGCCGGCCGAACCGGCCGGGCCGGTTCGGGCCGGGTCGGCCCGAACCCTTCCTTCTCGAACCAGAACGGTTAATTGCCTGTAACTTGAGCTACGGGCCTCCGAATGACGAACCGTCTACGGCTACGCGATCCTTGGATCGAAACGGTCATTTCGGTATAACTCACTCAAAGTTTCGGATACTTTGGGTTCGGCCGGGTTGGTTCGTTCACGAAACCAACCGGGCCCTCGGAGCGGAAACGCTCATATCTTGAGCTACGGACATCCGAACGGCGTGCCGTCAATTCTGATAAGTTCCTCTTAGTGAGACGGATCTTTTGGTATACTCCGCCCGAGGTTTGGACGCAGGTGGAGTACGGCCGGGTTGGTTCGTTCACGAAACCAACCGGGCCCTCGGAGCGGAAACGCTCATATCTTGAGTTTCGGACGTCTGATTGACGTGCCGTCAACTTTGATGGAATCCTCTAAGTGGGACGGAACTTTTGACATACTCCGCCCGAGTTTTGGATACAGTTGAAATATGGCCGGGTTTGGTTCGCTCACGAAACCAACCGGGCCCTCGGGACGAAAAGGCTAATAACTCACAGACCGGGCGTCCGATTGACGCGCCGTCTGTTGCGATGAGACTCCTTTGACGAAGCGGACGTATGTGGCACTTCTTCGTTGGACTTTGAGATACTTGGAGAATCGACCAGTAGCTCGTGGAGTGGACCCTCCCGGAGACGAGCGGGCGGGGGAGCGCTTGGGTGTAGCGGCGGACCCGTGGTACTTGACAGTGGTGGTGCGCTTGGATGCAGCAGCAGACCCTTGGCGGTGGAGCGCTTGGTTGTAGCGGCGGACCCGCGATACTCTACGGAGTGTGTGTGCTTGGTTATAGCAACAGACCCGTGACGGTGGAGACGTGCATACGGAGTTCGGAGACCGTGTAGCCGACTGAGACCTGACGACTGCTTGACCGACTCGACTTGGAGTGAGTCGACTAGCCCAGTGGACGGAGCGCCCAGTAGTTGGCAGCAGACCCACGGCGGACGGAGCGCCTGGTAGTTGGCAGCAAACCCGCGGTACTCGACAGGAGGAGTACCTCAGTAGGCTATTTGGGTGAGCGCCCGGTATTTGGCGACAGACCCTCAGCGGACGGAGCGCCCGGTAGTTGGCTGCAAACCCGCAGTACTCGACAGGAGGAGTACCTCAGCAGTCTTAGGTTAGTGAGCAGTACCTCGGAGTCGTGACAGGACCACTGTACACTCTAGAGACGGAGCTCTTCAGTAGTTACGGTTTCGATAATAAAAATCCTGGTTTGAGCTGAGTCAATGATCTTTGTGTTTCCTCGTGATTGAGATGGGTCGCTTGATAACTTAGGTATATGTATGGGCATATACCTGGGTAATGGTTATCCGTTGATTTCATAAACTTGTTATAAACTGTGTGGACTTGTACTGTTATCCTGTGTGGATTTACTGTTTACTCTTCTTTGTGGATTGGGTTGTTCATGGGCTCGGTGTTGGAGCCGAACGGAAATTGGTGACATAGGTATATGTATGGGCATATACCTAATCAATTCTGGATGTTACTTCGTGATTGTATCCTTCATGTGGTTTATCCTTTGTGGATTTCGGGAGACCTTCAAGGGTCTCGGGGTCCCTACTGAGTATCTTATACTCACCCCTGCACGGGCTATGCCCACACTTCGTTGTGTTGGTTGCAGACGACGGACAGCGCTGACTGCGGTTGAGGATTACGGAGTAGGTCGGTACCCGGAGGAGGACCACTGAGCGGGACGTGCTCGGAGCGGACAGTTGGACCCGAGGAGTTGTGGAGCTATCTGTACCTACCCTTCAGGTAGGATCCGTGGTGGACGATCCAAGAGCTGAGCCATCTGTACCTACCCTTCAGGTAGGAATCGAGGAGGACGTTCCAGGAGCCGCTTGTACTTTCAGTTGCTGTTTTCCCTTTCGAGTTGTACTTTACTTTACAGTTGGGCTTGTATTTCCGGCCCCCTTTACTTCAGCACAGTTGTTCTAGTTTTGTGTACTACTTTACTTCCGCTTGTTACTCTGAGGTGCTTGTTTACTTTATTAAGGCAATGCCTTCCCTTTTTACTGGGATTTTACGCCTTGGTGCTAGTCGCCAGCCCCTGGCCTATGGAAGGCGGGCTTGGGGTAGTCACGGCACGGGCCCCGAGGGCGGGTCGTGACAAATGCTTTCTGCAAGCTAGGCTTCAGCCCACCAAAGAAGCGGTCAACCTTGCATTCGGGGGTAACGACAAAGCCGGAAGCATATCGTGCAAGCCTTGTGAAGTTTGCCTCGTACGCTCCCACAGATTCTTCATCTTTCTGCTTGAGGGAAAGGAAGTCCCTTTCCATCTTAAGACGGAGGGTGCGTGGAAAATATTTATCGAAAAACATCTTCCGGAATACCTTCCATTCCAAAGCCTCGATCTCCTCCTCAGGCTTCGTATTTTTTATCAACATCCACCATTGATCAGCTTCACCCTCCATACGATAAGCCTCCAGGAGAACCTTCTCTTTTTCAGAGCATTGGAGGATGGATAATATCTTCTCAATGGAGTTGATCCATTGTTCAGAGATCGTGGGATCAGATGATCCACTAAAAGTAGGAGGTCTTTGTCTCATGAAGCTTTCAATAGCGACTTGTTCTTTCTTAGGGGGGGTTGAACGTTCCTCTTGACCAGTGTTTCTATTCAAAACTTGAGTTAGCTGAGAGAGAAGCGTGACAAAGTTTGCGATTCCCGCTCCCATTGGATTGGGCATCTCATAAGTACAATCATCACACTGATCTTCACAACGGTTGTTAGCCCGAGTTCTCCTATTACCGGCCATTGGCTGGAATAAAAGAAAGTTAGGGGTAACGCATAAAGGGTAATCCAAATACAAAAGTTGATGACTTATAAATAAACTTTAATCTCTTCAACTCATGAGTCTATAGGATTCAATCCAGGCTTTTCATGATCTTCCTTCTAACATATATTCTTAGGGGCATTTTTCCCTTAATAAGGGTTCATACTAAGATTGTGAATTTATCAAAACATATCCCCCGGGAGTGTCGTAACCAAGAGTGCAACAAGGCCCGTTTTCGTGCACCAGTTCCCGTTCGAGTCTAGCTCAAAGCGGTGTTTTCGGGTTTTACCCCTAGGATACATCTGTGCCAGAGCCGCCTCTACCTGCTCGTATCCAGACAGGGATGTATTTGTTTGATAAAACACTTACTTAGTATTTACCAAAACTTAGGGATGTTTTTGTTATGATTAGTCTTGTATCTAAGGCTTTACTAGGATTTCCTAATCCCAAAAATAACTAAACCTCCCTCTGATACCAACTATGACAACCCTGCTTTTTATTACAACTTAAACATGCTTTATTACATAAAACTTCACTTGATACAACAAAGAAGATCGAGAGGTTTAGTGTCTTTGGGGCTTAGGATCATTACATAAAAACTTTAAACTTGAAATACAACATCCTTATTGAAAACTTCCTTTACATGACCACTACATTCCTTCGTACTTAGCATTGCATGGGATAACCTGAGGACATGCATAAGAAAAGGGTGAGCTATAAAGCCCAGTAAGGGAGTACACAATGAATAACATGAGGAGTACAATACATGTTAGGCAATAGGAATATCAATAGAGAATAAGAGAGACATGAACATAAAGGCATGATAAATCATGATAATCATAACATGGAAATGTGGCAACAACACTTAACATTGAATTAGCATGAGCCAAGGCTCATTGCACATGGAGCATGAGTAAACCCTCATTGCACTTGAAGCACGAGTAAACCCTCGTTGCACTTGAATTAGCATGAGTCAACACTCATTGCACATGACGTATCATGATACTATACTTTACCCAATGCATTGGAGCGCTATAAAGGGCGCACCCTTCTTAAACATTTCATTTCATGCATAAGTGTGCCACATGGATCATAAAACATGGATTCATAAAACATAATCATTTCTTCCACGATAAAGGAAAGTGGAATTCATACATGAATCTTTATAATCAATATGTAAATGTGCATAAAGGTGAATACCCTTGATGGAGAAATGGGCATGGTATTCACTACACAAAGACATTGGCTTAGAAAATCGGTGTGATTTCGGCAGCGTAACGGCGTGACATAAGAATTCATAAAAAAGGTTGATGAGAGAGAAAGGGGTTCCTCATCATATTTACATGTAATGTACAGTAAGGAGATCATATATATACATGTCCCAACAATAGAAATGGAATTTAGATTCATGATACAAAAGTATTGCTTGAATGTAAAAGAAGAGAGAGAAGTTCCTTTCGGAATTTCGGCATAGTAACGGGTGTACATGGGAGGCATTTAATGAGAGAGAAAGGGTTCTACCATCATTCAAACAATAAGAGGGCAGTATGGGGGAGGTGATAAACCATACCCCAACATTCATAATTGAAATAAAAAGGGAAATACAACTTAATGAAAATTGACAAAAAAAAGAGAAAGGAAGAAAACCCCTTACTTGGAAGTGTGCTTCCAAAGGCTAGAGAGAGGCTTGTGAGAGGCTTCTTGGGAGCTTGGGGAACCTTGAGAGGATTATAGAGAGTGTAGGGCAGAGGTTGGACGAACTTCAAGGGCTTTGAGTGAGGAGGAAGTGGGAGCTTGGGTGGGTTTATATAGGAAAGGTGAGAGAATTCTTTATTATTTAGGTTTGGGACCCCTTATATTAAAATAATCCAAACCACAAACCATCCCATGGTATTTGCCCATGGTTTCTGGAAAAGGAAAGAGGAAAACAATATTTTACAAGTCCAAGGTCCGAACTAATTAAAAAAATAGGGTTGCTTATGTGGAGGTGAGTCACACTCCCATGGAAATTAATTTAAAAAGGCAAAGTATTGAATAAGTCTTGAGGGCTCCATTAATGCTTTGAAAAGTGAGTCAAACAAACTCAAAACCTCATTATTTTTATGATAAAACAAATATTGGAAGAACATAAGGATTATGGTATTTTATTACATCACCATTGGGTCATTATGATGTCATAAAACACATTATATATTTAAATGGTATTTAATTTTTACCCAAAAATTTGACTGTCTCAGAAAATTATGAAAAATTCACCGTTGGATAATTTCGACGTCCTGATTCCAAAAATAATATTTATTTTATCTAAATAATTTTCTAAATATGTGAATTTTTACTTTTAAAATAAAAACCGACATTTATAAAAAATTCACGGGTTTTGACAGAAATGGCTTTCAAACCTTAATAAAAATTTTAATTGCATTCATAAAATTATAAGATCATTTATATTTAATAAAAATTAATTTAATATTAATAATAATATTTTATTAAAATATTATTTAATTCAAAAATCCTTTAATTTAATAAAATATAATTCTTAATTAAATAATAACTAAAAACACCGTTTGTACTTTAAAAACTAATTACAATGTATCAAAAATGACTAGAAATTATATTCATTATTATATACAAAAAAAATAATGTACATGAACATGGTGCTACTTATTTGTTACATAACCCCTTAAAATAGCTGCATAAGACCTAAGGTTAAGGTGTGCGATGGTGACAGACTCTTGGGGTTGCTCGGATAACATCGCTCGAGTGGTAATCTCTATCAACTTCCATTTTTCCCGTAGACGATCACGTTCGAGCTTGACTTGATGAAGCTCAGCTTGGGCTTGGTCAAGGGCAAAGCCCAAAGACGCCACCTCCTTTCCGAGCTCTGACAAATGGGATTCGTAAGGGTCAATTCTACTGGATGAGGCCATCGCTTCCTTTGTCTGAGTAGAAAATTGGTTCGTTAAAGCCTTATATTTAAACTACCCAGATGATCACTGTTTAACGGCTATAAAAGTAATGGTCACAAATCTTAACGTTAAACTAAAGAAGTTGACATCTTATAAAAACATTTTTTTTTTCATAATGAAACCTTTAACTGGATCAAGAGGGATTTTCCATTAATGAAATTTTGGGTCGTTACAATATGATAGAATCCATACATGGTTCTGATACATAAATTCAATATTAAAATTCATAGTATCTTTCCATCATGAATATTTTGATCTTTATACTACCTCCTTTTATGAAATATGATCATTATTATCATCCAATAATGAATCTCAATATTTATTAACTAGAAAATATTATGTTTCTGGTTCTCTAACCTCTTTGGTCCTCCTGTGTAGTACTTGTTACTTAGGATTGTCTATCTTGCTATGAGTATCCTTTTTAAGGATTTTCGTTTTCTCTATAATGGTGGGATGTTAGTCAACCACAATTATTTTATATGAAGGGTCATATAGGTATGATATCCTCATTTAATAGGGGTATCCTATAAAGATACACTTCATGCCTCAAGGTGGTAGTTTTTTACCTAAATAGGAATTAAGAAATGATATGCATTCCAAAACGTGCAAGTTAGACAACACATATTTCTTTTCATACATTAACTTTTTTGGTAGGTAATTTGTTTCCTTAGTCGGTACCTAGTTTTTTGTGTACACTATTGTTTACATTTCATGTCCCCAAAATGATAATGGAAGATCTATATAAGTCATAATCTACCTCACCATGTAAATAAAGGTATGACTCCCCCTTTAATTGACAAAATTCCACTATGGTGTATAAAAAGTGAGTTGATATAGAATCCCAAAATCCTATAAACATTCAATAAACTCTTAGTTAAGATACACTCCACCTCAATCAAATCAAAGATTCTTTATCTTCTTAACAAGTTTATTCTCTACTTAATTCTTTAATTCATTGAATTTCTAAAAGGATTTGTACTTATACCTAATTAAGTTGACATATCCATATCTAATCAAGTCATCATTAAAATTAATGAAGTAAGAATACCCATATCAAGATTCCGATTGAAATGGTCCACAAAAATATATATGTACCAATTCTGGATTATCTATAGACCTTTAACCCTTCCCACTAAAAAGATGTTTTTTTATATTTCCTTATAAGTGTGACATCTATCAAGTGGTTTAGTTCAAAATAATCTAAATAAATATCTTAGTAAAGCTTTATCAAATATTTTTCATTTTCATGACCAAATTAGGGATTCCAAAACTAGGTGTGATATGAGTCATGCGAACTTTATTTGTAATAAATTTCCAAAAAAAATAATAATCTAATACATAAAGACCTTCATTTAAATGTAACATACCATAACATATACTATCTTTGTAAAAGAAGTATATTTTATTTCTAAATTTTTAAATAAAATAATTTTTATCTAGACAGGATATAGAAATTATGTTTTTGGAAACATATGGTACATAATAACAGTTTTTCAAAACCAATATCATTTGTGTTGTAAACAAAAGGCAGTAGTCTCCTCTATCCAAAGTAGCAATTCATGATTTATTGGTTTCTTAAAGATCCACCACACCTTTATCAATCTTACATGATCTACTTCATTCCTAAATTTTTATATATATGAGAATACCACAATCTGTATCTAATACCCAATTAGTATATATGGAAAGATTTCACTTGATAATGAATTCACTTGAAGCTTCCTCATGCTTTTTTAAATGGGTGTAACTCTTCTTCTAGTTTCCTATTTTGAATAAGAAAACATATTGTATCTGATTCTTTCACATGTTTTGGATCTTCCACAACTTGAAAAGATAGTTATCAGGAGCCTTAGACTTTGGATGGGTTTTGGGGCCCTTTTTCATATTATTTATTTTATTCAGCATAAGTAACATAGGTTTCTCATTCCTCATGTCCTTATCAAATTATAAAATCAAGGTAAGGATTTCTAAGAGATTCCTCTCACTATCCTTCATGTTATAATTCATAATAAAACTGGATAATATTTGAGTTAGTGAGGATAATATGAGATTTGTGAAAAGATAATTTCGAATATTAAATCCCAAGATATTCAAATGCTCCATCTATCTAATCATCTTAACTACATGTCCCCTAACTAGAGCCAACTCTCTAAGATTTTATGTGAAGAGTTCATTGGGATCTTATATATCTCTTTTCCTTCCTTCTCATGATAAAGATCATGAAGGAAAGACAACCTAATATATGCATTTATCTCCTCATATTGCTAAAAGTGATTCATAGACATGAATGATAGCATGAAATACTGGACATGTACCACATCATCTAGGTTTTTCATGTAGAGAGATAGTAACTCCTCACTGGGCCCTTTACCTAGTGAATTAGGAACAGGGGTTTCTATCATGTATAATTTTTTATCATAGTGTAGTATAAGGTGAAAGAACCTCTACCATTCCTTGAAATTCAAGATGGTGAGAAGTTTATCCTTCTCTAATATACATCTCAATGATAAAAAAATTTTCTAATGGATTCCCATTTTACAATAAGATAAGAATTTAGTGCTTTATTGGATTACAAGATAAGATAATAAATTTTAATTTATTATTCTCCAACTATTTTATCAAAACCCAACAGCCCTAGAAATTGGGTTTAGAATATCATGTCGCATGGATATTCTAGTATAAAGGATTTATATTTTCCTTATCATAACCCAAACAAGGCCATGATGAGCTATTCAAAGGTGTTTAGGTAGGTGTAACATGTCAAATGCATTAACCACAGCTTCTTGATCCATTGAGTGGACTCCCCAATCTTAAAATCCTGTACATGGATTTCTTCAACACTCGCCTCTAAATTTTTATTAAACAAAACAATTCCATTAGACCCAATAAAAAGTAAGTTAATTCTCCCCAAAAGTTCTTTATAAATCCATGTTAAATGGAAGTTTCCTGGTGTGGGCTAAGAAAACACTTTGATCTAGTGGTTTTATTCTAAATCAGGTAATGGAAGAAAATTTCATCTTAATATTTTGGTAGACATATTTTTATATTTATATATAAATTACCCATTTTATCTTATTATATGGTTTTTAATATTATATGGATTTTACTTAAGTGATTAATAATATCTAGAAAAAAATTATGCATGATCAAATTTATTTTAATTCCATATTTCATGCTTGTCTATTAATTTATTAATTGATTGTGAAAAGATTCCATAAATAATTAACAATTCTAATAACAAAAATAAAATAATAAAATGGAAAGATCGTGATAATTTCCAATGGTTGGTTTATCTATAATATCATAAACCAACCCTTTACCTTAGGGAAATAACTTTTGAAACCAAATCTAGTTCAAGTTTTAGAATTCCACCTTTGTGTCTATGTATATCTTAGGTTGGATTCACTATGGCTCCAAAATTGGACTACCTACACTTGACTAGGATCTCCATCCTTTGTATATGATTTTACTCACACATATGTGAGGGTAACTAGTAGAATGGTTAAGGGGGTTTACAAAAAAGTAAACATGGGAATGTAGGTCCTACATAGTATATAGGAGTTGATGATATGTAAATCATCATTTTAATTTAATAATAATAAATTAAAATACCCCTATCGCATACACAATTTGGTATAAACTAATGATAATCCACCATGTAATAGATAAACAAATGAAAACTAATTAGAATTTACTGTACTTTTTTCTTTATTATTAAGATAAACACGCTTGAATTAATTGAAATAATTAATTATTTAATTATTTTATCTTAATGTCTATTTGAATCATATTAAAGATTATCATAATTTGTGAAAACGTGGAAAGTAAACAACATCACTAATATATTTAGATAATTATATAGAATTAATTTAGAATTTATTAATTTTGAAAACCACATTACATGGTAATAATACTAGATTCCATCCATGTAATTTGGTTTTAATGTTGTAATTAATTATTTTTCAAGTAATTTAATTTTTTTCATTACTGGTTGACTACGCATAGTGTACTAATGAGTTACACATTATTTTTTTCTTATATTGTTTCCAAGATATATGCATAGGGACTCTATGTGTATCTTATGTAAGATACACGACATGTACTAATGAGCTACATATACTGTATAACATTTTCCATGTATCTATGAAATAGGGTAGGGACCTCGTGTGTGTTTTGAATGCAAACACTTACAACATACACATTGTTTATTCCAAATACACACCGTATAAGCTCTATGTTGCTTAGATGTCATCCCCATATATCATGGATTGATACATGACTCTCATTTGACCACATGGATTTCATGAAATTCGCTATGAAAATACAAATAAAACATGATGTGCACACCAGCTACATATTCTGTAGTCCAATAAACTGTGTGCCAATATGTCTATTCAACACACGATTGTGTAATTACATGCTACATATTGTTTCTATCAGGTGTGTAGTGTATCCTATAGTCCATCCTGATTCATTGAACATTGGTACATAGTGTGTACTTTTTATTTACATGTCGTGTAACTATGTCACCCAGCAATAACCTCTAGCACCTCTTGATGGTATCTTTTATCATTATTCATTGGTTATTAACCTATTTAATATCATATGAAACCTAAAAAGGAATTTTAATTAACAAAACATATTAATTTACTTTCATATTATAGAATGAATAAACAATAAATGAAAAATTAACAAAAAATGTGTATAATTGATCAATGTATTATAAATAATTATTATTTTAATGTTACTACTTTGATACATCAATAAGTTTCTAATGGGTAGTGAAAGTGTTCAAGACCATTCCCAACAATAGAAATTCATCAACTTCTTTAGATATCTCTTTAGAAACCCCAGAATCCACAAGATAATATCATCACATATAATTTAGAATTTATTTATTTAGATTAATAATTACCTCATGTAGGAATTCTTTCTTAGTTACTGAGTCGGATGATGGCTTCATATTGTATCATTGTTGCATCAGAGGACTTAAGGATTGAATTCATATCGCGGTGATCTATATATGCACCATAAACCTCTGAACATCATTGTAGGACTATCTGAGTGCTAGAAAGAAATATTCTTACTTTTTCATTATTCTTCATTGATCTCCAAAAATAATAATTCAAGGTGGAAGGATTCCTCTTGTTCTATCTATATTCTAGAGGGTAGGTTAGGAGAATTGATATATATTATTGAGAGCATTCTAGATGAATATATCTATAGGTTTTGAGAGTATTCTCTCTACAATTCATTGTTTGTAGCAATGATTAGGGTTGAGAATGGAATAATTGGGTTTATAAAGAGATAGGGTTAGAGAATAACAATTGCACATGTACCCTTACAATTAAATTAATACCCAATGAACCCATTTCTTAAATAATAATATTAATGTGATTATTTACTCAACATGTCCTAGAATCAAAAATAAATAAATATCATTTATTATATAAAAAAATTAATATTTGTTCAAATGATATTTAATATATCATTTTCACTAGATCGTTAACTTGATTTGTGATTTCTTATCGATATTTATCAAATTTTTAATAATGAATTTTTATTTAAATAAATAAACATCGCTACATTATTAATATATAGATAAATAAATATTATATTCGCTAAAACAGTGAATAAATATTTATTAAATATTCGACTCATATTAATTCCCTCAAATAAATCGTGAAGGAATATTTTTGATCAACCAAATATGAATAATTATTAAACAAAATATAATAATAATATTTATTCAACATGTCAAATTCATTTATAATTTAACTGAGGTTATGGATACATTTGTGTCTATCCCCCTAGGACCCTTTATTAGTAGCATTAAGAAAAACCACCTAAAGTCCATGATTAAATTCTATCAATATGCCAAGGCACCCACCGAGAAATAAGTTAATTCCACAATGAAATATGACCTCATAAAAACATACATTGTGTAATATGATCCTTTTATCATGATATCTCTAATCAATCAGGTTGAATGCTAGTGTCATCAACCTATGTGTTTGATGTCACTTTCTTTAACCTTGTAGAAATAAACTAGTCAATAGAATTATAGGTCTATAGACTTAATCAGGTAATTCCATCCCTATAAAAGGCCTAATATATGAACATTTAATAAATAATATAAGGGGAAAATATTTTCAATTAATTAATGAAATATAAGTCATGATTCACCCAATATACCCATAATATCCATGAACATATGTCATCATGGTTTACATAAATACATCAAAGTAAACATCTCATCATATACATTAATAATAATTTTAAAATATAAGGATCAGTACACACATTTACAAATAATAACATCTAATGACAATTATAAATATTTATTTCCTATTGGCAATTCAAGTTCACATAACCTCTTTTATTGAGATTGCTAAGGGTGAAATTCATGAAAATAAGTAACAATTTCTTATGACCCCCCTAATCCTAAGATCCCATACCATCTATGTTTAGTTAGAATATATCATACATTGAGAGAAAAAGTATTTAAGAATATTTTCATAGTACTTATAAGTTCTTATCACTGCAAACAAATACAATGACCTTTCAATGTGATAAGTTCCCTTATAACATTATCACATACAATGTCATGCAGAATAATAATCATTTTGTTTTTTAAAGGCTGGGGTAAAAGCCTAAATTATTATTAAATCAAAACAAATACCTCTTTTTTAACTAGGTAAAGGGATACCCATTACATATCCCGAAGGCCCAGTGGGCATTTAGCACATTACATGGCCCGTAGGCCCAAATTTTTGGCCAAAGGCCCATTCTGTGAATAGTACTGCTACAGTACCTTGCCTACTACAGTACCGCACAGTAACCGCTGCTACTATAGTGCCCTACCACCACTACAATGACCTACCACCTCTAAATTATCCGTCGTAGCTACAGGTCTGCCACTGCTACAGTACACAACAGTATTGTTACAGTACCTGCGCCCATTGGGTTTTGAACCCTCATTTTTCATGTAGGATTATGAGGTACTTACCACTAATCCAAACCCCAACTACAATAACAATCATTTTGTGATAATATCTTTATTAATATTAAAAAACATGAATAAAAGTGACCATTAAGTACATATAAATTGGTTCTATAGCACCAACTTTAACACTTCTTTCATTCATTACCCAAATACATGGGTGGTTTCTCATGGTCTTCATTGACTGGATTCTCATTTCATCGCCCTTAACCCTATATTTTCATAATTATATTTAAAAACTGATTTCCAATAAATCTAATTGAAATAAAATATAACTTTAATCCAAGGGTACTTAAATTCCCATGTACAGGTCATGCGTCCATCCACCGACACTCAAATAATGTCATGAAATTGTCTCCTTTGGTAATCTGACCCTCATAGTTTTAATCCCTATAGAATCCCACCCTATTAAAATTATAAAATTAATCATGAAAGGGATCTTATCACACCATTACTATTATTTTCTCATAATCCAATCCCATGCCCTAATGTGGGATTTTTATCTTCTTAATAGGAGCACCCTAAGAAAAAGACCGATTAAGGCTATGTGTCAAGTCCTGAGTGGTTCATTGGAAAACCCTAGGTTCAACGATCTCTAAATCAGCATTACCTAAGGGGATTTAAACCTTCCCCATAGATCTGATACTAGGTATAGGTCGTGAATCTATCCACCATCACTCACACAAAGTCATGATATTTTCCTCTTTAGGTGTTCCACACTTACAATTTTTATCCCAAGGGTATCCCATCCTATTTCCATGTGAAATGGACTTGTGATATAGAGATGATCAAACCATTATTATCAGAAACATGTGATTCACCCCACACCCCAATTTGGAACTCATGTATTTATAGAATACACCCTAAGGATATTTCCATTTAAGTCCATCTTACAAATTCTGAGGGGATTATTGGATAACCCTAGGTCAAACATTAAATATAATACTAAATTAAAGCCCTATCACTTGATGATATTATATAGATCCTAAAACACACAAATCCATACAACTTATTTTAGGTTCCTTCTGAACCATAATGTGGAAAAAAAAAGAACATTAAATGTGCGTAAACACAACTTCGAAAAATAATTGATAAAAAATGTAAAAAAAATCTACCATATAATAGATCAAACATTGACTTTGAAGAATTATAGATTGAATGTGAATTAAACAAACCCATGTTAAAATCCTCAAGTATTTCAATTTTGTGATAAATTTTAGTGATGTCATATCACAGATGGATTTATACAGATTTTACATAGGAGAAAAAGTTAGGTGTTCAATTTTGATACTAGTTTTTGAAGTTTTCAGGTGTTTAAAGTAGAGAAATGAATTAAAGTATGATCCAAATAGGTAGATTAATGCAGTAGAGGAAGTGAAATCTAACCATGTCATGTGTTAAAAAATCAATGGGGAAATCAAAAAAAATGAGCATGGAAGAAAAAATCATTAGGTGGGGAGATTCTCCTCTCATGCTTATTCATTTAATCTCTACTCTTTTTTCATGTTTTTAAAACCCTTATTCTATAAATTCCCAAATAATATCAATGTATAGTCCATAATAAATTATACCATCATGAAAATTAGTATATATGATATAAATAATATTATATTTTTTCTATTAAAATATAATTTAAAAAAAATCATTATGATTTAATGCAATGAAAATAAATATGACATACCTTTTGTGTGTTTTTAAACATTTTTTAACCACATGCAATGTGTATAGTATATTTAATATATAACAATGAGTATCATATGTGAGTTTTGTTCTATGAAAAAGGAATAAAATAACAACATCAAAGTTTTTCATATGTTAAAATGACATTTTACAATATGAAATTATATGTATTTTTCATATGTAACATTTAACAACATGTATTATAACCATGTTATTAAATTTAAGTTATAACAAAAAAAAATTGTAATACTGTAAACTTTGATATTTTAAAATATTTTTTTTGAATCTTGATGTCATAAATGTTTAACCTTTAATGTGTTTTTATGATCACAGTCACTTAAGGTGTTTTTAACCATTTTTTGAGTATATTTAAATTTTTATGGTTTGATATTAGGATTTAAATATGTAAAACTAAATGAATAAGTTCAATGGATTTTAAATTTTCAATCTAGAAGATTCATAAGTTTTTCACATCATGATTAACTTTCTCACATCTTGAAACCTTATTCATGTCATGAAGGTTCGTGAGGAATTTAAGTTTGCATCATAAATGGATTTCACTAGGAGTAGTGACGGTGTGTTTATTTCATAAATCTCATTCACATCGTGAAGCTTATTTCAGGACATGAATAAATTGAGAAGGTTTTCAAAGTTTCTGGAATAAATACATTCACACAGTGAATCTTCATTCACACCATGAAATCAGTCGATCAGGCATTCAACTACTTCATTCACTATAGTCAAAATATCATTAATCTAGTCTCCTTTGAATTTAGTGAATTATTAATAATTCTAAAAGATTAATAGCATCTATAAATCCTATAAATACATACCAAAGGAGGCTTGGATATAACAATAACACTAAAAAATCTTAATCGATCCATGATATGTTTTTTTATGGATTCCCCAAGCCATTCCAACTCTCAAAAGGAATACTAGGATTAAGAAATTTAATCTATTTTATCTTTTACACTTTCATTTTGAGTCAATTTTTCCTTGTTATAATAACTTAAATTCTCTTCCTCTTCATCATTTCCCCCACTCTCTTACTCATTCATTTCTTCTAAATCTTCTAAATAGAATTGAGTGATTTATAAATGATTTGTAAAAACAAGCCTCTATAATATTATTCTTCTTATTTAGGTGCTCACCACTATTAAAGTGAGGGATATTGGTTCTTATATTCCATAAAAACCAAGGGTCTTATTTTGGTTCTTGGTTTCAGTTAAAATCAAGGGGTTCTTTATTCTGTGGTTCTTGGTTTTTGTTAAAACCAAGGGGTCAATATAACTCTCTCAAGCCTTCTTTAGGGGAGGATATATAGGGGATTATTCATGATCTTTGTATAAACTGATTTATCAAAGTTTTCCTTTTTAATATCCATAATTTATTTTTGACATCACTTATATTTTTAATTTCTACTTTTCTCACTTTACATATATAAATTTTTTCTTCATTTTTATGTTCCCATGATAAATGATTTTATTTTATAGCATCATTTTAAAAAAAAGTAATTCACCACCCCAAAACCCCCTATTTCAAATTTATCTCTAACCTGCACTTTGTATCAAATTGTATATTTTTTATTTCTAAAAATATCCTAGTTTTCAAAATTGAGTTTTAATTTTTAAAATCTTAACAAATTTCAAAGTTTTATCTTTTTAAAATGGAATCTTTTTCAAAGACCCTTGGTGGTCCTGAAAGAAACTCTATGGGATGTGCATCATTAACTAACAGTTAAAACTATAGCTATTAGAAAACTCACATGTCCAATTTTATAGGTAGTAGAGGATATTATGACTGGAAAATTGTTATGTATATATTTTCACCTTCTAAATAATCAGAGGACAAATGGACTCCTGATGACACATCCTCTTTTGAATTTAATAAAAAATCTATGAATTATTTACATTTTGGCTTAGATATTAATAATTTTAATCATATTTATACATGTAAATTTTCACATGAAATATAGAAATTTCTAGAAGTCATTCATGAAGAAACATATAAAGTTAAGGATACTAGGATTGACGTGTTTAAACATGATTTTGAAAGATTTTATATTCAAAAAATAAATATATTACTGATATTATTATTCACTTTAATAAAATATGAAATGGAATAAACTCTATTTGTGATATTCTTACTCCAAAAACTTTTTTCAAGAAAATACTTTGGGTTTTACCAAGAAATTGGGCACCTGAGGTGATTGTGATATGAGAAGAAAAGGACATCAAAAACATGTCGATCGATGAGCTAATTGGATCTCTCATGACCTATGAGATAATAATGAAGTGACAAGGGGATAAGGAACCCAATGAAGTCAATGAGAAAATTATAATAACCTTAAATGTAATTAATAATGATTGTTATGATGATGATGAAATTACTCATCTAGACAAGAAGATGTATATATTCTTTAAAAGGAAAAATACTACCAACATGCCAAAAATTAGGATGATCAAAGTGAATAAGAAATGATGTGATTCAAATAAAAAAAGGGACACATAAGTCTAAAATTCCCCTTGATAACATATAATAACAAGGAGAATAAGAATAAAAACAATAAATACTTCATGGTTTAATCCTATAGTGCAAGGGATCTCTCCTCAAGTTAGTTAAGTGACGAAATTTCCAAGTTTCTCATGGACCAAGTTGTGGTTAATAACAAATTAAACTCAAAATTTTCTTCTTCTTACTCTTAAATTGCTTCTTATTTCTCTTCTTTATATTCTTATTCTAATCACCTATGTTAAGAAGATCTAAACTATATTTATGATTAACTTGAAGAAGGATTTTGATTACTAAAAATAATGTACAAATAGTTTAAAAATAAGTAAAATCAAACTCTTAATGAAAATAATCAATTCACAATCAAAAAAATTGAATTATTGCAAAAAATGAATTATTAAATGAATGTGCATGAATTAAAATTAACAATTTATGGTCTTAAAAAATATCTTATAAAATTTACCCAAGGAAAATAAAATTTAAATAAAATTGTAGGTTCTTAACCACCAGTAAAAAATCATTATGGTTTTGGTTTATTTAAAAAAAATTAGTTCTTACAATAAAATTAATTTTTAGAATTAATTTATCAAAGTAAGTTTTATGATAATTTTCATAAAATCTAACATATAATTAATTAATTTTAATTTAAAAGAACACTTGATATATTAGACCAAAATGTATCCATCTTTCATCCCATATCTCGTCTCATAAAATGTTTTCAAAACACATTTGGGTACCAAAATCCCTATTAGCTAACATATGTGGAACCAAAATCTTTGAAAAAAAGGCATAATATATTAATTTTATAGGAAATCTGTCTAAAGTGTAAATACCAAAAATAAATTTGGTACATGGATAGTGGATTATCTTGACACATGTGTGCTAACCTCTTAGAATTTAATCAACTTGAAAAACTTGATGGAGGATACGTGACTTTTAGTGACAATTAAATAATTAAAATCATTAGTATATATAAAATTGGTTTTCTCAATTCGATGATTATGAAATATTTTTTATTCATTGATGGTTTAAAACACAATTTTCTAATAATTATCCAATTGTGCAACAATGGTATTAAAATCTTTTTAAAAAATTATTTTTTCAAAGTTTTAATCTCAATGGAAAACATTTATTTATCGTTTTTTACTTTAAAAATGTTTATATTATAGATATAAAATATATTTAATCTCAAAATTATAAATGTTTGAGCATTAAATATAGTGATTCTTGGCTTTCTCATAGAAACTTTAGTCATTGTAGCACATACATACTCATTATGCTCAATCAACATTAACTAGTATGAGATTTATCAAATTACATATCAAATATTTTATTTTTTATAAACCTTTCCAACTTGGTAAGAAACATAAAACCACTTTAAAACCTCAAAAAAATATCAACCTATAAATCCCTTGAGCTTTTTAACCTAGATAGTTTTAGTAAAACTCAATTAAAAAGTATCAAAGGAAAATTATATTCTTTTGTGATTATTGATGATTATACAATATTTGCTTGGGTCTTTTTATTAGAACACAAAAATGAGGCTTTAAAAGTCTTCATAATATTTACAAATAAGGTTTAAAATGAAAAAAAAAATCCATTCAAATTGATCATGTGGTAGATTTTGATAATAAATATTTTTATGAAGTTTTTTCTTTATAGGGATATAATCAAACTCTTTCCACTCCTAAAACACCTCAAAAAATAGGGTAGTAGAATAAAGGAATAAAACTCTTCAAGGAAACGCAAGATCCCTATTGAATTATTTTAAACTCACTCACTAATTATAGTTCAAGGTAGTCAATACCACTTAATATATCTTAAATTGTGTTCTTTTAGTACACTTACTCTAAATACCCCTTATAAACTTTAGAAAAAAATAAAATTCTTAAATTTTTATTTTTCAAAGTGTTTGGATTTAAATGTTATATTCTTAACACTAAAGAAAACCTATGTAAATTTGATCCAAAATCTAACAATTTAATATTTCTTGGGTACTTAAACTCAAGTAAATACTATAGAGTATTTAATAAAATAACCAAACCCATTGAAGAATAAATTCATATAAAATTCAATGAAAATATTCCTCAAAATTTATTCCAATTCAAATATATAGATAACCTTGAACCTTAGAATTTTAAAAATAAAACTTCTCTTAAATATCCTATCATTGAAAATCCTTCTAGTCCTTTACCTAAATGTTCGAAAAAAATCCAAAGACCGTCCCTTAGAAAATATTATCGATTATTTGAAAGCTAGTACTCATATTATGATTTCTATCTTAAATGAAGTTAATCATCATTACTTTATTTATTTTATAGAACCTAAAAACCATGATTATTCTATTAATGATGAAAATTGGGTTTTTACTATAAAATAAGATCTAAACCAATTCCAATAGAATAATGTTTGGACTCTTGTTGAAAGACCTAATGACAATCCCATTATTGGTACAAAATGGGTTTTTAAAAATAAATTTAATGATAAATGTAACATCACACATGATAAATCTATACTTGTATCTAAAGTCTATAATCAAGAAAAGGCATTGATTATGGTGAAACCTTTTCACCCATTGATTGGCTAGAATTCATAAGAATATTATTTTCATTCACCTCCCATATTAATTTTAAAATTTTTCAAATAGAGGTTAAAATTTATTTTTTATAAGGTTTTATTTCTAAAAATATTTTTGTTTAACTACCACTTGGTTTTGAAAATAAAAAATATAAGATCTCAAAATTCTAATGGGGTACATTCTTGTTTAAATTTTTTTTTAAATCCCTTTAATATTATTAATGAAATGTGTCCTGAGTTTAAGAGGAGTCTTGGGGGTATCCTAGGGCTTAGGACATGAAAGAGGAGGATAAGTGGACATCAGGTTCATGTGGTATAGTTGGAACATAGCTACTAGTAATCATTTTTCATAATCGTGCTTTTTTAGAGGAGGTTTTGAAATATTGGTAAAATTGTGCATGGGGAGGGACCAAACCATATGGACTTGGATAGAGCCATCCTGCATGGCTACCGCAAGGTTTTTTAAACCGTGTGGGCTCCCCAGGAGGCCATGCAACTTGACCCTCTCTTGGATATGGGGTGGTGCATGGTTGGAGCATGGTTTGGTCAACTATGTATCCAAACCATGCTCCTCGTTAAAGATGATAAATTTACCATTTTTTCCCCTCAGGATTTAAGTTTTCTCACCCAAATTTCCTTTCCATTATTCCTATATAAACCAAGGGTGACTAACCCTTCCTCTAAAACTTCCCAAGGATTTATCTCCCTCATTTTTAAGATGTTTGGAGTGCCTTTGGGTGAGTATTGAATCTCTAGGTGAGTCTAACACTCCTCTGCCTTCCTTTTTCTGTATTAGGGCTTATGGAATAATTCTTATTCTTCTGAAGATGTAAACCATATTTTTCCAGTAGATTCTAGGTTAGGTATTTAAAGGATGTTTTAAATCAAATCAAAGGCTAAGTCTAATTGAGATTACATCTACAGAACCAAGGTAGGTGGTCTAAAAGTTATATCCCATAGTATTGTGGTTAACTTTATGTGTATATAGTTGTAAACATGTGTTGTCATGCTATCCATTTGGTTTTCCATGATAAAATGATGAATTTATTGGTTAATTGATGAATTGAACCCCTCGTGATCCTTGTGGGATTAATTGAGGTTGATTAGACCAAGTTGAGGGACACCCTTTGGGGTTCCACTTTCTTGAATATAGAATTAGTTTTTTAAACATTGAATTAAATTGTTATGAGATAGAGCCCATGATAATTATGTTGACATGCTTACATGAGTTATAAAGTGGAACTAATGATAATTTTATTTATATGTTGACTTTTCATAAGGGGATGTTGTGTAATAAGATAATTTTTTAAATGAATTATGGTTTGAAATGGGAATTATGTTAATGGGATGAGGCATGAAAATGGTAAATGTGTTAATGGGTTAAAGTGTGAAGATAGTATATGTTTTTAATGGACTATGGGTTGTAAATGGTAAGTTTCCACAATGATTTATGGTTTGTAAATGGTATATGTGTTAAATGGTTAAATAATCATGTGAACATGGATTAATATTGTGAGTGGGGTTTTTTAATTGAGGCTCAGTGCCCATGGGTTGGGTTAGACTATGGATTTAAGCCCCAGACCTATATTGTATGGGTTAGGGAGTTGTAATATGGCTATATGACCCTAAATAATGCAGGTGATTTGAATACCTGGACAGAGGATCCAAGGTAAGTGTTATTCATTATTTTGTATAATGTTTTCCCTTATTATGTAGGTAACTTGATTCCTTCCCCTTATACATATTTTATATGACTGTCATGGGCCTATGTGTATTTAATGAAAATGGTTAACACATAAAACTAATGATAAAAGTGGCTAAAGATAACCTTTTTAACTAATGGCGCCCATTTTATCTTCTATTTATCTCATTATTCATTATGTACCTATATACATTATCTGTTTAGACTATATATTTTATAGAAACTATTGGTGGTAGACTATTGAGTTGTACTCACACCCTACTCATGCTTCCATTGGATACCCAAGTAGACTTCATGGTTGTGGGTCAGGAAAAGGGAAAGGTACCTATACTAAATAGTTTATTTGGTTATGGGTTGTGTATAGAGGAGGTATTTGTACATAGAGTCGGGACTCATTTTGAGGATTTTTCAGCTTTTATTTATTTTTGGGTTTTCCTTACACTTTTCACTTTATAACATGACATAGCATATTTATTGTTTGGTTGTGGTATTGTACCCTATTTTGGGAAATGAATTTGTGATGAATTATTATTTTTTATTTTTTTGCTTCATTTATTATTTTGTCTATTGTGGATTACTCTGATAAAGATGGTATAATCTCCTCACATGTTTTATTAGACCATACCTAATAGTTATAAGCCTCTGGCATATGAGAAAGCACACCTAATTTTATGTGGCAGCCTGACTTGGGGCACCGGTTTAGTGGCTACCAGGTTGGGGATGTTATAAAGTGGTATCTTAGGGGATTTTCTATTGTCTTATTATTTGGTAATGTTATATGGGATACTATGATGTTTTGGTCCTTGGATATGATCTTTTTCATGGGATTATCTAACCCATTTATGAGGGAAAACCCAAGTACCTAGGGTTGGATTATTTTTCTTGATGTTTCTTGTCACGGTTGGATGATATTTCACCTTGGGAGATGCAGTTTTTGTGTGATGTGACTATTTTATAGTATTTTTATCATAGAATGAGGTTGTGAATACATGAATCATTTCAATAACCTAGAGATATATGTGACATGTATCATGGTAGGTACATAAGATAATGACTTGTGGGATGTGAGGGATATAATGCTTTTCATTTTCCTTGAAATTTAAAAGAAATATTGTATGAGGAAGATGATGAAATAGGATAATTGGTAAGAATGTAATAGAATGGTTAAAGAATAATGTCTCATGAATATTCATAAATGGGTTAAAAACATTGGTTGTGATGAGTGGTAATGATAGAAAGGTGACTAAATAATAAATATTTATGTTGTGAAGGTAAAATGGTTAAAAAGGGTGTCTAATGAAAGACTTGTGACTATGTAAGTTGTTTTACCCCATGTTGACCAATACCCATGGTAGGGATGGTTGAGGGTACTGATAGATATGTGACTATATCCATTGGGATAGCATATACAGAATGAGTTGTTTATGTCTAGTATAGAGCCTTCTTTTACAAAAACTATATAAGTCTTATGTTATTTTTTTGAGATGTGTGTTTATAATTATAGAGAGATACCACCATGATGATGTGTACTATTTGGGTGACATGAGGATATCATTGTGAATAGTCCTCCAGTAGTGGAGAAAGAAAAAACATTGATCCAGGGAAAGAAAGGGAGGAGAATTTCCTTTATAACTTTTTTATTTTTATACAAATGATTTAATGAGACCTGGGGTAGGTTGTGCCAAGTATGTTTGACATGACTATAAATTTTTAGTTGCATCACCCTCCAAATTGTTTAGAGGTTGGACCTAAGGTAGTCAAGTTCTAGACATATTCCATCTAGATAGTTCTAGATCACTTGAAGACTACTCGTGAGAAGAGAGTCAAATTTGCGTCTTATATGTTACGGGGACTGAAAAAGCGCTGGTGGGATATTATGATTTAGACTGAGCAGGCATAACATATGTTATAGAAAGATTTATAAGAAAAGTTTCTTGAAATTTTCTATCTAGATACCTTAAGGTAGGAGAAGGTTGTGGTGTTTATAAGGTTGACTTAGGGGACTGTGACAACGATGGATTATGTTGTCCACTTCACTAACTTGCAATTCTTTGTTCTAGTATTGGAAGGGAACGAGGGAGATACAACAAGACATTTTCATCATGGACTTAGACATGATATCAAGAAGAAGGTGAATATCTTCCATTTAAAGAGGTTTGCTAATGTGGAGGATCTGGCCATTATTTCAAAAGAGAACCTAAATAAATCTTCTGGTGGTGGACATGTGGTTCTAGTTGGGTGACCTAGTGGTGTGAATTATGATATTAGGAAGCATTGTTTTAAAAAATTTCACCAGGGAGGTGGTAGATAAAGTACCCAGGGAAGAGGTATCATGTCTCAGTGTGTTGACCAGGTGTTCTTATATCAATGTAGAAATCTCGGACACATGTGTTTCCAGTTCCCCCGACCATTAGTTGAGTGTTGAGCATGTAGAAGGATGGGTCATGTGCAAAGGTTTTGTAGTAACTCTCAAAATATGGGAAATGATGGAGGATCAAAGTTGATGTAGAGTGCGAGTAGGGGGTCAGTTACCCCATACCAGGAAGGAAGTTGGATTTCTACTAGTTGTACTAGTCGTGATAGCGTACATGGTGATTTCAGATAAGGGATTCCTTATCAGCATGGTAGTGCAGCACTAGGGACTCAGACCAGAGCCTAGGGTAGAGGGAAAGGTTTGATCCATGCATTTTAGCCTACACTTGGAGTTGTAAAGGATTGACCGTCAATAGTTTGAGGTATGATTCGTGTAGCTTCAATTCTTGTTAGTGATTTATTTGATATAGGTGCCTCGCACTATTTTATATCTTCTAATTGTTTTAATGTATTGGATCTAGTGGTGGAACATATATGTGCGGTTATGTCGATTGATACACTGTTGTGATTATGAGTAGAAAATATCCAGCAATGTAAGGTGTGTACCCTTGAGGTTGGTGGCTACTGTTTCTTATGGGACTTTTTTGTACTTGAGATTTCAGGTTTTGATCTAACATTGGGGATGGATTGCCTCGTATTATATCAAGCCCATATCGACTGTTACCATTGTTGGGTAACATTAATTTCCCTTAAGGGGGATACTTATGTTCACTATAGGGAATGGGATAACCAAGAAGGCCATGCAGGTCCTGTTCATCAACAGTTGGGTGATCTCATGACCCAAGTGTCATGTATTATACTTAATGATGGGGGAGTGCAGTAGGGTATCCTTCCTACTATAGTGGATCTATTCTAGGATGTGTTTCATAAGGACTTCTTTGGGATTTCACCCAATATAGAGGTTGATTTCACTATTGATTTTCTACCTAGATCAGAACCTATTTACATTCCTCCATATAGAATAGCACCATCAGAGCTTTAGGAAGTTAAAACTAAGTTGAAAGAAATATATAATAAAGGTTTTATTCATCTGAGTATTTCACCTTAGGGATCGCTAGTTTTGTTTTCTAAGAAGGTTGATGGGATGTTTTTGTTATGTTTCGATTATCGAAGGTTGAATCAGATAACTGTTAAGAACCAATACCCTCTTCTACAAATCGATGATGTTTCTGACTAGTTGAGAGGTGTGTCTATTTTCTCTAAAATTGACTTGAGATCAAGGTATTATCAACTGAGGGTGAGACCTTCTAATATACCATAGACTACTTTCAAGAGAAGGTATGGTTTATATGAGTTTTTTGTGATGTTTCTTGGGTTGAACAACACACCAGTAGTGTTTATAGACCTAATAAACCAAATATTTCATCTATACTTGTATAATATTGTATTCTTCATTGTGGATGACATCTTGGTGTACTCTAAGACTCGTGATGATCATTCCAATCATCTTGACATCATCCTGAGTACACTAAGAAAGAATAAGATATAAACCATGATATCTAAGTTTCATTTTTGGATTGATGGTGTACATTTCTTGGGTAAAATCATCTATGAGTAAGGTGCGTCATTGGACCCAAAGAAAGTGAAAGTAGTTGTATCTTGGGAGAATCCTAAGAATTTTTTTGATATCTAAAGCTTTTTGGGTTTGGAGGGATATTATAGAAGGTTTATCAAATACTTTTCCCATTTTTCAGCACCAATTTTGGGCTTTACCAAAGAGGGAATCAAGTTTTAATGGTGTGGGGCATGTGATAATTCTTTTCAGGAGTTATATAAGTGACCAAATACTACACCAATTTTGATCCTACCCAATACAGGTAAAGAGTATACCTTCTTTTTTATGTTAATGGTGTTGGGATTGGGGTGGTGTTGATGCAGAATGATCAGGTTGTGGCGTATGGATTATAGTAGTTGAGGCCTCATAAACAAATTACCCTAAACATGATCTTGAGTTGGTTTTGGTGGTTTATGTTTTAAATTTTTTGTGGAATTACTTGTTGGGATAAAGGTTTACTGTGTAAAATGATCATAAAATCCTTAAGTACATATTCTCCCAACATTATTTTAATCTTCAGCAGTGAATATGGTTTGAGTATATATAGTTCTTTGATTTTGATTTGGTCTACATGTCGGGAAATGCGAACATTTTTTAAGATTATTTGAGTCGGAAGACTCAAACTCAGGTGGTTTATAAATCTAGTTTTGAGTGGAGGATGATAGTGTTGTTTGTTGATATGCATCTAGAGGTTCGGGATGGACAAGGGAGGATAACCCTCATATCCTTAGTAGTTGAGTCCAAGATTCTAATATGGATAAAGGAGATTCAGTATGAGGATTTATAGTTTATTTCCTTGAGGTAAAGTCTTGAAGGTGGGGATTCACCTTCTGATTGGACTGTTGATGGTGATGAGATCATTTATGTTCATGGACACATTGTTGTGCCTACTGGTATTTGGGAATATTTGATGCATGATTTTCATGATTTCAATTGGTATATGAATCCTAGTTTGACAAAGATGTATCATGATCTTCATAGGTAGTATTGGTGGCCAGGGATAAAGAAATAGGTTGCAGGTTTCATGATGTGATGCTTCACCTGTCAGCGGGTGAAGGCCGACCATCAGTGACCAGGTGATTTGTTACAGCTATTTCCCATTATGGAATGGAAGTGGGATGATGTCATGATGAATTTTGTGGTAGTTATTCTAAGGATTCCTTAGAATAATGATGTTATATGGGTAGTTTTGGATCAATTGACCAAGGTCGCACATTTATTACCAATTGGAGAGACCTTAACTATAGACCAGTTTAGTGTGCTATATGTTCGAGATATAGTATGGTTACACTGGGTAATAAGAACTATAGTTTCAGATCATGATATTTGTTTTACTTCTCACTTCTGGAAGGGGTTATAGAAGGTTCTTGGTACTCAGGTGTTTTTGAGAATGGATTTCCACCTGCAGACAGACGAGCAGTTAGAGTGTACTATTTAGGTGCTGGAGGACATGTTGAGGTGATGTGTCTTAGACTCTGGTGGATCTTGGGAGAATCTCTTGGTGCTTCTTGAGTTTTAATATAAAAATAGTTATCAGTATATTATTTAGATGGTTTCATATAAGGCACTCTATGGTAGTTTGTGTAGATCTCCATTATGTTGCATGGAGGCTGGAGAATCATAGTTGTTGTGATTGAGTCTCGTATAGAAGACATCAGAATATGTTCAATTGATTTGGAAAAGTATGGATACAGTTCATAGTATGAAAAAATTTTATGTTGATCGACATCATTGACCTCTTGATGTTATGGTGGGTGATCGTGTGTTCCTTTAGGTCTAACCAAGGTTGGGTTACTGTTGGATTTAGAAATAGGGTGAGTTGGAACCCAAGTATATGGGGTCCTTTGATATTGTGGAGTACCAATTAGATCTTATACAATAGTATAGTGTAATGCACAATGTTTTCCATGTGTCATGACCTCGGTAGTATCACCCCAACCCTTCCCATGTGATTGATGTTAACGATGTTGAGCTTGATAATGAAGCATTCTTTGAGGATCATCTAATTTGTATTATGGTTCATAGTGATAAAGTCTTATAGGGTAAGATTCTTCCATTAGTTCGAGTATTATGGTATCATGGTAAAGTTTAGGAGGAAACTTGGGAGAGGGAGACAGATATGTGGTTCTATTGTCCTGGTCTTTTTACCTTGGAGACTTAGTAATGTTTGGTAGTGTGGCTCAAGGACAATTCGTTATAAGGTGGTGAGGTTGTAAGATCTCATACTTTTAATAAGGTGCGTTCATTAAATTTTGGTTTAAATACCTTTAATTTTTTTAATGAAATGTTTCCTGGTTTTATGAGGAGGCTCAGGGGTGTCTCAGGGTTTGGGACATGAAATAGGAGGAAAAGTGGTCATCCAGTTCATGTTGCATGATTGGTGCATGTCTAGAAGTAATTGTGTTCCATAACCATGATTTTCTGGAGTAGGGCATGCATGATTGGTAAAACCATGCATAGGGAGGGACCAAACCAGGAAAAATTGGATAGATCCATCTCACATGGCTACGGTACGATTTTTCAAACCGTTTGGGATCCCCCAGGGATCATGCAACATGGCCCCCTTTTTGATAGAGGGTAGTGCACGGTTGGTGCATGGTTTGGTCAACCATGTGTCCAAACCATGATCCTTATTAAATATGGTGAATTTACCATCCCCCCTTGGGATTTAAGTTTTCTCACCCAAATTTCATCCCCATTCTTCATACAGCACCCAAGGTTGAAAAACCCTTCCTCCCAAACATCCCAAGGAGTGATCTCACTCATTTCTAAGCTGTTTGGAGCACCATCAGGTGTGGATTGAATATTAGGGTGATTCTAACACTCCTCTACCTTCCTTTTACTAGATTAGGGACTATGGAATATTTATTATTCTTATGAAGCTATAAAACCCACTTTTTCTAGAAGATTTTAGGTTTAGGATTTAAAGGTGGTTTTATATCAAATAAAAGGCCAATATTAAAAAAGTGTGCATATATGAAATTGATATAGGTGGTTTGCAAGTTATATCCCATATTCATATTGTTAAATTTATGTGAATTTTGTTGTGAACTTCTGTCATTTTTCTGTCCGTTTGGTTTTCCATGGTATAAATGATGAATTAATTGGTTAATAGATGAATTAAACCCTTCATGATCCCCATGGGATGCATTGAGGTCGTTAGACCAAGTTAAGGGATACCCTTGTGGGTTTCACTTTCTTGAACATAGAATTTATTTGTTAATAGTAGAATTGAATTGCTATGAGATAGAACTCGTGATAGTTATGTTGACATGCTAACATGAGTTATGAAGTGGAACTAATGATAACTGTGTCTAGATGTTGACATGACATAAGGGGTATTGGGTAATAAAATAATACATTAAATGAATTATGGTTTGAAATGAAAATTATGTTAATGGGATAAGGCATGTAAATGGTAAATGTGATAATGGGTTATGGCATGAAGATGGTATATGTGTTGAATGAATTGTGGGTTGTAAATGGTAAGTGTGAAAAATGATTTATGGTTTGTAAATGGTATATTTTTTAAATGGATAAAGTATCATGTTCACATAGCTTAGTGGTATGATTAGGGTATTGTACTTGAGGATCTACACCCATGGGTCAGGTTAAACTGAGGCTCTAATCCCCACCCCTATATTGAATGGGTTAGGTAGTCAAACTGATGATCTATTCCCTAAAAAATGCATGTGATGTGAATATCTGGACTGAGGATCCAAGGTGAGTGTTATGTATTGTTTTGTGTAATGTTTTCCCTTATGATGAAGGTAACTTAATTCCTTCCCCTTATGAAAAGTTTATATGACCGAAATGGGATGAAGTGTATTTGATGAAAATGGTGAAACCATGGAACAAATGATGAAAGTGTCTAAATAAAACCTTGTTAAATAATGGTACCTATTTTATCTTCGGTTTATCTCATTATTCATTATGTAGCAAAAACTATATATTTAGATTGGATATTTTGTAGGCACTATTATTGTTGTCCTAATAAGTTGTACTCAAACCCTACTCAGGCTGCCATTAAGTGCTTAAGCATACTTTATGGTTGCAGGTCAGGAAAAAGGAAATAGGCATATTCTAGATGGTTGATTTGGGCATGGGATGTGCATGGAAGAGGGATTTGGACGTGGAGTTGGAACCTGTTTTGTGGATTTTTTAAATTTTCTTTATTTTGGGTTTTCCTTACACTTGGAATTGTATGACATGAAATAGCATATTTATTGTTTAGTTTTGGTCTTGTACCTAGTTTTCGGAAATGGATTTGTGTTGCATTCTTATTGTTTATTTGTTTCCTATATTTAATATTTTATATGTTGTGGCTTACTCTAGTAAAAAATTTATAGTATCCCCACATGTTTTATTAGACCATTGCTGCTAGTCGACAGCCTCAAGCATATGGGGAGGCATACCTAAGGTCATGTGGTGACCCAACTTGGGGTACTGGATTAGTTTTTACCATGTCAGTGATATTACACAAAAAAATATAAATTCTTTTGTTTAAAACAATACCTCTTTCTTGGTATGAAAGGTTAACAAGTTTTCTTTTATCAAATGATTTTAAAATGGGAAAATAATATTATAGAATATTTATAAAAACTATTTTAAATAGTATTTTAATTATTTAAATCTATGTCGATGATGTAATTTTTAGATCAAAAAATGGATCACTTTATATTGGTTTCTCAAATCTTATTAGAAAAAAATTAAAATGGGTTCTATGGGTGAGTTAAAATACTTTCTTGGTTTAAAATCTCTCAAAATGAGGATTCCACTTTTATTATCCAAAGAAAATCCCAAAATTAACTTCTAAAATGTTTTAGTATGTATTATGATAAAGAAATTAGTACACCTATGATTATTTCTTATAAGATAATGTTGAATGAAGCCAGTAAACCGCCTAATGACAGACTTTATAGAAGTATAATTGGGAGTCTTTCTTACCTTTCTACGACCTAGAAAGACATTTTTTTCAGTGTTTTCCTTTGTGCTCATTTTAAAGATAATCTTAAAGAATCACATTTAAAATATCTTAAAATTATTTTTTATTTTTTAAAAGGTTATAAGAATCATGGTTCATTTTATCCTAAAGAAACCTCATTTAATATTTCTAGTTTTTCGATGTTGATTTTAGCATATGTAAACTAAATAGGAAAAGTAAAAGTGGGACTTGTTAACTTCTTGGAAATTACTTAATCTCTTGGAGTATTAAAAAAGAAAAAATTAGTTTCTATTTATATGTATAAGAATAAATATATATCCACGGGGAGTTATTACGGCCAAATTATATGGATGAAACAAACTCTCTTAGATTTTATGCTAACATTTATTCATGTTCCAATTAACTATGATAGTTATAGTTCTATAATAATCTCTAGATATCATGTTTAGTATTAAAAAACTATTCACATTTATATTAAACATATCTTTTTGAGAGATCACATTAAAAAAGAAGATGTCATGTTAGAATACATTAGCATGGATCTTCAATTAGCCAATATCGTCACAAAATCCATTTATTTAGAACACTATTATTTTTTTAAAGGGGGGTTAGGAATGGCATGATTGTAATTTCTATTCTTTATTATCTTATAGTATATATTTTATCTTTTAAAATCTTAATTATTTTTGAAAATATTTCATTTTCTTTTTTTTAAAAATCTTGTTCAAATTTTCCAAATTGTGTTTTTTTATAATCACCTTGATTATATTATGCATATCTTATCTCTTATGTCTTATCGATCTAACCCTTTTGATTTATAATATTTTTTTCTGATCAAAAATGGGGATAATATTTTAGTGTTTATGGGGGAGAAAGATCTAATTCATAGGGGGGTCTCTCTTTGTTTTCAAAGGAAGGGAAGGATCTTGTTTCAAGGGGGAGACTTATGCTTTCACTGAAAATGGGAAGAAACAGCTGGTATTTCTAAATCTTTTATTCTTTCCCTCTTTTTATTTATTTTTCTTATTTACCTCCTTATTATCCCTATCTTATATTTTAATCTTAACTGATATTTTATGATTATCAAAAAGGGGGATATTGTTGAACCCCTACTGTGTTTTTATAATAACAATCACTTGAGGTATTTTCTAACCTTTGTTTGAGTATATTTTAGTTTTTATGTTTAGATATCAAGATAAGAAGTCATCGAACCAAATAGAGGATATAAAAGGAGTTTGAATGTTCAATATAGAAGCTTCAGGTGCTTTTCACATCCTGATTAACTCTCTCACATCGTGAAACATTACTCACATCATGAATGTTCACTGGGAATTTCAATTCACATCGCAAATGTATTTCACGGGGAGTAATGAAGGTGTTTTTGTTTTGTAACTATCATTCATGTTAGGAAGATTCGTTTAGACTGTGAATAAATCAAGAAAGTTTTCAGACGTTCTGGAATAAAGACATTCATGCCATGAAGCGTCATTCATGTTGTAAAATCAGTCAATCAGACAATCATCCCCTTCATTCATTATGGTCATAATCTCATTAATCTGGTCTCTTATGGATTCAATGAATTCATACGAATTCCAAAATATTCTCATCACCAACAGAGATATAAATAGAGACCAGAGGAAGCTTGGATCTAACATCAACACTAAACATGACGACAAATCATGCTTTATCAGGCGCTAACCTTTAATAGTGCGAGAAAAAAAACGCTGATGAGGGGGGATTTTTATCAGCTCTACCTTTTATGAGTGCCAAAATAAGCACAGATAAAAGGTCACCCTTTGTCAGTGCTTTTTTCTAGCACCGTTAAAGGTCTCTCGTTTATTAGCGCCTTTTTTTAGCACTGATAAAAGTGACACCTTTATCAACACTTTTTTCTAGCACTGATAAATGTTGTAGTAAGTAATTTAATTTATATATAAATATTTATATATTTTCTAAATAATATTTATATTAAAATAATTATATATATATATATATCTAAATATAAAATATAAATATGATTTAAATAACATTTAATTAAAAATGAAGCTTATTTTCATAATTTTTTATATAAAAAATTATCAAATTTATATTAGTAAAAATGTTTAATAGTTTATTTATATACATTAATTACAAGATATGAATATAATTAAAATAAATATAATATATTAATATTCTATTTAAACAATTATATAATATATAAATGAATTTATTTATTTAAATATATATTTATATTGATATAAAATAATTTAAATTATATGTTCGTATTTATATAATTATAGAAATTTATATATAATTATATATATTTATTAATATATAAATATATATAATTATAAATATAATAAATATATTTATATTAATTTTATAATTATTAAAATATATATTTATGTATTTATAATTATAATTATAAATAAATATATTTAAAACTATTTGTATGTAATTATAAATATACTTATATAATTGAATATAATTTTATATAATTATATATATATATAATTATATAATTATATATATCTATATATATATATTAATTAATATATAATTATATATAATTAGAAATATAATAAATATATTTTTTATTTAAATATATTTATTAGAATTTTATAAATATTTAAATATATATTTATTTATTCATAATCATGATTATAATTAAATATATTTAAAAAATAAATTATATATAATTATTAATATATTTATATAATTATATATATTTATATAATTATATATATTTATATAATTATATTTATATATTATTAAATATATATATAATTATATATAAATATGATTATATAAATATATTTATAATTATATAAATATATTTATAATTTTGTATAAATACTTTTTAAACATACGTATTTATAATTATAATTATAAATATATATATATTTAAATAATTATAAAATTATAATAAATATGTTTATTATATTTATAATTATATATATTTATATATTAATAATAATATATATATACATGATTTTATAATTATATATGATTACCCAAATGGATCAATCATGGCCTGAAACCCATAACTCCAAATTTATTAATAAAAGGAAGGCGTACAATCGAAACAAAGGTTCAAGCAAGACACCAAGTTCCCACATTGAAAGCAATTGATCACTTCTTCTAGGCCTCTCTATTATAACACCCCAAACATTTTATGGTATGTTTCTCTTAAATAAATTCTATTCATAGACTATATTTCATAAAGCACTGAGTTTCTTTGAAACAACACTTGGTTATTTAGAAGATAGTCATAACCTATCCATTAAACTTAAATTTTCCACTTCTGTGTTTTCAATTTTGAAAAACGGACATACATGCTTGTGATCATGGTGATGAAACCTCTACCTATTCCTATGTGGAAGTGGGATGACATTACGATTTATTTTTTCATAGGACTACCGAGAACTCCTAGAAGGAATGATGCAATATGAGTAATTGTTGATCATCTCACAAAATCATCACATTTCCTTACTATAAGATAGGATTTACCGCTTGAATGCCTGGAAAGAATTTATATTAATGAAGTTCTAAGACTTTATGGTGCACCTCTATCAATTGTGTCTGATCGAGATCTCTGGTTTACATCAAAATTCTAGAAAAGTCTCCAGAAGGCTTTAGATACTGAGATTCGTATGAGTACTGCTTATCACCCCCAAACTAACAGACAGTTTGAAAGGACTATTCAAACACTGGAAGATATGTTGAGATCATGCTCTCTTGACTTTCAAGGTATGTGGGATCAATACTTTCCTTTGTTGTAATTTTCCTACAATAATATCTTCTATTCTAGCATTAAAATGGTTCCATATGAAGCATTATATAGTAAGAGGTGTCAAACTCTAACTTGTTGGGATGAAGTTGGTGAGAGGAATCTTTTAGGCCCGTAACTTATCGAAGATACAACTACAAAGGTAAAGAAAATTCAAGCCCATATTAAAGCATCCCAATATAGGAAAAAGAGTTATGATGACAATTGGAGAAAGGATTTATAATTTCAAGTAGGATATCATGTCTTTATAAAAGTATCTCTAAGGAAGGGTGTCTTACAGTTCTGTAAGAAAGGGAAACTGAACCCCAGGTACATCGGACCGTTTGAAATTCTGGAAAGGATCAGAGATGTAGCTTATCGTTTATAAATTCCACCAAGTCTCTCCAATGTTCATATTGTGTTTCACGTGTCATTTTTAAATAAATACATTTCATACCCAATACAAGTACTCTCCTATGAAGAAATAGAACTATAAGCTTATTTTTCATACTGTGAATAGCCTATCGAGATTCTTGACACAAGGGAGCAGGTATTGAGAAGTTAGACAAATCGTCTAATATAGGTTCTTTAGAGAAACCATAATATGGAGGAAGTAATGTGGGAACTTGAAGATGTTATGAAGAAGAACCACCCACATCCTTTTAGGGAGCAATATACATGAAAAATTTTGAGGATGAAATTTCTGATGGTGGGAATAATATAACACCCCAAATATTTTATGGTATGTTTCTCTTAAATACATTCTATTCATAGCTTATATTTCATAAAGAAATTAATTTCTTTGAAACAACACTTGGTTATTTATGAGATAGTCATAACATATCCATTAAACTTAAATTTTTCCCTTCTGTGTTTTGAATTTTGAAAAATGGACAAACACGGTTGTGATCAGGGTGATATTTGGAGTCTGATAGAATCAAGTTAATTTTTTTTGAATAGTAACTTACCCTTATGAATAGTAATATACCCTTATGAATAGTAACCTACCTTTATGAATAGTACCACTAACCTTATGAATGGTAACCTTACTCGTGAATGTATAAATAAAATTTATGCACCATAAAAATGAAGATGAATATTTTAAGTGTTGGTATTTTTTGATTAAATAATGATTTATTTAAAATTTAAATTTATCATATTTAGAAAATTATTTTTTAAAAATGGAGTTCAATTTTTTATTCTACACATTGAAAAATGATTAGGGTGAATTTTTGGGATTTTTCTGAAATTCTTGAATTTTTTATGAATAGTAAAATAAGATAAATTACAATAAATGCTAAATACTTGATTTACTGCATCATGGGTGATGCAAGGATGATGTAAGGACACTTGGTTCTAAATCACATGTCATTATTACTATTTTATATCACATGAATCAATACTATTCATAGTCTTGATCAAAAATATTAAAATAATGATTAAAATAATGTAAAATGCCTCCTCCCCTCCACTATATAAACCACCCCTCACCCCCTCTTCCTCTCACACCACTCAAGCTTCCATACTTGCCTAAATTCTATTCAAATATCTCTTTAAGCTCCTCTCTGACTTCCAAGATCTTATGGTCTCACCAAAAGGCCAAAAACAAAGTCCTTAAAGAGATTCTCAAAGAGGGGTACTCAAGAGGTGAAAATCTCTCCTTTTTCTTTCAAATTATTTTACAAGTTCCATTATTTTGTTTCTCTCTCCTCACCTCCCCACATAAAAATTATATGATAATTCCATCACCTTACATGTACTGGAATTTTATTATGCTAATGGAATATTTCATCATCATCTCCCTATTCTCCCACCTCTTACACTAAAAAAGAAAATACCGTCTGAGATGTGTTAATTTCTCACATTCAAGGATGAAGAGTTTTAAATTTATACTACTATATTCAAGACTGGTCATAAAACCTTTTTAATGGTTGAAACAGAACATAATATATGTATTTTACCTTATGAAATGTTCTATAATCCTTACACACTCATAATACAAAATAATAATACAAAACAAGTTCATTATGCACAAAACCGCCAAGTTAATCCAAGCGCTTATCAATAACTTTTAACTAATGAGTCATCGTCAGGGTATATAACCCAAAATAATTATAGAATCATTTATAATGTCACTAATAATATATATTTACAATTATGGATGTTTAACCACATTTCAAATGAACTTCCATTCATGAATACAAGTAAACCGCTCATGAAAACCAAGGAAGAAAATACCTCCAAAACAATAAAGTTGAATCTATTAAACCCATAAAAAAGTGCATGAATGAACCTAATAAGTTTATACTATATCAAATAAATTTTTATTAGGTTCTTTAATTATCAATTAATTAATATAAATTTGATTATTCAGGTCTTTAAGATCAATCAAGAACATCATCGGGCATTAGGTAAGGGATCATCTCTCTCACTTTTGTTCAAGAATTCCCCTATGTTGTGTCCTTTTATTTTTTTAAATTCCTATTAATGGGGTATGTTTTATCACCTCCCTAATACTTACCTTATGATATATAAATGATTGGATATCCTTTTACCACTCTTTAATCCCTCACAAGAATACCTGTTACCATGCCAAAATGTTTGTAAGGGGTTTCTCATCTCACTTTCAATTCTGTGGGAAATCTATTGTTCGCATATTATTTCTTATATGTGGTATATGTGTAATTTAATTTGATATAAAATATAATAATTTTATTTATATTCATGGTATTCTATGATTTATTTAGTGATTAATGATTTTTGGTCATATGATTCAATTGATGTGGTAAGTGACTTTGTCTCAATTTCCATTTCATTCAGACCTACTTGGTATTTTGCACCTAATGTTTCTTATGTGGTGTATCTAATACCCATTTGAGATCATTTTTCATTTGAAATTATAATTCTGGTAAATATTCACTTTCTTGTATCATGGATATAGTTATTTCCTTAAGTCATATACCGTTTCACATAGAGTGTTAATTTGTAAAGTTGTTTTAACTATGGGAAATATTGATGAATCTGTATTCTCTACTCTATACAAATATTGAGAAGGCATATTTTACTTGTATTAAATCTATGTATAAAGAATAATTTGGACTTGAAGTGATGGTCGGGGCCTGCAATTTCCCCTCGATGCATCGATACGTCTCATGAGACAAATCAGTTGGCGACAAACCCTTCGAGTTTGTTTCCAAAAATCAAACAGGTTTCTACCCACATAATTAAATTGTTTTGATGGTATAGTGGTATAATGTTCTAGATACATTAATTGCAATTAATAACCATTCTCTTTATTCATTTTCAGTTATTACTATCCATGAGGTTTTCACTATGACAAAATCTATGGATGCAGTTTCATTTTTAGCTTATTAATGGTGTGTGTCTTTCATTTATTCACCATAACATATTGATCATGCCATATTTGTTTATGATTCAGTTATTTTTTATTCATGATTCTGCTACTTGTAACTCTTACTGAGCGTTTGATCTCACCCCTTCCAATTTTTTACCTTCAACAGGTTATGAAGAGGAGACTATTTATTGAGTTCCTGTGGTTGTATTTTTTTTAGTTTTTTCTATGTATTATATTTTGTTACCTTTCTCATTATAAAATGAGTTTCATGTATGTGTCTAGTTTCTTCAATACTACTAAACTAATCATTCCTTTGGGATTTAATTCCTTTTATGCATGTCAATTTAATAAGTAATGCACCGGCTTCGATATAGAGGGGTCGAGGCATTACAATTGGTATCAAAGGAAGTTTAGTAGAAAACTTGGAAACTAGATTAGAAAATATAGATTAGGGAAAAAATCCTTAAGGTAGTATTCGAAGATAAACATACAATAATGTCCTGGAATTTTGGTAAGGAATGTATTATGTGGATATTTCTAGAAAATACATCCATGTCTGGATACGAATAGGTATAGGTGGCTCTAGAACAGATGTACCTAAGAGTGAAAACTCTGACAAGGAGTTTTGGGCTTGACCTAGGGTATCCTAGTACACGACAATGGTCCTTACTAAGTAAATTTACAATACATTAGGAAGTATTTTAATGTAAATTCTTCCTTAGAGAAACCATGTCTATGAGATTAGTTGTGCATAAGATTTCAATTTATACTAAGTATTTTTCTAGTCGAGATTATAAATTATGATTCATAACCTAATATAGTGTATGCCATTATTTAGAAATGTAACCTAATAGAAGAAGGAGAATCAATACTTCTGGACAATGTTGGGATTTCCCCACTGATCAATTCAACATAGTCAATGTTGGAGAATATCATATCATGACCATATTAGGAAAACTTACTCAGGTTGTGACAAATAACCATATTACACCTGTGTTGGATCGTTTCATGTGGTATAAGCCACCATATTTTAGTGGGACTACTAATCCAGTGGAAGATGAGTAGTGGATCAATTCATTTGAAAAGATATTCATGGCATTAAGATGCAATGAAAATGAAAAGGTAGTGTTGGTAGTGTATTGTCTCAAGGGTGATGCTGATCAATGGTGATCCTTGATCCAGAATACCATAGAGGAAGAAGAGATATAATATATGGAATGGAGGACTTTTAAGGGAATATTCTTTGACAAGTATTTCCCTTGTGAGCAACGAACTGAAATGAAGAGTAAATTCCTTGGCTTAAAGAAAATGTAAGAAGACAGTGTTGCAGAGTATGAGGCTACCTTCACAAGACTAGATAAGTATGCCATAGATTACATACATGACTCGGAAGACAATATTGATCATTTCTTTTAAGGTTTTAATCCAAGTATTCAAAGGGAACTGGATTCTCAAACATTTTCATCATATGATGAAATTGTATTAAGTGCCATCAAAATAGAGAGTGATTTTGCTAGATCAAATTTTTTCAAGGGAAACCAATATAAGAGGTGGTACTCTGATAACCATGGAAAAGGTGAAGCGTCAAATAAGAACAAGGGAATGAAGCAATTCCTGTTATGCGAGAACTGTGGAAAGAATCATCCTGGGAAATGCTTGAAAGGCATGGGAGTCTACTATAAGTGTGGATAAAAGGTTCATCAGTCTAATGAATGCAAGGGGAAGAAACAAGTCAATGATGTTCAATGCTACAATTGTAGAGAGATGGGACACTATGCAAATGAGTGTCCTAAGCACCAATGAAACTTGCCTCAGAAAAGGCCACGAGAGCAAGGGAAATCTTATATGATTATAACCATAGATGTTGAAGTTCTTAATGATGTGGTGGTAGGTACTTTAATTGTTTCCTCAAACATAGCCAATGCTTTATTTGATTCTGTATCATTGCATTCATTTATATCTTCCCAGTTTTCCAAGAAAATTATACATTTCCAATTTGATTTAATAAAGTATATTTTAATCAAACTACTAGGGGATATATCATTGAAACAAAGGAATGTCGATCAGTCCCCCCCTCATGACACATAAATGTGCTTTAGTTGCTAACCTTATCATCATACCAATGAATGAAATTGATATAGTTATTGATATTAATTGGCTATCAAATTATGATGCGAAGATCTATTGCAAGAAAAAGGAAGTTACAATCTTTGAAAATGGTGTAGAATCCCTTATTTTTAGAGCAAAAACCTCTACATATAATTCTTATCTAGATCCACCCCTAGTAGCTCTATTGAATGTGATTCTTCGAGAGTAAGAGAACCCAATATCTATGGGCGATGAAATAAATATTCAAATTTAATATGTGCATATAGTGCAAGAATACATTGATGTATTTCTAAAGGATTTACCTGGACATCCTCCAGAGCGGGAAGTTGAGTTCTCTATTGATTTAATTCCTAGTGAAAGAGATATATTAAAGACTCCCTATATAATATCCACTGTGTAATTAGTGGAACTAAAGAAACAACTAGAGTAATTGAGTGACAAAGGATTTATTTGACCTAGTGTTCTCCATGGGGATCCTTTATCCTCTTTGTTAAGAAGAAAGATGGATCCATGAGGATATACATTAATTATAGGGAAATCAATGATATTACTATAAATAATAAGTATCTTCTTCCATTAATTGATGTTTTATTTGATCAACTTCATGGAGCACAATAATTTTAGAAGATTGACCTTTAATATGGATATCATCATCTTTGTGTGAGGAAGGAAGATATTCCAAAAGTAGCATTTTGAACCAAGTATGGGCATTACGAGTTTACAATGATGACTTTTGGACTAAATAATGAACCCTCTATTTTCATGGATTTAATTAATAGAGTTTTCAAGTAATATCTTGATAACTTTTTTGTGGTATTTATCTATGATATCATGCTATACTCCAAAATCTATGAAGACTATGAGAATCACTTGCGGATTATTATGAAAACTCTTAGAAGAAATAAATTATATGGGAAGTTTAAAAGGTGTAAATTCTAGATTCAGTTAGTTTCTTTTCTAGGATATATTATCTCTAAGGATGGAATTCTAGTTGATCTTGTGAAGACAAAGTAAATCCAAGAATGGCTCATACCAATTAACATAACTGGGGTATGCAGTTTTATTGGCTTAGCAGGTTACTATCGGCATTTTGTTCAGAATTTCACCCGACTGGATAACCCGCTAACCAAGATCATATGTAAAGGGTTTAAGTTTGTATGGATGAAAAAATGTATTTAATTCTTTGAATAATTGAAAATAAGATTGGTCAATGCTCCAATTTTGACTCTTCCATCTGAAAATGATGTATTTTTTATATACAGTGATGCATCAAAGAATAGATTGGGTTGCATCCTTATGAAAAATGATAAATTTATTTCATATGCATCAAGATAGTTGAAGACTCATGAGAAAAATTACCCAACTCATGATCTTTAGTTAGCAGTCGTAATCTTTGATCTGAAAATATAGAGACATTATCTCTACGGTGAAAGATGTGAGATATATACGGATCACAAGAGTTTGGAATACATTTTCACATAGAAATAACTCAACATTAGGTAAAGGAGATGGATCAAGTTGCTCAAATATTATGATTGTTCAATACACTACCACCCAAGAAAGGAAAATAAGGTGGAAGATACATTAAGTAGGAAAGATCATGGACTTCTGACCCAAATGAGGATTGAGAGAGATCCTATATTCATGGATCTACTAAAGATTGATATGGGAATTGTTAAGGAAGGGGAAACATCTTTCCTCTTTCAAATGATTTCTAAACCATATTTACTAGAGAAGATAAAAATCACTCAATCTGATGATGAGAATCTACACAATAAATTTATTGTTGTTAAGTATGGGAGATTAGCAAACTTCATGTATAAGGAAGGAGTTCTAAAATTTGGGAAGAGGTTATATGTTCCATCAGTACCTGATCTAAAAAGTGAACTATTAGATGATTCTCATATCTCAAATTTCTCTATACACCCTAGTATCACAAAGATGTATAGAGATCTAAAGGAACATTTTTGGTGGGATAATATGAAGCGGGAAATTGTTGACTATGTGATAAGGTGTTTAGTTTTTCAACAAGTGAAGGTGGAGAGACAACATCCTATAGGGGTGATTCAACCTCTACCTATTACAATGTGGAAGTGGGGTAAAATTATGATGGATTTTTTCACAGTACTACCAATAATGCCTAGAAGGAATGGTGCAATATGGGTAATTGTTGATCGCCTCACAAAATCAGCACATTTCCATGCTATAAGAGAGGATTTACCACTTGATTACCTGGAAAGAATTTATATTAATAAAGTTGTAAGAATTGATGGTGCACCTCTATCGAGTGTGTTCGATCGAGATCCCTGGTTTACATAAAAATTATGGAAAAGTCTTCAGAAGGATTTGGATAATGAGCTTCGTATGAGTACTAATTATCACCCCCAAACCGACAGACAGTCTAAAAGGACTATTCAAACACTGGAAGATATGTTGAGATCATTCTATCTTGACTTTCTAGGTATATGGGATCAATACTTGCCTTTGGTGGAATTTTCCTACAATAATAGCTTCCATTCTAGCATTCAAATGGTGCCATATGAAGCATTATATAGTAAGAGGTTTCGAAACTCCAACTTGTTAGGATGAAGTTGGTGAGAGGAATCTTTTAGGCCTAGAACATATCGAAGAGACAACTACAAAGGTAAAGAAAATTTAGGTCCATATTAAACCATCCCAATGTAGGAAAAATAGTTGTGATGACAACTGGAGAAAGGATTTTGAATTTCAAGTAGGAGATCATGTCTTTATAAAAGTATCTATGTGGAAGGGTGTCTTATGGTTCAGTAAGAAAGGGAAACTAAGCCCCAGGTACATCGAACCATTTGAAATTCTGGAAAGGATCGGAGCTATAGCTTATCATTTAGCAATGCCACCAAGTCTCTCCAAAGTTCATAATGTGTTCCATGTTTCATTTTTAAAGAAATACATGTCAGACCCAATACATGTACTCACCTATGAAGAAATATAACTGGAACCTGATTTGTCATACTGTGAAGAGCCTATCAAGATTCTTGACATAAGGAAGTAGGTATTGAGAAGTTGGACAACTCATCTAGTAAAGGTTCTTTGGAGAAACCATAATATGGAGGAAGAAAAATGGGAACCTTAGGTTGTTATGAAGAAGAACCACCCACATCTTTTTAGGGATAAAATATACCATGAAAATTTTTTAGGATGAAATTTCTGAAGGTGGGAATAATATAACACCCCAAACATTTTATGGTATGTTTCTCCTAAATACATTCTATTCATAGCCTATATTTTATAAATAAACGATTTTATTTAAAACAACACTTTTGTATTTAGGATATAGTCATAACGTATCCATTAAACTTAAATTTTCCACTTTTGTGTTTTGAATTTTGAAAAACGGACATACACGGTTGTGATCAGGCTGATATTTGGAGTCTGATAGAATCAAGTTAATTTTTGGTGAATAGTAACTTACCCTTATGAATAGTAACATACCCTTATAAATAGTAACCTGTCCTTATGAGGAGTAATACTAACCTTATGAATGGTAACCTTACTCATGAATGTACAAATAAAATTTAGGCACCTTAAAAATGAAGATGTTTATTTTAAGTGTTGGTATTTTTCGATTAAATAATTATTTTAATGAAAAATTAAATTTATCATATTTATAAAATTATTTTTTAAAAATAGATTTAAATTTTTGATTCTACACGTCGAAAAATGGTATGGGTGAATTTTTGGGATTTTTCTAAAATTCTTGAATTTTTTATGAATAGTAAAATTCGATAAATTGCAATAAATGCTAAATACTTGATTTATTGCATCATAGGTGATGCAAGGATGATGTAAGGCCACATGGTTCGAACTCATATGCCATTATTACTATTTGGGATCACATAAATCAATACTATTCATAGTCTTGAGCAGAAATATTAAAATAATGATTAAAATAATGTAAAATCCCTCCTCCCCTTCACTATATAAACCACCCCTCACCCCCTCTTCCTCCCACACCATTCAAGATTCAATAATTGCCTAAATTATGATAAAATATCTCCCTAAGATCCTATACCACTTTCAAGACCTTTTTTTCTCACCAAAATTCCAAAAACAAAGGCCTTAAGGAGATTCTCAAAGAGGGGTACTCAAGAGGTGAACATCTCTTCTCTTTTCTTTCAAATTCTCTTACAAGTTACATTATTTTATTGCTCTCTCCTAACCTAACCACATAAAAATGATATTATAATTCTATTAACTTAAATGGAATGTAATTTTATTATGCTAATGGAATATTTCATCATCGTCTCTCTTTTCCCCCACCTCTTACACTAAAAATGAAAATACTGTCCGAGATGTGTTAATTTATCACATTCAAGGACGACGGGTTTTAAATTTATACTATTATCTTAAATAATGGTCATGAAACCTTTTTAATGTTTGAATCATATCATAATATATGTATTTTACCTTATTAAATGTTTTTTAATCCTTACACACTCATAATACTAAATAATAATACAAAACAAGTTCATTATGCACAAAACTACCAAGTTAATCCAAGCGCTTATCAATCACATTTAACTAATGAGTCATCCTAAAGGTATATAACCATAAATCATTATAAGATCATTTATAATTTCACAAATAATATATATTTACAATTATGGATGTTTAATCACATTTCAAACGAACTTCCATTCATGAATACAAGTAAATCGGTCATGAAAACCAAGGAAGAAAATGCTTCCAAAACAATAAAATTGAATCTATTGAACCCAAAAAAAGGAAATGAATGAACCTAATAAGGTTATAATATATCAAATAAATGTTTATGAGGTTATGGAATTATTAATTAATGAATATAAATTTGATTATTCAGGTCTTTAAGATCAATCAAGAACACCTTCGGGCATTAGGTAAGGGATCCTCTCTCTCACTTTTGTTCAAGAATCCTCCTATGTTTGTCTTTTTATTTTTTAATTCCTAATAATGGTTTATTTTTTTTATCACATCCCCCATACTTACCTTATGATATATAAATGATGGGATACCCCTTTACCACTCTTTAATCCTTCACAAGAACACCTGTTACCATGCCGAAATTTTTGTAAGAGGTTTCTCATCTCACTTTCAATTCTGTGGGATTTCCATTATTCACCTATTATTTATTATATGTGGTATATGTGTACTGAAATTTGATATAAAATATAATTATTCTATTTATATTCATGTTATTCTATGATTTATTCACTGATTAATGATTTTTGGTCATATGATTCAATTGATGTGGTAAGTGACTTTGTCTCAATTTCCATTTCATTGAGACCTACTTGGTATTGTGCACCTAATATTTTTTATGTGGTGTATCTACTTCCCATTTGAGATCATTTTTTATTTGAAATTATATTTTTGGTAAATATCCATTTTCTTGTATCATGCATATAATTATTGCATTAATTCATATACGATTTCACATACAGTGTTAATTTGGAAAGTTGTTTTAACTATGGGAAATATTGATGAATCTATATTCTCTACTTTATATGGATATTGAGAAGGCATATTGTACTTGTATTAAATCTATTTATAAATAATACTTTGGACTTTCAATGATGGGTGGGGCCCAATATAGATGCATCGACAGGTCTAATGATACAAATCAGTTGGCGACAAACCCTTCGAGTTTGTTTCCTAAAATTAGATGGGTTTCTACCCACAAATGCAAACTGTTTTGATAGTATAGTGGTATCATGTTCTAGATACATGACTTCCAATTAATAATCATTCTCTTTATTTAATTTCAGTTATTACTATCCATGAGGTTTTCACTATGACAAAATCTATGGATGCAGTTTGATTTTTAGTTTATTAATGGCATGTGTCTTTCATTTATTCACCATGACATATTGACCATGCCATATTTATTTATGATTCAGTTTTTTTTATTCATTCTTCCGCTACTTTTAACCCTTACTAAACATTTGATCTCACCCCTTCCATTTTTTTACCTTCAATAGGTTATGAAGAGGAGACTATTTATTGAGTTCCCGTGGTTGCAGTTTTTTTAGTTTTTCCTATGTATTGTATTTTGTTACCTTTCTCATTATAATATGAGTTTCATGTATGTATCTAGTTTCTTCAAGACTACTAAACTGACCATTCCTTTTGAATTTCATTCCTTTTAAGCATGCCAATGTAATAAGTATTGCACAGGCTCTGATCTAGAGGGGTCAGGGCGTTACATCTATTTCCTATATTTATGGAGTATCTAACTTTTCCCTTTGGGTATTAGCCTCTTAACTATGTCTTAGCCCTTTGAGGGGGCTCATATTCCTCAGCTGATTATGAACCAGATGATTCCTCCAATATGAAGCAGATTCTTAATTTCCAAGATAAATCCCAAAAGTTCATTTCATAGTTGGATCGAAAACCATCTTCAATATTAATTGACAATAACTTCTAGATTATAAGATAATCAAAAAACCTGAAAACATCTTGTTCCATAATAGAAAAAGTGACTTTGAGTTGTGATAAAAATCATTCAGTCACCTCCTTACTGAGGCTTTCAAGAGGTCCTTCACCCTCTTGGTCCTTAAGAAGTATAATACCGGAGTAGATTCACCAGAAACATTTTTAAACATTGATTTTGAAGGTCTGGCAGTAACAACCTCCTTCACATTATAATTAGTAAGTGTGATGCATACCTTGGGATGATCTAGAACATTTCCATGCAATTCATCGGGTCCAGGAAATATAGGTTTACTTGGCTTTGATATCAAAAAAGATGAATCGGTGACCTTATATAGGTCCTTCTCCGAGATCTTATCAGAAGTTTTTTGTTTCTGAGTGCCACTTCGAGACCATATGGGGACCTCAGCATTAATTTTTTGTTTTTACTTACAAGACCTTGAGGGTATCAATTGTTCCTAGAAAAAAATTTGATCAGCTACCTCTCTTGAAAAAAATTCATTAGATGATTTCACTTCAACCACATTCCCTTCTTCAACAACCTCAACCCATGTATTGGTAGTATGATGCTCATGAAATCCATATAAAAACACACCAATATGGAAACCCCAGCACCCATCTCCCAAATTAGTCCTAGCATTGGTATATCCTTCAAAAATAAAAGTATTTCCCTCCTGAGTTAGACTGATTTTACCTATAACACCAGAAATAGCAGTCTTTTCCCCAACAAGGCCATTAAAATTGGCCAATTAAGTCCCAATTTTATTAGTAGGATAACAGCCAAGCCCCCTCTCCCCCCCCCCCCAATTTCAACTACAATCACACCCCATACTCTCGGGCCTGGTTATGAATAGCATTCCCAAAACCAAAATGAGGGTTATTTTTCAATATCATATTCTTCTTAAAACACATAATTTTATCATTCCCACGGGCTAAGAAGAAATCACAAATAAAATATATCTTACAATCTGAGACTTCATGACCAATCATTTTACAATCCAAGAAAAAAAAAGTACATTTTCGTATAAAATATACAGATTAAATTCATCATCATCAGTAGAAAGATTCACTCTGTCCACAAGTGTCAAACATATATCAACTTCGATGAGGAACCAAGAATGATGCTTGAACCTTTCCATCTCAGTTTTCTTGTCCATTTTGATCAAGATCCTAATTGACAATGAAATATCATAAAGGATTCGAGGATGCCAGAAGATTCAATTAATCCTATAAATATATATTTAAATAATTATAATGTTATAATAAATATATTTAATTATATTTATTATTTTATTAAAATTAATCCTTTATCATCACTTTGTTAACGATGATAAAGATACATTTTATCAATGCTTTTTTAGTGCTGATAAAGATTTGTTTTATCAGTGCTTACTTTTTTTCATTGATAAAGCCACTCTTTATCAGCACTTTTTTTAAAGCACAGGTAAAATACTTACCAGATATTTTAAATAGAATACTAACAGAGTCTTCCTCCTCACTTCATTCAAGATTTCACAGAACCATATCTTTGCCACCGCTCTTCATCAATCTTCTCGATGAATCGATCCTCTCAAAATCTAAGGTATGTGATTATTTCTTCTATTTTTTAATCATGATCCAAACTACACACCTGATCTGATTCTCATCCTACCATATCTATTCACATGAAAAATAATGATCGAACCTTTATTAGTTGACCCCTCAAAAAATTCTTGGCTTCCGCCACTTACTCAGACCTAGTGCCTCCTTCTTTTCTTGTTGAAGCATTTTCTATTATAGATGATGAAATAATGAGCACTTTTTCGTGCATTTTCCATCAAAATGAGGAGGTTTTTCCATTAAACCAAGGATCGTTTTCCATTTTATCACGTTATATTACAAGTCATTGAATACTAGTTGGTTTCAAAGAGTTTATTGATTTTATTCATATATGACTATCCATGAGGAGAAAATAGTTTTTTTCAAATGCTTCCAACCCTTGTCTTAAAATGGGATTCCACAATAAATGTTTTTAAAAATGACTAAGTGGATTTTAGAAAATACTATGAGTGTTTTTTTAATGTGTCTCTTGATTCCGCCTTTAATTTCTAAATTCACATTTTTTATAAATTGATTTTCAATTCAAATGTTTGTAAAAATTCCATAACAGATCAAAAAGTATGTATTTGGTTTTTAAAAAAGTGTAGAGAATAGGCTTTAGGTTTTTAAATGTGTTCTTTACACCAAATGATTTTCAAACCATGTTTCTCAGTGGTTTTAAATGTTTAAAATAATTAACATGGGTTTTTGATATCACCCCCTGTGCATATTTTATTTAATGTTTTCTTAAATTAGTATTTCTATAAATGATCATATTTATGATTAATAATAATAATAAATAGTATTTTCATGTGTTTATAAATATTTTGGAAAATGTAATTTTTAAATAATAATTTTTATAACTTCAATGTAATTTATAAGTAATAATAACAAACAATTAATAATAATTTTGATTATCTGTATATAAATAATTATAAATAATTTATAAATAATTTTGAATTAATAATTATTGTAAATTAATAATTTTGAGTTAATATTTATTTTGAATTAATAGTTTTGAATTGATAATAATTTTTGAATTAATCATTTTGAATTAATAATTATTTTCAAATAATATTTTTAGAATTAATATTTTTGATTATATTGAATTAATAAATTTTAATTAATAAATTATATAAATAATTTATATATAATTTTTATTACCTTGAATTTATAATTTTTAATATGTGTATGTAAATATTTTATTTGATGTAATTTATAAATAATAATAACAAGATATTATATTTTTTTTTTTAAATATATATTTAATATATTAATGTGTGTGTGTGTGTGTTTATATAATTATAAATTTATTTTATAAATATATATATCTATGAATGCATATTTATATAATTATATATAGATAAATATATTTATAAATATATATATATATATATATAATTATATAAATATATTTATAAATATATGTATAATTATATAAATATATTTATAAATATATATATATATATATATAATTATATAAATATTTTTTTAAATGTATATATATATATAATTTATTTATTTAAAAATCAAAATTACAATTTAAAATTATAATATTTTTTAATTTGGAATAATTGAGTATTGGAAAACTATATTATTAATAAGGGTTATTTTATGATATTTCTAAAAAAATATTTTATTTTCATTTAAAATTTTTCACTAACTACAATGGAGAGAAATTGCACTCATATCTTTTTTTTACTAAATTTACCCTTGAAAAAAATGAAGAGAAATTAAAATTACAAACATTTTTTTTGTTTAAACATTTTTTAAAATTTAAAAATGTGTATTAATATATTTGTCTTAGTTAAAAATTTATCTATTTTTTGTCTTGAAATTATAATGATATATTAGAATAAAGGTATCTGATCCATTGTGATCTATTGCTCTCCCTCAAACATCTTTGTTTGTTTTTAATTTTCCCAAATGGCTTGAACAGCGTGTGCATAAGCGATATTATTTGTCCTTGATCTGCCTTAATAATTCTCCACTTAATCTCTCTTGCCTCGATCCATTGCTGGTTCACCCTCTCCCTCATCTTCACATTCATTTTCACTTATTCATCATTATTTCCCACTCTGATTGCATGGATCTCCTAGTTATGCACTTTAAAAACCATGCCCATGTATTATATAAGGTGGTGACTACAAATGATAAGTAGGTAGAGTTTTTGTAGTGCATATCTAGTAATCAGCTCCACACTCCAAGTATCCTTCCTACTCCCATGTTTCACCCACTCTCTTTTTCCTCGAGCCATTTTTGGTTCACCCTCTCTTTTTTCTTCACATTCATTTTCACTCATTCATCATTATTTTCTCACTCTGATTACATGGAGCTCCTAACTGTGCACTGTAAAAACACTGCCCACCTATCATGTATGGTGGTGACTGTAAATGATAAGTATGCAGTGTTTTTGCGGTGCACAGTTGGTAATCGACTCTAATTTCCAAGTATCCATCCTTCTCCCATGGATTAAAATCAAACAATTATGATCATTTTATTCCAAGTATCCCTCCTACTCCTATGGATTAAAACCATAATATCTTCTTAAAACATGTCATTACCTTGTGTATTTTATTTTTTGTGGTCATTATAGTATCGTCTTTTAATATGGTTTTCTTTTTAGGAAACCAAAATATGGAAAGTATTGTTAGAGTTGGTGTCCTAAAACCAACTTTGTGTACTTTGATTACATGAATATTTTTTGTATTAAATATTAAAGTAAACATCTTATTACATATTGTTCATTGTTCTGTATGACTTTAATATAATAATTTTCTAGAGTATTTTTCACATTAATAAGGTCTTAGTAGTTCCCTGCTATAATGAGAACCTTGAAGTGCTATGAAAATATTCTTAATATAGTTCTTTGATTGTATAACACACTATTATGGGACACATAGTATATAGACCATCATGTGAGAGTATGCGTAAACAGATGAGACTTCTTCTCATGAAGTTCTCAGTTGGTAATCTTCAAGATGAGAGATTATAAGAACAGATCCTCTAGTAGGAATTCCACATGTTTTATTGTCATTAGATATTACTATCTCTGATCGTGTGTAATGGTCCTTAGACTTTAATATTATCATTAATAAATTTCACAACTCGCACACTTAGATTTGATGATGAAAACTATCACACCATATATTGGAAGGAAGTATGGTATGTTGGGTATGTCATGAATGACATGTTATTAATGGATAAGTCAATGAAGGATTTATCTCTTCCATCTTTATAGAAGTTTATATCTCATCCCTTTGATTGAAATATAATTGTCACCCTAAATTCCATGTCCATGTTGTAATGATGAGTTTATTTCAGATAGTCAAATAATGATGTATCAAGAATATAGGTCAATGACACAGTCATGCAACCATCTTGAAGAGATATTATTATAAATGTATTATATTACACATTGAGTGTTCCTATGTGGTTTTCATCATTGCAACTTTAAGTTCTTTCTCTTGGGTTCCTTGACCCGTTTCTATACAGTAATCTTGGACTTTAGACAAGCCCACCTAATGCCAAAGAGAAAGAATCCTAGATATTCACACACTAATTGTTTCTGTTAGTCTTTATTAAATTTTATTTTAATTTAATTAATGTAATAAATATTATTCTCAAGACTGAGGAATAATTTTATTCAAGTTATATTGATTGCATAAATTAAATAAATATGTATTCATTTAATTGTGAATAAAATTTATTTATTTATTTTATTAAATATTTAATAAATATTTATTTACTATTTTGTGAATAGAATATTTATTGAAGAGAATAAAATATTTATTCGGGTGTTCAATAAATGCAAGAGGAGTTTGAACAGACCAGGACCATGTCTGGTGATAAAATAATTATTTATGAGCCGGTAAATATTATTTATCCATATTGCAGAAGTTGGCCCACCACAAAATAATATTATTATTATTATTATTATGTGGCATGGGATTTTATTAATGGTTATAATTACATTTAATGGTTTTTATGAAATTAAATTTTATAACCAAAATTCCAACTCTATAAATTGACAGATATGTAAATTTTGTAAAGTATTCAAAACTGATTCCAAGTTTAGGAATGGAGAATTTTTGTGCACAATGAATTCTATCTCAACTCCTCCTCCTCTCTCCCTCTCAAAAACAAGAAATCCAATATAGAATTTCTTCAAGACCGAAGAATGAGCGATCAAGAACGAACAATGCAAGACATTAAATTCAATGTACTAGCACCTGGAGAATGATTGGAATTGCACAGAGACCATTGGATAATGTTTGGATCACCGCTAGAGGGATTCTACTCTTGGATCCTCATAAGCGCAATGAAGGAAATACGGAAGGGCCTTTTCAGATAATTAATAATCATCAATGAATAAATTTTCTATTCCCATGTATTTATTTCCTCATATATTAAATAAATTAATTATAAATTTGATGTACAAGATCCTCACTCTTGGTTTCAGGCAATGATTATTAAAAGAAATTTTAATATATCACCGTCCACCGCAACGCTTCCACTATTCCCGGAACCAAAAAGTGGTATCAAAGGGGTTACTTTTAAATTTATAATTATTTATTTCATTTTTTATCTATGATAAATCATGGTTATATTTTCATTTCATGTTATTCATTATTTAATCATATTTGAATTAACATGTTATTGATATATTAATCATGTTTGTTAAATTTTTTATTTTCTTATAGATTTAATAATAAATGAAGAACGACCGAAGATACCATCAGGAAGTGCCAAATCTTTGGCCAGTAAAGATGGGTTACACAGTGTGTGGCCGAAGTACATGTTTTATACTCATGTGCATTATATCTAGATGTACCGATCAATTAAAAACACTCGGTGCTTTTATTTCACATCACGTTTTGACCGGGCCAACCTAGCATGCGGTAAGTGGAAATAGGGTGTGTAGCTAGCATGTATACACCATGTAGTCTAGTTGAGTTAACACACCAAATACCCAGGCATGTGACTTGGATATACGACAACCAAGGTACATGGGGTGTATCTGGATGTACCAGTCATGTAGTCTCCCATTGATGGAAAAATTTTAAATTACATTAAATTTTAAAAATTGCAGCATTAAAACCTTATTTTATTGATTTATACACTGTTGTGTGTTTAATAATTTAATAATGGTTTTAAATAATTTTAAATTATCAATTGATTTACTGTAATAAATATATCATTAATGGTTTTGTCATTTATTTTCCATGAATTCCAAATTGATGGGTATCTCCAATTAATTTTGCATGATTGTTAAGATGAAAGGGAATTAATTAATTAATTAATACAAGCATGTTCATCTTAATAATAAAGAACGAATAAAGAAATGAATGCTAGACAGTTACTTTTTGTGTATTCATTACATGTAAGACCGATCATGAGATTGACCAAGAACTATGTATGTGTTGTTATTTATTTAATTAAATTTATTGTATGGTTTTTCAATTATTTAATATTAAATTAAAATATGGCATGTGAGTTATCTCTCCCTCTATTATTATGTAGGACATGTGTGTCTAAGGATATTTATATAATTCCCTTTAACTAATCCTTTGGTTTACCTCACCTGCATGTGAGTAATAAATATTTTTAATTAATGGAGCATCCCAAGGTGTGTAGAGATGGTTCAAGACATAACCATAATGATACCAACTTGGCAATACATAGGTGGACATGTGGAATATTGTAGCACATTCCAAGTCGGGCATAAAGAGTTATTCCCCCTAGGTCATGGGTTTATTTAATGTTCGCTCATTAAATCAATCATTAGATAAGCTCATGATTGGTTCATTTAATTATTTTTTTATTTTCTATATAATGTATTAAAATTATATTTATTTATTCAAGATCGTGATCACATAAATGAATTAATATGAAAATTTAGAATTTAAATAAAATTGATTGTGTGTAAATTTTTTATTCAGCCATGGTTAATTAATTAATTAAACAACCACTTAAATATTAACAAGACATATAAAAGATAAAATAATATAAAAATTTATGAATAATAAAATAAAATTATTCAATCTAATATTAATTCATACTAAGCCTTCTATTACTTGATTAGGAACAAAACTCAATAGAACTATGTGTTTGACTAACCCTTATTGGGACACTTAATTTTATAAGGGGAGTTCTTATGAAGGTTTCGGGTTGACTTAACCATTTTACATCAAGAGGATTATCTCTTTATATACTTTGTATAATTTGGAGGCGAGTGTTGATAAAATCCAAGTCATGATTTCTAGATTGGAGAGTCCACTCAATAGATCAAGGAGTTGCATGCCCACAGTTGGCAAATACTTTCCTACCTAAATACCCTTAAAATAGCTTTTCCAACCCTTGTTAGAGTTATGAAAAGGGTAATATGGATCCTTTCCACTAGAATGTTCTAGAAACTATATATTTCAAGTTAAATGGTGAGGGCTATTGGGACTTAATAAAATAGTGGGGGATTTATTAAAATCAAGTAATTTATTATTTCTCACAAAATTTATAATCAAGAAAGGTATTAATAGTCTGATATTTTAATTGAATAATAAAAGGATAAGATCATCATCTACAGTATCCCTATGATAAATATTAGAGAAAAATAATCTACTCACTGTCAATAACTTTCAGGAGTGTTTTAGATTCATTCGGGTTGTTCTACACCATGAATGGAAATCTTATATGCTAGAATCATCAATGCCTGATCCGCCTGCTCAAGAGGTGGTGATGAAGAGTTACTATTCTATGAAAAACATATTAATTATGTGGTCAATGTCTGATTTTTTATGCTTTAATATCTATCTATTGAACTCATGAAGACTCACCAAAACATGGATGTGTATAGCATGCTTGAGCACCTTCATTGTCTTTACCAGGAAAGATCTAGATAGGAACGGTTTGAGATTTCCAAGGTGATCTTTCAAAGTAATCTTGGAGAGGGTTCCCCAGCTGAGCCTCACGTAGTCATTATTATTATCTACATTGATCACCTAGAGGTACTGGGTTTTAAAATCTCTAAAGAACTGGACACTGATCTCATTCTAACGTCACTCCCTCAAATATTCTCCAATTTTTTGTGAATTTTAATATAAACTACATTGATAATTCTCTTCCAAATATTCGTATCCCTCTTCGCCAAGTATATAAAGATATAAAGTGTGAAAAACCTTTTGTCCTTATGGTGAAAAAATAGAAAAGGGAAACCAAATAGATTTAATCCCAAAACTTCTTCAGGCCCTTCCAAGAAGAAGATGATCAAAGGGGAAACAAGGGAACATGATGCTATTTGTTTCACATGTGTCAAGAAAGGGCTACTGGAAGAAAAACTACAACCAGCTAAAGAAGTAAGGGGAAGTTTTAGGTTCATTTTTTATCGAGTGAAATTTATCCATTTCTACAAATTAGGTATTTGATATAGCTTGTGGTTCTCATATATGTGTTCAGATATAGGAACCAAGTAGATTTAGAAAAATTAACCAAGGGAAGGTAGATCTATGAGCAGCTAATGAAGATAAAATTGTTGTTGTAGCTATCAGAGACTACCACCTCACATTGCATACCAGAATTATATTTGTTTTTAAGGGTTTTTATAATGTGTCTTCAGTTACCAAAAACATTATTTCTATATCTAGACTAAATATGGATGGATTTATTTTCAAATTTGGAAATAAAGGTTTCTTATTTTATAAAGATAGAATTTTTTATGGTAAGTCACATTTACATAATGGTATTTATGTATTGGATTACATGAAACAAGTTAAGGAAATTGATAATGAAGTTACCTCCCATGAATCATACCACCCCCAACTTTGGAATCACCAGCTAGGTCATGTAAATGAAAAATGATTGAAAAAATTACATCAAGATGGATATTTAGATTATTTCAAACTAAAACCACTTAATCAATATAACACATGTTTACAAGGCAAAATGACCAAATCTTTATTTAGTTGGAAAGGTGAAAGGGCTAAATAGATTCTTGAACTAGTTCATACTGATGTGTGTAGACTATTTCATGTTGAAGCAATGGGTGGGTACTCATACTTCATAAATCCTACTAATGATTTTACTATATATTGATATATTTACTTAATGAGGTATAAGTCATATTCTTTTGATAAATTCAAGGAATAAAAGAATTAAATTGAGAACCAAATTGGTAAGAAGATTAAGAAACTACACTCAGACTATGGTGGAGAACATATTAATCAACAATTCATTGATTACTTATAGGATTTTGGTATCCTATCCAAAATCACTCCTCATTACACTCCTCAGTGTAATGGAGTAAGTAAAAGGAGGAACTTTACCTTGTTGGACATGGTGAGATCAATAATGAGTCATACGAGTCTTCCATTATTCTTTTGGGGATATGTGTTACAAATAGTGGCACACACACTAAAAAAAGTACCAACTAAATATATAAATAGTATTATATATGAATTTTGGAGTGGAAGAAAACCCATGTTATTGAATTTACATGTGTGGGGAAGCGAATCATTTGTTAAGGCCTCTTTAGGTAACAATATTTCACCCCAAGGCACAAAGTGTACCTTTATAGGATACCCCAAGAAAACAAAGGGATATTACCTATAAAACCCCTTGGAAAAAAAGTTTATAATAGAAATAAACACCATATTCCTTAAGAGGAATCACATCTCCAAAGGAGATAGTGGGATCGAGATAAACTTCGATGAAGTCAAGGCTCAAGGAACACAAGAGTTGGTACAGGACCAGATTCCACAAAGCCCCATGGAATAAGAAACTATTCCAGAGAAAAAAGTACTACATAGGATTAAAAGAGAGGTTAGAGAACTAGAACGGTATGTTTTTCTAGTTACTGAAGATGGTGACTCGTTATTAGTTGATAAGAATGGTCCTCTAACCTACAAGGAAGTAGTAAGCAGCGCAGATGTTTCTAATTGGAAATAAGCCATGAATTCTGAAATGGATTCCATGTACCAAAACCAAGTTTGGATTTTGGTAGATCCTCCAGTGGATGTAAATCCTGATGGTTTCAAATGGGTATTCAATAAGAAACTGGACATGGAAGGAAAAGTCAGTACCTATAATATGTGACTGGTAGCAAAAGGGTTTAAATAGTGTCAAGGAATTGACTACAATGAAACCTTTTCACCAGTTTCAATGCTGAAATCCATTAGAATTATACTTTCCATTATGGATTACCATGACTATGAGATTTGGAAAATGGATTTCAAAATAGTCTTCCTTAACAAGAACCTTCAAGAAGATGTCTACATGATACAACCTGAAGGGTTCGTGACTTCGAAAGATTCCAATAAGATATGCAAGTTTGAAAAATCAACTTATGGATTAAATCAAGCATTAAGGTCATAGAACATTTTTTTTAATAAATCCATAATGGAATTTGTTTTTATAAAGAATGAATGTGATCCTTTTTTCTACAAATGGTTTAGTGGGAGTGCAGTCGTTTTATTAATAGTATATGTTGATGACATATTGCTTATTGGAAATTAAATATCGGTCTTATAGTCTATTAAGGGGTGGTTGAATAAATGTTTTTCCATTAAATACTTGGATGAGGCATCATATATTCTTAAGATCAAGATCCATCATGATATATCTAAGAGGTTTCTCAGCCTAAGTTAAATTACATAACTTGAAAAGATACTGAAGAGATTCAGTATGTAACAATCCAAGATAGTATTGTTACTAGCCTCACATGGCATTAATATTTCCAATATAATGTCTCCTCAAACCCATGAGGAAATAAATATAATTGAAATGATTCTATAGGCATTATCAATTGGGTAAGTCGTGTATGTTATGATATGTACTAGGCTAGATGTCTCCTATGCATTATGTGTGGTAGGCTGATATCAAGATGATCCAGCTGACTACTATTAGATGACAGTCAACACTATCCTTAAGTATCTGGGTTTTATTAAGGATATGTTTCTAGTTTATAGAGGAGATGAGGAACTATTCATCAAATGATATGAAGATTCTAGTTTACAAAATGGTCTAGATGACATGAAGTCACAAATGATATATATATTCACTTTGAATGGAGGTACTGTGAACTGGAAGAGCTCAAAGTAGGGTGTAGTCACCGATTCTATAGTAGAGTCTGAGTATATTTTAGCTTCTGATGTAGCTAAATAATCAGTTTGGATTTGAAATTTCATCCAAGATCTTGATGTGGTACCTAGCAATAAAGATCCCATTAGACTCTATTATTATAATACTACAGTGGTGGATCTCACAAAAGATCCAAGGTCACATCAACGGATGAAGAACATACTTCGGAAGTATCATCTCTTGAGATATTTTTCTCAAAGAGGTTAGGTGGCAGTGAGTGTTATTTACATGGAAGAAAACATGGTGGACCCCTTGACTAAAGCCTTGACTCAGCAGAAACATGATTATTATGTGAGTTCTAGCAGACTAAAATTCATAGGTAGTTGTCTCTAGTCCAAGTGGGGGTCTGTTATATTTGGGATCCTAGAACCAACTTTTTGTAATTTGATTACATGAATATTTGATGTATTAAATATTAAAATAATCATCTTATTACATATGTTTCATTGTTCATTATGGATTTAATGTAATAATGTCCTAGATTATTTTTTGTATTGATAAGGTCGTAGTAGTTCTCTGCTATGATGAGAAACTTTAAGTGCTATGACAATATTCTTAATATAGTTATGTGTTTGGATAACATACTATGATGGGACACATAGTATATAGACTGTCAGGTATGAGTACTCGTAAGCAGATGATACTTCTTCTCATGAAGTTCTTGCTTGGTAATCTCTAAGATGGGAGATTATGAGAACAAACCCGCCATTAGGAATTTTTCATGTTTTGGTGTCATCAGATATTCTTATCTATGGGCATGTGTAATGGTCCTTATGCTTTAATATTATCATTAATGTATGTCATGATTTGCGCACTTATATTTTCTAATGAAAATGGTCATGCCATATGTTAGCGATAATTAGGGTACGTTGGGTGCGTCACGAATGAAATTTTATTAATGGATAAGTCAAGGAAGGATTTTTCCCTCCCATTTTTTATGAAAGTTGATATCTCAAACCTTTGGTTGAAATAGAATTTTCCCCCTAAATTCCATGGTCATGGTGTAACAATGAGTTTATTTCAGATAGTCAAATAATTATGTATCAAGAATATAGGTTGATGAAATAGTCATGCAACAATCTTGATGAGATATTGTGATAAAGGGATTATATTACATAGTGATCATACATATGTGGTTTTCATCATTGTGACTTTAAGTTCTTCCTCTTGGGTGCTTTGACCCATTGCAAGATAGTAATCTTGAACTTTAGGCAAGCCCACCTAATGCCAATGAGAAAGAATCCTAGAGGGTCACACACTAAGTGTTTCTGTTGGTCTCGATTAAATTCTATTTTAATTTAATTAATTGAATAAATATTATTATCAAGACTAAGGAATAATTTTATTCAAGTTGTATTGATCGCAAAAATTAAATAAATATTTATTCATCAGATTTTGAATAAAATATATTTATTTATTTTATTGAATATTTAATAGATATATATTTACAAGTTTGTGAATAAAATTTTTATTTAAGAGAATAAAATATTTATTTGGGTGTTCAATAAATGCAAGAGGAGTTTAAACAGACCAAGTCATGTCCGGTGATAAAATAAATATTTACAAGATATTAAATATTATATATTCATTTTGCATAAGTTAGTGCACCACAAAATATTATTATTATTATTATTATGTGACATGGGATTTCATTCATGGTTATAATTACATTTAATGGTTGTTATACAATTAAATTTTGTAACCAAAATCCCAACTCTATAAATAGACAGCTATGTATATTGTGTAAAGCATTTGAAACCAATTCTAAGTTTGGAAATAGAGAATTGTTACACACAATGAATTCTCTCTCATCTCTTCCTTTCTCCCTCTTAAGAATGAGAAACCCAAGAGAGAATTTCTTCAAGGCCGAAGAACTATCAATCAATAACAAACAACGTAATGCATTCGATTCTCCATGCTAGCACCCGAAGAACGAGTGGCATTACTCACAGACCATTGGAGAACGTGTGGATCACAAGTAAAGGGATTCTACCCTTGGATCCTCACAAGCGTAATAAAGGAAATCCATAAGGTCCTTTTCAAATGATCAAAAATCATCAATGAAGAAATTTCCTAAGCCCATGTATTTATTTCTTCAAATATTAAATAAATTAATTATAAATTTGACGTGCAATATCCTCACTCTTGGTTTTGAGCAATATTTATTAAAAGAAATTTTAATATATCACTCTCCGCTGCAATGCTTCCGTTATTCCTAGAACCAACAAGTATATTGTTCCAACTATTTAGAGAGAAATTTTTAAATCTGACCAATTATAATTTTTGTATAAAAATAGTTATCAAGCATTGATATAGATGACTAGTTTTTAATCTTTATATTAAAGACCATATGTTGATCACCTCTATGTTGGGTTTTGAAAGGGGAAAGGTCTCTCTTAGGACCTGAATTAGTGCAAGAGATGATATATTAGGTTCATATGGTATATAAAAGATTAATTATAACCCATGTTAGTAAAATCATAACCATTAATAAATCAATTTATATCATTAAAATCATAACCATTAATAATATTACCTTATAGTGATATTTTAATCATAAGATAAAATTTTTCTTTGAAATAGTTTTACACTTTATTTATTTCATTACATATTAATATTACCAAATCAAATAGTATGTATATGAATCGAAAATGGATGGATGTCAATCGTATAACAAAAGAGTATAAGGATGGGTTGAAAGAGTTCATCAAATTTTTGAAAGATCATGTATATGACCCTTCTCAAATATTTTTTCAATGTCTATGCTATGGTTATTAAAGACTAATTAGTCTAGAGGTATTGGAAGAACACTTTATCTATCATAGAATAGATTAAAGTTATAAATTTTGGACTAAACATGGGTAAAACTGAATGTATCTAGTGATTGGGATAATAATTTGTTTTATGTATCATCTAATATGATTATAATTGTGGGAAAAGATGAATAATGTATCAAGGATGTGATTATAGGTGTGAATGATGATGAAGATTTTATTGAGGAAATGAATTGATCATTGAAGATGAACTTTATGATTATCTAAAATTGTTTGAGAAGTTAAATAGTTGTGCAAATATGTCATTATATTCTGGTTGTACTAAATATACAGCATTTTCATCCATATTGAAGATTCATAACTTAAAAGCTGACAATAGATAGAGTGATGCCAGTTTTACTGAACTAATTTATCGCTTGAATGATATGCTCATAGAAGATAATGATCTTCCTTTCCAAACATATGATGTTAAATGAATGATACACTCGATGGGTATGATTTCTGAAATAATACATTATTTCCAAATGATTGTATACTATTTTTCAAGGACCAAAAATCACTTAAAAATGACCAAAGTGTGGTGATTCTAAATATAATAAAGATGAATTGAGTCCTATGAAATTTTTATGGTACTTTCCAATCATTCCAAGGTTTAGGAACCTATATGGAAGTAAGGATACTTTAAGAAAATTTGTGTGGCAGTCAAATACAATAAATAAAGATGGGAAACTTAATCACTCAATCAACTCTCCTTAGTGGAAGAGAATTGATCATGAGTATCCTGAATTTGGAAACGAGATGAGAAACCATAATATCATTCTATCTATAGATGGAGTGAATCATTTTGTTTTTCAAAGTAACATGCACAATACATGGCTGGTTATGTTGTTAACTTATAAATTGCCTCCATGTTTATGCATAAAATGAAAATACATTATATTATCTATGTTTATATCAGGACCAAAACAACCGGGTAATGTTATTGATGTTTATTTGGCTTCATTGATCGAAAATTTGAAATTATTGTGGGATTTAGGTGTTATGTTGGATGATGCTTATAGAAATAATGATTTTATGTTAAGATCCATATTGTATGGGATGATAAATGAATTTCTTAATTATGAAAATTTGTTAGGATATAGAATTAAAAGAACTTAAGGGTCTCCCATTTTTGGAGAAGTTATATGGCCAATTAGGTTAAAACATTCATAGAAGACTGTTTTTCTAGGACATTGTAGATTTATACCATTGAAACATAAGTACCAATCTTTTAAAATATCATATGATTGGAGTTTATAATAACGTATAGAATTTTCTTCACTAAGAGGTGATCAATTGTTTGAGAAAGCAAAAGATATAGAGACTTATTTTGGTAACCGTTTTTCAAAAAACCTTACAAAAACCAGTTGGAAAAAGTGATTAGTTTTTTTTTTGAATTACCATATTGTCATTGTTTATATGTTAGGAATTTTTTTGATGTTATGCATGTTAAAAAATGTCTGTGATAAATTCATTGGAATGTTACTAAATGCATACATCAAAAAAAGAGTGAATTAAGGATAGGTTGGACATGATTAACAAATAAATATGGGAAGATTTAGTGATAGTGAAGAGTGAAAAATATATTTTTCTTCCTCCAGCTACTTACACTCTTTCTAGACAAGAGATATATTAGTTTTACAACTTCTTTAATGATGTAAAGGTTTCATATGGGTATTCATAAAATATAAAGAATATCGTGTCAATAATGGATTTAATTTTAAAGGGTATGAAATCACATGACTATCATGTTTTGATGAAAGATCTAATGCATATATCTTTACATTATATTTTCCCAATAATTTTCATTATACATTAACCAATCTCTATTTCTTTTTCAAAGCTATATGCAGTAAATTTGTAGACCTAGTGAAATTTTCAACTATATAAGAGAAAATTACTCACATATTATGTGAATTAGAGATGTTCAACACACTGGCATTCTTTGATATGATGGTTCACTTGGTAAGAGAGATATGACTAAGTGATCTTGTGCATTATAGATGGATATACCCCATTGAATGGTATATGAATATTTTTAAATGGTGTGTCAAAAATCAAAGTCGGTAAGAAGGTTGTATTGTGGAGTGATATGTTATTGAGAAAGATTTTGAAATCTATACTGACTACCTGTCTGGTGTGGAAATAATTGGTCTTCTAAAACATCTTCACATCAAGTAGGTTTTGGGTAAAGTAATTTTTGGAATAGATGTTGTCACAATTACTATTACAGGTCAGGAGTAGTCCCACCTTTAAATTCTTCATAATAGTTTAGAGGTTTCCCCGTATTTTGAAACCCAAAAATAAATTATTAGGCATTTGAATCCATAAAGAACTGAAATTTTGATATCAAATAAGAAAATAAATAGTTTATATGATGGTTTTAAGACCTTATTTTTAAAGAGTTATCTAAAAATACGAATTCAATTTTAGAACAACTTCAGTGGCTAGACATAGGACCAAGTGTTTATGATTTATCTTATAATGGTTATGTAATTAATGTTTATACATTTTATAGAGATGAACATGATGAATATAGTACCATGAAAAATAGTGGAGTTACACTTGTGGATGATACGATGCATGTATCTGGTACCAAGGAAAAAAGATCCAATTTATGAGAATATGTCATAACTTAGCATCATCAACCAAATATTAATTTTGGATCATACAACTTTCCAAGTTCTAATTTTTCAATGCAAGTGGGTTGATAACAGAAGTGTTGTTAAAATATATGAATTGGTATTCATGAAAGTTTATTTCATTTAGGAATGGTACAAAGAGAAATCATTTATAATGGCATCACAGGAAGTACAAGTATTTTATGTTCTAGATCCTGAAAATCAAAAGTGGTCAATTGTTCTGTTATTGACCAAAACCAATGAAGGGTCGGATTTTAATTCAATTGAAGGTGACCCTTTAATTGAGACATCGCAATCATTTCCCAGCAATCCTAATGTAGAAGGGGTCTTGCATATCATAGGAGACCACAATGGATGTATTTGGATACTCGGTAGAGGGGTCAAATCCCTTCAACCTTTAAAAAAATAGAGTTCAATAATCAGGATATATTATTTTTGTAATATGCATTGTGTTACCTCATATTATTATTTGTTCACTACTATATTTACATTATATAAATTAAATGTTCAACTACTTATACAAATAATTAATTTTTCACATGTCTATGCTCCCAATCATGAGGAACAATAGGTTTCTCAACATGTTGGTGCTCCCAATGGGGAGTAACAACAACCATTTTCACATTTCGATGATACCAATACATAAGAACAATATATTGGTGATGTTAAAGCTAATGAAATTGTAGAAAATAAACAACCATTATCCCATAAAAAATAGGACTGTCTTAGTGTGATGGTGATAGCAAAAATTATTAAGGTGATAAACAAAGGCATCAAATTCAAGGCTCGATGGAATGCACACGGCCAACCTATTAATCTCAATAAGGCCATGTTTAGTAGTTACATTGGGATCACCACTCACATGCATGTTCTAGTTCATGTAGATTTGTGGAACAATGTTGTTCATATGCTTATGTCACTGATTTGGGAAGAGATTAGGGTAACATTATGATATACTTTCATTATTTTACTAAAAACAAAATAATGAAATGTTGAATTACTCTTCATTATCCCTTACAGAGTGCATTTATAGTAAATGAATCCTGAATAAAATTTATATTAATGGTCTCTATAAGATATCACATAGGATTTCTCAAAATTATTACAAAGTATCGTCTCAAAGATGTTGGAGGAAAAAATAAACTCACACCCACCACAGATGTATGCACACCTGATAAACCAACAAGTCATAATTTTTACAGGCGTATATATGAATACTATTTGAAGGGAAACCCCTGTGAATAGAAATTTGGACTCATTAGTACTCACATCACTTCTATACAACTATTCGCATTAGAATCAAATCAATATGAAGGAATAGTGGACAAACTGGCCACAATGTTTGAAAGAAAACTTACAGACGACAGACTATTCTTAATACTCATGATGTAGGGTTAAAACTCTATAGTTTAATCATATCAAATTTATTTTCATTAATTTCATTACTTATTCCTTTTTTTAGGAAGCATTGGTTACTCATTAAAGTCAATTTGGATACTCTAAATATTTATTTTCTAGATTCAATGCATGGATACACAAAAAAATGACCACATGTGATGATGTTTATCAATTTGTAATACACTACATGCAATTTTTTACAACTAAAATTCAAGTTATATATTTTATATTATGTTTTAATGAAAAAACATTGATAGGGTGGTGCTTAAATATCGTCAAAATCATGGAATGAGGGCATTCCATGAATACAAGGAGCCTATCAACTTCTACAGGTGGATAAGTATTAAGGTATATATAATAAGATTTCATTATCAAAACATATATAAAAAAATAGTTATTTTTCTCAATTTTTCTAAAATTTATAAAACAAACCAATGGATAAGATTGTGGTTATTATGAGAAGCTAAACACAGAAATCATGTGGCATACGTCATGTGTCTTCGCCTCTCCTAGAAGGAGAGTAGCCAAAACCCAAAGAGTAGGTACCGAAATAGGATATATATATATATACTCAGTCAAAGAAACCCAAATGAAAGAGAGTAAGGGGATCTCCATCTCATAGCCCAACCCAGGAAAAGAGTATCCAAAAGTTCTAGAAGTAACCATCGATGCCTAGTATCCCACGCGTCCATCTTGAACTAAATGTCAAAGGGACTCAATCACCATACCTTGATACTATCTTCTTTGGGCGGAACCGTCTCACCCGTACAGTTTTAGGTCGCATTATAAGGATGCATCTTGGTGGGAAAATCATCCCTCTTACTCATGAGTCCAAAGGTAAATCAAAACATGTCTTGTCACTGGTCCGCATAGTCAAAAGTTCATGCCTCAAGGTTGAGGACTCATGCCCAGCCAGGATGAAGGATTCCACTAAGAGTAGGTTGAGGACCCATTCCCAGCCTAGCTGGAGGATGCCACTATAGTGCCATTGAGGACCCATGCCCAACCCAACTGGAGGATTCCACTTGAAGTAGGTTGAGGACCCATTCCCATCCCATCTAGAGGATTCCTCTCTAGTGTCATCAAGGACCCATGCCCATCCCGGTTAGAGGATTCCACTCACAAGTCCCTCATTTCATCACCTGATCACTATTGTCATTGAACATTGCCTAAAATGCGTCACACCCAGAACATCTCACATCGTATCTTGAAATCCACCACAAAGGGACCATCATGTTCTATATGAAAAAACACTCAGGATAGGCTACTCACATGCCAAAATCTGAGTCCAAAAGAAGATACGAGATATATAAGATTTATCAAGTGGTACACATTGCATATGGGGCCCACATGATGTGTGACACCACCTCATCATCTGATCATATACCTAACCATTATCGAGTGCTAAACTGTGAACAAGTACCCCTAGGCATGCCAATGTACTCCCAGACACACGGCATGCCAGCCCAAAGGCCGACGAGTGCATGATGCTCGTCGTTGATCCAGAGGGCCAAAATCATAATTACGCTGGAACACCTCCTCAAATGGCTGAAGAATATTTGACCGAATCTCTTCATACATCTTCTACACTCTCACAAGAGTCGAGGTTGGCCCAAGTTGTGGGTTCTTTTCAAACACGTCAAAAGTATCTTCCATTGATATTTCTTTCATGTTTCCATATTTAATGAGATCATGAATAAGGCTTAGCACATCCACACAGATCACACCATTGTAATCCTTGCAGAAAAATACACAAGATCGACTATTTATTCTCCCCAAATGGCCATCCGATGGAAAATTCGTAATTCTTCACATTGCACTTAAAGGACGTCCCATGGGGACCATGCCTCAGTCTTGAAACAAATTATATAGAACATGTCATTGTGATCCTCTTAGAAACACACATGAAATGGACTACTCATTTGTCCAAAATGGATTCCTGGTGAAAAAGCTGCATTTCACTACAACACGTGCGAACCGGGCCTCATGGGGCCCACACTCTGACTTTGGATTAAAAGCCTAAAAGTAGTCTCTAAAGTACTCCTAAACTTTAGGGTCATAGAACTTCTGATGGAGCATCAATATAACTTTGGATATAGGTTCTACGTCTGAAAGGAGGAACCGTGAATAATAATAATTAAAATTATTATCGATAAAGCAAGCATTTCGCACCACCCACCTTCAGGTTTGAAATTTAAAATTCCCAAAACCACCTCAAATAGTCTGACTCAACTCAAGGATCGTGTTTCCATAGATGGAATGTGAATCTGAGGCCTGCATCAAAAGATACGGGCATTTAAAGGGTTTTGGCCCAAACGGGGTCGGTCTGGCCCAAACTGGCTGAACCCCCTCCTCCTGGGCTGGCCCGGTCTGGATCTCTATCCTGCAGCCCACCTGTGGGTCCAGGCCATTCTGTCGCGACTCGGATGCATGGCCCGTGGCCCGCCTACCGACCCCGACCGGCCCTTGTGGTCGGTCCTCCCTCGGTCCCCTTGTCAAGGTGTGACACGGGTTGTTTTCGGCCCCCGATCCCTCACCGTTGCGCCATGGTGACCTGTCGTCCGTTGTTCTGTGGCTCATCGGGACCCCGCCTCGCAGCTTCGCCAACCTGCCGACCTCGCCGCCCCGCTGAGCCGCACGCCCAGCCCAAACGCGGCCTCCTTGTCCCGTCCTACTCTGTCCAGCACGCCGCCACGCCCTCACCGCCAGCCAGCCCAAGGCTCCCATACACCAACCAGCATCGAACCCCATTTTCACCTCCAACCTCCAGCCATGGTCTCTCAGTCGTGTCTCCCTTCGTAGCCACCACGCATCGTCGCTGGTTGGCCTTGCTCCGATGGTCCCTTCCACGGACCACCACGACTCGACTGGCTACCTGATTCTAGATCTGAGAACATATATATGATCCCTATGATGATATCTTCATAGCGCCTACCTCTGATCAATGATCCAACAGTCATTTGATGTGTCTAAAAATTGATAGCAAGTATCCGCAAAGAACAGACAAAGAACGGGGTTCCAAACATAAATCAATGGCCATGTTCATGCGGCCATCGATAATTTGATAAGATAAAAATGATGAGTAAGGAGAAAAATGGATAATCTAATGGGAAACTAAAATGTAACTTAAAAATGAGACAAATTCTACATCAATCCATACATTTATCATTGTAGACGCGTTCGTTGCGATTCTGATTCGATCCACTGAGGTTTCGGCAGAGATCGCTTCTCGATCCAATGAAGAACGGATGAAGAATGGTTGGGAGGGAAAAAGAGATATAGGGGAGATAGGGTGGGATTAGGGCTAATAATAATCCTTAACTCTTAAACTTCTATTTATAGAAGCCTCACTCGACGTAGAAATTTGAAATTCCCATGCCCCCCCCCCCATTTTATGTCGCGCCTAGCTAAAACACACCATTCTGAATTGAACAGTGATCTCAGATTTCCAATCCAAGTCCCCGTTCTAAAGTTATTTGATTCTGCGTTCATGATAAAATACTTAAGTTTAATTATTTTATTTACGATTTTCCCCGGTGTAACTTTTCTCATAGAATTCTCGCACCGACAAAGATTATACCCCACCTAGGGTAAATGGCACATTCCGGACTCAATCGTGGCCTTGGATTTCTAATCCAAGCTACCATTTAAGATATATCCTATTTCTGTCGCATGCATAGTATAAAAACACTTATTATTTTTGTATAATTTATTATGATCACACCGAATCTCGGAATTGCAAGTCATCTCAATGCCTAGCTCTGGAAATGATTATAGAAATATTTTAAAGTATTATAAGGTGAAAAATGAGTCTCTAAATCTATAATATAGTTTTTTTTTATTTGTGATGTAATTTTTATTTCAATTAAATTATCAATTTTTTATATCCTATATTTGTTGTTGTTGCCCGTATTTGTTGCCTTTTTTTCTATTGTGTGTTGCAATATCAACAGCACACTACAGCGTTATGGCCTTTTTCAGTTCTATAAGTAGCGCTGATAAAGGGGCGCCTTTATTAGTGCTACTTATAGCATTCATATAGAAAAACCTTTATCAATGTTTGTTTTAGTTTTAATAAAGGTCCCCTTTTATCAGTGCTTTCCTAATTCAGATAAACAATTATTTTTAGCATTGTTGATGTCTTTTCTTAGCATTGTTATAAGCTTGTTCTGTAGTAGTGAAACAATTTTTGATAAATCCATGTTATTCTTTTGAATTTATTCTACCAACCATTTTGATTCTTAAAAGGAAAAACAGACTTTAATTACTTTAATCCATTTTATCTTTGCCTCTTATTTTGATCCAATTGCTCTCTTGTTGTAGTCTCTTAAAGTCTCCCCCCCCTCTCACTCTTTCATCTCTTCTAAATCTTCTAGAGAGAATTAATTTTGTTTTAAAGAGTTTATAAAAACAAACCTCTATCATATTCTTCTTTGGGTGTTCACCATTATTAAAGTGAGGGATCTTGGTTCTTGGTTTCTTTCCAAACCAAGGATCATCTTTTGGTTATTGATTTTTTTAAAATCAAGGGATTATTTCTTCTTGGTTTCTTGGTTTCCATTAAACCCAAGGGAGAAATTTAACTCACTCAAGCCTTATTTAGGGTATGAGATGTAGGATATCATTCTTGAGTTATTGTTAAACTCCTTTATTAAAGTATGTATTTTATTATTTTGTTCTTAATTGGTATATTTGCATGATAAATGCTTTTATTTTATAGCATTTTTTTGAAATTATTTTTATAGAAAATCCACCCCCTCCCCCCTACTTCAATTATATCTTCGTTGTACACTAAGTAATGAGATATTGGTGGATACAATCAATTTTTGATTAGATATTGGTGGATCTAATCAATTTTCTTCAGCGGGTGCACTGGCTCGATCTCCCGAACGATGCAGCCCTGATCCAGTAGTTGGAAACAGTGCTCCTCTGGAACATCCAGGAGGACAGACACCAGGAGCAGGTATTCTATCCCGACCTTTCTCAGCCCCTTGGTCAGCCCCATCACACCCTTCACGTAGTCTCCATTCCTAGAGAGGAACGTGACGTAAACCCAGGTGGAGAGGCTTGCGGCCTTATCCAACCTTGTGGATCAGTATCTGGCGCATGCGGTGACAATGTTGCGCGCCATGATTGTTAGAGGTGGTGACTGGTAGATTTTGTGGATGAAAGAAAACTTTTGACTGCCTTTGGTTAATCTGATTGAAGAGGGATGGTGAGTTGGGGGATGACCAATTGATGTAGTTGCTTATATATATTGATTATGCTAAAGCTGATGAAATTGTAAAGGGTGAACAGCCAGTATCACATAAAAAAGGAGTGTCCTAGTGTGATGGTGATAGAAAAAAATATTGAGGCAAGAAAAAAAGGTATCAAATTTGAGGTTGGAGTGAATGCACACAGCTAGCCTGTTGACCTCAACAAGGCCATGTTTAGTAGTTACATTGGGATCACCACTCACATACATATTCTGGTTGATGTAGATTTGTGGCACAATGTTGTTAATATTCTTATGTCACTGATTTGGGAAGATATTAGGGTAACATTATGATATACTTTCATTATTTTACTAAAAACAAAATAATGAAATATTGACTTACTCTTCATTATCCCTTACAGAGTGTATTTATAGTAAATTAATCCTGAATGAAATTTGTATTAATTCTCACTAAAAGGGATTACATAGGATTTATCACTATTATTATGAAGTATTTTCTCAAATATGTTGGAGGAAAAAATAAACTCGAACCCACTACAGATGTATGCACACCTGATAAACCAACAATCATGGGATGTGTTTCTTAGTCATTATGAGGAGACATCTTTTCAGGTACATTGAGACTAGTGATAAATTATTTGAAAATATTTCTATTAATCACTTTGATTAAGAATTGTAAATTTATGAAATAGAAAATGAGTGATGAAATTAAGCAATGGGTAGAAAAACCAATGTACTCCAACCATAAAGCAAGGATGGGGTATGCTTCACTTGAAAAAAATTGGTACGTATTCTGAATATATTGTAATACTTGTATGTGATATGAAATAAAAACATAATTATGTTCCTCTGTTTATATAAAGATTGATGAATCGAAAACTAAAGCTACTTCCATCCCACATCATGTGCTTTGAAAGGAGACATATGTAAACAAAGAAGGGATACTAATAGATGAAAACAGAAAAAAAAGTGTGGTAAGTACATGTAAGTATGAAATAGTAATAAAAATTATTTAAATCAATATTACATAATAATGATTACTTATTTTACTATATTTTTTATCAAACTACAAAAGAATCATCATCGGTTGTACCCAATGAATATATACTATTGATGGCCTTGAAGCATCCAAAATAGTATGACTGCGTTAGAGGTGAGGGTTTTGGGTTGTCACCCCAAATATATTTTGAGAAAAGAAATGAACAAGGGGATAAGGACAAGAAAATGGAAGAGTTGCAGAAATTATTAGATTCTCTGGAATAAAAATTTAATTAGAAGTTAGGGTTATTAGAAAATGTTATGGGAAGGGATCAAAGAGAAGAAACAACATAATAACAACCATTATGTGAAGACCCCCCCCCCCCCCCACACACACCCCCACCCTCCACCATATTTGAGGTGATCTATTCCCCTAAAATATTTGTCTTAGAAGAGGTAATAAATATTATCATAATTGTTTCGATGAAATGTGAATGAGGCATTCATTGATACCTTGATTTTACTGATATTATAGAGAGTGAAAATGACTGTGATTTATAACTATCAACACCAACCCATCACCTTTTTGTGAGGGATACCATGTTCAATATCCATGGAGATATTGTACAGAATGGAAAACTTACAATATTTCATGTGGGGGTGGGGATTAGCATATCTCAAGATATGAGTTCCAAGCTACCTACTCCACCTGATTATGCGGATATTCATACAGTCGAATGAGCTATTGTAACATTCATATAAAGACCATTAGATCTTGTAAAAAATATATTGACAAAGAGGTGTTCATTTCTAATTTATTTTTCATCAAAATCCTTTGATAATCAATGAAAAAAGTTTTGAATCGATGGATGTTATTATAGAAGAATAAAGGGAAGGGGTGAAATGGAGTGTGAAATCAAAACAATCTAAATGATCAACCAACCAATAAAAAATATCTTCACAGAATAAATTTACCCCACCCGTTCAACTTTTTTATTTACTAACATTAAAGGTTCATGAGGATACAATGTTAAGAATTTGTGATATGACCCAAATAGATTTTTAAGACCAGATATAAAGAGATACCACTATGAAAAATATATTTCTTGAGAATATAAATGAAATCCTAAATCATTAATGTCTAGATTCACGGTTATAAATGTATAAATGAGGTGTGTTTTCATAATTTGTTTGTCCAATAGCTGATCAACTAGGTTAATTATGACTAAATACTAGTCATAATTTTTATAGGCATATATATGAATACTATTTGAATGGAAACCCCTCTGAACAGAAATTTGGACGCATTAGTCCTCACATCACTTCTCTACTACTATTCTCATTGGAACTAAATCGATATGAAGGAATAATAGAAAAACTGGCCACAATGTTTAAAATAAAACTTACAGATGATAGACTATTCTTAATACTCATGATGTAGGGGTAAATGTCACGAACCAGCCCGGGTCGACCCTGGACCGGTCACCCGAGCCGTCTCGCGACAAGTCCCGAGGGGCGTTCCCGATCCCCCCGGGATGGCAACTAGTGCCAGGCATCAAAGTTAAAACATTGGGAATGATTTGGTCCAAAAAGATAAATAAGTAAATCGGAATAAACAGAACAAAAGCACTAAACTCTAGCAGCGGAAAGAAATAAAACCAAACAGCAGACGTACCTCCATGTGACCCTTCGGTCACCTCCCAACCAAGGCCAAAATTGCTCCGAAAATGAGCAGCTCATCCAAGAAAACCTGAACGAGGGAAACCTGCGACTAAAATGATAAAAAAAGGCGTGAGCATTAAAAATGCTCAGTAGGAATGCCATGAATAAACCACTAAATCCAAAAATTCTCTTTTCCAAAATAGTCCACTGACACAAGTTTGAAATATAGATATGAAAGTAGGGTTTTCACATTTTAAAATATGCAACATGTTGTTCTCATTTAAAAACCCAATACATGCTACACACTATTTCCAAAATCATTTTCCATTTTATAAATGAAAACCAAAATAGAAAAATACCAAAGCTGGACTAGAGTAAACAGGTAAAAGTGCAACTGAAAATAAACCAGGGCAATGAAAAGAAAACAAGCAATGTAAGTAATCCAGTAACCATGGGTGATCCTAAACATCCCTAGAAGACCCCTGGACGTACTCGGTTTCGGAACCACCTACCGGCATATGGTGAAGCTCTTAAGTCTATAACCAACTGGCCGCCCTAACTGACCAATCCAGTGGCAAAGCCCACCTGGCCTAACAACAAATCCAGGGGGTACCAACCCGTCTAATCGGGGTTGGTCAGCAACTGTCACTCGATCATCTAAAAGACGCTCAGGAACCCATGGTGGTTATAATAATACTGTGTAAGTAGGAAGGCCCTCGCACGTGTGACTCATCTCACCGCACTTGACTACCCCAAACACGGATGCTTCCTATACGTTCGCCCATGAAGGGTTACCCTAGATAGGAGCGCCCCATACACTTATATATATGCATACATGTCAAATATACAAAGTTCCAACTAGGCCGTCACATCACTCGATTATCAAAACCACTTTATTAAACACTTGGGGTTTTAAATCGGGCATCTAGTTTTACATAATCAATGCCTTTATGAAAACATTGAAAAATATCTTCCAAAACAAACCTAAACGCCACTTTTGTATTTAAAAATCAAAACGGGCCCTTATGTTCCAAGTTTCAAGGCATTGCAATAAAAGTCTTTAGTGATACCATATTCAATTTGTAAAAACAAACCCAAGAGTTTCCTTACTCCACGCACTCAATAGAATATATACACCAAAATCCAAACGGGCATATACACATGGATTTCTTTTTCAAACCACTTTAAAGGACCACACAAAGATACCCATGTCATTTAGAAAACAAGAACCGCTTATAAACCACGGATTTGAGAAAAATACCAATTCAAAGAGACGTGAAATCATTTATTCAAAAACATTAAGTTCCATGAAATCAACCAGCGCAAGACAAAAAAGTTTCATAAAATGTTTCTACCAGCAAAAACCACTCACAACGTCCAACAGTACCATTTTCAGATAAATTCAGTTAGTTCCAACCAAGTTGGCAAGGTATAAACATGTGTGTAAATAGAGGAGCATCCAAAAACCCAATTTTTAATCAAATATTCCAATAGTGCAACACTACCATAAGTCAACTATAAACATACTAGAGGTGCGAAACATAATCTAAAATTTAATTAAGAAAACACAAGCATTTAATTGTTTAAAATTGGGAGAAAAGGCATGGGAGCACCTAAACATCATCAAGGAACTATTTCGAAGCTGTTTTTAACACTTTTAACCATCAAAGAAACACTAAAATAAATAAACTATCAGGATTATAAGGGTGAAAATAAAATTTATAAACTAAATGGAAATAATGCAAGTGCCTTTGGAATGCTTCAGAAAGAGAGAAAAGATGGAAACGCCTACCTCGAACAATGGTCACGTCAAGCTTTCTAACTCAAGCAGTAGCTCGCTCGCTCGCACGCACTTCCATATATATATATATATATATATATATCCTTAAACTGATGCACGTGTTCCCCTCGCCATGAGGGAACACACACACAGAAGATATATATATCTATACATATCCATACTTGGGAATATGTGTGCGCACCTTCGAAACCTACCGCAACTCCCTACGATAACTCCCTGAGACTCAAAACACCACCAATCCCTAAAATAAATTTAATCCAAATAAAGGAATCAAGATATGATTCAAAAACCAATTATATATAAATCACCAAGTTCACAAATAAAACTCAAATCACATCTTCACCATTTTTATAAAACAAAATTAAGGGAAATACCCCCAAAATCACATCAATTTACTTTAACATAAACATAATTAAACAATCGCAACAAAGACCAAATTTACCAATTCCACCAATGCCAAATCATCACAAAAGATGTAAAAGGATACCATAGGGATGCGAATCACATTTTAAAAATCAACAGAATAATATTCTCCATTTATACAAACAAATAAACGTAGACACATATTGACATAAACCAGGAACCGACTCAAAATATATTCTTAATCAATTTTAAAAATTTCAGAACTCTATAGAAAGATAATTAAGCGCATAACAAAGCTGCGAAACAAGTTTTAAAACAAAAAGGAAGAGCACAAATATTAGCGGAGTGATCAAAAGATAAAATACACAAACTCACCTACCCCAAAGGTGCGCGAATCTAATAGCGCTTCAACGGAAGGGGGAAAAATGAACTTCGCAGACTAAATGCATACCCTAGTTACCAAGAAAAACACGCAAAAAGGAACCGCGGTATTAGGGTGTTATGGATTTTATAATAACACCAAAAATAATAAAAATAAAATAATAATAATAATAATAATAATAGAGCAGAACAACCGCAAGGGAGAGCACCGACGGCCGGCGAACGGATGGCGGCAGTTCGCCGGACCAGATCCGGACGGAAGGGGACGGCGCCGGCGCGGTCGAGTGAGGGAGCAGGGGGTAGGCCGACGGCGGGCTAGCGGAGGCGGACGACGAGGTGGCAGCGAGAGGTCCGGCGAGGCAGAGGCGGCCGGAGCAACGAGGTCAGACGGGGGGGAAGCGGGTCACCGGCGCACACACAGAGAGCCAAGGGGAGAGGGGGTCTGGTTCGCGATTTCGAGAGAGAGGGGGGCCGCCTGGGTAGATTAGGTTTTCATTTTTTTAATCTTAATAACTATAATAATAATAATAATATTAATAATAAGTTATTATAAAAATATATACATATATAAATATATAAAAACATATATAAACCTACTTATATAAACATAGATACATATATACATATATATATATACACACATATATATATACATATATATAACATATATAAACATATGTAAACATATGTAAACGTATATATAAACATATATACACATAAGCATATAATGTTAAAACATATTTATTTATAAACATATGTGTATATACATATACACCTATGAACATATACACACATACATATATATATATACACCTAACGTTAAAACATAAACACATACAAACGTAGATACACATATATATACACATATATAAACATATAAACATAAATATACATATATCTACACACATAATGTTAAAACTGGATGATCGTGCTGTATTTGCGCACCGTACGATACTCACGCGGACAGCGCATCTTAAACGTATGGTGTTCACGCACTAACCCAAACCATCAATTCATCCTAACATTAAAATTTTAAACCAGGACTCACTCGCATCTACGCAAAAACACCCAACGCCAAGAGAAATAAATTAAATAAAATGACTAAAAAACGGGTGCGATAATTCTCCCCACCACAAACACTTTATGCCCCCATAAAGTCACCAAGACAACAGTTAGCATAACTCGAGTCTGTGCCCAGGAAAAACCAGAAGAAACTGAGAGGCTTGGGGTGACCATTACCAACACAAGTCACACCCAACCAACTCGAGTACAATCATTGTCCAAGGATGAGGGGAGAACACAGAAGGGTTCTCCCCACCACAGAAATTCACTAACACGAAGACCTTGAAACTCGAACACACCACCCCAGGGGGGGCAACGCGGGAACTCCCCAAACTTAACTCATCCCAACTTCTCAATGCTAATGAAACAACTCCACCACTATGATTAGAACTATTCTGGGAAAAACTGGCAGATAGAGACACCGGGAAGGATGAATTCCCTACAAAACTCAAACACAATAAATGAAAACTCACGGAGAGGCGTCCGGCCTAATAACAAGCCCAGAAACGACACCCATTAATTTCACAGAACCAAACATCCCCCTAATGTACACAGCTGAGACCATCCTCAAGATCAAAATAGGTTTTTTTAGTCACGGACCCGACGCCTTTCAAAGAATCTGAACGATTTAGAAACTATACCATGAGAAAATGAGGCCACTTGGATTGCGGCATAACAAGCTCATCGTGCGACCACAACAAGGATGAGCTTACAATGACGACAAGAATAGGACAAGAAACTTTGGATATTTCCCTTCAGAAAGCTGAAAGCATAATCCGAAGCAAGGTTATACGCACCCTCGGAAACTTCTGACTATGCGCGAGCTTCACCCCGAGACCTATGGTTGGGGCCCTGACGGCTGAAGCATCTCCCGCCTCACAGTCAGGCATTTTCATCTTCTGGTCTTTAACTCCTTTCATTCGATGATTCAAACAATCACGATGGTCATACGTTTTCAAAGGGATTCAACATGATGGCTTAGAATGTCTGGACTGACCATACTGGTGACGCACGAGAGAGCGGTCCGACGAACTAAGAGTCGGTACCGACGAGGATGGTTTCTTGGAGATAGGTTCCACCGGCCCGTACCCCTTGCCAAGTGGGGAACCTTCACTAGGGAAAAATATTATCAAACACACCCCAAACTTCAACAATGGAAAGACATTTCACCTTTACTAGTCCAAAACTGGACCCTCAAATAAACCTGAGATGGTACGAACCCTAACAACCCAGGGAGTTCCCAACAACCTGAAGACCCACTCTAATTCCACCACCACACAACTGCCCCTCATGAACTTTGATTACTTTAATCAGTAGGCAACATGAAAAAAGAAATGAAAATTGGGCATGACTCATTAACAACCTTAGCGACCTTTCTGGGCGGCATACTCAGAACAACATGAAAAAAACACAACTGAAATTGGCATCAAGCCAAAACTCAATCAAAGCAACAGCCCGATCCAAGGGAAAAAAACTCATACGTTAAACATACACAAACATAAGTAAAAATTTCTTTCCCAAAAAAAACCTCCATTTCTTTTAAATTTTAAAACCCGCCTATGGCCCCTTATGGACTATCACATGTGCGTCCACCCAATCCCAGCTACATCACTCGCGGACAAGTGCTCCCATGCACCCTCTGCACATATCGATGCACATGTGACCCTCCATAAGGAATGCCAAGGTTCGAACACTTCTTTCCCTTATCAAATCCAAACAAGCAATAAAATTTTCCAAATCGAAACACTCCCATTTAAAAATTCAGTTTACTAATTTCAAAACAATTTAAAAGAAACAATTTTCCATTTTAAAATCGCTTTCATTTTTTACACACGCTCCCATCAACCGAGATCAAAATGAAACACAGTCAACAACAAACCACCAGAACGAGGAATCTAGTGCATATGCCTAACTCAGCGACATGGTGGTGAGCCACATCCCAAGTAAGGTATATCACTAAAAGGACCTTGAACTGGACACTTGGACTTCACATGGGTCACCACTCCATGTGAGGCCACAACCTGAACCAGTTCGCCTTCATTATCATCCCTCAAACCATAATAATCAAAGGCAAAAGACTCAAAACCCAGACTACCCCTGGTAACTCAGGTCTCGTTACGGGCGGTGGTGATCAAGCACCAACCCGCAACCTACCTCCTGAGTCCCAAAAAATCTTAATCTCCTTCTACCAGACATCCCAAATATCAAGGGCCTCCTCTGATACCATTTTGCCACGAACCAGCCCGGGTCGACCCTGGACCGGTCACCCGAGACGGCTCGCGGCAAGTCCCGAGGGGCGTTCCCGATCCCCCCGGGATGGCAACTAGTGTCGGGCATCAAAGTTAAAACATTGGGAATGATTTGGCCCAAAAAGATAAATAAGTAAATCAGAATAAACAAAACAAAAGCACTAAACTCTAGCAGCGGAAAGAAATAAAACCAAACAGTAGACGTACCTCCATGTGACCCTTCGGTCACCTCCCAACCAAGGCCAACATTGCTCCAAAAATGAGCAGCTCATCCAAGAAAACCTGAATGAGGGAAACCTGTGACTGAAATGATACAAAAATGCATGATCATTAAAAATGCTCAGTAGGAATGCCAAGAATAAACCACTGAATCCAACAATTATCTTTTCCAAAACAGTCCACTGACACAAGTTTGAAATACATATATGAAAGTAGGATTTTCACATTTTCAAATATGCAACATGTTGTTCTCATTTAAAAACCCAATACACGCTACACACCATTTCCAAAATCATTTTCTATTTTATAAATGAAAACCAAAACAGAAAAATACAAAAGTTGGACTAGAGTAAACAGGTAAAAGTGCAACTGAAAATAAACCAGGGTAATGAAAAGAAAACAAGCAATGTAAGTAATCCAGTAACCATGGGTGATCCTAAACATCCCTAGAAGACCCCTGGACGTACTCGGTTTCGAAACCACCTGCCGGCATATGGTGAATCTCTTAAGTCTATAACCAATTCGCCACCCTAACTGATCAATCCAGTGGCAAAGCCCAACTGGCCTAACAACAAATCCAGGGGGTACCAACCCGTCTAATCGGGGTTGGTCAGCAACCATCACTCGATCATCTAAAAGATGTCCAGGAACCCATGGTGGTTATAATAATACTATGTAAGTAGGAAGGCCCTCGCACGCGTGACTCATCTCACCGCACTTGCCTACCCCAAACACGAACGCTTCTTATACGTTCTCCCACGAAGGGTTACCCTAGATAGGAGTTCCCCATACACTTATATATATGCATACATGTCAAATATACAAAGTGTCAATCGGGCCTTCACATCACTCGATTATCAAAACCACTTTATTAAACACTTGGGGTTTTAAATCGAGCATCTAGTTTTACATAATCAATGCCTTTATGAAAACATTGTAAAAGCTCTTCCAAAACAAACCTAAACACCACTTTTGTATTTAAAAATCCAAATGGTCCCTTAGGTTCCAAGTTTCAAGGCATTTCAATAAAAGTCTTTAGTGATACCATATTCAATTTGTAAAAATAAACCCAAGAGTTTCCTTACTCCACGCACTCAACATAATATATACACTAAAAGCCAAACAGGCATATACACATGGATTTCTTTTTCAAACCACTTTAAAGGACCACACAAAGAGACCCACATCATTTATAAAACAAGAACCGCTTATAAACCAAGGATTTGAGAAAAATACCAATTCAAAGAGACGTGAAATCATTTCTTCAAAAACATTAAGTTCCATGAAATCAACCAGCGCAGGACAAACAAGTTTCATAAAATGTTTCTACCAGAAAAAACCACTCAAAACGTCCAACAGTACCATTTGCAGATAAAGTCGGTTAGTTCCAACCAAGTTGGCAAGGTATAAACATGTGTGTAAATAGAGGAGCATCCAAAAACCCAATTTTTAATCAAATATTACAACAGTGAAACACTATCATAAGTCAACTATAAACATACTAGAGGTGTGAAACATAATCTAAAATTTAATTAAGAAAACACAAGCATTTAATTGTTTAAAATTGGGAGCAAAGGTATGGGAGCACCTAAACATCATCAAGGAACTATTTCAAAGCTGTTTTTAACACTTTTAACCATCAAAGAAACACTGAAACAAATAAATTATCAGGATTATAAGGGTGCAAATAAAATTTATAAACTAAATGGAAATCATGCAAGTGCCTTTGGAATGCTTCGGAAAGAGAGAAAAGATGGAAACGCCTACCTCAAACAATGGTCACGTCAAGCTTTATAACTCAAGCAGCAGCTCGCTCGCATGCACTCACTTCCATATATATATATATATATATATATATATATATCCTTAAACAGATGCACGTGTTCCCCGTGCCATGAGGGAACACGCACACAAAAGATATATATATCTATACATATCCATACCTGGGAATATGCGTGCGCACCTTCGAAACCAACTGCAACTCCCTACGATAACTCCCCGAGACTCAAAACACCACCAATCCCTAAAATAAATTCAATCCAAATAAAGGAATCAAGATACGATTCAAAAACCAATTCTATAGAAATCACCAAGTTCACAACTAAAACTCAAATCACATCTTCACCATTTTTATAAAACAAAATTAAGGGAAATACCCCCAAAATCACATCAATTTACTTTAACATAAACATAATTAAACAATCCCAACAAAGACCAAATTTACCAATTCCACCAATGCCAAAGCATCACAAAAGATGTAAAAGGATACCATAGGGATGCGAATCACATTTTCAAAATTGAAAAAATAATATTCGCCATTTAAACAAGAAAATCAACGTAGACACATATTGACATAAACCAAGAACCGAGTCAAAATATATTCTTAATCAATTCTAAAAATTTCAGAACTCTATAGCAAGATAATTAAGCGCATAACAAAGTTGTGAAACAAGTTTTAAAACAAAAAGGAAGAGCACAAATATTAGCGGAGTGATCCAAAGATAAAATATGCAAACTCACCTACCCCGGAGGTGCACGAATCCAACAACGCTTCAAAGGAAGGGGGAAAATGAACTTCGCAGACTAAATGCATACCCTAGTTACCAAGAAAAATGCACAAAAAGGAACCATAGTATTAGGGTGTTGTGGATTTCAGAATAAAACCAAAAATAATAAAAATAAAATAATAATAATAATAGAGGAGAACAACCGCAAGGGAGAGCGCTGGCGGCCGGCGAACGGACGGCGGCGGTTCTCCGGACCAGATCCGAATGGGAGGGGATGGCGTCGGCGCGGTCGAGTGAGGGAGCAGGGGGCGGGTCGACGGCGGGCTGGCAGAGGTGGACGGCGAGGCGATGGCGAGAGGGCCGGCGAGGCGGAGGCGGTCGGAGCAACGAGGTCGGACGGGGGGGGGGGGAAGCGGGTCGCCAGCGCGCGCACAGAGAGCCAAGGGGAGGGGGGTCTGGTTCGCGATTTCGAGATAGGGGGGCCGCCTGGGTAGATTCGGTTTGCATTTTTTTTATCTTAATAACTATAATAATAATAATAATAATAATAATAATAATAAGTTATTATAAACATATATACATATATAAATATATATAAACATATATAAACCTACTTATATAAACATAGATACATATATACATATATATATATATAAACATATATATAACATATATAAACATATATGAACATATGTAAACATATTTATAAACATATATACACATAAGCATGTAATGTTAAAACATATTTATTTATAAACATATGTGTATATACATATACACCTATGAACATATACACACATACATATATATATATATACACCTAATGTTAAAACATAAACACATACAAATGTAGATACACATATATATACACATATATAAAAATATAAATATACATATACATATATCTACACACATAACGTTAAAACTAGATGATCATGTGGTATTTACGCACCGTATGGTACTCACGTAGACAGCGCATCTTAAACGTACAGTGTTCGCGCACTAACCCAAACCATCAATTCATCCTAACATTAAAATTTTAAACCGGGACTCACCCGCACCTACGCAAAAACACCCGACTCCAAGAGAAATAAATTAAATAAAATGACTAAAAAACAGGTGCGACAGTAAAACTCTATAGTTTAATCATATCAAATTTATTTTCATTCATTTCATTACTTATTCCTTTTTAGGTAGCATTGGTTACTTATTGCAGTCAATTTGGATACTCTAAATATTTATTTTCTAGATCTGATACATGGATACACAAAAAAATTACCACACGTGATGACGTTTATCAATTTGTAATACACTACATGCAATGTTTTACAACTAAAATTCAAGTTATATATTTTATATTTTGTTTTAATGAAAATTCTGTTATGATAGGGTGGTGATTAAATATCATAAAAATTAGGGCATGAGGGTAGTCCATGAATACAAGGAGCCTATCAACTTCTACAGGTGGATAAGTATTAGGGTATATATAATAAGATTTAACTATCAAAACAAATATCATAAAAATTACTTATTTTTCTCAATTTTTATAAAATTTATAAAACAAACCAATGGATAAGATTATGGTTATTATGTTTGAAAATTTATGAAAGATATCATACGCCACCAACAAACTAGCATCCCCAAAGAGGTATTTTTGAAGATAATCATAATTTCATTTAAAATATTTATTAATCATATTTTTATGTAAAATTCTCTAGTACTACCATAACTATCAACAATCCTTATATTCACAAGAGGAAATATATATGTTTAGAAATGAATGGGCTACAAACTTGATGTCATAATGTACATAGACATCATGAAGTGGTTACTTCTTACTACTTATTTAGTTGATTTTCTCATCATTTTAACTACTCTTTTAGTTAATTTACTTTTCTTTTAATTTATGACATGTAGGAATCAACCAAACCTCAATCTGATATATGGTGTGTCTGATATGACTCAAAGTGTATATTAATAGTTTAAAATTTACATTTTAGTAAAAAAGAAAAGTGACATACTCAAAACTAAACAAACACGTTCGTATTATTTTGATGCTTTAGGAAAATGTTCCATAAGTCATTTTTGACATGTAGGAATTATACATACCTAAATATGATACACGGTGTTCCCTATATGACTCAAAGTGTTTGGTGTCAGTTTAAAATTGACAATTTAGTTCAGAATGTGTGTTATTCAATAAAAACTAAGAATACACATTTAGATTATCTTGATAATTTATGAAAATGATTCATAATTCATTTTTGATGTATAGGAATCAGTCTCACATCAAACTGACATGTGATGTGACCGGTATGACTCAAAGTTTATGTTCTCAGTTTAAAATGATGTTTTAGTAAAAAAACAACTGGCATACTCAAAATAGAGTAAAAAAATTCAAATTATTTTGATACTTTATAAAAAAGATCCATAAGTCATTTATGATATCTAGGAATCAACCTCACCTTAATATAATGCATGATGTGACCTATAGACTCAAAGTGAGTGTTTTCAGTTTAAAATAACATTTTAGTAAAAAACACAAATGACATACTCAAAACTGAACAAATGCATTCATATTTTTTGATACATTATAAAAATTATCCATAAGTCGGTTTTGATATGAGGGAATCATCTTCACCTTAATCAGATACATGATGTGATCGGTGTGACTCCAAGTGTGTCTTTTTATTAAAAATTTCCATTTTAGTAAAAAAAGAAGTGACATACTCAAAATTGATCAAACACATTAGGATTGTTTTGATACTTTAGGACAATGATCCATGAGTCATTTATGATGTGTAGGAATCAAACTCACCTTAATCTGATACATAGTCTTACTAGTATGACTCTAAGTGTGTCTTTTTGTTTAAAATTAATATTTTAATAAAAAATACAAGTGACATACACAAAACTAAGAAAATGCATTCATATTGTCTTTATACTTTAGGAAAATGATACATAAGTCATTTTTTGTGTGAATGAATCAGCCACACCTTATTATGATACATGGTGTGCTCGATATGTCTCAATGTGTCTATTATTAGTTTAAAATTGACATTTTAGTTCAAAACATGTGTCACCCATTGAAAATCAAGAAAATGTGCTTGGATTTTCTTGATATTTTAGAACAATTATTTATAAGTAATTTTTTATATGTAGGAATTAGTCTCATATCAAACTGACACATGATGTGACCGGTATGACTCAAATTGGGTGTTTTCAGTTTAAAATGATATTTTAGTAAAAAACAAGTGACATACTCAAAACTAAGAAAACACATTTGTATTGTTTTGATAATTTATTAAAATGATCCATAAGTCATTTGTGACATGTAAGAATCAGTCGCATCTCAATCCAACTAATGGTGTGGCCGATATTACACAAAGTGCCTGTTTTCAGTTTTAAATGACATTTTAGTAAAAACCACAAGTGTCATACTCAAAAAAAATCAAACACTTTTGGATTGTTTTGATACTATAAAACAATGATCCATAAGTAATTTTTTATGTGTAGAAATTAGTTTAACCTCAATCTGATGCACGGTGTACCCAGTATGACTCAAATTGTGTGGTTTCAGTTTAAAATTGAAATTTTATTAATGTATTATTTCATATTTATGTTTAATTTCTTTCTTTCTAGTACTACTAACATAATAATTGTTTTCTTATACAGAAGGATTATTTTTCTCTAGTTGGGGTGGTTTGTTTGATGCTTCTCATGATCATGATAGATTGGACTTTGAGACTACAACTGAGATAATGACAATAGGGAAATGGGTCAAGAATGATACAGATATCATGAAACGAATAATTCCTGCTAATTATTTTGTTAAATTTTTCAACATTTTATCTACTGTTTTTGAGTTAATTTTCTAATCATTTTTATCTAATACTTATTTAGTTTTTTTCAAAAATATTTTGACAAGGTAGATTTTGCTTTTAACTATCTGCAATAATCCATAAAAGAGAGAAAATGTTATATTTGGGTGGAAGAGGAAACCTCATGCTGCCTAAAATGTGAAGTGGATCATAAGGATGTATCTACCAAGGGATTTTGCAATAGTTGAATGCAAAGTATGACTTCTCAAAAGATCTTTCATGAATATTGTCCTGAATGGTGTAGGAATCTGTCACAACTCAATCAGTTGCACCTCAATCCAATACACAGTGTTCTCAGTATGACTTCAAGTGTATGTTTTTAGTTTATAATTTACATTTTAGTTCAAAACACACATCACATACTCAAAACCAAGAAAACTCATTTGGATTGTTTTGATACTTTAGGAAAATGATCCATAAGTCATTTTTTATGTGTAGGAATCCATCACACCTCAATCTGAAGCATGGTGTGACTGGCATGACTCCAAGAGTTTCTTTTTATTTAAAATTGACATTTTAATAAAAAAAAAGATAAGTGACATACTCAAAATAGATAAAACACATTCGTATTATTTTGATACTTTAGTACAATGATATATAATTCATATATGATGTGTAGAAAATAGACACACCTCAATCTGATACACAGTGTGCCCAATATGACTCAAAGTGGCCGTTATTAGTCTAAAATTGACATTTTAGTTGAAAATGTGTGTCACTCACTAAAAACTGAGCAAACATGCTCATATTGTCTTGATAATTTATAATAACTATTCATAAATCATCTGTGACATGTAGGAATCAATCTCACATCAAATCGGCACACGGTGTGACCGATATGACTCAAAGTGTGTGTTTTCAGTTTAAAATGATATTTTAGTAAAAAAGACAAGTGACATACTCAAAACTGGGAAAACACATTTATATTGTTTTAATATTTTAGTACAATAATCCATAAGTCATTTTTGACGTTTATGAATCAGATGCATCTCAATCCGATACACGGTGTGATCGGTATGACTCTAAGTGTGTTTTTTATTTAAAATTGACATTTTAGTAAAAAAGACAAGTGACATACATAAAAATAATCAAACACATTTGGATTGTTTTGATACTTTAGGAAAATGATTCATAATTTATTTTTTATGTGTAGGAATCAGTCGCACCTCAATTCAATACATGGTGTGCCCTGTGTGAGTCAAAGTGTCCATTATTAGTTTAAAATTGACATTTTAGTTCAAAACATGTGTCACTCCTTGAAAACCTAGAAAACATGTTCGGATTACCTTGATAATTTAAAAAAACAATTCATAAGTCATTTGTGACATTTAGAAATCAGTTTCATGTCAAACTGACACATGATGTGATCGATATGACTTTAAGTTGGTGTTTTCAATTTAAAATGGCATTTTAGTAAAAAAAAATAAGTTTCATACTCAAAAATGAACAAATTAATTCAAATTATTTCAATAATTTAGTAAAATGATCCATAAGTCATTTGTGATGTGTAGGAATCAGTCGCACCTCAATCCGACGCACGGTGTGACCTGTATTACTCAAAGTGCATTTTTTCAGATTTAAATAACATTTTAGTAAAACCCACAAGTGAAATACTCAAAACCAATCAAATGAATTTGGATTGTTTTTATATTTTAGAACAAAAAACCATAATCCATTTCTGAGGTGTAGGAATCAGTCGCACCACAATCGGATACACGGTGTGCCCGGTATGACACAGATTGTTCGTTATTAGTTTAAAATTTAAATTTTATTAATGAGTTGTTTCATATTTATATTTAATTCATTTATTTATAGTATTACTATCATAAGAATTATTTTCTTATACAGGTGGATTCTTTTTCTCGAGTTGGGGTGGTCTATTCAGCAACTGATACCATGATCAGACTTTTTGAGAGGAGGGTGCCAAAGGCAATGAAACTACTGATGTTTTTGAATGTTCATGATAAATTGTAGTTGCTAAAGTACAAAAAAATATTTTAAATATCTATAATATAGTGTTTTTTTGTATTTGTGCTGTAATTTTTAGTTCAAATAAATTATTAATTTATCATATCTTGTATTTGATGTTGCTTCCCTTATTTGTTACTTGTTTTTTTTTTGCTATAGTGTGTTGTAATATCAACAGCAAACTATACCAGTATGGGCTTTTTCAGCACTAGAAGTAGCATTAATAAAGAGGTGACTTTATCCGCGCCACTTATCATTCATAAAGACTCACCTTTATCGTTGTTTGTTTTAGCATTGATAAAGGTCTCTCTTTATTAGTGCTTTTTTGTAATGCAGATAAAAGGAGTCTCCTTTTAATGATGCTTAGATCAACTGCGCCTTTTTAGTGCAATTGATATTTTTTCTTAGGGGTGTTAAAAGCTTGTTTTGTAGTTGTGAAAGAATTCTTGATCGACCCATGATGTTCTTTTGAAAGGATTCTATAAACTAAGCGCTATTGAGTTAGTTGTAAAGGGTTTATAAAAACAAACCTCTACCATATTTTTCTTCTTTAGGTGTTCACCATCATTAAATTGAGGGACCTTGGTTCTTAGTTTCCATCCAAACCAAGGATCATCTTTTGGTTCTTTATTTTTGTTAAAATTAAGGGATTCTTTATTCTTAGGTTCTTGGTTTCCGTTAAAACCAAGGGATAAATTTAACTCACTCAAACCTTCTTTAGGGAATGAGATGTAGGAGCTCCTTCTTGAGCTATTGTCAAACTCTTTTATCAAAGTACGTCTTTGATTATTTTTTTCTTAATTGATATGTTTTCATGATAAATTCTTTTATTTTATAGCATTGTTTTGAAAAAATTTTCAGAGACAATTCACTCTCTCCCCCTCTTTCCATTTTATCTCTGTTGTAGACGTACTACCTCTCGAATATACAACTTCCTGAGCTCGTCAACACCGAAGGTCTCTTTGATCGGCAAAAAGTGAGTTACCTTCGTAAGTCTGTCCACAACAACCCACATGGCATCACTGCCTCGAGGTGACCTCGGCAACCCGATCACGAAGTCCATCGTGACATCATCCCATTTCCACTCCGGAATGGGTAACTGTTGTAACAGTCCGGCTGGCCTCTGATGCTCCGCCTTCACCTGCTGACAGGTGGAACATCTCATAATAAAACCAGCTACCTCTCTTTTCATACCCAGCCACCAATACTGACGTCTCAAGTCACAGTACATTTTGGTAACTCCGGGATGCACTGTCCAAGCTGAAGCATGAAACTCCCACATCAACTCCTCGCGTATATCCCCTGGAACCCACACGCGTCCATGGATACGCAGTACCTCATCATCGTCGATCATCCAACCAGGAGAAGGGTCCTCACTTGCCACTGACTCCCGTAGAACTAGGTCTTCTGAATCTGATAGCGGTCTCATCCTCACTCTATCCAGAAGGGTAGAAGTCACAGCTAAGGAAGAAAGATAGGCTCGCCCCTGATTATTTCACACTACTGTCGCACATTTTCACTGACAGTTGGGCACGGGTTTTTGGTGGTTACCTATTGGGATTTATTTCTCACGCCCTGTTTGGGGTCATGTCTTGGGAACAAACAAATTATATTATTGCAGGTGTATATAAAGGAAAGAGTCCCTATACAGGTACTTTATTGTTGCAGAGGAGTAGGGGACATGGGACCGAGCTTAGGCTTGCGATGCTGCTGAGTTCCTACTGCGCTATTTTATTTTGCTTTGTTGTATTTGTCCCTTGTACTGTATTGTTTCATATTGTAGTGTATCCTGTTTTGCCTGCTTTCTTAGACTTAGGAACATATTGCATCATTATATATGACTGTTGGTCATTTCTCTACTTTAGTACTGTGTCCATTTCAGCATTAGTATTGTTTACTGCTTCCGCTTTTGTATGCTTGTATTTTGTTCTGTTGCGCTACACTTTGACAAATGAGGGAATAGTTTCCCCACTATCATACTTAGTCCCTCACTGCTAGTCGGCAGCCTCTGGCGTTTGGGGAAATGCGCTTGAGGTCATTTGACCACTCGGATCCAGGACGTTACAAAGTGGTATCAAAGTGAAATATTCCAGGCTAAGTGCAGGATGAAACCTGGGAGTGGGAGACCGACGTACGTGTTTAGTGTCCAGAGTTGTTCTGAGATTTATCTTCACCACCCTTGAAAGGACACTTCGGGGACGAATTGCTTTAAGGGAGAATTTTGTAAGAACCCGGTTCTTATTCTTGAGGTACGGGTTTCTTCTTTTCCTTTTTCCTTAAGTGTTTTTGAGAAAATAAGGAAAATGGGGGAAAATCCCAAATTTTATGGGTACACGCCGTGTACTTTGGCCATGTGGGATGAGTACACAGGGCGTGTAGGCCTGTCGGCGATGAAGGGTGTAAAAACTGACTACATGTCGTGTACTTAGTATATACACGCTGTGTAATCAGTTGGTAGGTGAATAGTAAGGTGGTTGAAGTAGCCGCCAGCGGAGCGACAGTGCACGCCGTGTATTTAGAAATACACGCCATGTAATCTTGTTGATAGATGAACAGTGTGGTGGTGAAAAGTGACCGCCAGAGGAACAGTTAAAAAATGAAAAGTGCACGCCGTGTACTTGAGAGTATAGGCCGTGTAGTTTTTTTTTCGCTTAAAACGGGCAGTAGCCTCTTCTTTCGACAGAGGAAGCTTAGAACATCGGAAGAGCACGGGAGAGAGGGTCGGATCTTGGAGGATCTCCCAATCGTACACTGGAACTCGGTTTCCTTCGCTGATGGTCTTGTTTGAACCGTGCGGGTGAGTTCTTCACTCTTCTTGAACCCTTCCTTCCAATTCTTTCCCAATGGGAAGTTATTTGGGTTTGAACGCATTTTCATTTATCCAAGATCTACGCCGTTCTCGGGTGTTTCAGGAGGCGTCGTTCATGTATATTGATCAGAGGAGATCAAGGTAGGTGGTCTGGTGTTTAATTCCAACTGTTGAGTGTTTTTGTGTACCATTTTGTGCCACGCGCCCATGTTTGGGGTGTCGTATGGCTGAGGTCTTGACTAATTAAATACATAGAATTGCATAGGTAATTTAATGAATATGTAATTATTGTTTTTTGGGATTGTTGGCCTTGATCCAGGGCCACCCCGTGGGTGCGTTTCCCTTTTTTAGCCATTTGGTCAAGATACCCGTGGGTATGCCGTGATTATAACATGCTTTGAGTTTTCTTGAGAGAGAATGTATATAAATTGTTTGCTTATATGTTGGGCTCGGCCTGGTTACTTGCTTAGACTGAAGGCAATGTTTTGCTTAGACTGAAGGCAGTGTTTTGTTTAGCCTGAGAGCAACTTTTCTTATGTCTGTGGGCAGTAGTTTCTGTACCTGAGGGAAATATCTCGTACGCCTGAGGGCAATATTTGTTATGCCTGAGGACAATTGCTTGAGAGTTTCGATTCTGATTAGCATGAGGGTGTCATTATGATTACCTGAGGGTAAGGTTTTGCATGTCTGAGAACTCTGTTTACTCGTATATTCACTGTGGTGATTTCACATGTTATACCTGCCAAGCTAAAGCACATGCTTGGTATTGTTTAGCCTGAGAGCAACTTTTCTTATGTTTTTGGGCAGTAGTTTCCGTGCCTGAGGGCAATATTCGTTATGCCTAAGGACAATCGCTTGAGAGTTTCGATTCTGATTAGCCTGAGGGTGTCGTTCTGATTACCTGAGGGTAAGGTTTTGCATGTCTGAGGACTCTGTTTACTCGTATATTCACTGTGGTGATTTCACATGTTATACCTGCCAAGCTAAAACACATGCTTGGTATTGTTTAGCCTGAGAGCAACTTTTCTTATGTCTGTGGGCAGTAGTTTCCGTGCTTGAGGGCAATATCTCGTACACCTGAGGGCAATATTCGTTATGCCTGAGGACAATCGCTTGAGAGTTTCGATTCTGATTATCCTGAGGGTGTCGTTCTGATTACCTGAGGGTAAGGTTTTGCATGTCTGAGGACTCTGTTTACTCGTATATTCACTGTGGTGATTTCACATGTTATACCTGCCAAGCTAAAGCACATGCTTGGTATTATTTTGCCTTTTACTTGTTAGATAGCTCGTGGTAGTTTTTGTTGCGACACTATATAGGAGATTGTCAGTTGAGGCTGAGCCTCAGGAACTTACAATTTCACTGACAGTTAGGGACTGTTGGGGCCACTCCCAATCAAGGGGAGAAATTCAACGGATGAATAGTTGTCGGCAACCAACTCACCTGTACAGTTGACGCGCAACACCCCGTTGAAGCAGCAATCGTGGACGACAGCAGCCGGCGACAGATGATTTTCAAGGGTTGATGAACAACCCAAAAACCAACCCTTGACCATGCTTTGATTCATCTTTTTAAACGGGATTGAATCCCATGATTTGTAACGAGAGAGTGAGAGAAGAAAAGCTCTGCTGTAACTTTGTTATCCTCCGACGTACTCATCCGGAGAGGAATAGAAACATCCGGCCCCCTTCTCCCGTGGACGTAGGCATCACTACCGAACCACATAAATTCTTTGTGTGATCCGTTTTTCATCCTCGTTTGTGTGTTTTTCTTCTCCACGAATTACCGTTGCCCCAACAAAGTGGTATCAAAGGGTTCAGAAGTGAAACGGCGACACGGCAGCGAAATTTTCCGGCGACCGGAAAATTGAAGTTGCTCGGAAAAATTTTTCGAGTCCAGATCTGTCAAGAGAACGGCGAGCCGGTTCCAACAGTGTAAACGGCGTAAAAAACAGAGCTGAAACGAAGGAGATACGCTCGGTCAAACTTTGGTCAAATCCGCGGGTGCTACAGTACCCCCGTGCCAGAGAAGACGACACTATTCACAACGCCGGAGATTTTCCAGCAACTTTCCGGCGACATTCCGGACACTACTCCGGCCAGCCACGTCAGCGCCACGTCAGCGGTCAATCCAGACCGTAGAATCTGTTTTGGCTATAACTCGGCCAATCGGAGTCCGTTTTCAGTGATCTAAGAGTCGATTCCAGGTATTTCAACCATTCTGGACACATCCGTATGGTTAGATTTTCGAAATTCACACTCCATCAATGGACGAAAATACCGGTAATATGATTAAACTTACTGCGTTTAATTATGCCATCTAGAAACTAAAAATAGAGGATCTTTTGTATATTAAAGATTTGTGGAAGCCTATTGTAGAAACCACTAAGTCCATTGCAGCGCAAGCAGAGGAATCTTCAACAAGCGGTAAACCCGATGAGAAGACGACAACCGGTACCCCGCCCGTTGATGCGGAGTGGGTCGTACTCAACTGGAAGTGTGCTGCCCAAATCAGACAGTGGATTGACAAGAGCATCTTCCAAAATTTTGCCAACGAACATGATGCTTCTGTTCTTTGGAAAAAATTGGAAAAGATGTATGCGAGGATAACCGCGCAGAACAAAGCTAACCTGATACGCCGTCTTGTCAACTTGAAATACAAAGACGGGACCAACGTATCAGAGCACATGAGCGAGTTCCAAGGTACCGTCGATCAATTGAATTCTATGAAAATGATGATTGATGATAAACTGCAGGCACTGTTGATATTGAGTTCTTTACCGAAGACGTGGGACACACCAGTTGTGTCGGTTAGAAATTCTACTCCAGATGGAACACTCACCGTGGAGATGGTGAAAGACAGAATGTTGAATGAAGAATCTCGAAGAAAAGATGAGGGGCATACACCAGAATCAGAGGCTCTTGTCACTGAAAGACAAGGGAAGCAGAAGTGGCAGGGAAGACACAGAGGAAGAGAACCCCGTGACCAAAGTATGCAAAGGAGGAAGCGATCGAAATCTCGATCAAGATATGACATGAAGTGCCATCACTGTGGCAAGCCCGTACACTTCATCCGGGGGTGTAGAAAGTTGAAGGCAGAGCAGAGGAATCAGGATGGTAAGACCCAAAATAACGATGCTGCTGTTGTTAATGAAGAGATTGTTATTGTTCAGGAAGACAATCAGGTTAGTCTTTCCAGTCAAGACTCGACATGGGTGATCGATTCTGGTGCCTCCTATCATGTCACTGCCAGAAGAGATTTCTTCTCATCTTACACTTTAGGGAGTTTTGGAAATGTGAAGATGGGAAATGATGGTGCATCCAGAATTATTGGTATTGGTAATATTTTTCTGGAAACTAATGTTGGATACAGGTTATTGTTGAAGGATGTGAGGCACGTTCCTGATATTCGCCTCAATCTGATATCCACTGGGATGCTTGACGATGATGGATATTTCAGTTCCTTCAGTGATGGGAAATGGAAGCTTACCAAAGGTAACATGGTAATTGCTAAAGGAAAGAAAGATACTTCTCTTTATCTCACAGATGACAGACCGTGTGGAGGAGAAGTCAATGCAGCCAGAAAAGACGTTCCTGCAGATTTTTGGCACAGGCGGCTTGGTCATTTGAGCGAGAGGGGAATCAGAATTCTCTCCAGGAAGGATCTCTTACCAGGAATAAGAGGTACACATTTGGATACTTGTGTTGATTGCATCATGGGAAAACAACACAGGGTATCATTTCATGGTTATATACCGTCCAGAAAAGAAAATGTTTTAGATTTGATTCACACTGATGTTTGCATGATGAGATCTAAGACGATGGGAGGTGCTATTTATTTTGTTACATTCATAGATGATCATTCCAGAAAAGTCTGGGCCTTTGCTTTGAAAACTAAAGATCAAGTGCAGGATGTTTTCAAGCAGTTTCATGTGAAGGTGGAAAGAGAAACAGGCAGACGGTTAAAGTGTGTGCGAGCAGACAATGGAGGAGAATATCATGGTCCTTTTGAAGAGTACTGCAAGAGTTTTGGCATTAGGCTAGAAAAAACAGTACCAAAGACGCCTCAACATAACGGTCTTGCTGAGAGGATGAATAGAACAATTTGCGAGAGAGTCAGATGTATGCTCTCAAATGCAAAGCTGCCAAACACCTTTTGGGGTGAGGCAATGATGACCGCAGTTGATCTTATCAACCTTTCTCCATCAGTTCCACTGAACTATGACGTTCCAGAGAGTGTCTGGACAGGTAAAGATGTTTCCTATAAACACTTGAGAGTATTTGGCTGCAGGACATTTGTTCACATCCCGAAAGATGAGCAGGCAAAGCTGGATGGAAAAGGGAAGCAATGTATCTTTTTGGGATACGGTCATGAAGATTTTGGATACCGACTCTGAGATCCTATCAGCAGGAGGATCATCAGAAGTCGATATGTGGTGTTTCTTGAGGATCAGACGATTGAAGATTTTGAGAAGCCAGAAAATGCAGAAAAATCGCAGTCTGAGGAAATTCCAGTCAGTCTGGAACCAGTCCCACCACCATCAGTACCAGCTAATATGAGAGAGATACGCGACACTGATGATACATCACTACCAGGTAATATGTCTCCATCTGCTGATATGTCTTCATCATATGATATTCCAGAACAGATTCCCCCCGAAGCGCAGTTGAGGAGATCCACCAGAGAACGACAACCGAGTCGTAGATACTCACCACATGAGTATGTGATGCTCACTGACGGGGGAGAACCCGAGAGTTATGATGATGCGATCAAGAGTCAGCAGAAGATGGAATGGAAAAAGGCCATGCAAGAGGAGATGAGATCCCTGCACAAGAACCGTACATTTGATTTGGTAGAGTTACCACAAGGAAAGAAGACACTCAAGAACAAGTGGGTGTACATAGTCAAAGGAGAAGATGGCAGCTCACAGCCGCGCTACAGAGCCAGAATGGTTGTGAAGGGATTTGGCCAGAAAAAAGGTATTGACTTTGATGAAATTTTTTCTCTTGTGGTTAAAATGTCCTCTATCAGAGTTGTTCTTAGATTGGCGGCCAGTTTGAACCTGGAGGTTCAACAACTGGATGTAAAGACAACGTTCTTTAATGGTGATCTCGATGAGGAGATATACATGGAGCAGCCAGAGGGATTTCAGGTGAAAGGGAAAGAAAACCTGGTATGCAAGCTTAAGAAAAGTTTATATGGTCTGAAACAGGCACCGAGGCAGTGGTATAGAAAATTCGATTCATTCATGGAGAAAAATGAGTACAAGAGGACTACGGCTGATCACTGTGTTTTTATCAAACAATTTGCTAAGGGTGATTTTATTATCTTATTGCTTTATGTTGATGATATGCTGATTATTGGCAGAGATATCACCAAGATTGACAGGCTGAAGAAGGAGTTGAACAGGTCTTTTGAAATGAAGGACTTGGGAGACGCTACTCACATTCTTGGTATGACGATTGCTCGTGACAGAAGGAATCACAAGATTTGGCTATCTCAGGAGCGGTACATTGAGAAGGTTCTTGAAAGATTCAACATGGGAAAGGCGAAACCAGTTAGCACTCCACTTGCGAGTCATTTCAGACTCACGAAAAGTCAGAGTCCATCAACTGAGAAGGAGAAAGCAGAAATGGAAACGATTCCTTATCAGTCAGCAGTTGAGAGTCTTATGCATGTCATGGTGTGCACCAGATCGGATATTGCTCACGCTGTTGGCGTTGTGAGCAGATTCTTATCAGATCCAGGAAATGAGCATTGGACAGCGGTCAAATGGATATTGAGGTATCTCTGAGGTACATCTAGTCATTGTTTATGTTTTGGAAGTGATAAACATGTTTTGGAAGGATACACAGATGCAGATATGGCTGGAGATGTGGACACGAGGAAATCCATATCCGGATACCTGATATCATTTGCAGGGGGAGCAGTCTCATGGCAATCACGACTTCAGAAGTGTGTTGCCTTATCCACCACAGAAGCAGAATATATCGCAGTCACTGAGGGCTGCAAGGAGATGCTGTGGATGAAGAAGTTTTTACAGGAGCTGGGACAAAGTCAGGAGAATTATATTCTCTATTATGATAGTGAGAGCGCTATTCATCTCAGCAAGAACCCAACATTTCATTCCAGGTCCAAACACATCGACGTACGATATCATTGGATTCGTAATGTGTTGGAAGAAAGATTGTTGAAAGTTGAGAAAATCCACACCAATGATAATGGGGCAGACATGTTGACGAAGGTTCTACCAAAAGAGAAGTTGGACGCCTGCAAAGAGACTGCAGGTCTAGCTTCTACCCCAAATTGGTCGTGAGGGGGAGATTTGTGGGGGCCACTCCCAATCAAGGGGAGAAATTCAACGGATGAATAGTTGTCGGCAACCAACTCACCTGTACAGTTGACGCGCAACACCCCGTTGAAGCAGCAATCGTGGACGACAGTAGCCGGCGGCAGGTGATTTTCAAGGGTTGATGAACAACCCAAAAACCAACCCTTGACCATGTTTTGCTTCATCTTTTTAAAAGGGATTGAATCCCATGATTTGTAACGAGAGAGTGAGAGAAGAAAAGCTCTGCTGTAACTTTGTTCGGGATTGAATCCCATGATTTGTAACGAGTGAGAGAAGAAAAGTTCTGTTGTAACTTTGTTATCCTCTGACGTACTCATCCGGAGAGGAATAGAAACATCCGTCCCCCTTCTCCCCTGCCGAACCACATAAATTCTTTGTGTGATCCGTTTTTCATCCTCGTTTATGTGTTTTTCTTCGCCACGAATTACCGCTGCCCCAACAGGCACGGATCTTTGGTGGTAGGCACGGACCTTTGGTGGTTGCCTACTGAGATTTATTTCTCACCCTATTTGGTCATGTCTTGGGCTTTGTGTTTCTTCTCTTATGATGTTATGATGCTAGACAATAATGAGATATTGGTGGATCTAATCGATTTTTGATTCAATGTTTCAAACCTCTTTCCATTTTATCTCCGTTGTACAATGAGATATTGCGGATCCAATCAATTTTTGATTAAATGTTTCAAAGTTGAGATGATGAGTGTAACTGGGATACGTTCAAGAGATGATCTTTCGTTGGATAAACCAAGAGTGAGACAATTCCGTAGATAAAATGAAATTGATTTACCATATGATAAATGGTTGGATGATCTAATTCAACGCTTCATGCCTACGCCATCCAATGCCTCTCCCCAAAATTGATTAGACTTGATGAATTTGATCATTCTAAATCCATTGATCTATGACAATAAAATACCAAAGATGCATGTAAACTATTTTATAATGTTGATGCATAGAGGGGAAATTAATTTGAATGAGGTAGTGTAACATAACATTCTTTTAATAAGCTTTTTCGTATAGAGTCACTATACAAAACCAGGAAACCCCGTCCATTCCCATACAACAATACCATTACCCCCGGCCGGGTCACCTTATTTACTTACAGTTTCTTTAGAGCGTGTGTGGGATGCCATTGGCAATTGGAGCCAAATATAATAATACCATCACCTCCCAATCTTCAACCCTACCGTTTCTTTTGTACGGAAACCTCGCACACAGTATTCATAATTAAAGCTTCATCCCATCCCGCCATCCTATGCGGCAGATGGGGCGGATATGTGTCGCCGGAGCCGGAGCCGGACGCCGGTGCCCGACAGCGCAACCCTCATATCCCGGAGGCTACGCCGGTCGTCGCCGCTCGCGTCCAGGGATTCGTCGTTGTAAATCTCCCACCACTTCCTCACCAGCTTCTGTATGTCCCCCCTCTCCATGTTCTTCTCTTTCCCCGTGAACCTCCACGGCTTCGATCCCTGTCAAACGCGCGTTTCAATCGTTTTATCATCGCATATATGCTAGAAGTTTCGAGCTTTGACTCACCTCAGCACAGTAGTGAGCCACCTTGATCCTCTCAAAATCGAAGTTTTCAGGGTGGCGCCACAGCATGGCCAGCACCAGATTGTACTCCGCGGGAAGCGGCTTGAACGCGTCCCTGAAGAACGTGTTCAAGAAATCCTGTGTTCCAGGGAAAGGACGGTAATGTACCAATTAGAGAAGCAAGAAGTTTTGGTGGTGAGTTACCTGTTCGGCGAAGAGGGTGGGAGTGGCGACCTTCAGTGTGGCGAGGAGGTCGTCGTAGGTGGTGAGGCTGGGCTCGAACAGGAACATGCCGGCGTTGAAGTAGAGCTCCGGCCTGGGGCCCAGATCCTCCGGCCACCGAACCCTCTCCGGGCACTGCTGGCAGTATCCGATCTTGTACTGCGCCGAGTGGCTCCAGTTGGGCTCGCAGAAGCAGTCCAGCGCCGCGTAGAAGTGGCCGCCCGGCAGGTCGAACAGGTGGTCGATGTTCTCCAACACCTGAATGTCTCCGTCCAGATATATCATCTTGCTGTACTCCACCAACTGCATGCACTGAGGCCGATCAGAAAACGGTACTGCAAAACAAAGAAAATGGATTCCATTGAGTAAAACGAACCTCCCAGATGCGGAGCTTGGAGTAATTAATGACGTAGTAGGGCATGGCGAACTGTGTCTGGTTCTCCGGCGGGTGCACCGGCTCGATCTCCCGGACGATGCAGCCCTGCGCCAGCAGCTGGCGGCGGTGCTCCTCCGGGACGTCCGGGAGGACGGCCACCAGGAGCGGGTACGCCGTCCCGACCTTCCTCAGCCCCTTGGCCAGCCCCACCACACCCTTCACGTAGTCTCCATTCCCGGCGAGGAACGTGACGTAGGCCCGGGTGGAGACGCTCGCGGCCTTGGCCAGGGCCCTTGTGGGTCGGTACCCGGCGCCTGCGGTGACGACGTCGCGCGCCATGATTGTCGGAGGGCTTTTGCGGATGGAAGAAAACTTGCGACTGTCTTCGGTTAATCTGATCGAAGAGGGATTGTGAGTGGGGGGATGACCGGTTGATGCAGTCGCCTATATATAGGGCCTGGGCCGCCGGGGGCGTGTTGGAGCACGCTGATTCTGTAGCCAACGGCTAATAACGGGATGGTTTACCGACAGATGCCGTTTCCGTGGGACGGGAAAGCGAAGTCGGCAGGCACTGTTCCGAGATGCGGTCGTGGTATCTGTACAGGTGTCAGTTGCCGCCTCCCGCCTTTACTTTTCCACGCCAAGTATTGTTTTCGATCTGCTCCGAGAATTACCACTAAAATCTAAAACACGAAACGGGGTTCACGTCGGTCACAGTCTGCCACGTGGCAGCGAGCAGGGGCCCGTGGCCCCGGGAAGCAGGTTGCGTGGAGGGATCCCGGCGGCAGGGGGCGGAGAGTGGGCCACACCGCCGAGGTGCCATTAAAGGACATAGTGACGGTGCGGTGGTGCTGTTGCATTTTTGACCGCCAAAACCGATCAACGGTTGAGGATAGAGGCCCCGCGGCGCATATTCCTTTCTTATGAACAACTCTCCACGGTGGGGATGGGGAGACTGAAAGCAAGGAAGGTGTGGAAACACGCGGACCCACCGACAGTCACCTGATTCGTGGAGAAAAACCTTGACGAGGGGAAGGACGGCCACCACACCATCCAAAACATTCCAAAATTAAACTAATATTATTTGGAATATATATTCGGGTCGGGTCTTAACTCGGCCAGGTGTGTTCGGATTCAATGGAGGTGTTGGAGGGTGTTGGAAATCATCAACCTGCTTTTATATCATTGAATTACTATTCACAAGGGCGTTCTAAAATCAATATTCATAAGGGGATTTTAGAATCACAACTTGAAGGGGATTCTGAAATCACTACTTACAAAAAAAAATGGATTCTAGAATCACTATTCCTAAGTAAGAGATTTTGTGTTTGTCAAATTTTCACCATGCTGAGCAATGTTTCCAGAATCTTTCAAAACATTAAATGAATGATTAAAAACACATTTTTAAAGGGATTTTGGCTGCCCTCTAGCCCCACCTGTTCAACACCAAAATCATCCAAATTGGGCTCTTGCCCCCTCTTCTTCTTCTTCGATTGAGGTCGCCTCCATTTCCTAACGGAATCTCGTGTCGTCTGAAGTGAAAGGGGGCTACAGGCAACACTAACTCACTACTACAAATATGGGATTTAACACCGTTAAAGTCTTCAACACTAAAAAAGTGTTGATGTTGTAAGCACTGTTAAAAGTCATTAACTTTTATCAACGTTGATAAAAGGGTCCTTCATCACCTCTGAAAAAAAGCGTTGATAAATAGGATCATTTATCGATGCCAGTTTAACGCTGATAAAAGGTGTTTTTATCAGGGTTATTTTGCAACACTGATAAAGGGGACACTTGATCGGCGTATTTTTAGCGCTAGTAAAAGTCACATTTCTAACACTAAAAAAAGCCATGCCGTAGCAAATGTGCTGTTAAATTACAACACACTGTAGCAGCAAATATAAAATTTAATTTCAATTAAATTTACATCACAAATACAAAAAAAAACACCATCACAAACATTTCAAACATTGGTTCATACAATCAAATTGTTACGTATAATTCATCACAAACATCAATATATTCAAAAACATTAATGTTTCATTGTCTTTGATCCTGATCCCCTCTTAAAAGAGCATCATCATGGTACTAGTTACCGAGCAAACAACCACAACTCAAGCAAAAAAGTGCAACTATATAAAAAGACAATTCTTATGCTAGTGATACTATAAAAATATAAATTAAGCATAAACATGAAACAATACATTAATAAAATATCACTTTCAGACTAGAAACATATAGTTCGGTCGTACCTGGCGCACCATGTGTCAGATTAATGTGTTGTTAATTTCTATGCGTCACAAATGATTTATGGATCATTGTCCTAAAGTATAAAGACAATCAGAGTGTCGTTTCTCAATTTTAAGTATGTGATGTGTGTTTTGAACTAAAGTGTCAATTTTAAACTAAAAATATACACTTCGAGTCATACCGAGCACACAATGCATCAAATTAATGTGTGGTTAATTCACACTTGTCACAAATGATTTATGGATCATTGTCCTAAGATATCAAGACAAAATAAGTGCATTTGCTCTGCTTTAAGTATCTAACATGTGTTTTGAACTAAAGTGTCGATTTTAAACTAAACACTTACACTTTGAGTCATAGTGGCCACACTGTGTGTCAGATTGATGTGCGTCTAATTCATACACATCACAATTTATTTATGGACTGTTGTCTTAAAATATCAAGACAATCTAAGTGTGTTTACTAAGTTTCCAGTGTGTGACACATGTTATTAACTAAAATGTCATTTTTACTTTGAAAACACGTATTTTGAGTCATACCGATCACATTGTATGCCATATTGGCATGTGAATGATTCTTACATGTCACAAAGGACTTATGAGTCGTTTTCCAAAAATATTAAGACAATCCGAGGGAATTTTCTCTGTTTTCAGTGAGTGACACACATTTTTAACTAAAATGTCATTTTAAAACTGAAAACACACATTTCAAGTCATACTGGTCACACTATGTATCAGATTGAGGTATGACCGATTGGTACATATGACAGATGACTTATGAATAGTTTTCTTAAAGTATCGAAATAATCTGAATGTGTTTTCTCGAGTTTGAGTGTGTCAAACATCTTTTTTGCTAAAATATCATTTTTAAACTGAAAACACATATTCCGAGTCATACCTGGCACATCGTGTATCAGATTAAGGTAAGATTGATTCCTACACATCAAAAATAACTTCTAGATCATTTTCTTAAAGTATCAATAAAATATGAATGTGTTTGCTCGATTTCGATTATGTGACCTATGTTTTGAACTAAAATGTCAATTTCAAATAAAAATACACACTTTGAGTCATACCGGTCATACCGTGCATCAAATTGACAAGTAGTTGATTTTTACATGTACCAAATGACTTATGTATTGTTTTCCTAAAGTATCAAGACAATTCGAGCATGTTTGTTTGGTTTTCAGTGGGTGACACACGTCCTTTTAACTAAAATGCCATTTTTAAACTAAAAATCCACACATTTCGAGCCATATCGGGTATCATATTGAGTTACGACTGATTCTTACACATCAAAAATGAATCGTGGATCATTTTCATAAATTATCAAAACAATATGAATGTATTTTATTGATTTTGAGTTTGTGATGTGTGTTTTGAACTAAAATGTCAATTTTCAATAAAAACACACACTTTGAGTCATACTGGTCACACCGTGCGTCAGATTAACGTTCGAATTATTGCTACAAACCACAAATGACTTATGGATCGTTGTCCTAATGTATCAAGAAAATCTAAGCATGTTTTCTTAGTTTTCAGTGAGTGACACATGTTTTTAACTAAAATGCCCTTTTTATACTGAAACCACACATTTCAAGTCATACTAGTCACACTGTGTATTAGATTAAGGTATGAATGATTCCTACACATCAAAAAATACTTATGGAACGTTGTCCTAAATTATCCAAACAATATGAATGTGTTTACTCAACTTTGAGTATGTGACGTGTGTTTTGGACTAAAATGTCGATTTTAAATAAAAACACACACTTTGAATCATATCGGTCGCACTGTGTGTCAGATTGATGTGTAGTTGATCCTACATGTCACAAATGAATTAAGAATCATTATCCTACAATATCAAGATGATTCTAGAATGTTTTCAAAGTTTTCACTGAGTGACACATCTTTTTAACTAAAATGTCATTTTTAAACTGAAAACATGCACTTTTAGTCATACTGGTCACATCATGTGTCGGATTGACATGCAAATTATTTCTACATATCACAAATGACATGTGGATAATTTTACTAAAGTATAATGACAATATGAACATGTTTTCCTATTTTTTAGTGAGTGACCCATGTTTTTAACTAAATTGTCATTTTTAAACCAAAAACACACATTTCGAGTCATTCAATTCACACCGTGTATCATATCGAGGTATGACAGATTGCTACACATCACAAATGACTTATGGATCATTGTACTAAAATATCAAAAAAATATGAATGTGTTTTCTTGGTTTCGATTCACACACCTTTTTAACAAAAAATGTCATTTTTAAATTGGAAACATACATTTCCATTCATACTTGGCACATCGTGTATCAAATTGAGGTACAACTGATTCATACATGTCACAAATGATGTATGGATCATTTTTATAAAGTATCAAAACAATATTAATGTGTTTTATCAGTTTTGAGTATTTTACATGTGTTTTGAACTAAAATGTCAACTTTAAATAAAAACACAAACTTTGAGTCGTGCAGGTCACACCATGAGTTGGATTGAAGTGCAGTTGATTCTTACATTTCATAAATGACTTATGGACCATTTTCCTAAAGTATCAAGACAATCCAAGAATGTTTGTTCAAATTTCAATGAGTGTCACACACCTTTTTAACTAAAATGTCATTTTAAACTGAAACCACACATTTTGAGCCATACCGGGCACACCATATTTTATATTAAGGTACAGATGATTCCCATATGTCATAAATGACATAAAGATCATTTTCCTAAAGTATCAAAAAAATATGGATGTGTTTTCTTGGTTTTGAGTATGTGACGTGTGTTTTGAACTAAAATGTCAATTTTAAATAAAAACACACACTTTGAGTCATATCGGTCATACTGTGCATCAGATTGATGTACTATTGATTTCTACACATCACAAATGACTTAGGAATAATTTTCCAAAAATATCAAGACAATATGAGTGTGTTTTCTTGGTTTTTAGTGCGTGACATATATTTTTGACTAAAATGTCATTTTTAAACTCAAACCACATTTTTCGAGTCATAACGGTCTCACCATTTATCAAATTGAGTTAAGATTGATTCCTATATGTCACAAATGAATTATAAAATAATTTTTATTAAGTATCAAAACAACTCGAATGTTTTTTCTCAGTTTTGAGTATGTGACATGTGTTTTGAACTAAACTGTCAATTTTAAGTAAAAAGATACACTTTGAGTAATATCAGTCACACCGTGCATCTGATTAACATGTGGTTGATTCCAACATGTCAAAAATGACTTATGGATCGTTATCTTAAAGTATAAATAAAATATGAGCATGTTTTCTTGATTTTCAGTGAGTGTCACATGTCTTTTTTAACTAAAATGTCATTTTTAACTAAAACCACACATTTCTATTCACACCGGTCACACCATGTATCAGATTGAGGTACAAATGATTTCAACATGTCACAAATGACTTATGGATCACTGTCTTAAAGTATCAAAATAATATGAATATGTTTTCTTAGTTTTGAGTATGTGATGTGTGTTTTGAACTAAAATACCAATTTTAAATAAACACACACACTTCGAGTCATAACAATCGCACCATGACTTATATTAATGTTTATTTGATTCCTATATGTCAAAAATTACTTATGGATCATTTTACTAAAGTACCAAGACAATCTGATCCTATTTTCTCAGTTTTTAGTGAGTGACACACATCATTTTAACTAAAATACCATTTTTAAATTGAAACCACATGTTTCAAGCCATACTGGTCACATTGTGTATTAGATTGAGGCATGGTTGATTCCTACACATAAAAAATGACTTATGGATAATTTTACTAAAGTATAAAAACAAATAGAATGTGTTTTCTTGGTTTTGAGTATGCGATGCGTGTTTTAAACTAAAATGTCAAATTTAAATAAAAACACACACTTTGAGTAATACTTGTCATATGTCTATTAGATTGAAGTGTGGTTTATTCCTACACATAAAAAACAAATTATGGATCATTGTCCTAAAGTATCAAGACAATCTGATCATGTTTTCCGGGTTTTCACTGAGTGACACATGTTTTTAACAAAAATTTCATTTTTAAACTAAAACCTCACATTTTGAGTCATACTGGTCACACTGTACATCAGATTGAGCTACGAATGATTCTTACACATCACAAAATGACTTGTGGATCATTTTTATAAAGTATCAAAACAATATGAATGTGTTTTCTTGGTTTTGAGTTTGTGGCCTCTATTTTGAACTAAAATGTCAATTGTAAATAAAAACACACACTTCGAGCCATACTAGTCACACCATGCATTAGATTGACATGTGGTTGATTCCTACACATCAAAAATGACTTAAGGATTATTACCTAAAGTATTAAGATAATTTTAACATGTTTTATTGGTTTTTAGCAATTGACTCGTGTTTTTAAATAAAATGCCATTTTTAAACTAAACACACACACTTTGAGTCATACAAGTCACAACGTGTGTCGAATTGACACACGTCTAACTTCTACACATCAAAAATGAATTATGGTTCATTTTACTAAAGTATCTAGAGAATTTGAGCATGTTTATTGGTTTTTAGTCAGTGACACATGTTTTTAACTAAAATTTCATTTTTAAACTTAAACTACATATTTTGAGTCATGCTGGTAACACTGTGTATTAGATTGAGTTGCGGATAATTCCTATATATCACAAATGACTTATGTATAATTTTCCAAAAGTGTCAAAAAAATATGAATGTTTTTTCTCTGTTTTGGGTATGTCATACAAATTTTTAACTAAAATTTTATTTTTAAATAAAAACACACATTTTGAGTCATACTGGTCACACCGTTTTTTGGATTAAAGTGCAGTCACAAATAAATTATGGATTTTTTTACCTAAAGTATAAAAAAAAATCTGAATGTTTTTATTGGTTTTGAGTACGTCACGTGTCTTTTTAACTAAAATATCATTTTAAACTCAAAACATGCACTTTGAGTCATACTATTCATACCATGTTTCGTATTGACGTGCGATTGATTCTTACATCTCACAAATGACTTATGGATTGTTTTTCTACAGTATCAAGATAATCCGAGCGTGTTTTCTTAGTTTTTAGTGAGTGATTATTATTTTTAACATATGTGATTTTTAAACTAAAAACATCAATTTCAAGTTATACTGGTCACACCATGTATCAGATTAAGGTACAACTAATTCCTATATGTCCCAAATGACTTACGAATTATTTCACTAAAGTATCAAAACAATATAAATGTGTTAGTTTAATTTTTATTATGTCAGGCATCTTTTTAACAAAAAAAGTCAATTTAAACTGAAAACACCACTTCATGTCATTTGTAAACTGAAAACGCACACTACTAAAACCTAAACAGTTCAAATAAATAAAAAATAGCTATGTGAAGAGAAAAAACAGTACTTGAGTTCATCATCCATGTTGAAGACTTTGTCAATAATTATAAGAACCCATCATTAAAACATTACATAATCTTGAGTTTTAGTAAAAAAGTTTATTTCTCTCACATTGAGGTTCTTTTTAGGTTTATAAATTTATAGAATTAGGACATAATACAAACATAATATCCCATATTTATATAGAGTGGATACTACTAAAACAATATCCATTTCTTCCAAAACATAAATTTTTTAAAATAAAACATGATTTCTTTGAAAAATATTCATAACATTTTACTTGAATTCCTTCTTTCTATTATAAATCCTTATAACCAGTGAAAAACATTTGAAAACTTGGGATTATAACAAAAATCTCAGTAAGGGATATAAAGAAAGAAATCATTAGTCAAGTGATAATATAAAATCCAATAAAACACATTTCATAAAAACTCATTAGCATGCATAGAAACATCATGAAGTTTCCTTGGAACATATTTACCATATCACTCTTAAATTAACCCTTACACATGTAATAACCATTCATTCAACTTCCATCTCCAAAGTACCCAATGTATTGGAGAGATATAATGGGGCTCACCCATCATATCTTGAACTATAATGAGCTCAACCCAACATATCTTGAGCTATAATGGGGCTCAACCCATCATATCTTGAGCTATAATGGGATAAACCCAATATAAAGAATTTTCAAGGAACATATCAATAATAAAACTCTTGATAACTCATTTAAACCCATGAGAAAAACACATTCACATATCAAAATACCCTTTTATAAAAATTACATTTTTTTTAAAAAAAATAAGAAAACACACACACAATAATGAAATCATATACATCAACAATAACTATGAAAAATTATAATGGAATCATAATCGTAATAAAGAATCATGAAAATGGGATAACCCACTCATACCATATATAAAAAAAACAATCTTTTTTTTTGAATTTAGTAAAGAGACATTTAAAAGTATTTTGAAAGGAAGTCCCTTACAAATATCATATAATTGAAGTGAGAATTAATAGAACAAAAGGAATGTGTGTATACATTATAAATCTATATAATAAAACATAATATAAACAAAATTAATTACACAAATAATCTAAGTATCACATAATTAATGAAACATAAGGTTAACCTAAAGAATGGAAATGGGGTTAAGACTTCCCTTACCTCGAGTTAGTCTTACTAAAAATGTGTTCAAACCTCCTGTATAATAGCTTAAAGAATGTTATTAATATATTAAAGAACCATATTAATATTCATAATTAGTTATATGATATTATCATAACATATTTCAACCCATTTATAAGTAATATTTTGTTATTTCCATTGTTTTGAGTTCATTCTTTACATGGTTTCTATGGTTGGTTTGTAATAGATTTTATTGTCAAATGGAAGATAAACTCTAGAAGTGGAATAAAATGGTATTTACATGTTTCCAGAACATTAAATTATACCACATATCATTTTTTTTCAGATATGAGGATGATTCATTAGACAAAACATTAATGATATTCGTTTAGATCATTTTGGTGGTTCTTCGATAATCACAAACTATTTTATTTATATAATCCAATATTATGAATATATGTTAATTACAGAATATAAAAGAGGTTATATCATAAAATTTATAACCATTTTCAACCATTAAAATGGTTTTATGACTAGACATGAAGGCGGTAATGTAAATTGAAAACATATCGTCCATGATGTCGGTAATTTGGCACATCAAAAATGATATTTTTATTTTTAGAATAAAAGGGAGAGGAGAACCTCTTTAAGGCCCTTGGTTTTGGCCTTTTGGTTAGACCAACAAGTCTTGGACGTGGGGAAGAGTCTTGGGAAGAATATTAGGTAGAAATTGGATAAGTCTCAAAGCTTGAGAGGTGTGAGGAGAAGAGGGAGTGAGGGGTGGTATTTATAGTGAAGGAGATGGAGAATTTTCATTATTTTAATCATTATTTTATTATTTTTCTCAAGACAAGAAATAGTATTGGTTCTTATGATAAAAAAAGAAATTAGTGCATTAGAGTTTGAACCAAGGGTGATTACCTCAACAAAACATCATCCATGACTCAATAATTCATGTATTTAGCTTATTTCGTAAATTATCGTATTTCACCATTCACTAAAAATTAAAGTATTTCAGAAAAATCCCAAAAATTAACCCCAACAATTTGTTGATGTGTAGAATTCAAAAATTAAATACATTTTTTGAAAATAATTTTCTAAATATGATAAATTTAATTTTTAAATAAAATCATAATTTATTCAAAAAATAATAATTTTAAAACTATAACTGATTTTATAACACTTGGAAAATTAATTATGGTCTCATAAAATTATATTATAATCATAAGAAAACAAAATAATAATTTATGAAAATATATTTTCTTTTAAATCATTAAATTAATTACAAAATTGTAATTAAATATTTATGACCCACAAAAATACCAACACTTAATTTATAATTTCCAAAACAATTATTTAATAATTCCATGATATAAATATACCATGATTATACTTATATGTTACATAAATTATATTTATATTCTCATAGGTGAGGTTACTATTCTATTGGCCAAATTACTATTCGTAATGGCCGTGTTACTATTCCTAAGGTCAAGTTACTATTCCATCAGTATAAATTTATTAATTTTTATAAATATAAATTATTTAATTATAAATTTATAATTAATTTAAATATTTAATTTGAGAATGAAAAAAAAATATTTTATAAGTACCTGAGTTGTTACAATAATTATTTTTTCTCTCATCATTTGATTCTCTTAATAGAGCACAAAATGTTCAAAGCAAAAATAATCCTCGATGATGTAATTTCTTCATGATCTCTATAAAAATTAAATATATAAGTATTCAATAAAATAAATAAATAAATAAACTAAAAAAGTAGATAAAATGATGAGAAAATCAACTAAATAAGTAGTGGGAAGTCACCCCTTCACGGTGTCTGTATACATTCTAACACCATATATTTGGCCCATTCATTTCTAAACAAATCTATTTCCTCTTTTGAATACATTGATTGTTGATAGCCCTGATAGTACTGGAAAAATATAAATAAACCAAGGGTTAATAAATGTTTTAAATGAAATTTTAATTATCATCAGAAATACCCCTTTAGGGATGCTACTTTGTTGATGGAATAAAATATCTTTCATAAATTTGAAAACATAATAACCATAAACCTTTCCATTAGTTTGTTTTGGAAACCATATAAACATTGAGAAAAATAATTAATTTGTTTTGATATATGTTTTTATAGTGAAATATTATTATATATACCCTAATACTTTTCCTCTTATAGAAGTCGATAGGATTATTGTGCTTATGGACCACCCTCATTCCATGATTTTGATGATATTTAAACACTTCCCTCTCATAAAAAAATTCATTAAAATATAATATAAAATTTATAAATTTAATATTATTTGGAAAATGTTGCATGTAGTATATTACAAATTGATAAACATTATGTTGTGTTGTTAATTTTTTGGGTATCCATGCATTGAATCAAAAAAATAATTCTTTGGAGTTTCTAAATTGATTGCATCGAGCAACCAATGCTACCTAAAAAAAGAAGAATTAATGAAAGGATTAAAAATATATTTTATATGATTAAATTGTAGGGGTTTCCCCCCACATCATGGGTATTAAGAAGAGTCTATCATTTGTATGTTTGGTTTCAAATATTACAGCTATTTTTTCCACTATTACTAAACATTACTCTTATTCTAATAACCCTTTTTTATAGAAGTGATGTGAGGACTAATGAGTCCAAATTTATGCTCATTGGGTTTTCCATTAAAATATAATTGATATATACACCTAAAAAAATATGAATAATATTTAACTATAATTAACATATTAGATCAACTATTGGGAAAAAAATTATGAAAACACACCTCGTGTATACATTTAAAACTGAGACTCATAACTATCCATTCTTTAGGATTTTATCTACACACTCAAGACCATGAAAATATACGATGACCTATCTATAAATTTGTTCTTAAAAATCAATAATGGTCATATAACCATATTTGAACACTATAACCACATGAACTTGTAATATTTGTAAATGTGAATGTTGAAATGGTGGGGTGAAGATACTTTCTGAAGGTATTTTCGATTGATTGGTTGATCCTTTATATTATTTTGATTTGACCATCTTCTTCCCCTTTCTTTTATTTGTATTTAATAAAATTCATTGGTTCATGACCTTTTCATTAATTACTAATAGTTTTTTATAAAAAAAATTGAAAAGGAATACCTCCTTGTCAATATATATTTTTACAAGATCAAATGACCATTCTACAAAAGATCCAATAACAAGTTCGATTGTGTGAACATCTAGATCATCAAAGGGAACATGTAACTCATTGCTTGGATCATGAACTACATGAATCCCCACTCTCACATGACCTTTTGTAAGTTCTTTGTTTTGTATAATATTTCCTTGGATATTATACATTGTACCTCTCAAAACAAGGTGATGAGTGAGTGTTGATAGATATAAATCACAATTATTTTCACCCTATAGAATATTAGTACAAGAAAGGTATCAGTGTTATTCTAATTCACATGTTGCAAAAATAGTTATGAAAAAATCGATTACCACTGGTAAGGCAAACCTTTGAGGGGAATGAATCTAATCGAAGTTGGGGGGTATCTTCATGTAGTGGCTATTGTTGTGTTATTTCTTATCTTTGATGCCTTCCCATAACATTCTTTAACAACTCAGACTAAGAATTAAGTTTTTCTTCTCAAATAGTTATTCATGTTTGTATATCCTCTATTTTATTATATTTACCCCATTGTTCATTTCTTTTCTCAAAATATGTTTGGAGTGACACTCCAAAATCTGCACATATGACATGGCCATATTTTTCTGGCCACTTCAAGTCCACTGAAAATAGTAATTCATAGGGTATAACTAATGACGATTCTTGTGTCTAAATCAGATAAAAAATATAAGATAATAAGTAATCAATGTTATGTAATATCTATTTAAAGTATAATTTTTTATTATGTCATACTTACACATGATTCACGTACATTTTGGGTGTTTTCATCTATTAGTATTCTGTCTTTATTTACATGATCCTCCTTCCATAGATTATGATGTGGGATGAAAGTGGTTTTGGATTTTGATTCATTAATTGACATATAAGAAAAGGAACATAATTATGTTATATTTTCATGCCACATAAAAATGTTATTGTATATTTAAAATACATATTTTTTTTCAAGTGAAGCATACCACATCTTTACTTTATTGTAGGGGTATGTTGAATTTGATGCACACTACTTATTTCTATCACTTAGTTATTTTTTCATAAATTAACAATGCTTAATCGAAGTGATTAATACATGTATTTTCAAGTAATGTATTATCAATCACAAAGTACCTGAAAAGATATCTCCCCATAATTACCAATAAACACATTCCACTTTTCTTGGTTTATCATGTGTGCATACATCTGTGGTGGGTGTGGGTTTACTTTCCCTTCAACATCCCTAAGATGATGTTTCATAAGAAATTTCTAAAAGCCTATACGAGCCTTTCTAGCTATAATTAATACAAATTTCACTCAACATTCATCAAGTATAAATGCACTATTCAAGGGACAATGAAGATTAAATCAATATTTCATTATTTTATTTTTTAGTAATATAAAGAAATTATATCATAATGTTACCCTAATCGTTTCCCAAATTTGTGTCTTAACAATGGGAGCATTATTGTTCCATGAATCTACATCAATCACCATGTGAATTTGAGTAGTGATCCCAATTTAACTAATGAAAATGGACTTGTTGGGGTTAACAGGCTGGTCGCGTACATTCTATCCAACCTTAAATTTGATGCCTCTTTTCCCCACCGTAATAATTTTTATTAACACCATCTTGCTATGATGATCCTACTTTTTTGGGATATAGTTTGTTTATCTTCTATTATTTCCACATCTTTAACAACATCAATATATTGTTACTCGAGATTGGTAGTATCGACATGTTGAGAAACCTATTGTTCCTCGGGATTGAGAGCATCAATATGTGCAGAAACCATTATCTGCAAAAGTAGTTGAACATTTAATTTAGATTACATAAATTCAGTAGTAAACACATAATAATATGACACTACGTTAAAATAGTCGTTTAGTAAAGGTTTAAACCACCACTAAATTGTTCTGTGATAGTTTTGGAAAACCACTACTAAATCATGCATTAATATTTATTTAGCAGCGGTTTAAAACGCTCTTAAATCATTTTTTTAATTTTTTTTCAAATTTTTTTTGTAATTAATTTTTTTATTAGTTTATTATTTTATAATTCATGTAATTAATTTATAATTTATAATTTATTATTATTTTCTTATTTTTTATTCTCAGAATTCATTATTAATTCTTTTATTATTATTATTATTCTCGTAATTATTTTATTATTTTTGTTAATTTTTTAATTCTCACAATTAATATATTTATTATTTATTATTTATTATTAAATACTATGCATATGCATGCATATTCCATATATAGAAATTCTATGTTGGGTGAGATTTGAAGCTCTTACCTCTTGCTTATTCTCCAATGATTTTACCATTCTAGCAGACTCTTCATGTGGTTAATAAAGAGAATTTAATATACTTATATATATATATATTGATGCATAAAAATTAACAAATAATAAATAAACAAATAAATAATAAATAAATAATAAAATAATAATAAAAAATAATAAATAAATAAATAAATAAATAAATAATAAAAAAGACTTTAATAATAAATTAATAATAAAATCATAGTAAATTAATCATAAAATAATAATAAATAACTAATAAATTAATAATTAATGTATACACAATAACTAAATAATAAATAGTAAATAACAAATAATAAATAAATAAAATAACAAATATATTAAAAAATAAAACAATAAAATAACAATGAAAAATAATTAAATAATAGTTAAATAATAAATAATAAATAATAAATAAATAATAAATATTAAATAAATAATAATACTAAATAAATAAATAAATAAATAAATAATTAATATAAAATAAATAAGACATAAGAAATAAGAAATAAGAAATAAATAAATAATTAATTAATTAGTTAATAAATAACAAATAATAAATAAATATAAATATTTAATAAAAAATTAATAAATAATGAATAAATAAATAATGAATAATGATTAAATAAACAAATAAATAATAAATAATAAATAATAAATAATAAATAATAAATAATAAATAATAAATAATAAATAAATAAATATATAAATAAATAAATAATAAATAAATAAATAAACAAGAAATGAATAATAAATAAATAATAAATAATGAATAAATAATGAATGAATAATGAATAAATAAATAAATAAATAATAAATAAATAATAATTAACAAATAATTAAAAAATAATTAAAAAATAATTAAAAAATAATTAAAAAATAATGAAAATAATTAAAAATAAATAAATAAATAAATAATAAATAATAAATAAATAATAAATGAATAATAATTAAATAATAAATTAATAATAAATAAATTGTAAATAAATAATGAATAAATAATAAATAATAAATAAATATTAAATAATTATTTAACAGTAATTTAATAACAAAAATAAATCAATAATGAATAGTAAATAGTAAATAATAATTAATAAATAATAAATAATAAATAATATATAATAAATAATAATTGAATAAATAATAAATAATAAATAATAAATAATAAATAATAAAATAATAAAATAATAAATGAATATAAATATCTATAAATATATATACATATAACAAAATTTACATAAATATATATAAACACACATTTATGTTACACAACTATATATAAACACACTTAGATATAAAATTGTACATGAATAAATAAATAAATAAATAAATATATATTTATTTATTTATTTACACATATATGATATAAAAATATATAATCATGAATATGTATAAATATTTACAAATGTATATAAATATACACAAATATTCATAAATTCATATAAATAAATATATATAATTGATAATAAATTACCAAAATAGGGGAAATCACAATAATTGTAACACCATCAAATTAATAGGAATGTAAATGAATGGAATAAAATCATAAACGACATAAAAAGTATATGAACATACTCGTAAAAGAAGATGAAATCTCATCGAATGTGTATGATATATATATATACTTGTTATATATTAATATTTATTTACATATATTAGAATATAAATATAAATATATTTTTTATCAATACACACTCAAATGTATATATTAACATTATTTATATATGTGTGTATATGTTTCGTTGGAAAATGTGGTGCGGAATGGGTTTCGATCGTTGCGTTACCATTGTCACTTTTCACTAAAACTCCCAATGGTTCCCCCATCCGTAGCTGGGTACAGACTTGCTTTCCAAAGGCCGACAGTCGTCTGGGTTTTCAGGCCTAACAACTCTTAGTGTCTCGCATTGGCCGAGGGGGTGGGAGGTCGGGTTCATCGCACCCTTGGGGGGGGGGGGGTTATTGCCTACTATGGGACTCTCTTATTTATTTAAGATATGTTCGTGAATCTCTTCCTAATCCCGATATGGGACCAGTTTCCCTAACAAAATAACTTTGGGTCAATTCTCTCTTAGTGAATCTATTTGTATGTGTTTCAGGTTCTTCATCATTCTTTGGTAACATGCGGTTGCTTATATGCTGAAACCATATAACCAAGTGCTTTAAAACATGCTCGCATATGATGAGGTGATTAATATTCTAAGAATGGGATTGAACCATTATTAGGAGTCCTACATATCCTAGTTATTACACGAATCAAAACCCATGTAGTACATTTAACCCATGTAGTTTTATATCATACAAAAGGACTTATATGTGTGATTTAGGACACCTTCAAGCTCAGGTCCCGAAGGGACATCCTACGTATCCTGGATATAGTGAGAATCAGAGTTTTCATAGTTCATTCTTTCAGTACTTATATATTGGAGTTTCCTGTGTCATTATAGAGACTCATGGTGCATATGACATGATTACCGCAACTCCATAGGATCACATGTTCCATGCTTAGTGTGAGAAACAAGGGATAATAAATAATCAATGTTATTGATTTGAGTAAGGGAATTAGATACTGGGATCACCCTAAATGATCAATATGGGGTTCAAACCTCAGAGATAGGTAGGCTACGTATCCTGAGTATAGCAGGAATGAGATTCGTTGTAGTTCCCTTTATGTCAGGGCTTAAACACTGAGGTTTCCCTATTGATCGGGGCTTACACGTCAAGGATGTAAAATATTTTCTAGTCCTAGGATGACCTATACCATTACAGAGGTTTATAAGAAATATGATATGACCATTAAAACTCCCTAAGGCCACATGATCCGTGATTGTTTGTGAGAAACAAGGGATAATAAGTAATCAATGTCATTGCTTTGGATAGGGGACTTATATGTTGGTCCTTCCATGGATGATCAATACAAAGTTCGGACCCTAGAGGGAGGTGGACTACATATCCAAAATATGGTAGGAATCAGATTCGTCGTATTTACCTTTATGTCAGGGAATACACACTGAGGTTTTCCTATTGATTGGGGCTTACACATCGATGACGAAAAATATTGTCTAGTCCTGAGATGCCCTAGTGATCTAGCCTTCTTGTTTAGAAGATGTCACAAGACCCAGTTGGCACACTCTGGGGGTCATCACATGACCTGATTTGAAACATATGGAGGGTGTCGCGAGAGTTAGTGTGGCATAGCCTAATGGGTGCCACATGTCTTGGATAAAACCTCTAGTAGACACCGCGATACCTGATTGATAGGTCTAGAGGGCATCACGAGTCTCATCTGACTTTCCTAGAGGATGTCATGGGGACTTGGTTGTCATGTCCATATGCTCTCTCAAGACTCAGCTGACATGAACATGCATCATTATATGAGTCAGGTTATGTGTCTGATGGATGTAGCAAGACTTGGGTGATAGACCTAGAGGGTTTGTGATATTAGAGCGGTGCCCATGGGGGAACTGTGTGGCTTGGTCTGACATGCCCAGAGTATTCCGTGTGTCCCAAGTGACATGCTGAAGTGGTGTTTCAAGATCTAAATCTGGTGTCATAGTGCTATCACGTATCTTTGGATGATACATGCGAAACACATGAGGGGCAATGGGCATGTCTCTCACTTAAGCCTTCTGCCTCTAATATTTGTTCTAACCCTTGTATTGTGAATGCCTTGGTTATGTTAAGTGTTAGTTTCTTTGAGTCTCACTTGATTTCGAGGACATGTGGTATGTTCTTCGCATGTCCTATCGAAAGTCTTTCATATGATATATGAGTTATCACACAAAGCACTTTATGTCCAGCGCATGACTACTCTTGCTTCCCGCCGGCATATTACCTAACAGAAAGCTGGCCAGTCACATGATCAGTTGCCCCGAGAAGTATAGAGAAGTTGAGAGCCAAATCCTGCAGAGCGTGGGTGTCTGTTCGATTGAAAATCCAACCATTTATTCATGTTGGGTTGGAGAATTTATAGGCATCTCCACCCCCGATACTCACCGGTTTATGAAGCGTATCTGGTTCAAGTCTAGGATGGATTCGGCAAAGGGGTATAGTGCCACATGGTTTCGCGAGTCTCTATTGTGGACTGCTTCAAGCACGTCGCCTTATTTTTAGCGATCGTGAGTCTCTTTCATCAACACGTCCTTTAACAGATTATTTTTGAATATCAAATACTTGTTTGATCATACAGACATGTCGAAGGACTTCTATGTTGTTATGTTGACATGTCCGAGAGCCTTCGTAATATTCAAATACCCATGGGAATACACTCGCAAGACCTTTGGTGACTTGTCTTAGGGTCTCATGGGATAGTGCTGTAGGTGTGTTGGGCACATAATATTCTCTTCAGTGACCAAGAGTACCTCCCACTTCCTCCCTTTTAATACCCTTTGATGTAACAAAGGTTGGGAGTCATGTGAGATTGTACGTGGGTCATCGAGGGTATTTCTTTTATTTTTTTGAGATGTGTTGCATGACCAATATGGGTCATAAAGGGGTGCACGAACATTCCATGGAAAAATTCTATCCATTTATCCTTAAGAGTTGATGAGTTGTTTGGGGTGCTTTTCATAGTAAGGATGACAAGAAAAAGGGCTCTTGGGAGGTGAGGCAGAGGTGTCATCAAGGACTCGTAGTGTCTTGCGGGTCATCAGGGTTGCGTCACATGTCTTTCAGTGACCAAAAACCCCTATCAACTCCTCCCTTTATATCTCCTTTGTTTTATTTTACAAAGATCTGGGATCATGTGAGTTGGCACAAGTAGTATCTATGTTTTTACTTGATTTTTGGATGATGTCTCGCTTGAACAATATGGGTCATATGGAGAGTGTGTAAGCATGTAGTGGATAGGTATATCCATCAGTCTTTAGAGCACCTCAGGGTTTCCTAGACATAGTCAAGGACTCCCGTGTGGTGAGGCTGACAAGCCAAGGGTCTTTCACAAGGTGAGGCAGATGTGTTGTCTAGGACTCACAGCGTCTCGCAGGTTGCTCGGGGTGTGTGTCACATGCATTTGAGCAACCATGAACCCCTCTCTCTTATTCCCCTTTATCTCCTTCGTTTTATGTGTTGAAGGATTGGAGGTCATGTGAGATTTCCTAAATGTCACCATGAGATTTTATTCTTCCTAATGGTGACCTGGTGCATGAGCTTTATGACCACTGGGGTTATCTTCCTTTAGGATACCATCATTCTTTACTCCCAAAGTTTTTGGTATGGTTTATTAGGTTCTTGCTAATGAAAAACCATACGGCCTGGGGGTACTCATTTTTTTGTTTGGGGGGTCTTTGCAAGAGTAGGTAAGTTTGTTGAAGAGGGTTATATGGGACTATCCATGGGTAGTGCACCATGTATGGGGCCTTCACATGACCTTGAAATGGTCACACTATTGTGAGTCTCTCAGAGGATTCCCAAATCTTCGACCATCCCCTTCTTTCTTTCTTTCATGGGGAAAATAATAATACCCACATTTAGAAATTTTCAACTTTTGTGATTTTTATGGTGCTTATTTGGTGGGAGTCAACAAATTCCCCCCTCAGGAGCGATGTATGAGGGGACAAGGACATAGTTCTAAGGAAAACTAATGACCACCAGAACCTTTGACAATATCGCGAACCAGTGCTTCAGGTGATGTTTGGTCTACCAAACAACCTTTGGTATTCCGAAAACTACTTATATGTATAGGGTGTTCCAAACCATATGTTTCTTTATTTTAAGGTCTTATAGATTGGACCATATATCACTTTAGTTTATGGTATTTTAGATCAGACCATCTATTTCTTTAGTTTAAGGTCTTCTAGATCATACCATCTATTTCTTTAGTTTAAGGTCTTCTAGCTTGGACTATCTATTGCTTTAGTTTAAGGCCTTCCAGCTCGGACCATCTATGGATTTAGTTTAAGGTCTTCTAGCTTGGACCACCTATTTCTTTAGTTTAAGGTCTTTTATCTTAGACCATATATTTCTTTAGTTTAATGTCTTTTATCTCAGACCATCTATTGTTTTAGTTTAAGGTCTTTTATCTCAGACCATCTGTTGCTTTAGTTTAAGGTCTTCTAGATCAGACCATCTATTTCTTTAGTTTAAGGTCTTTTAACTCATACCATCTATTTATTTTGTTTAAGGCATTCTATCTCATACCATTTTTCGCTTTAGTTTAAGGTCTTATATCTCAGACCATCTATTTCTTTAGTTTAAGATCTTTTATCTTGAACCATCTATTGCTTTAGTTTAAGGTATTTTAACTTGGACCATCTGTTTCTTTAGTTTAAGTTCTTCTAGATTGGACCATATATTGATTTAGTTTAAGGTATTTTAACTCGGACCATTTGTTTCTTTAGTTTAAGGTATTTTAGCTTGGACTATCTATTCATGGGATATGGTGCAGACGTGCCAGGAATGACCCAAAACACTCTTAGGTGCTGGATCCTACCTTGGTGTTGCTCAGACTCACAAGGATTGGAATGAACATTTTGCAGAGTGTCACATTTGGTTGATGACCATAGGTGAATATGTAGGATCCATGTGCATGTGTGCATAGTCAAGAAAAGGTTTCTTGAAGTTGGGTATATTTTCCAAGGGCTTTGGAATATTTATGGCGGAAATATTGATAAGGTTGGAATACTAGGGATACAAAACCTACCTAGGTAGTTGGGGTATGGATAACATAAATCATAACCAGAGAGTTTGAGTTCGTGAATATGAGATGGTGAAGACATGCTAGGTATTTCCCTTGACATTCTAAAATTCCAGGTTTCTCCATGGTGTTGCAAAGGCTCACAAGGCACATGAGCCTCATCCCAATTGGTGTGGTTTCTCTAAGTGCAACCATGAGACCCAGGTTCAAAACTAGATAGAGTCATAATTCCGAGGACTGTAGAAGGTACTATAGAAGCACTTTGTGGGAATTGTAGTAGGCACTGTAGAAGTTATTATAGCAGGTATTGTTCAGTACTGTAGCAGCTAAAACTATTCACCTTGGGACACCAATTTGGGATTTGAGTCTTTAAGGCCTTCAGGACACCTAGGCCTTCAGGTCAGTAAGGATTTTGGGACACCTTTAATGCCTTCATTCCACCTAAAGTCCTTCGAGACACCTCAAGGCCTTCGGGACACCTTAAGCCCTTCAGGTCACATGATCAGTGCAGTTGCCCAAGACAGACTCTACAAAAAAGGTACATCCCTAGAGGAGGATTCAGAGCAGGTGCACTCACTAGAGCAGAACCAATGGATTTTTAAGAATGAGAGGGTATGACTACACCATTGGGACCAACCTGTTATTGCACGGGAAGCTTATCTAGAAAACCATGCGAAGGTGGAGAGCTACCATCACGATGCAGATGTTGGGAGGGGTAGTTCCTTGTAGTTATATTCTGGTTGAATTCCCTAAGACCTTCGGGTCATGTAATGTCTCTTAAGACTATAGTCCATGTAATCTCTAAGATTATGGTCCTTGTAAGGTTTCCCACTCATCCCTTGAAAGGGGGGTTATCAAAAATCAATAAAAATGAAGGCCTTTGGGCCATTCAGGAAAAGGCTCACAAGGATCAAAGCTTCTTTCTGGAAAGGAGAAGATGCACTTAGTTGGTGGGTCAAGGCCCTTATGCATCAGTATAATGGATAAGAAAAGGTGATCTAAACTTATTTATGAGGGATATGGAAGACTTGTGAAGACTCAAATTTCTAGATGATGATGTTGGATGTTGGAAAAAAGCTATCTAGGAAGGGTTCTAGCACCCTAGGGTAGCTATCTATTAAAATGAAGCTCAAGCACTATGCCATGTGGTTTCAAATCATGAGACATGGGACATAAAAGGCTAGGAAATTAAGTGTAACTATCTATATTTTAGAAAGGGTACCAAACATGGTGACGTAACGTCGAGGATATTGAATCCTCTTGGATAGTTTGGTATGAGGATTATAAATCACAATCTGAAATGCTTGAATCCATGGAATGTTATGGGACAGTCATACAAGGAGTGGTTCAAACATAATGGGGGTGTTGAGTGATGTCGTGATGATGTCAGGTCTCATGATAATTGGAATTTCCTTTTTCAGAGTGACACATTTGGTTGATAGCCATAGGCACATATGTAGGATCCATGATCATGTATGCATAGTCAAGAAAAGGTTCATTGAATCTAGATATCCTTTACAAGGACCATGGAAGGTTATTATGATTTAAGGCACCCCAAATCAGGAAGTTTGGTTCATGAAAGACTTAATATACAAGGAGAGGTTGAATGGCCTAAAGCTTGTGTCACCACCTAGCGGAAATATTTTCACAGCGAGGAGTTGTGATAAATATTTCCCTAACTTTTTCCTAGACTAGTAGGTCCAACAAGCATAGCCTGGATTTTACTAGGGTTATGTAACCTATGAGACTTGTGACTTTTATGTCTGTGCCCTAATTTTTTTTCCTAAACTCTAAGGATGAAGAGTTTAGTGGGTGAAGAATCAACTTTTTCTCAGGTCATAGTTTGCGGGTTTTCAACTAGATAAGTTTTTTGTATCTTCTTCTAGGAGTTTAAGGTCTTAAAATTTGGACCACTATGGGATAGAGTTTATGTTCATATATTTTTTCCACATCATAGATAGTTTAGGGTCATGAATCGCATGGACCTAATGTAACGACCTGAAATTTTGAATAAATATTGTTTCCTAATTTTGTGTGTTATTTTATTTTATTTCTTTTACTCAACAAAAATGTTTCATTTGATAACATGAGTATAATTAAAATGAGACTGTTGGGTTTTGACTGTTATATGACCATTGGTCAATATGACCACTGGAAACTAAACGTTTTGATTATTGCCTCTAAATACAAGTAATCTTGGTTAATTATTATAGAAAGAAGATTTGATGGCCTCACCCAGTAGTCTTGGACCAATCGAAGCCCATCTAACAAAACTTGGGAAGGAGGTAGCACCACTGGGATTTGCTCTGGACCAAACCCAAGCCGAACTTCATCGTGTGAAGCTAGAACGGAATCTCCTTTGCGAGAAGTTCAAACTAACAGAAATTACTACTCGTGCGATGTTAGCCGAGCCTCCCTCAGATTCTCTCACCTTAGCACACCTTACACTTAGGTCCTATGCTGGTGTGATAAGGGGCTATGTAAGGAGACCGTAACTGCCTTGTGCAATCCTTTGTTTTAAATAAAAATTGGGATTTCTTCTTATGATGAAGTTTATGAATTTTCAAATGACCGGATAAATATAGTATGCATATTTTTGATGAATTTTAGAAAAAGGATATTTTAAAAATGGTTGTGTAAACCTTAAATAATTAAAAATGTGTATTGATTTTCGAAAAATGGTCTTCTACAATTATGTTCAGTACGAAATTTAGAGTCTAATAAGATCAACTTAATTTTTGATGAATAGTAAATTATGAAGAGTGATTTTATGATTAGGATTAGTAATGTGTCTAAATGGATTAGTAATCTCACTTAAAGAAAGTATTAATATAATCTAGGCACCTTGATTAAGTAATGTGATTCAATAAAATGGTTAAATAACGGTTTCATAAATTATTATTCAAGTATTAGTTTTTTTGGGTGAATAGTGTTTTTTAATTAAAAATTTAATTAAAAATATTTAGAAAATTAATTTTATAAAACGGATTTCATTTTTGAACTCAGAGCACCGATATTATGCTATGGTAATTTTTGGGGTTTTTTCTGAAAAAATGAATTTTCAGTGAATAGTGTTTTTATTTAAAAATTAAATTAAAAATATTTAGAAAATTATTTTTATAAAATAGAGTTCATATTTGTAATCAGAGCGTTGATATTTGGTTAAGGTTAAATTTTGGGATTATTCTGAGAAAGTTGAATTTTCGATGAATAGTGAAAATACAGTTTTTAAGTTACGAGTGTCTAATGACATCATTAAATGATGTATTAAGTATGTAATCAATATGGTCGACTTATGAATAGTAAGATAAGGTATGAGGTGTCCCAAGTGGCCAATACCATGGGAAAATACCATGGGCAAGCCCATGGTTTTGCCAAAACCACTAATGAGGTGTCCCTTGGCCATTAATGCCTTGTCCCCTCACTTTCCCTATAAATACCAAGCCATACTCTCATCCATTCGACTCCCCACTCTCCCCCAACGAAGTTCTGGTCTCATTACCTCCCAAGGATTCCTCCCATGGTGCCCCCAATCCCTCAAGGTCCCAACCTTTGAGTTTTAAGAGTTATGTTTTAAGGTAAGGGATCCGACCCCTCTCTTTCTTTTCAAGTGATCTGTTTTATGTCATTCCTTTTATGCTCCATGTTCTTATGTTGGAGGATGTTCTTTTATACTCCTCTTACTTACCTTTTTATGTTCATATAATTATATATCCCCTCTTACTCTCATTATTTCGTTTTATGAAGTTTTAAGTGGCGCCGTTAGGCTGCCGAAATTTTTGTAACGGATTCTTTCTCCCTTCTCATTTTTCAAGATCTATTTTCATGTAAAGTATTTCAAGTTCATTTTTTTTATATTGGGGTATGATCTCTATATCTATCATACTGATCTTTTATGACCATATGATGAGATACCCCATTTGATATCTTCAATTCAGTATTTTGAAGTTTTAAGTGGCGCTGTTAGGCTGCCGAATTTTTAAGTGGTTCTTCACCCTTCTCGTTTTGAAGTTCTACTTTCATGTAAATTCTTTCAAGTTCCTTTCTATTATGTTGGGGTATCATATCTATATCTATAATACTGGACTCTTGTGTTCATATGATGAGAGACCCCATTTGATCTCTTCAAATCAGTATTTTTAAGTTTTAAGTGGCGCCGTTAGGCTGCCGAATTTTTAAGTGGTTCTTCACCATTCTCGTTTTGAAGTTATACTTTCATGTCAATTATTTCAAGTTCCTTTATATTATATTGGGGTATTATCTCTATATCTATCATACTGGACTCTTGTGTTCATATGATTAGATACCCTATTTGACATTGTCAATTCAATTTTGTTGAAGTTTAAGTGACGCCGTTAGGCTGCCGAATTCTCACAAGAGAAATCTTATTTTTTTTCTTCCTTCCATGTTCTTCATTTCATATGGTATATTTTAAAATTTCATTAACATGTTCTTAAATACCTTATATTTTGTCCCTCTACTGTTTTATGGGTAATTTATGAATGTTTGACCCATGTCCCCTATCTTTTCAATGTTTTCTAAAACCTTGTAACATAGCCGTTATGCTGCAGAATTTTCGTCTCAAAATGCCTCTCTCTGTTCTCAAAATTATTTTATGTTATAAAGTGAATACTCAAAGCTCTTATTTCTAAAAGGGTATTCAAATATATATCAAAATGTTCTATTTTAAATTCTGGGATTTACATACATGAAACCCGCTCTCCCCTTCCGTGGGTTTAAAGTGACGTAAAGATCATGTCTTTAAAGCAGTTTTTAAAACGTTATGATTATGAAATGAAACCCATTTATTTTATGCTATATGGGTTATTTATGAAATTTTTGATGATGATATATGTGTCTCACATGATAATAAAGGCAAATTTAAGGGTGCGCCCTGATAGCGCTCCAATGCATTGGGTAATGATGTAACCACTAGAGATTACAATTTTCACGATACCTTGGTGAATAACCTTGGTAATTTTCAAATGACACCTTGGGGATGGAACTTGGTGATATGTTCATGATTTTCTATGTTAAATGATGTAGCCACATCTTCAAGTTATGAAAATTTTATTTTTATTATGATATACCTCATGATTTCATTCTCAGCCTTAAAGTTCTTTTCATGACCTTATTGAAGTATCTCAAGTTCACATGTAAAATGTTTCTCTTGTTTCCCTTACTGGGCTTTTTTCTCATCCTTTATTTTGATGTATGTCACTAGGTTATGTGATGCAGTAATGAACCTAGGATGAACATGAGGAGAATCCTTTCAAGTGTTTTAGAAGAATGTTTTACGTTTTCATGTTTAAAGTTCCTGGTTTCCAAGACACTAAACCTTAAAGATCCTCGGTTTTGTAAAATGTAATGAAAGTTTATGTGATAAAAAGGCGGGATGCTATAGTTGGTATCAAAGGATGGTTTATTTATTCATGGAAATTAGGATATGAAAATCTATGAAGAACCCTATAGAAAAGTTAAAAAAATAATAAATCTTCCTGGTATTTTGGTGAGTATTGAGTAAGGGGTTTCCAAACAAATACATCCCTGTCTGGATACGAGAAGGTAGAGGTGGCTCTGGCACAAATGTACATAGGGGTAAAACCCGAAAACACCGCTTTGAGCTAGACACGAACGGGAACTGGTACACAATAACGGTCCTTGCTGCACTCTTGGTTACGACACTCTCGAGGGATATGCTTTGATAAATTCATAAGCTTAGTATGAACCATTATTAAAGGAACAAAGATAAAATAAAATAAAGATTCACATAAGAATATATGATCATGGATAACCTAAATGGGAACCTAGGGGATCACAAGTTAGGGTATACTTTTCTTCCACAAGTTATCCTTATATGCTTTCAGTTCCTTTTCATGATTATTGGCTAAGTACTTAAGTCACTAATTATGCTTTCTCTTCTTAGTTAATGGTGGGAAATGGAAGAACATGTCCCAACAAACAATGTGATAGGAAATTCAATGATTGTCGTATTAATATGACAGGGATGATTAGGGGATTAAAATATGATTATTATTTTGGAAGACGTTCACTATTTTGGGGACCCCATATGGTCGAGGTAAATAGATTACTACGGTATTTTCATTGAGTAAGGTTGACTTATATTTTGAAGAATCGATGAATTTAAGGTGGACTTATAGTAATTTAGGTTACTTATGGGAATGATTAACCTATCTTGGGTAAAATATGTTTAGGTTAGATACTTTTGTTATAAGATGTTAGGAGTGGTTGATGTTGTTTGGAGATGAACAATGAAGTTTATTTTGGAAGACTATGTTATCAAATCCTTCTTATATTTGGGTTTCAATCTTAGTTTGGTTTATTTTGAGGAATTTTAAGGACCGTTATTTATGGAATGGACTATGATGAACTTTGGGTAGTACCATGGAACTTTGAAGATTTAAAAGTATTTTCCATTCCTATGGGATTATTTCTTTTTGAAGAGTTGTTTTACCTTACCCTTTATATTTTTGGGATAATGTTTAAAGATAGAAGAAATAGATAGTTAATCTTTTGTGGATTATGAAGATGATTATTGTGTTTTGATGAGACCAAGTAGGTTTCAATGATCATAGTTTGGAGAAAAGATTAGTTTTGGGTAGAAACTTATTAAAGGATGAAACTCTACATGAAGATAGGTATATTTTCTTATATTTTTGTTTTGTGTTGTAAATGAATTCCTCAAAATTATGAAAAGGAACATAAAACAAAAACGTTGTTGGTTTACGTTTCCTACTAGGTAATCAAAGACCGTTTACACACATCATAAATTTGAGATTTTCTCATGGTTAACGTTCTCCTAATCATGTTCTCTATCACTCTCCCCCAGAACTTGACCCTTTGTTTTTCTTCCATGTCCATGTTTTCCTCCACGGAATCCTAGTATGGGTTAACTCGGGTGACCTTTGTACTTCCCTTTCTTTCTTTTAAAGTAATTGTTTTTCTGACTCCTTTTCCGATGTGGGACTTTCAATGAAATTTTAAAACCCGTTTTAAAAAAAAAAAAATTGTGAGGACGCAATTTCTTAAGGGGGGAAGATTGTAACGACCCGAAATTTTGAATAAATATTGTTTCCTAATTTTGTGTGTTATTTTATTTTATTTTTTTTACTCAACAAAAATGTTTCATTTGATAACATGAGTATAATTAAAATGAGACTGTTGGGTTTTGACTGTTATATGACCATTGGTCAATATGACCATTGGTCAATATGACCACTGGAAACTAAAAGTTTTGATTATTACCTCTAAATACAAGTAATCTTGGTTAATTATTATAGAAAGAAGATTTGATGGCCCCACCCAGTAGTCTTGGAACAATTGAAGCCCATCTAACAGAACTTGGGAAGGAGGTAGCACCACTGGGCTTTTCTCTGGACCAAACCCAAGACGAACTTCATCGTGTGAAGCTAGAACGGAATCGACTTTGCGAGAAGTTCAAACTAATAGAAATTACTACTCGTGCGATGTTAGCCGAGCCTCCCTCAGATTCTCTCACCTTAGCACACCTTACACTTAGGTCCTATGATGGTGTGATAAGGGGCTATGTAAGGAGACCGTAACTGCCTTGTGCAATCCTTTGTTTTAAATAAAAATTGGGATTTCTTCTTATGATGAAGTTTATGAATTTTCAAATGACCGGATAAATATAGTATGCATATTTTTGATGAATTTTAGAAAAAGGATATTTTAAAAATGGTTGTGTAAACCTTAAATAATTAAAAATGTGTAATGATTTTCGAAAAATGGTCTTCTATAATTATGTTCAGTACGAAATTTAGAGTCTAATAAGATCAACTTAATTTTTGATGAATAGTAAATTATGAAGAGTGATTTTATGATTAGGATTAGTAATGTGTCTAAATGGATTAGTAATCTCATTTAAAGAAAGTATTAATATAATCTAGGCACCTTGATTAAGTAATGTGATTCAATAAAATGGTTAAATAACGGTTTCATAAATTATTATTCAAGTATTAGTTTTTTCGGGTGAATAGTGTTTTTTTAATTAAAAATTTAATTAAAAATATTTAGAAAATTATTTTTATAAAACAGATTTTATTTTTGAACTCAGAGCACCGATATTATGCTATGGTAATTTTTGGGGTTTTTTTCTGAAAAAATGAATTTTCGGTGAATAGTGTTTTTATTTAAAAATTAAATTAAAAATATTTAGAAAATTATTTTTATAAAATAGAGTTCATATTTGTAATCAGAGCGTTGATATTTGGTTAAGGTGAAATTTTGGGATTATTCTGAGAAAGTTGAATTTTCGATGAATAGTGAAAATACAATTTTTAAGTTACGGGTGTCTAATGACATCATTAAATGATGTATTAAGTATGTAATCAATATGGTCGACTTATGAATAGTAAGATAAGGCATGAGGTGTCCCAAGTGGCCAATACCATGGGCAAGCCCATGGTTTTGCCAAAACCACTAATGAGGTGTCCCTTGGCCATTAATGCCTTGTCCCCTCACTTTCCCTATAAATACCAAGCCATCCTCTCATCCATTCGACTCCCCACTCTCCCCCAACGAATTTATGGTCTCATTACCTCCCAAGGAGTACTCCCATGGTGCCCCCAATCCCTCAAGGTCCCAACCTTTGAGTTTTAATAGTTATGTTTTAAGGTAAGGGATCCGACCCCTCTCTTTCTTTTCAAGTGATCTGTTTTATGTCATTCCTTTTATGCTCCATGTTCTTATGTTGGAGGATGTTATTTTATACTACTATTACTGCCCTTTTTATGTTCATATAATGAGAGATCCCCTCTTACTCTCATTATTTCGTTTTATGAAATTTTAAGTGGCGCCGTTAGGCTGCCGAAATTTTTGTAACGGATTCTTTCTCCCTTCTCATTTTTCAAGATCTATTTTCTTGTAAAGTATTTCAAGTTCCTTTTTGTTATGTTGGGGTATGATCTCTATATCTATCATACTGATCTTTTATAACCATATGATGAGATACCCCATTTGATCTCTTCAATTCAGTATTTTGAAGTTTTAAGTGGCGCCGTTAGGCTGCCGAATTTTTAAGTGGTTCTTCACCCTTCTCGTTTTGAAGTTCTACTTTCATGTCAATTCTTTCAAGTTACTTTCTATTATGTTGGGGTATCATATCTATATCTATAATACTGGAATCTTGTGTTCATATGATGAGAGAGCCCATTTGATCTCTTCAATTCAGTATTTTGAAGTTTTAAGTGGCGCCGTTAGGTTGCCGAATTTTTAAGTGGTTCTTCACCATTCTCGTTTTGAAGTTCTACTTTCATGTAAATTCTTTCAAGTTTCTTTCTATTATATTGGGGTATGATCTCTATATCTATCATACTGGACTCTTGTGTTCATATGATTAGATACCCTATTTGACATTTTCAATTCAATTTTGTTGAAGTTTAAGTGACGCCGTTAGGCTGCCGAATTCTCACAAGAGAAATCTTATTTTTTTTCTTCCTTCCATGTTCTTCATTTCATATGGTATATTTTCAAATTTCATTACCATGTTCTTAAATCCCTTATATTTTGTCCCTCTACTGTTTTATGGGTCATTTATGAATGTTTGACCCATGTCCCCTCTCTTTTCAATGTTTTCTAAAACCTTGTAACATAGCCGTTATGCTGCAGAATTTTCGTCTCAAAATGCCTCTCTCTGTTCTCAAAATTATTTTATGTTATAAAGTGAATACTCAAATCTCTTATTTCTAAAAGGGTATTCACATATATATCAAAATTTTCTATTTTAAATTCTGGGATTTACATACATGAAACCCGCTCTCCCCTTCCGTGGGTTTAAAGTGACGTAAAGATCATGTCTTTAAAGCAGTTTTTAAAACGTTATGATTATGAAATGAAACCCATTTATTTTATGCTATATGGGTTATTTATGAAATGTTTGATGATGATATATGTGGCTCACATGATAATAAAGGAAAATTTAAGGGTGCACCCTGATAACGCTCCAATGCATTGGGTAATGATGTAACCACTAGAGATTACAATTTTCACAATACCTTGGTGAATAACCTTGGTAATTTTCAAATGCCACCTTGGGGATGGACCTTGGTGATATGTTCATGATTGTCTATGTTAAATGATGTAGCCACATCTTCAAGTTATGAAAATGTTATTTTTATTATGATATGCCTCATGATTTCATTCTCATGCCTTAAAGTTCTTTTCATGACCTTATTGAAGTATCTCAAGTTCACATGTAAAATGTTTCTCTTGTTTCCCTTACTGGGATTTTTGCTCATCCTTTCTTTTGATGTATGTCCCCAGGTTATGTGATGCAGTAATGAACCTAGTATGAACATGAGGAGAAGCCTTTCAAGTGTTTTAGAATAATGTTTTATGTTTTCATGTTTAAAGTTCCTGGTTTCCAAGACACTAAACCTTAAAGATCCTCGGTTTTGTAAAATGTAATGAAAGTTTATGTGATAAAAAGGTGGGATGATATACCTAACATGGAGGATGTGACACAAGAGGATAACTAGGATACCCAGGGTTAAGAGCTCTCCAACATCTTCTTAAGCATGTAAGGGAAATGACGTAAATCATGGCTTGAGTTTCTCAGGTCATGATTAATGATGTGGGACAATCATACATGGAGTGATTTAGACACACTGGGGTGTTGAGTGTTTCTGTGATGATTTCAGGGCTCATGAGAATTGAAATGTACTTTTTCAGAGTAACACATTTGATTGATGGCCATGGGTGCATATGAAGGAGCCATGGGCATGTATGCATAGTCATGCAAAGGGTACTTGAAGTTGGGTGTCCTTTACAAGGGGAATGTAAGTCTGACAGAGGTCTGAGACACTCAAGGCATGAAGTTTGGTATATGTATTGAGGTGCTTTTAAAATATGGTAGAAGCACCCTATACTCTGGTTGACCTAGGTAAGCCTCTTGAGGTATTTTTATGTGGAGTGAAAAACATGAGATGTTATACACATTTTATTATCATGCAGTAGAGAATTTTTTTGTGTATTTTTAATTTCATGTCACCAATAAGTTTTCTGTGTGGTTTAACATCATGCGATAATGATGTATTTCCATGTAGTTTAACATCATGCGGGGAGGACGTAGGTTTCAATGCAGTTTATTATCATGTGTACAGGATGTTGCGACATAGTTAAATGTCGTTTTTTCAAGGACATATGCAGATAGTTTAGGGTCATGTCGTCCAGACCATAAGATGGAGTTCCTAACATGGAGACAAGCAGTGTGGTTACATGAAGAAACCCGCCGTGAATGAGGACCAAAGAGGTCTCAATCACACCATGCACCTTTCCAAAAAAAAAACTCATGCCAAAGGTCCTAAAAAATATTATACCTATAGCTGGGCCCGAATAAGAAATGTTTAGGCATCACTACATATCTCATGAGGACGGGGATCAAGCCACATATAGTTCTTATAAGTTACATAAAGTTTAACATCATACGGTGAGGATAGAAGTGGATCGATGTGAATTGGTGAGAAAATTGCAGTTGGACCCAAGGATAGAAGCCCGGGTGTCACTACATATCTCATGAGTATGAGAATCAAACCACATATAGTTATCAGAGGACCGTGCAGTTTAATGTCATGTGAAAAGGACATCGATCATGTAGTTCAACATCATGTGGAAATGACTTATGGCATGTATTTTATGGTATTTAATTTAGGACCATAATGGAACCATTATGCACCTTTATGCCTTTCTTATGAGGGTAAATCCCTATCATAATTATTAAGCTCATGTGTGCTATGATTGGTGTGAGAAACAAAGAGATATATAGGTTCCCCTACAGTGCAGAGATAAAAGAGGGGTATGACATGAGCATTTTGTATGATGAAATGGATGGACCAAGATATAGGATCGAGGCATCCCTACACATCTCATTGGGAATGGTAATTAATCCATACATAGTTATGAAGGAACCATGTAGTTTAATGTATTACGACAAGGATGATGGATTACCCGATGTGAAGGGGAAGGAGAGTTATGGATCCATGCAGTTTTATGTCACGTGGTTAGGAAATTGTCCATGCAGATTAATGTATTTTAGTAAGGATGAATTATGTATAGTTTAACATCATGTGGTAAGAATGAATTCCGTACAGTTTAACCCCATATGGTTAGGACAAACTATTCCATGCAGTTTAATGTCATGTGGTGAGGATGAATGATGGGGATTACTTTGATGTGGATTCCCTTTTACTGATAGCTTATGCAAAGTATTTCTTAATAAATCTTGCATTGGTAGGCAGTGAGACACACTCCCCATCCATGATGGCCAATGAATATGATCCATTATGATAAACCTTATGTATGAGGTAAGGTCCTTCCCACATGGGCTCTAATTTCAGGGGATTCTTTCCCAGTATAATTGGGGTTTTGAAAGCCAACACCAGTTCTCCTGGAAGAAATGATTAGAGGTGAACCTTTTTATTAAAATCTCTTGCAATCCAATTCTGGTGAACTTTGAGGTTGTATAGCATGCAAAACCTATTATCATCTAACTGTTCCAACTCATCCAGCCATTTTTGTGATTTTTCATCATATGAGATATATCTGAAAATGGCTATTCAGTGTGAGAGAAGCTAAAATTTTACGGGTAATACTGCCTCATTCCCATACACTAGTGAGTATGGTGTTGCTTGTGTATTAGTATGTGTGGTAGTATGGTAGGCCCATAAAGCATGGAGGGGTTTATCTGGCCAAGACTTCTTCTCCTTATTCAATATCTTTTTTAGTATATTTGATAAGGTCTTATTGAAGGTCTCTATCTTTCCATTTGCTGCTTCATGATAGCGGGATGAGTGGTTGGAATCAATGTTGTACTCTTTGTAAAGCTTCTTCAACTCCATGGAATAGAAGTTGGCATCATTGTTCATCAATATTGTGAGAGGGACTCTAAACCTGGTAAATGATATGGGACTTCATGAAGTTGATGATATTCTTCATCTTGAATTCCTTGAGGGGTATTGCCTCAAGCCATTTGGAAAAGAAGTCAGTGACAATAAGGATATACTTGAACTACTTAGCTATGGCTGGGGGATGTGGTCCCATAACATCCATCCCCCAAAAGACAAATGACCAGGAATATTAATAAGTTGTTATTATTAATAACTTATAAATTTTAGTGATAATTATAAAATAATAATAATATTTTGTAAAAAAATATAAAAAGGTATAACAACTATTAGAAATTCACAAATATTCATATAAATGTTGTATTAATTAAAATAATTAGTATTAATAATTCATATAATTTTTAACCTCACGTGAAATGTCACTAAACACCTGACGCTCACAAATGTTATGTCACGCCTAGGGTAAGCCCCACATCCCAGACCCAATGGTGATCTAAAATTTATTATACGATACACATCTTGAAATATATATTAAATTTTTATAATAAATTATAATAAAAATATTAAATTAATTACCCTCACCTGTAATGTCACTAAACACCTGATGCTCACAAATGTTATATCGTATCTAGGGTAAAACCCACACCCCAGACCCAATGGTGATCTCTGATTTATCATATGAGACACCGTGTAAAAGATAAATTACTTTTAATAATGAATTATAATGAAAATATTAAATTAATTTCCCTCACCTGTAATGTAACTAAACACCTGACACACACAAATGTAATGTTGCGTCTATGATAAACCCCACATCCCGGACCCAATAGTGATCTCCAATTTATCATATGAGACACTATTTTAAATATACATACCTTTTTATAATAAATTATAATAAAAATATTAAATTATTTACCCTCACCTGTAATGTAACTAAACACCCGACACACAAAAATGTAATGTTGCATCTAGGGTAAACCCCAAACACCAAACCCAATAGTGATATCTGATTTATCATATGAGACACCATTGGATAAATATTATATTATTTTAAAAAAATATCATGTGTCTTATATAATATATTTAATATTTTTATTTTTTCTACGCTGAACCTATATGGGCCCCAAAATCTAGCGCTAACCTAGTGCCTCACTCTACTCATATTCCATAGAATATTTCAAGATGGTAAAATATAATAATAATTTGAAACTAGTAAAAATGATCAGTAATAATTATTCTTATTCTTATTGTGTTTTTAGTAACTATGGAATCAGGAATTAGACACCAATATCTATTACGTGATCATGATTAGATAAATAATCATAAAAAACCAAACAAATATGGTTTAAATCTTGTCTATATTGAAAGTGTTGAAACCTTTATATCATTTGCATCGTTGAATTTAGATTTTGTTTCTAAAGGAAAAATTAAATTTATGTGTCAGAAATGTGATCTTAGGATATTTGAAACATTTAATAATGTTGGACTTCATCTATTTCATTCTGGCTTTCCGAAAGATTATATATTTTGGTATCAACATGGTGAGAAGAATTCAGTATAAAATAATTTTTTTTTGGATCCATATCCATTATTTCAAAATTTAATACATGAGGAAGCTGGTCCATCTATTCCTTAAACAAAAATTCAGAATGATATTCCAAATCCTGAATCGAAACCTTTGATGTTTTACAATTTTTTGAAATCCGCTGAGAAGGCCTTATATCCAGGAAGCCAAATGAGAAAAATTGAAGCAGTTACAAAATTTATGGCTATTAAATTAGATTTTGAAATGTCTAATAGTTGTTTTAATAAGATTTTATCTTTGGTTAATGTGACATCCCGGACCCGGATACCACTTAACGGGTGCCCCGAGCCCGGTGGGCCACATGGCCTCAAGCGCATCTCCTCAAATTCCAGAGGCTGATGACTAGTAGCGAGGGCCTATGGTGTGTCTATGGGGAGACTATGCCCTCATTATAAGAGTGTATCATAGTGAAAGGATATAAATAATGGTAAATAGTGTAATAAATATAAATAAACAGTGGAAGAAAACTGATGCAATAGATAAATGAGAATAACAATAATTGTATCAACTGGAGCAATGATGATGTGATGTCATGTTACTGGAAATTTGGAAAACATGGATACAAGACAATAGGCATAACATGTTTCACAAATTAAAAGAAAACAAAGGATACTCCAAGAATTCTGAGATCCTACTTGGTCATCTACTATCAAGCTCCATCCTATCATCACACAATCAAGTGTTCGAAGCTGTATGATTCCCTTTTTCAACACCTGTAGTCATGTAATCTACTCCAAGTACCAAACTGTGCCCAGAGAGGGTGTGAGATAAATCTTAGTGGGCCACCACAAATGGTGTCTATAACATCCATCCCATGTAATGGAATACTACAGTTTGTAGGCATGCATATATAAAGTAAATAAAATAATACAATATAACTAAATACCCAAGTACCTGATTCAGCCCTCGGCTAGTGTCTAGACATATAACCCGTTAATTAATTAAGTAATTACCATTTAATGTTAATGGGTCACATGAGGCATAACCACCACTGACATCACCTCATGATAGTATAAGTAGTGAATGTCCCAATATGTAATAAGGCAACCTGAAAATGGTATCCAGTGAGGTAGTTCTAGGGTAATAACCAAGGTAACGTAGATCTCACAGAACGCTAACTCAATAGTATCTGAGTCTATCTAAGGGGTAATAGTGTAATATATGGAGCATAATCCAAGGCATTCCACAATAAGGCATCTACCGAGTCTAAGGTGATCAACCAAAGTAAAATGAGGCTAAGCAAGGAAAGTGTCTTATAAGCTTTAACCATGGAACCTACTAGTAAATGCTTGAACCAAGGAGTGTATCTGAGGTATCATGTAGTAATGTAAAGGAACCAATGGTAGTATACCAGGCATCCAAGGAATAGACAAGAATCAGAATTTGGGTGGGTGTCAACCTAAGAAAACTGCATCCTTGAATCAGAATGGGGTTCCCAAGTCCCAAGGCATTCTCCTCTCAGAATCCAAGGTGAGCTAAAGTCAGTACATTCCTATTTGATATTGTAATCATGTAATCATTCATTAGGTAAAATCATTGTCTTACATTAGTGTGGATAGGAAAATTAGCGTTGAAACCACTTAATCAAGTCTTAAATGTCCATTAAGACATATTCAATTATTTAGGTTCACTCTACTACCTTCCATTAATATGGAAAGGGGTGATACAGACATGTAACCTTTATTACATCTCATTTGATAAGGCCAAGTTACATACTTAGTATATTTTTCATTTCACATTTCACATTTAATAATAAATTTTAAGCATTTACCTTAGGCAGGTCAAGTGGTGAGCATACATGGTATATTAAATTATGAAATTCTCATTAACAATAAGCCATTTATTATAGGAAGGCTCACCTTTAGGAAGGTCAAGCAAAGACACACCCTAACAGTGGATCAAACATACCAAAACACTGAAATCCAAATACGACATAACCTTAGACATGGGTAAGATTAAGTTGTGGGTGTAACCGTTAACAACTAAACACATATTTGGAAAGATCATAACCAAACGATTATAGCAAGTATAATCATGAAATGTAAATTTAATAATTGGCTCCTGATGAAATCAGCGGGACCCACATGGATATTCCAAAATCAATGAACTTTAGGGATGCGTTATAAACCACCAACCTTAGGTCTATATGATCCTTCACCTCTGATATTGGCCCTTGATTTTCTTAAGATCAGAGTTGATCTAAGAAAAGGTGAAAAATGCTCACATGATGATATCTAGGTCGATATCCAAAGAGAAGAAGAATGGATAAGAAGGACTTGAGTACTTACCATTGTGCATCCAATGTGTTGAATGGAAGATCGATCAGATGCCAGACGAAGGAGATCTCTTGATCCCTAGCTTTGGCCTTAAAAAAGCTCCAAATTTAGAAGAAAATGGATTAATCCTACTGGTTCTTGGATTAGGGAGGAAGGGGGGGGGGGTGTAAATAGATCATTAAGGGAATTTTGGACTTTTTACCCAGAATTTTATCCTACTCATGATTTTTCTGCATGGTTTTTCAAACCATGCGTAAGCCGTGTGAGATAGTTCTACCCAAAATAAAATCCTCTATAAGGTTTTATCAAACCGTGCGCAAGCCATGCACGAGTACCTAGGAAAAAGGGGAATTCACATGGTTAGGCCGCATGGTCATGCACCAACCATGTGAGGTGGCTATGTACAGAAAAATAAAATCCACACAGTTTTCCAAACCGTGTAGAATTCCTAAACGGTTTACTCTAAATAGTGCTCCAAGCCCGTTTTCCCCAAAAAATATGGGTTCTGGGCTCCGAACAAGCCCCAAACACCCTCAAAACCATTACTAACTCATTAGGCATCCATATTAGGTCCAAAGTAAATATTGAGACAAAAAATTAAAGGATCTATACCTGATTGAAAAACCAAGTTCTTACAGTCTTCCCCCCTTAAAAGACCCCCATGAGTTCTCCTTTTAAGGGTAAAGAAACACTATCTGAGAACAACTATGGACATTGGGTATGTACATCGGATTCCCTCTCCCAAGTATCGTTATGTTCTCGGCTGTGCTGCCATAGAACCCATCCCATAGGGACATACCGGCATCAAAGAGCCTTTGTGCTCTAGTCAATGATATGCACTGGATATTCCTCAAAGGTAGCATCGACATCTAACTCAACTTCCTCAGGATCAAAAGTATGCGACGGATCGACATGATATTGGCAAATCTATGAGACATGAAATACGTCATGCATGGCACAGTACCTATGAGGTAGCAGTAACTGATAGTCTATCGGCCTGACTCTCTCTAGGATCTTGAATTAACCTATATAATGGGGTGGCGGCTTTCCCTGCTTCTGTAACCATCTATTCCCTAGCCTGGGTGATACCTGAAGAAAAACACAATCCCTAACCTTGAACTCAAGAGGTCGTCGATGGATATTGACATAAGATTTCTGTCTAGACTGAGTAGTAGTCATATACTTTCTAATCATCTTAACATGCTATTAAGTCTCCTAAATGAGATGAGGACTAGGTAGGGCTACCTCACCTACCTCTAGCTAGCACAAGGGTGAACAGTTTGGCTTACCATATAAGGCCTTAAAAGGAGTCATCTGAATCATTTACTGAAAAATATTGTTACAGGAGAGCTCAACAAGAGGGATATGATTTTACAAAGAACCACCAAAATCAAGGACACATGCTCAGAGAATATACTCTAGAACCTCTATCATTTGTTCTGGTTGTCCATCAGTCTAAGATTGAAAAGTTGTGCTTATAAGCACCTGAGTTCCCATAGATTTATGTAAACCCTGAAAGAATCGTGAAGTGAAACGAGATTCTCGATATGAAATGATAGTATGAGGAACCCTATGTAGTGGTATGATCTCACCGACATACAGTCTTCCCAACTCATCAACTGAGAAAGTATCCTATACAAGAATGGATTGGGATGATTTCGTTAGTCAGTCAATGACTACCTAGATAACATCTGTACCCCTCGGTAACCTAGGTAAGATGACTAAGAAATCCAAAGAAACATCTTCCCATTTCCATTCTGGGACTGGAAGCGGCTATAACAAGCCTGCAGGTCTCTGGTTCTCCACCTTCACCTGTTGATAGGTGGAACACCTAATGATAAAGCATGCTATCTGAGGTTTCATTCTAGGACACCAATACTGACATCGCATGTCTCGATACATATTTGATATTATTTGATGAACTACCCACCGAGAAGCTTGATAATATTTTAGGAAATCCTATCTCATGTTTGTGGGAACCTAGACATGCCTACATACATGCAGTATGTCGTCTCTATCCACAGACCAGTCTGGAGGTGGGTTATCTCTTGCTATACTCTCATAGAGAACCCAACCTTTAGGATTTTAAAACTACCTACTCTTTACCTTCTCAAGAAGGGAAGTGGTAATTGATAAGGCTGAGAGGTAAGACTACTCGTGACTATCATGAAACTCTAGATGATGCTCAAAAAAGAGGGCCATTAACTTCCATTCATCACTGGCTTCTTATACAACCTGCGTTTAAGTTTTTTGACTCAGTGCATCAGTGACCAAATTTCCCTTTATAGGTGTACAGGCAAGCTCAAAATCAAAAATTTGTAGATATTTGACCCATATTCACTGTCTGAGGTTCAATTCATGCTAAGAAAAGATATATTTGAGGCTCTTGTGGTCTGTGTACACCAAAAAGTGCTCACCTAATAGATAATGTCTCTAGAAACATAAGGCATGGACAAATACTTCTAGCTCAAGGTCATGCGCTGGGTAATTTCTCTCGTGATGCCTCAAATATCGAGATCTATACACAATGACTTTATCTTCCTGCATCAGTAATACTCCTAGTCCAATGCCTGATGTATCACAGAAGACAATATAACCTATAACCATCTCAAGAAGAATTAGAATAGGTGTCGAAACAAGCCTCCCTTTCATCTCATGAAAGGATTTCTCACATGCTTCTAACTATGTAAAATTTATTCCTTTCTTTGTAAGACTAGTAAGATGTGAAGAAATATGTGATAATTATTGTATGAAATTCCTGTAATATCTATACATCCCTAAGAAACTCTGTATATCAAACATGTTCTTGGGCTGCTCCCAGGAAACTACAACACTAACCTTTTTAGGGTCAACAGATACTTCTTATTCTGAAATGATATGACCTAAGAAGTGGACCTTGTTGATCTAGAAGTGGCACTTAGTAATCTTAGAATAAAGCTAACGATATCTCAGTGTACTCAGAATGATATAAAGATGTTTGGCATGGTCTCTAAGAGTGTGAGAATACACCAAGATGTCATCCACAAAGCCCCCAACAAAAGAGTCCAAATAGGGTTATAAAACCATATTCATCAAATCCTTGAAAATGACTGGTGCATTTGTAAGACCTAATGGAATAACATGGTACTCATATAGACCATACCTGCTTAAAAAATCTATATGAGGTAGCTCTGATGGTCTGACTCGCACCTGATGATAACTTGACCTTAAGTCAATCTTAGAGAATACCTTTGATCCTTAGAGCTGTTCAAAGAGATCATCCATTCAAGGAAGTGGATACCAGTTCTTGATCATAAGTTGGTTCAACCTTCTGTAATCCATGCATAAACAAATAGTTCCATCTACCTTCTTAGTGAAAAACACAGGTGAACCCCAAAGATGATGTACTGGGCCGTATAAAACCTTTGGCCTCTAGATCCTCTAACTGCCTCTTGAGTTCCTTGATTTTGGTGGGTTCTATACTATAAAGAGTAATAGACACTAGAGCTTCTCCTAGAATAATCTTGATTGTAAACTATACCTATATCTTAGGAGGTAAGCCAAAAAAATTGTCAGGAAAGACATACCTGAAAGGATAAACTACTAGAGGGAAATCAGTTTGAAGAAAACCCTTATCCTTTATGAAAGTATTTTCACTATGGGTGGTCCCTCCACATTGCCCATGATGCTTCAGTTCATCTCTCCCAACATGGACATCCCACTCACCTTTGAAAAGATAACTACTACCTTCTGGGGATGTAAAAGAGACCCTACGATGATAATAGTCTACAAAGGAGTGATAGTGTACTAACCATTCCATATCGAGAATGACATTGAAGCCTATAATCTAGAGAATAAGGATATTATACAAGAAAGGGTAATTTACTACCTTAAGGGGACAATCCCTACACTGGTGTATACCCTATGTCTGTATTCCAACACTGTATTGAGGGTCATTACACCATAAAGATAATATATCTATAGTCTGAGGCTTTCCCCAATAGATACAAAAATGAAAGATTTTAAACCACCTGTATGAAAAAAGAAGAGACAATAGTAGAGGCTACTAGAATAGTACCTCATACCATAGATGGTCCCACATCCTGATCCTTAGGTATAGACTATAAAGCATGAAACTGACATGATCCACATCCCTGTGAAACAGATGGAATACTATGATCATGACTACTCTGATGGCGCTGTAGGTGATTAGGGGTCGGACTACCATGGACACAACCTCCTTCTCAGAAAGACTTTCTGGTGCTATTCCAACACCCTGCCTAACGCGGTGCAAAAGAACTCGCTCCTGAAGGTGGATCTAATGTTGATACTTTTCCACTCAAAGTTGGTGGAAAGGTCCTGCAGAAATACTGAAGATGACCCATACAACTGCAAGCCCAACACTCCATAGGGTCTCTGCCACATTGGGGCTTCTTATTCCCCGATCTTCCACACTGATGACACACCATAGAGCTATCAAACTGGATACTCTGGCTGCCACTACCCTGATGAGAAACCTCGATGGAACATTTTCTACCACTGGAAGAACTAATAACCTAATGTAGCACTGATCCTTTAAACCTGGTAATCATGTTGTCCCTCAGGTTAAACTCAGTGATAAGGGCCTGATCAACTATTAAAAAAAAGGTAGGCAGGTGAAAGACATCCACCTGAGTGCAGATGGCATACTGGAGCCTATCCTCAAAACGTCTAGCACACGAAATCTCATCACTGACTAGAAGTGGTGAAAAGAACTGGAAATTAGTGAAACATACGGAATATTCTATAACTAACATAGAACCCTGCTCAAGATGCATAAACTCTTTGACTTTATCAACTCTCAGTTCCTGAGGAAAGAACTGATCATATAAGGAAGCCTATAAATCAACCCATAACATTCCATGATGATGACCGACCTGGGAAACCACACCCCACCAACACTTGGACGAATCTTGAAACATGTATGTATAAATCTTGACTCTCTATGTTTGAGGCATTTCCAGATGCTCAAAGATAGACAATATAGCCTCTAGAAAAAACTCAGAAGCCTGATAACCACCATCCTCTGAAAAAGTAGGAGGATTTTTTTGCTAGAACTCGCGAGTTAGATCAGCCATCGTAGGTGAAACATGTGGAACACCATGCATGGACTGCATCAGATGTAGGAAACTATCACAAACTTGAGCATCAGTTCACAGATTAGGTACAATGGGTAGTGCCTCAAGTGACACTATTAAAGGTATGACTGGTGGTTCATGGCCCACCATGTCTAAAGCATGATCATCACCACATTCTTGGAAAACAACAACAGGACGTTGTGGTGGCATTGGTATACAAATTCAAAACACACGCCTTAGAACAAGATTATAAGCAAAGAGATAACATCACTAGTGGAAGATGAATGCAAGAAAACTCACTACCCAAGGTATACTACCCAAACTACCCACTTAGATGGCCAGGTATTGGTAAGTGCTCAAGTATAAGTTTCATGTCATTTTGTAGTTAATTACTAGGTTCACTCCTTTAACTTTCATAGACATGATAAGGTGGGATAAAGATGTGCAACCAATTCATTTTTTATTTCAAGGTTCACTTTATAATGGATAACCATTTCTGATGAATCAGTTCCCATACACCTATCACCAAAAACGACACCCATTTATTTATATTATAATGGATCGAATCGGTAAATTACTCATCCCAACCCATGAGATCCCATACACCTCATGAATTGAGACATGAAATCACTCAATTGTATACAAGAGTAATACAAGCATAAGATAAACATCACAACATCACTCAATAATCATAGGTATATCAAGCACTACAAGGTAGTAAAATGCACCTATATGGCATGGTGATACGCATGACATGTGAATTATATAGGTGCGTATAATGATGCATGTAACAATGCTCCTTTCCATCATATCATCGGACCATGGATGAAATAAAATCCTCAAATAGAGATATAATCAACAACACCAGACAATATGTGCATCACCCAACGGTGAAATAATATCAACTATAATAGGCAAAAGCATAGGCAACTTGGGTTTTACCCCGAACATGGGTTCACGATGACCAAGAACGACTATGAACAAGTCCAAAGCATTCCTATTATCCAATCTATTGTCTCCAAATAGTAAAGTAAGAAAATAAACCACCTCTTATACAAATTTGTGATATCCTAAACTCGAAATCCACTTAACAGGTGCCCCGAGCCCGGTGGGCCACATAGACTCAAGCGCATCTCCCCAAATGCTAGAGGCTACTGACTAGAAGCGAGGGACTAAGGTGTGTACATGGGGAGACTATTACCTCATTAGTAGAGTGTAGAACAGTTGAAGTATATAAACAACAGTAAATAGTGGAAGCAATATAAATAAACAATAGAAGAAAACTAATGAAATAGATAAATTAGAATAACAATAACTGTATTAATTGGAGCATTGATGATGTGATATCATGTTAATAGAAAACTAGAAAACAAGGATACAAGACAATAGGCATAACATGTTCCACAAAGTAAAATAAAACAAAATCTATTCCAAGAATCTCAAGATCATAATTGGTCATCTGATATCAAGCTCCATCCTATCAGCACGCAATCAAGTGTTTGAAGTTGCATGCTTCCCTTTGTCAACACCTACAATCATGTAATCTACTCCAGGTACCAAATGACTCCTGGAGAGGATTTGAGATAAATCTTAGTGGGCCACCACCAACGGTGTCTATAACATCCGGCCCATGTAATGGAATATAGCAGTGTGGAGGCATGAATATATAAAGTAAAAAAAGATAGTACAATATAACTAAATACCCAAGTACTTTCTTCAGCCCTCGGCTGGTGTCTGAACATGTAACCTGTTCATTAATTAAGTAATTAACATTTAATGTTAATAGGTCACGTGAGGCATAGATAGCACTGGAATCACCTCCTGACAGTATAAGTAGTGAATGTACCTAGACGTAACAAGGAAACCTGAAAATGGTATCCGGTGAGGGAGTTCTAGGGTAATAACCAAGGTAACATAGATCTCACAGAACACTAACTCAGTAGTATATAAGTCTAGATAAGGGGTAAGAGTGTAATCCAAGGAGCGTAATCCAAGGCATTCCATAATAAGGTGCCTACCGAGTCCAAGGTGATCGACCAAGGTAAAACAGGGATAAGCAATGACAAGGCCCTATGGGCTTTAACCAGGGCACCTACTAGTCAATGCTGGAAATAAGGAGTGTATATGCTGTATCATGTAGTAATTTAAAGGACCCTATAGTAGTATACCAAGAATCTAAGGAATAAACAAGAACTAAAGTCTAGGTGGGTGTCAACCTAAGAAAACCACATCCTTGAATCAGAATGGGGTTCTCAAGTCCCAAGGTATTCTCCTCTTAGAATCAAAGGCAAGTTCAAGTCAGTCCATTCTTATTTGATATTGTAATCATGTAATCATTCATTAGGTTAAAGCCTTGTATTCAATTAGCGTGGATAGGCCAAGTAGGGTTGCAACCATTTAATCAAGTATTAATTGTCCATTAATGCATATTAAATTATTGAGGTTTACTCCACTACCTTTAATCAATATGGAAAGGGGTTCTACGGACATGTAACATTTATTCCATCTCATTTTATAAGCCAAGTTATATACTTGGTTTATTTTCCATTTCAAATTTCACATTTAATAATCAATTTGACGCACTTACCATAGGTAGGTCAAGTGGTGAGAATACATGGTACATTCCATTATGAAGTTATCATTAAAACAAGCCATTTATTATAGGAGGCTCACCTTTAGGAAGGTCAAGTGAAGACACACCCTAAAAGTGGCTCAAACGTTCTAAAACACTAAAACCCAAATACGACATAACCTTTAACATGGGGAAGATTGAGTTATGTGTGTAACCGCTAACAACTAAACACATATTTGGAAAGAGAATAACAAAATGATTCTAACAAATATAACCATGACATGTAAATTTAAGAAATGGATCCTAATTAAATCAGCAGGTCCCACACAGATATTCCAAAATCAACAAACTTTAGGGATGAGTTATAGACCACCCAACTTAGGGTTGTATGATCCTTATCCTCTAGTATTGGACCTTGATTTTCCTCGGATCAGAGTAGATTTAAGAAAAGGTGAAAAATGATCACATGGCTATATCTAGGTCGAGTGAAAAAGAGAAGAATAATGACTAAAAAGGACTTGAGTACTTACTGTTGTGCACCCAGCGTCATGAACAGAAGCTGAATTGGATTTCAGATGAAGGAGATCTCTTGATCCTTAGCTTTGGCCTTAAAAAAGCTCCAAATTTAGAGGAAAAGGGATTAATCCCATTGGTTCTTAGATTAGGGAGGATTGAGGGGGGGGGGGGGTAAATATATCATTAAGGTAATTTTTGACATTTTACCCAGAATTTTAGCCTATGAACACTTTTTCCACATGGTTTGTTAAACCGTGCACAAACCATGTGAGATGGTTCTACCCGAAATAACATCCTCTGCACAGTTTGATCAAACCATGTGTAAGACATGCATGAGTACCTAGGAAAAAGGGGAGTTTGCACGATTAGGCCACACGGTCATGCACCAACCACAAGAGGTGGATCTATCTAAAAAAAATGAATTCCGAATGATTTTCCAAACCATACAGAATTCTTGCACGGTTTACTTTAAACTGTGCGCTAAGCCTATTTTTCCCAAAAAGATGTGTTTCGGGCTCCAAAAAAGCCCCATAAACCCTCATAACCTTTACTAACACATTCAGTATCTATATTAGGTCAAAAGTAAATATTTATACTAAAAATTAAAGGATCCATACCTGAGTAAAAAATCAGGTTCTTATAGTTAATTCGTTGTTGTCTGGCGGAAATACTTTACCAGTAAGTTTCTATGAAAGTAAAAGGTTGATTCATTATTTGGGTATAAGTTATTAGAAGATCCATCATGTTCAAATGACTACATATTATAGTATGGTGATTATTAATCTTTGGTTAATTTTCCAACATGTGGAGAATTGAGGTATAAAAAGGCACAACAAGGAAAGTACATAGTTTTTGTGAAACAGTTGAGATATTTTCTAATTACACATCATTTACAACATTTATTTATGTCTCACAACACTGATGGATTTATGAAATGACATAAATCAAATATTTCCATCATAGAAATCATAAATTATCCATGTAATGGTGATTCATGAAAACATTTTGATCAGAATAATACTTATTTTGTTTCAAAACCTCGTAACATATGGCTGGACCTTTCTACTAATGGTTTTTGTCAATTTGGTGCTTATGACAGTCAATATTCTTGTTGGCCTATTTTCATTACTCCTTAAAACTTTCCTCCTTGGATGTTGATAAAGAAACCATATATATATTTGAAGCTATTAATTCTAGGAAATCCAAATAAGAAGATTGATGTTTATTTGAAACCACTAATTGATGAGTTAATTTCATTATGAAACAACAGTGTGACTACATTTGATATAACTACATATCAAAATTTTATATTGAAAGTTGCATTAATATGAATGATCAATGACTTTACGACATATGGTATGTTATCTAGATGGAGCACACATGGTCTAAAATCATGTCCATACTGCATGGCCGAGAACAAAGCATCTATTCTTGGTAATGGGAGAAAGGTTAGTTATTTTGAATGTTATCAGAGATTTCTTCCTGAAAATCACCCTTTTTGAAGTAATAGAATTAATTTTATAAAAGATTGAAATGAAATAGAACAACATTTAGCAGTTCTCTCAGGTAATCTGATAAAATCTATTGTCTATGAATTACCTCATGTTACTTTTGGACCAACCATAAATGAGAAAAAGATAAATGGTTTGGGGAGAGACATAATTGGATAATGCAGAATATTTTTTGGGACCTTCCATATTGGTCTGATTTGTTGGTTTTTCACAAGTTATATGTAATTCATATTGTGAATAATGTTTTTGATAACATTTTTTATACCATGTTGGACACACCTGGTAATACCAAAGATAATGTAAAGGCACAGTTAGATGTTGAATAGATTTTCAGAAGTCCTAAGCTTCAATTATTTGAAGATGAAAGATCACACAAATTAATGAATCCAAAAGTAGGTTACTCACTTAGTAAATAAAAACATTTATTATTCTGTCAATGGATTAGATATTTGAGGTTATCAGATGGTTATGATTCTAATTTGTCTCGTTGTGTTAGAAATGGGAATACTATGGAGTTAAAAAGCTATGACTGTCATGTCATAATTGAAAGATTACTTCCTATTGGCCTTAGAAGGCTGTTGAATTCTTAAATTTGGGATGTTTTGAATGAAATATCATATTTTTTACAATATATTTGTGTGAAAAAAATCAGATTATAATGCATTGAGTTTTCTGGAAAAAGTTGTTGTTTTGATTTTATGTAAACTGGAGAAAATATTCCCACCGAGCTTCTTTGATTCCATGGAACATTTAATTTTGAATTTTCTATATGAACTTAAATGTGGAGGGATGGTAAAATTCCAATGGATGTATGAATTTGAGATATGTATTCAAAAATTAAAGAAGAAAGTATATAACAAAGCATCAGTTTAAGGGTCGATTGCAGAAGCATACTTGCAGGAGGAAATTTCAAATTTATGCTCTTATTATTTTCAGTTGGAATATCCTTCAAAACATAATCATATGGGTCACAATGAGAAAAATGTTTATGATGTCACATACCATTAGTTGTTAGTTTTTAATCATCCCAAGCTTGGTTTTGATGGTTATCGTGAGCGATGACTTATTGATGAATAACTGCACAAAGCTTATACTTATGTTCTGCTGAATTGTGAATAAATGACACGATTTGTGAATTAACTACTAATTTTTTATTATTTTATTAAAAATTTATAAAATATTTATTTATTTACATTAAATTTTTTGTAGACTATATGATTACGATTTCAAAAATAAATTTATATAAATTACATTTTCTTCTCTTGAAAAACACTAGCAATAAATTTTTTTATATTGGTTTAAAAGACTGGTAAGATAATTTTATTTCAATGGAATATTAAATCATTTTTAATGATATCTATTGTTAATAATTTTAATTGTTTATAGGTAACAAAACATGAAAATAAAATTGACTGTCGATTATGTGTACTCAAAAACCCTCCATCAAAATTGATAAAATCTTATAATGGGTATGTGGTCAATGGATTTCGATTCCGTACTTGCATATATGGTAACTCAAAGAAATCAATGAATAATGGTGTTTTTTTGAAAGGATACCATCATAAAGAAAGTGAAGTTTAATTTTATGGTATACTAGATGAAATAATTGATTTATGTTATCCGGGACCAAATTATGTTACAATGTTTAAATGTCATTGGTTTGATACTGATCGGGGGTTGTGATTTCATCCATGACATGGAGTCATTGAAATTAAATATAATAGTGTTCTTGAATCAAATGAACCATTTATGTTGGCACATCAAGCACATAATGTTTACTATGAAAATTACTATAATGTTTCAAGATATTTGAAGGACCGGTGGAGTGTGATAAAAATGAAATCACGTGAAAATAAGTTTATTGAAAATGAAAATAATTCTGTGAAAGTGAAACATATTGAATTTTTTCAAGAACCATCCAAAAATATATCTCTTACCTGACAGGATATAAATATCGAGGATGAAACCCCCCCAAGTTAAGGGCTGATGATATAGATAATGTTGATGAAGTAATAAGGGATAATGAAACTAAAATTCATATAGAAGCTGACAATGCCAAAGATGAGGATAAAGAAATTAATGTCGATGAAAATGGTGATGAAGATGATGATTGATGTATTATATTCAAGAATTTAGTTACAATTACTTATTATATTATGATATTTATTAGTTTTTTAAATTTAATAATTATATTAAAAATATGTTACAGGTAACATTATTTTGTTCTGATTTTTTTTAATATTTCATAACTGTATTAACAATATCTTACTAATGAGAATATTTGTTTTAGATGGCTGGAGATGATCCTGATGATCTATTAAGTTCTCTCATTGATTCTGAACTTCCTACTGATGAGCTCGATTTAGATCCTCCTTCTCAGGATGGTTCACCTACTAGGAGGGGGGCGCAGTCTTGCTCGATTACTGATTCCAAATCATATTCCATAGAGATGACCATCTATTGATTTTGATCCTCATTTATGGAGGTGTGTTTAATTGTTTAGGATATTTATTTTATATTAACTTAGTGTATTGAATTTGATAATAATTTTATGATTATTTATTTGTTTCAATTTTCATAGTTTTTCACATTTATCCATTGGGAAGGCTGGTGCAGTTATGAGAAATTATTTTTCTGATCCATGGGTGTCATGATACTGGGTACCCATTGCCGTTCGTGACCAAATGTTCAACCACTTGATTTTACGTTATTAAATAAAATATAATTTTTTAAATTTATTTAATTACTAACATATATTTTTTTTAATTTTCTTGTAGAATTTATTTTCTTCGATTTTTGATAGCCATAGAGGTAATATCTGAGAGGCATGTGATAATTATATATGTGATCACTTTTTTCAGTTTCTACACAACATCAGAAAGTGAGCTATGGATAAAGATTGTACTACTGTTTTTGATCAGTCTTGTGTCTCCCATCGTCCCGACTATATATCAGCTTAGGTATGGGATGAGTTGTGATCCTTATAGCTAATAGAGACTTTTAGGATGAGATCATCAGCTGGACATCAGAGCCAGGGGAGGTAAGAAGTCACCCATAGGGCCGAGAGTCATACATTTGGCATACATCGATGATATATGATAAGTGATATTATACATTAATGTATATATATCCTAACTATAAAATGTTTTTTATATTATATAGGCTGCTAATGAACCATCTATTATGAATTTTGAAGTTTATAAGAAGATGCATACTGATCCCCGTACAGTTGAAGCAGTAGGAGAACAACAATTCCATATTGTGGTTAGTGATTTTGTTTAAAAATGTCATAAGTATTAATTTTATTGTTATTCTAATTTTTCATTATATTTAAAGGAAACATGTGATGCTATGACTTATCATTCATGGGAGAGTCAAGATGAGACCAAACAATATGTCACTACAGATTCGGGTTTCGATGAGGGCGTTTGGATACAGGTGACTTCGCAGGGCATCGAGAAAGGTCGGGTGATTGGTATTGGCTCTCGACTAACACCTACAAGTTATTATGCTACATTTATGATGAAATCAGTGAGCGTGAAGGGACCTCATGGAGATTACTCATCTACGTTGTCATCCGCTACACAGTATGAGAAGATATTGAGAGCTCAGGATGAGATGATACAGTAGATGCAGAAGGAGAGGGAGGAGGAGCATGCGCAGTAGTGTTTGAGATATGAGCAGATGATGGATTATATGCGGCGACTTGCGCGTGGTGTTGGTATAAAGTTTCCTCAGTATAACAGACTTGTTATTTTTTAACTGATTTATTACTTTTATGTGTGTTTTAATTTGTTTAATTTTCTATATTTTTTTTAAATATTTGTAAATTTATTATTTTTTTTTAATGTTTTTAACATATTTTAATTAATTTTAGGTTTTTAATTATTCTTAAATATATATATTGTTTTTATTATTTTTATATATATTTAATATGTAAGTTAATTTCAATAATTTAAATAATTTAAATTATTTTTTAGTATATTTATTGTGTAAATTAATTTTTATTTTATATAATATTTACATTTTTTTAAATAAATAAATATATTTTAAATTTTTTATTAATTTTATTATATATTTTTTTAAATAATTTTAATTATTTTTTTAATATTTTTGGAATTTTTTTATTTGCGATGGATGAAGCCATCCGTTGTAAATAACCATTTGAACTTTTTACGACGGATCATTGGAAAATGTTATTTAAAAACACTTACGAAAGTCTTTTGTGAAGAACCCCTTGTCCATCACAAATAAATATTATTTGTGGTGGATCATCACAAATAAAAACATTTTTGATGCCACCATCCACTATGGGGTAATTACGATGGATTCTCATCACAAATGACATTTTGCGACGACAGTCCATCGCAAATACCCCATCACAATTACCTTAAATTCTTATAGTGAATCACAAATTGAAAGGGGATTCTGAAGTCACTAATAAATAAGGGATTCTAGAATCTTTATTCATAAGTAAGGGATTTTGAGTTTGTCAAATTTTGGCTGTGATGAAAAAAATTTCCAAAATTTTCCTGAACTTTAAATAAATGCACTACTATAGATATACCCTTTAAAAACACACAAAATAACTTTAAAAATGATAAAAAAGCATTATTGTCCTCAGCACAGTTAAAAGAGGTCCCCTTTATTAGCACTAAAAAGCGATGATAAAGGTGAAACCTCCTGTAGTGTGCTGTTTATATAATAACACACTTGATCACATACCTGTAACATGTATGAGAAATATATAATTTAATTGAAATTAATTTTACATCACAAATACAAAAAATACATTACTATATACATTTCAAACAATGTTTTATATAATTACATTTACAATTACTATGCACAAGCATTTAAAAACATTAATGTTACATTATCTTCGGTACTCGTGACCCCCTCTCAAAAAAGTCCACCCCTGGTATCAGTTTCCAAAAAAATCACCTCAACCCGAGCAAAATAATTCACCTATATAAGAAAAAAATCTTATATTAGTAATACTATAAACAAATAAATTAAATATTAATATGAAATAATACATTAATAAAATGTGTTTTTTAATAAAAAGAAACAGTTGGAGTTATACTGGTCACACCATGAACTTTATTGAGGTGTGGTTGATTTTTACACGTCACAACTGATTTATGGATCGTTGTCCTAAAATATTAAAACAATCCAAAATCATTTGCTCAATTTTGAGTATGTCACTTATTCTTTTTACTAAAATTAATATCAATTTTAAATAATGACATACTTGGAGTTAGGTGTGACTGATTCCTACCCATAAAAAATTACTTATGGATCATTTTCTGAAAGTATTAAGACAATTCAAATACCTTTTCTTAGTTTTCAGTATGTCACTTGTATTTTTTTACTAAAATGTCATTTCAAACTGGAAACACGCACTTTGAGTAATATCAGTCGTATCATGTATCGGTTTTATGTGAGACTACTTTCTACATGTGACATATGGCTTATGAATCTATTTTCTAAATTATCAAGACAATCAAAGTGTTTTTTATAGGTTTTCAGTGAGTGACACACTTTTTAAACTAGAATGTCAATTTTAAACTGATAAAATACACTTTGAGTAATACTGGTCACACCATGCGTTGTATTGAGGTACAATTGATTCATACACATCATAAATGACTCATGTATTTTTTTCCTAAATTATTAAAACAATCCAAATTCATTTTCTATATTTTCAGTATGTCACCTGTTTTTTTTACTAAAATTAATGATAATTTTGAATAAAAAGACACACTTGTAGTCATATCGGTCACACCATGTGCCAGATTTAAGTTTGGTGTATTTTTACACATCATAAATGATATATGGATCAATTTACTAAATTATAAAAACAATTCGACTATTTTTTATCTGTTTTCAGAATGTCACTTGTTCTTTTTACTAAAATTAATATCAATTTAAAATAAAAAGAGACACTTTGAGTTATACCGGTCACACCGTTCATCATATTGAGGTGTTCTTGATTCTTACACATCACTAATGACTTATTTATCATTTTACTAAAGTATCAAAACAATCCAAATGTGTTTGATCATTTTTCAGTATGTCACCTGTTCTTTTTACTAAAATTAGTGTCAATTTTAAATAAAAAGACACACTTTGAGTTTTACCGATCACACCATACGTCAGATTGGGGGGGGGGGGGGAATTTATTCACACACATTATAAATTAATTATTAATCATTTTACTAAATTATCAAAACAATCCCAATTCATTTACTCATTTTTCTGTATGTCACTTGTTCTTTTACTAAAATTAATGCCAATTTTAAATAAATAGACACACTTGAAATTATACTGGTCGCACCATGCATTGTATTTAGGTAAAAATGATTATTAAACATAAAAAATAACTTATGAATAATTTTACTAAAGTGTCAAAACAATCCGAATGCATTTTATCAGTTTTGAGTATGTCACTTGTGTTTTTTATTAAAATGTCATTTGAAACTGGAAACATGCAATTTGAGTCATAATAGTCACATTGTGTGTTAGTTTATTGTGAGAATACTTACTACATATCAAAAATGACTTATTAAAACATTTTCCTAAATTATAAAGACAATCCTAGTGTATTTTCTTTGTTTTTAGTGAGTGACACTTTTTGAATTAAAATGTAAATCTTAAACTAATAACAGACACTTTGAGTCATACCAGGTATATCGTGTATCAGATTGAGGTGAGACTAATTCCTACATGTCAAAAATGATTTAATAATCATTTTCATAATGTATAAAAATAATCCAAATGAATTTTCTCGATTTTGAGTATGTCAGTTGTCTTTTTTACTAAAATTAATGTTAATTTTAAATAAAAAGACGCACTTGGAGTCATAATGGTAACAACATGCATTGGATTGTGGTGATTCTAATTCCTACACATCAAAAATGACTTATAGATCATTTTCCTAAATTATCAAAACAATATGAATGCATTTTATCAATTTTGAATAAGTCACTTGTGTTTTTTACTAAAATGTCTTTTTAAACTGGAAACAAGCACTTTGAGTCGCATCGATCACATCATGTGTTGGTTTTATATGAGACTGATTACTACACATAAAAAATTAATTATTAATCATTTTACTAAATTATCAATAAAATCCAAGAATATTTGTTTTGGTTTTCAATGAGTGACACTTTTTGAACTAAAATATCAATTTTAAACTGATAATGTAAAATTTTAGTCATATCGGGAACATCACATATCATACTGAGGTAAGGATGATTCCTACACATAAAAAATAACTTATGGATCATTTTAATAAAGTATAAAAAAATCTGAATGCATTTTCTCAGTTTTGATTATGTCAGTTGTCTTTTTTACTTCAATTACTGTCAATTTTAAATAAAATGACACACGTAGAGTCATACTGGTCACACCATGTGTTAGATTAAGGTGAGGATAATTCCTAAACATCTAAAATAAATTATGGATCATTTTCCTAATTTATCAAATAATACGAATGCATTTTTTGATTTTGAGTATGCCACTTGTCTATTTTACTAAAATATCATTTGAAACTAAAAACACACATTTTGAGTCATATCGATCATATAATGTGTCAGTTTGACGTGAGACTAATTCCTACATTTAAAAAATGAATTATGAATCATTTCCATAAATTATCAAGGTAATATTAGTGTGTTTTCTCATTTTCAGTGAGTGAAACTTTTTGAACTAAAATTTCAATTTTAAACTGATAATGGAAACATTGAGTCATACCGGGCACATCATGTATTGGATTGAGGTGTGACTAATTCCTACATGTAAAAAATTACTTATGGATCATTTTATCAAAGTATAAAAACAATCCAAAATTGTTTTCTCAGTTTTGAGTATGTTAGTTTTCTTTTTTACTAAACTTAATGTCAATTTTTAATAAAAAGATGTACTTAGATCCATAATGGTCACATCATATGTCATATTGAGGTGCAACTAATTCTTACACATTCCAAATGAATTATATGTCATTTTTCTAAAGTATCAAAATAATAAGAATGTGTTTTCTTAGTTTTGAGTACATCACTTTTCTTTTTTACTAAAATGTAATTTTAATCTAGAAACACACACTTTGGGTCATACCGATTACATAGTGTGTCAGTTTGATGTGAAAATGGTTCCTAAACATCACAAATGACTTATGATCATTATTAATAAATTATCAAGACAATCCAAGTGAATTTTCTAATTTTAAACTGACAACAGGCACTTTGAGTCATATCAGGAACATTCTATATCGGTTTGATCTGCGGCTGATTACTATATGTCTAAATAACCTATGGATCATTTTCCTAAAGTATCAAAATAATTAAAATGTTTTTTCTCGATTTTGAGTATGCCATATGTCTTTTTTACTAAAATTAATGTCAATTTTAAATAAAAAGAAGCACTTTGAGTCATACCGGTCACACCGTGTGTCAGATTGAGGTACGACTGATTCATAAACATCCAAAAGTCTAGAAATAATCCCAACTACCAATTTTATCATGATTTCTATTATATTTATTTTTATAACTTCGAACATTTCATATTGTGTCGATGTTCTTAGCTGAAAAACTTTTTTCAGCTAAGAACATCGACTTAACATGGAGTGTTGGAAGTTCGAAAAAAAAATCCAATGGAAATAGTGGTAACATTAGAAAAAAGAAACATGTTATCTATTTTGTGGCTTTTTTTAGATAGTTGAAAGAAAAATATGACTTCCCAAAAGATCTTTGAAAAAAACAAAATAATTATTAGATAAAAATGATAAGGAAATTAACTTATAAATAATAGATAAAATGATTGAAATAATAATTAAACAAGTAGTAAATTTTTTCCCTTTTCTGATGGTTATATACATTATTGAACCCTTTATTTATTTTCATTATCTCATTTGTAGCGTCGAAGTCTAATCTCTCTTGAGCATGAACAAATTTGAATAAACCACCCCAACTCGAACAAAAGAATCCACCTGTATAAGAAAAAAATTATTTTGTGAGTAATACTAAAAAGAAATAAATAAAATATAAATATGAAATAATAAATTAATTCTATGGATAATGATTTTACTATGAAAACATTAATATTACCTCTGTGATTAAGCAGAGGTAACTTCACTTCTCTTCCTACAAAGTCAGTGAGGGGAACTTGAAGGAAAGTGATAAATTTAAACACTATAGGGGTGAAAATGTTTTAAGGGAGAAGAAGTCTGTGGAAGTTTTGGTGAAAAAAGGCATGAAATATGGACAAAATTATTCTAAAATAAATGAACTCTATAAGGAATAATGAAAATTAAATCAACATTTCATTATATAATTTTTCAATAAAATAAAGAAAGTATATCATAACATTAACTTTACATATTTATGTTATATGTGTACATTATTCCACCAGGTATGCTTCCCATTCATTTCTAAGAAAATATATATCATCTTTTGAATATGAGTACATTAAATAGTTATTATAGCACCGAAAAAATAAAAATACATAAAATATTAATAAATATTTTAAATGAAATAGTAATTATCTTGGAAAATAACTCTTTGGAGATGCTAGTTTATTGATGGAATATGATATATTTCATAAATTTACAAACATAATAACCAAAATATTTTCCATTTTTTCATACACTACTGAAACATTGATAAAAATAAGTAAATTTTTTTATATGTGTTTGGATAGTGAAATATTATTATATATACCCTGATACTTGTCCACTTGCAGAACTTTTTAGGCTCCTTGTGGGCATCAACAGTCCTCATGCCTTGAATTTCATGATATTTAAACATTTTCCTATAATAACCAAATTATCATTAAAACATAATATAAAATATATAACTTGAAGTTTAGTTCTAAAATGTTATATGTAGTGTGTTAAAAATTGAAAAATGTCATAATGTGTGGTCGGTTTGTTGGGTATCCATGCAGTGAATCCAGAAAATAAATATTTGGAGTATCCAAATTGAGAATAATGAGTATATAATGTTTCCTAAAAATACAAAAAGGAATAATTAATTAATTAAATGAAAATATATTTGATATGATTAAATTATAGATTTTTACCACTGTATCATTGGTATTAAGAAGAGTCTGTCATCTGTAAGTTTTCTTTAAAATTATTTAGAGTGTTTTTCCACTATTTCATCTATTTTTTATTCTATTTTATTTTCTATAGAATTGACATGAGGGATAATGATTCAAAATTTATGTTCATGGGGTAATCCCTTAAATTGGAATTAATATATATTCCTATAAAAAAATATGAAATGTATTTATTCATAATTAATATAGTATATCAACTATTGGAAAAACAAATTATGAAAACACACCTCATGTATAAATTTATAACTGAGACTCCTTTCAATTCATACTTTAGGATTTAATTTAGATTCTCAAGAGAAATGTAGTCTGTAACAACCTCTCCATACATTTTTTTCTTCAAAATCAACTATATGATTACTACCATTTTGTAACTTTGTATCCACATGAACCTTCAATTTTAGTAAATGTGGATATTGAACGGGCAAGGTAAAGGTGATTTTAGAAGATATTTTCAATTAGTGTGTTGATACTTTAGATATTTTTGGGTCAAACTTTCATTTCACCCCCTTCCCTTTGCTTATCTGTAATAAAATTCATCTATTCAAACCTTTTTTCATTAATTGTTAAAGGTTTAGCATGAAAAATAAATTTTAAATGAATACCTCCTTGTTGACATGTTTTTTTACAAGATATGATGACCATGATATAAATGTTACAATAGATTGGTCGATCATATGAATATCATCATCATCAAGTGGAACATGTATCATAATGACTGGATCATGAGCTACAGTAATCCCCACTATCACATGACCTGTTGGAAGTGGTCTATTGTGTAGACTGTCTTTTGGGATATTGAACATGGTACCCCTCACAACAATGTGATGGGTGGGTTTTGATAGATATAAAACTTCACCCTATAAAATATCAGTATAGGAAAGGTATTGGTGTTTTTCTGATTAAAATTTCATAGAAACAATTTTTAAAATATTTATTAGCTCATCTAAGTCATCTCTTTTAGGGGAATGGCTCACATCAAATTTGGTGGGGGTGGGGAAGGATCTTTACACAATGCTTGTTCTTTAGTTTTTATTCTATTTTCTTCCCCCATAAAATTTTCTAGAAACTTAGTCTTCTAATGAAATTTTTCTTCAAGGGTATCAAATATTTCTTTCATATCTTCCATTTATTTTTCTTTATCCTTATATTGTTTTTTTCTCAAAATATTTTCGGAGTGTCACCCCAAAACCCACACCTCTGATGCGACCATACTATTCTGTCCACTTTAAGGACACTGATAGTAAGTGTTCATCCAGTATAAGTGTTGATGATTCCTATTTCTAATTCATATAGAAAATATAGGAAAATAAATAATCATTATTATAAAATAGTTATTTAAAGTAAAACAAATTTGTATTATGTTATACTTACACATGTTTCCCACACTTTTTGTGTATTTTCAATGATTATTATCCCATATTTATTTACATGTTCTTCCTTCTATAGAACATGTCGTGGGATAGAAGTGGCTTTGGATTTAGATTCATCAATCTGTATATAAACAAAATACCATAATTATGTTATTGTGTCATGTCACATAAAAGTGTTACGATAGATTTAATATAAGTACTAGTTTTTTTTCAAGTGAATCACACCACATCCTTTCTTTACAGTAGGGGTACATTTTTTTTTCTGCTAGTTCCTTATTTTTGGCATTCAATTTAAGTTTCATAAATAATTTTCTTTTTAATAAAAGTGATGAATGCATGTATTGTCAAATAATGTATTACCTTCCACAATGTACCTAAAAAGACATATCCACACGATGAATAGTAAACACATCACACACTTCTTGTCTTATCAAGTGTGCATACATAAGTGGTGGGTGAGAGTTTATTTTCCCTTCAACATCTTTAATATGAAATCTCATTAGAATTGTGTGAAAGCCTTTGTGAATCCTTTTATAAATTATTAATACATATTTCTTATGGAAGCCATCTACTATAAATGAGCTTTGAAAGGGGTGATGAAGAGTAAGTCAATGTTTCATTATATTATTTCTTATTAAAATAAAGGAAGGATATCATAATGTTACTTCAATCTATTCCCAAATAAGTGCCTTAAGTGTGGGTACAACATGGTGCCCTGAATCTACATCAATCAACACATGTTTCCAAGTGATGAGATCAATGTAACTACTAAACATGGCATTTTTGGGGTTAACAAGTTGGTCATGCACATTCCATCCGACCTTGAATTTGATGCCTTTGCTTTTTTCCTTAATATTTTTTTCTAACATTGTCATGATACGACGCTCCTATTTTTTATGTAGCATGGTTCTTCACCATATACCATTTTCTTGGATTCAATATCATAAATATTTTGTTCTTCTGTATTAGTAGCATAAGCATGTATAGAAGGTTATTGTTCTTCTACAATGGAAGCAACAACATGTTGAGAAACCTATTGTTCCTTAGTATTGGGAGCATCATGATGTTCATAAGTCATTATCTTAGGAATTGGTTTAATATTTAATTTAGATTACATAAATGCAACAACGAACAAATAATTACATGAGGTAACACAATGTATATTACCAAAAATATATAACCTGATTATTGTACTCTTTTTTTAAAGGTTTAAGGGATTTGACCCCTCTATTGCTTATCACAATCCCTTTATTGTGGTCTTCTATGATGTAAAAAACCCTATTTATATTGGTACCACTGTGTAATTATTTTTATTTCCCAAAGAAATTATCATCCTTAATTGAATTTTCATCTGACCCTTTAGTGGTTTAGTTCGATAACATAATAATTGACCCCTTTCAATTAGCATGATCTAGAATATAAAATACTTGTACTTACTATGATGCAATTATAAATGGTTCTTATTTTTACCCTTCCTTACTAAAATCAACTTTCATGAATCTCAATTCAACTATTTTAATACTACTCCTGTTATCAACCCACTTGCATTGAAAATTTACACTTAGAATGTTGTATAATCTAACTCCCATATTTGTTTGATGACCCCCAAGTATGAAATATTCACATAAATTGGATTTATATCCTTATTACCATAAATATACATTTCATAATTCATAAGTGTAACTCTACTATTTTTCATGGTACTACCTTCATCATGTTAATTTGTATAGAATGTATAACCATTAATTACATAACCCTTGTAAGATAATACATACACACTTGGTCCTATAGCCAGCCATCAAAGTCGTCCTGAAATTGAATCCAAATTTTCATATGAATCCTTAAAAATATAGTCTCAAAATAATCATATAAACTATTGATTATGTGTATTTTATATCCATCTTTCAGCCCTTGTTGGAATCAAATGACTAAGAATTTTGTTGTGAGTTTAAACATATGGGTCAAGCTCTAAACTGTCATGAAAAACAAAAATGTGGCCTTGATCATGATCAATAATATTGATTGTGAAAACATCTATTCCAAAAACTCTTTCACCCATAAGCCCTCTAGTGTGATGAGATTTCAGTAGACCAATGATTTCCACACCGAACAAGTAGTCGGTACAAAATTCTATGGCTTCCTCAACAATATATCAATCCACAATACAACCCTCTGGCCGACTTTTATTTTTGACATACCCTTTTAAAATCCTTATATACCATTAAATGGGGTAAATCAATCTATAATATACATGAGAACATAGTCGAATATCTCTCACTAAGTGAACCATGAAGTGAACCATCATATCAAAGAATGCCGGTAGGAAGAAAATTTCAATTTCACATAACATGATGGGAATTTCCATTTCCATAGTTGGAAATTTCACTAGGTCTATAAATTTTATTTATATATATTTTAAAAATAAATATATGTTGGTTAATGTATGACGTAAATTCTTGGGAAAAATGAAATGTAAATCTATAGGAATTTGATCTTGCATCAAAACATAATAGTCATATGATTTTAGACCCTTTAACTTTAAATCAGTCATTGTAACGATATTTTTGATATTAAATGATTATAACAATAGGACTTTTACATCATTAAAGAAGTTAAAAAATGATATCTATTCTACCTAGAAAGATTATAAACAGTTAGAGAAAGAAAGGTTCATTTTTCACCCTTCAATGGCACCAAATCTTCCCGTATTACCGTGTTTACCATGTACAACCTATCCTTAATTCAATCCTTTTCCCCGAGTGCATTTAGTAATATGCCAATTACAACATGACATAGATTTTTTTTCAACATTCATAACATCAATAAAATTTCTGACGTACAGACAATTTGAGTACAATAATTTAAAAAAAATGATATCTTTTTCTATCTGATTTTCATATGATTTTTTAAAAATGGTTTACTAAAAGCAGTGTCCATATGTTTTACTTTCTCAAATAGTTGATCACATATTGGTGAAGATGGTGTTATATGTTATTCCAAACTTCCATCGAATTTTGTCATCCAAGATCAGTACTTATGTCATCAGGGTAGAAATATGTGATGTCTTAGAAACACATTCTTTGATGAATGTTTCAACCTAATTGAATATGTACTTTATTCACAAATGGGACACCCTTGAGTTACTTTAATGCTATATCCTGAAAAATCCATAAGTAAGAAAGTCACTTATTATACCATACAACATGGATCTCAACGTGAAATATTCATTTCTATAATCATCATTCAATGTAACACCTGAATCCCATAATAATTTCAAATCTTTGATCTATGGAGCCAAATAAACATCAATATCATTACCTAGATGTTTTGGTCCTAATATAAGCATAATTGACATAATGTATTTTCATTTCATGCTTAACCATGGTGGAAAGTTATAATTTACCAACATAACTGTCCATGTACTATGAGTGCTTCTTTGAAAACGAAAAGGATTCCCTCAATATTTAGATAATTCAAGATGAAGTTTTCTCGACTCATTTCCAAATTTAGGATACTCATGATCAATTCTCTTCCACAGAGGAGAGTCTGTTGGGTAATGAAGTTTCCCATCTTTATTTCTTTTATCTGTGTGACATGTAAATTGCCTTGTAGTATCCTCACTAACATATAGGCACCTAAACCTTGGAATGATTAGAAAGTAACATAAATCTTTTGTAGGACCAAATTCATCTTTATTGTATCAAGAAGCACCACACTTTGGGTATTCTTTAAGTGATTTATGGTCCTTGAAAAATAGTATACATTCATTTGATTAGACATGTATTCTTTTAGAGATCTTACTCATAAAACCTAGAATTCTTTTAGCATCATATATTTAGTTAGGGAGCTTATTATATTTTGGGAGTCTATCAATCAAGAGAGAAATTAGTTTAGTAAAAATGGAATCACTCTCACTATTGTCATATTTGAAATTATACAGATTTAGTATGACAAGAAATGATGTATATTTAGTTCAACCAACAAAAAATGGTATCTTTTAAAAACTCTTTAACTTATCAAACAATTTTGTACAATCACAAAGTTCATCTTCAAATTTCATTGTCATTTCCTCGATACGATCTTCATCATCATTCACACTTATAAATTTTGTGACAAATCAAGTGTTCTTCCAACTCCTTTGGACGAATTAGTCTTGAATAACAATAGGGTAAACACGGAAAAATGATTTGATAAAGTTTATATGCATGATCTTTTGAAAACTTCATGAAATATTTCACCCCATATTCATACTATTTTGTCATACGATTGGCATCCATCCATTTTCTATTCATATCTATCCTATTTGATTCGGTAATATTAATATTTGACAAAATAAATGAAAAAAATATGTTCAATTGAAGATGGATATCATTAATTACTTGAAAGAAAATGGAAAGATAGAAAATTATTTTATCATCTCACATGATGAAATACAAAAAATTATTGAAGGATATTTATAAATATAATGGAGGATATTTCACTTTTAAAAACTATTTTTCACTTCATTTGAATGGTGTAGGAAGCACTAAAATTATAGTGAAGAATTTTGGATCAAATGATGTTCTCTTTGTTGATGGATTGAGGCACGATACCTTGAGCATTTCTCAACTTTTTGATAATGGGAATGAAAAAATTTTAAGGTAGAATAAATGATTCATTAGAAGATTAAATTATATAACATTTATCAGGAAGGATTAGTGATCAATCAATAATTTATTTGATATTTTTAATGACCAAAAACATTTTTTATGAGTATAAATGAAATATAATATCACATTTACATTATAAAAAATCGATGATATATAAATATTGAATGTAATAATGGAAATATAAAATAAATAAAATCTATATTATTTGAAAACCCTTTTCATAATAGAAAATATGGTTATTTAATATAATAATAGTTTCAAAAATAAAAAATAAATTTTTGTGTTTTTTAAATATTTTCAACAGTGACATTGAATTTATGAAAGTATACAAGTTTTAAACTATTGAAAGATTGAAAAATTTTATAGGTACAAAAGTATAAATTAAAAAGTTATATATATTCATATTAGTATATAAAATTATAGAGTTATAGAGAAGTATACAATTATATATAATTTATAAATGAATATATATTTTAAAGAAATATACATAATTTATAAATGCATATAAATTTATAAAACTATATAAAAGTACATATATGTTATAAAAGTATACATAATTTATAGAAGTATATAATATAAAAAATTTATAAAAGTATAAAATTATAATATATAAAAGAAAAATTTATGAAAGTATAAAAGTATAAAATTATTCAATTTTAGTCCATTGATGAAATTATCAATCTTGATTTTAGGGTTAATAGAAAAAATATAGGTGTACCTTGTGAGTATTATGAGGTTTCATTTATAGGCACCAATTGATTCAATCTAATTTTTTAATAAAAAATATATATCTCTTTATTTTGTTGTGATTAGTTTGGGGAAAATATTTGGGGAAGAATATTTCCTTAAACACCTATCATTTCATACTATAAACTTCTTTATTTTTACTCATATTCATAATCAACACCCACCATCTATATAATTTACCTTTCAAATTCAAAATGGATATCCATTTTTTCAAAACTAGTTGATCATAGAAACCCAAATGGTTAGAGGAAATTGCTGCATGAATGAATCTATGGTGAGTTGTTTCATATTTAGCATGTTTGGGAGTTTGAAATGGTTTATATTATTATTCATTTATTGAGAATGTTGAGTAAGTATTATCATGATATTTTTCACTCCAGCTATCTTCCCATTTGGTTTTTTATTTTTATAGTCACACTAGTATAAATTGGTCCTTTAAACGCGCTAGTAAAACGGCTTTATCTGCGCTATAGAAGCACTGATAACATGAGCGATGTTACAGGGGTGCGTAATGGCCAAAACTTTTATCAATGGAATTTATCCCTTCTTATAGTGATGTCATATAGTATAAATTACATAAAATAACTTATAGACCTTAATAAAAACTTTATAAATGAAGAATTAATGAAATAAGAAGTATTTCTAGAAGTTAAAGAACCAATACGGATGAAATAGTAACTTGACCTCAGGAATAACAATATGAACATTATGAATAGTAAACCAGCCAAATGAATAGTAGAATCACACATGAAAGCATAAATAAAATTTATGAATCTTATAAATGAAAGTATGATTTAATTATATTATAGTATAAGTAAATAAATGTTTTAAAAATTATTAATTAAGTGTTGAAATTTTTGTAAGTCATAAATATTTAATTACAATTTTATGATTAATTTAATAATTTAAAAGAATATTTATTTACATAAAATGTATCCATAAATTAATATTTTTATTTATTATGACTTTAAGATAATTTTATGAGACCTTAAGCATTTTTTCAAAGTGTTATAAAATGAGTTATAATTTTAAAACTTGTACTCTTCAAGTAAATGATTATTTTAATTAAAAATTTAATTACTAAAATTTAAAAAATTATTTTCATAAAATAGAGTTAATTTTTTTAATTCTAAATGTTTAAAAATGCTTGTGATAAATTTTTGGGATTTTTATGAAATACTTGAATTTTTGGTAAATAGTAAAATACGATAATTTACAGTATAAATACATTATAAATTAAATTTACTATTCCTTGAGTCATGGATGATATAAGAACCATTAGTTCAAAATAACATGATAAAATTACTATATTTATTCTCAAGAATCAACACTATTTCTTGTCTTGAGAAAAATAATAAACTAATGAATTAAATAATGAGAAAGCACCCCTCCTCCACTATAAATACCATCCCTCTCCACCTCTTCCCCTCACACCTCTCAAGATTTGAAACTTGTCAAAATTCTGAAAAAAAATCTCACCAATACCCTATCCCATGTCAAGGATCTCTTGGTCTCATCAAATTACCAAAACCTTTTCCCTAAAGAGGTTCTCAAGGAGGATAAATCCAAGAGGTAAAATCCTCTTCGTTTTTCTTTTAATTTCTTTTCAATTTCATTTCTTTTCTTATATTACCCTCACTTTTTATTATAAAAATGGAATTATAACTCCATTATGTTTTATATACTATAATTATATCATTTTAATGGAATATACATCATTAAACTCCTCTCTCACTATTTTATTTTAAAAATTAAATCATCACTCGTGATGTGTCAATTAACCGACATCGTGGACGATGCACTTTCATTTTACTTTAACACCTTCAAGGATGTTAATAAAAATATTATAATAGTTGAAACATAATTTAAAATTTATGTTAAAACCATATTTATGTTTTGCAACTAACATATTTACATAATACTAAATGATAAAACAAAATGAGTTCGTTGTGATAAAAAACCGCAAAAATTAAGCTAAAACGATCATCATTAACTTTTACCTAACGATTCATTCTCATAAAATATAACCAAAAATCTTTATAAGATCATTAAAAATTATGTAATATCATTAATAACATATAATAACAATTCTAGATATTTATCCATATTTTACACGAACTTCCATTCATGTATATAAGCATACCAATCATCAAAACCATGAAAACAAATGCTCCCAAACGATGAAATTAAACTCTATAACTCATCAAAAATACCATAAAAGAACTTAATAAAAACATAATTAATAAAATTCACGTATAAAAGGTTCTTTATTTTTTAATTAATTAATCTAATGTGACTATACAAGATATTAAAATGAAGAAAATATTCAGACATAAAATAAGGGGAATTCGCGAACCCAACTCTCTTTCTTGGGGTTTTCCCTCTTTCACCCCATTTTAAGTATGGATATTCTTTAAATATAATTTATTCATAATTATCTTACCTTTTATGGTATATAAATATTTTCTACTTGAGTTTATGAAAAACACAATGTTTTCCAAAATAACCCTTCTTAAAAAAAAACACATTTTACTTCTCGAGATTGTTTCTTCTTCACTCATGGTTGATTATTATTATATAAAGTATGTTATTACCTATTTAATTTGGGAACCCAAAGTTTATTAATGTATGATTTATGAAATGAAACCCATTTCTTTCCATGGGTTATTTTTTCCCCAATATTGATATATGTTCTATGTGGTGTGCATGATAATGTAAATGTTATGATGTGGTGGGTGTGCCTAGAATTATATATCTCATTGTAAATGATGTGATGTGATGGGTGAACCTAGAATTATATAGTCCTATAATTAATTGGATAATGTGATTTATATCCTGATAGAAGTGAAATATTCATGAACATGATCCTATATTTGTTCACAACTATGTGTGGTAGTTGACCACTATGACATGATGTTTCATTTTTATGCATTTCCACATTCCATGACTGTATCAAATGCTTCCTATCATGATAATGATCCTTTGACTGTGTTATGATAATAATGATTATGATCAAACCATTTTATATTGTGTCATGTTATTACCTATCCTCTTATTTGTCTTTTAGCTCACCCATTTCTTTGATGTATATCCTCATGTGACTACTTGTACTAAGGAGAATACAAGGGTCAATAAGAAACCAGAGAAGGAATTAAATAAAATTTTATGTTTTATTTTGTAAATGTTATGTATAGTCGTAATTTTCACAAGAAACCAAACCTTTGGATCCTTGTCATGTCATTCTTTTATATTATTTATCCTTAAAATGATGTAATAGTAATATAAGAAAAAGCAGGGTCACTATAGTTGGTATCAAAGTATGGTTTAATTAATTTGGGAATTAGGATTAGTGAACCTTAGTGAAAACCCATAGTATGAGACTAAGTATATGTAATAACACAAGAAGCCTTGATAAATATAGGGATCCCATAAGATATTCCTTTAGAGTTAAATTCAAAAAGGGATAAATTATTGATGAATTTTTGACTTATGTTTTATTCTAACCTTTTATATTTTAGATAATGGTGGGAACTAGGTGAAACCAAGATAAAAACCCCTACGAGGGACAATGCAACGATTGATCGAATGACATCCCCAATTATTTGGGAAGTGGAGTTCAAAATTATATGGTGACACTTACCTAGTTGTCTCAGGTTATGAGTAATAACGTGAATAATGTGGAACATCCGCCTTCACCTAAGAGGGAGAAACTGGCTATCGAGTGTTTTATGTGGCAACGACCGCTAACGTTTAGTGGATCTTTTGATTCACTAGTTACAGAACTGTGGGTCAACCCAATAGAGAAGATATTTTCTGTGATTCACTATTCTAAGAAAGAGATGGTGACTTTGTTCATTTACCATTTAGATGAAGAGGCTGATAAATGGTGGGATTATATTAAGAACACCAAGACTAAGGATGCAATTGAAGAGATTGAGTGAGAAGACTTTAAGATAAAATTTCTTAACAAATATTTCCCTCAAACTATTCAAACAAAGATAGAGAGAGGATTTATAGAGATAAAGAAAAAGGAAGGAGGATCTGTCACAACCTATGAAGTAAATTTCACAAGGCTTTCAAGGTACAACTTGGGTTTTGTTATCAATAATGAGAAAAATTGATAGATTCTTTAGTATATTAAAACCACACCTTAAAAAGGATCTACAAATTAGAGTCTTTGGGAGTTATGAATAAGTTGTTTGATGTTATCTCAAAGTGGAGATAGAGTTTGGGGAATGGTTCCATGGATATGGTGATAAGAAACGAAATATGGAGTTTCAATTTGGAGGATCTAATGAGAAAGGTGGAAATAAAACTCAACCACCCACATGTTAAAGATATGGGAAGAAGAATCATAGAAACTGCCTCAAAGGGATGGGGAAATGATTCAAGTGTGGGATAAAAGGAAACCAAGCTCATTAATGTTGAAAATACATGAGGAAACGGGATAATGTGGTGGAATATAGGAGAGCACCACTTATGGTCCAATGAAAAAACTATATAGATAAGGGGAATTATGCAAGCCAGTGCGCTAATCCTCAAGTACTCAAGGTTAATTAGCATCATCAACCACCAAAGAAAAAAGAGGAAGGGAAGGAATATACCATCACTACTAAAAAAGTGGAGAAAGAAAATGATGTCATACAAGGTACACTTTCTATTCACTCAATAATGAAAAAAGTATTATTTAATTCTAGTTCTATGCATTCCTTTATATATTGAATGTTTTCTATAAATATTGAATCGAAGCCCTAAAACCTTGAAGTTTATATATCTATAAAAACACAAAGTGATGCAATCATTACAACCCTAGTGTTGGACTCTTCTTTTATTGGCATATGTGAGAATATTCTTCTATTGAATCTCATAATACTTCCCTTAGTGGAATTCAATGCTATACTAGGGATGGATTGGATCTCTTTATATAGAGCACACATCAAATGTTGGGAAAAATAAATATATTTTCATATTCCGAACCATCCCATTATCCTCTAAAAATTCAAGGAGGATCATGAATCTCCTTCGGAAAATCCTTCAACAGTGTGGGTGTTGATTCCCTATGAAGAAGAATAACTCACTCAAATGGTTGAGTCAAAGGAACATGTAAACATAAAAAAATGAATCATGAGGGAATACAGTGATTTATTTACTAAATAGTTACCTAGACTTCCCTCGGATTGTGAGGTAGAGTTATCAATATAACTCATACCCGAAGCTACTCCTATCTCAAATTTTCCCTATAAGATAGATCCTATCAAACTGGAGGAGTTAAAGAAGTAACTTTAAGAGAATTTGGAAAAGGGGTTCATATTCCCTAGTGCACCACCTTGGGGTGTGCCAATGATCTTTTTCAAGAAGAAGGATGAATCAATGTGGCTATGTATCAATTATCGATAACTCAACAAGATCACCATAAATAACAAGTATCCTCTTCCAAGGATTGATGCTTGTTCGATCAGCTATGAGGATCTCAATACTTCTCAAAGGTGGATCTTCATTCTCGATATCATCCGATAAAGTTGAAGAAGGAATATATTTAGAAGACTGCCTTTCGTACAAGGTATGGTAACTATGAGTTTTTAGTGATTCCCTTCGAACTTACTAATAACCCTGAAATCTTCATAGATTTGATGAATAGAGTCTTTAGACATTACCTCTACAAATTTGTGGTAGTGTTTATCGATGATATTCTCATATAATATAATAGAAATGAGAAACATGAAGAACATATAAGTCTTGTGTTGGTGAAATTAATAACAGATAAGTTGTAAGCCAAGTTCAGTAAGTGTGACTTTTAGATGTAGTAAGTCACATTCTTGGGACATGTGATCACAAGCGAGAGGATTTCTATGGACCGTTAAAAAACAAAGGCAATTGAGGAATGGCATGAAAACTCTAGTGTCACGTAAATCCATGGTTTTCTTATATTTTCTGGGTACTATCGATGGTTTGTGAGAAATTTTTCACGATTTTCTATCCCACTAACTAAGTTAACAAGGAATGGGGTAAAGTATGTCTGGATGTAAGAATGTGAGGAAATCTTCAAGGAGCTAAATAAGAGGCTGATCACTACACCTATACTCACATTAACAAAAAGTGGAGAAAGTTTTGTACTATAAAGTGATGATTAAAAGAAATTCTTGGGTTGTGTACTCATGAAAAATGATAATGTGATAGCCTATACCTCACAGAAGTTGAAGATCCATGAGTAGAAATACCTGATGCATGATCTGGAGTTAGCGGCTATGATTTTTTCCTTGAAAATCTAGCGGCACTACCTCTATGATGAGAAATGTGACATATATACAGATCACAAGATCCTAAAGTATATATTTACACAAAATGAGTTCAACATGAATCAAATGAGATGGTTAGAGCTAATCAAGGACTATGATCTCTCTATTAACTATCATCATGGCAATACAAAAAATGTAGCTGATGCTCTTAGCAGAAAAAAACTTGATACTCTATCCATATTGTAGATTGAGAAACACTATACCTTCATGGATATGAAAAGGATGGATTTAGAAATCACAACAATGGTGAATACATACTACCTTTCCCAAATGATTTATCAACCACATATCTAAGATAAGATTAAGGAATCACAAAAAGATAATCCAGAGTTACAAAAGAAGGTGAATGAAGTAAAGTAAGGGAAACTATAAGAGTTTCATATTGATGATGATGGTGTGATTCATTTTGGAACGAGGATATGTGTGCCTTCATCGTCTGGGATAAAGAAAGATCCATTAGAAAATGCACAGAGATCAACTTTCTCTATCCATCCTAAGAGTATTAAGATGTACAATGATCTCTGATAACACTGACACATGCCTATCATGGGGTGTGACAAAAACAAATTTTTCCTAATTTATAATGTAATATAGTGGGTAACCTAGGTTCTCTCTAGAGAGGAGCACACAAAAATCAAGATATCAGCTTATATTAGATAAATAAGTGGAGGTTGTTTTTGAAATTATTTGATTTAGAAAAAAAACTAAATTAACAAAACAAAAGAAATAGATTAAGAAAAATATTGAAATGAAATTGACAAATAAAGATATTGAAAATAGTGATATGAATTGGGTGATCATGGCGGGATTAGTTTTCCAATTACAATGCTATCAAAGTTTAAATTTATCTAATTCTCTTTTACTAAGCTGATTAAAGTGAGATTCCACATTTTCTTCCTCTCACTCCCTTGATAAACTGGTGATGGTGATAGTAAATCTTGACAAGATCTCAGCTCTATCTACTCTCCTTCCTATGTGTGAAAGAGTTTCAGTGTATACCCTCAACTAACATAGGCAATTCCCAAATTGGTCTTGTTTATCCCAAACAATAAAGAATATCAACTACCCCTCCCACATGTACCGATGATCACTAAGTACTTCACCACTAATCCATGTTCTAATCCATTATATGTAGGTTCTGGGTGCAGCAGAAAGGCATTAGTGGGTGTAACCAACTTTAATTTTAGCATTAACAACGATCAATCTGAGATCCGTCACGATAATAAAATTCCGGATCTTCGGAATAGAACAAAGAATAAAAAGGAAAGAGGGGAGTCCTAGAACCATAGATAGGATCATCATATATTGGTTATAATTAATTTAATTAATTTATAAGAATTACCTCGATGGAATTCTTTATTCGTTGATGTTTCGGTCACGATATGATGTGATCCGCCATTGCATCGTAGAATCCAAGTGTAGGATTCCTATAGCGGTGATCCACATGTGCTACACATATATTTGGACGTCACCGGAGGGATCTCCAGGTGCTAGCGCAGAAGAGCCTTCGCTTGCGATGTACGCCTTTGATCTCTTTGATTCGGTGGAGGTGGATCTCACTCTCATAGCTTGAGATAATTCTTGGTAGAAAAAGAATTCTCCCTTGGCTTGAGAGATTTTCCAAATCTGTTGTGCACAACCACAAAAAAATGGCTAGGCTAATGAGAAATATATATAATTGGAATTTTTAATTACATAGAATAATAAAATGAATTAATCACCCAAAAGGATTTATTCATTTCATTTAATTCTTAGTAATACCCCATGTCTAATAATAATAGTTGACTTATTATTATTACTTAACATGCGCCAAACAACTTAATAATATTATTTCTCATAAATTCCCAGAAAAAAAACATGGTGTGTATATTTAATATACACAACATGTACTTTTATTTTTCTATTTTTCTTTATTTCCTCCACCACATTCATTAAACCTTAAATAATGGCTATTTATTTCTCAAAAAAATAATGCTGCATTACTCACCAATAAATATATTATTTTTCCCACAACATATTCTCTCGAATAACTAGTGCCGAAATAAATGCGATCAGGTATCCTTAAATAATTATTAAGCCATAATCAGAAATAATCTTTATTTAACTTGTTAAATTAATATTTAACTGAGTTACTTGGATACACTTAGTGTGTGACCCTCTATGCCTCTTTCTCAGTGGCATTAGGCAGAGACTGCCTAAAGTCCTAGGTTAGAATCTAGAAACACGCCAAGGAACCCATAGAGAAAGAATTTAATGCCGCAATTACGTTTCACCTCATACGAATGCTTACCATGTAATGTAATACCTTTGTCATGATATCTCATATCAAGTAGGTTGCATGCTAGTGCCATCAACCCATGTGCTCGATTATTCTTTCTTTGAATTCCCGAAATTGAACTTGCCCATTCCTCACCATGGCTAAGGATTTATTTAGGCTATATAAATTCCATCAAAGGGCCTGAGATATCCACTTCTATTATGGAACAAAAGGGATAAATACTTTCTTGCATTATCTATTAATGCAGTATTACTCGCGAAACACCCAACATATCCTACCTCACTGTGAACAGTGTGTCATCACATTTTTCTTCAATACATCTAAGTGCATGAGTTGTAATACCCATTAATAATAATCTTAAAGTCTAAGGACCAATACACACGTTCGTAGATAGGAACATCCAATGACACTATGAAATGTTTATTTCTTACTGGTGGGTATCATTCTCATAATATCCTCCTGGATATTACCAAAGGTGAACACCATGAGAAGGTGCCTCAAATTTTTATGAGTCCTCACCCCTAATGTCCTATGTTATTTGTGTCCCTCAAATAACATCATCTGGCCATAGAACATATATTCAAGAATAGTGTTATGACACTTTCGGGTTCTCATCATAACAGGGATCTGCTATGATCCTTTAATGGAACAACTATCCTTAGGACATTATCACATGCATTTTCACACAGAAGAACAATCAAGATGTGATAAGGTATTTATTAATGAATAAAGTAAAAATTAGTTGGTTCTAGGCCACCAAATCCAACAGACTCCCACTTGAAATAGAGAAAACTACTAACAACCTTTAACCCGCTATCTCTCACATGATATTCATGCTTCTGCTGAGATATGCCTTTAGTCATGGGGTCCTCTATGTTCTCTTCCATGGACACTCTACTCACAGCAAATTCATCCCTTTGATAGAAATCCCTCAAGAGGTGATACTTTTGGAGTATGTGCTTTGTCTGTTGATGTGACCTTGGTTCTTTTTCAAGATCCACCACTACAGTATTATCACAATAAAATGTGATATTATCTTTACTACTAGGCACCACATCAAGATTATGGAAAAAGTTTTGAATCCATACAACTTCCTTGGCTACATCAGAAGCCGCTATATATTCAGACTTCACTGTAGAATCAGTGACAAATGGCTTCTTTGAACTCTTCCAAATCACAACTCCTCCATTGAGACAAAAAACATATCCAGATTGCGACTTCATATCATTTTGATCTATCTGAAAACTAGAATCAGTATACCCTTTGATGACAAGCTCCTCATCTCCTCTATACACCAGGAACATATCCTTAGTTCTTCTCAGATACTTAAGGATAGTCTTAACAGTAGTCCAATGGTGTTCTCCTAGATCTTCTTGATATCTACCTACCATGCTTAGTACATAGGAAACATCAAGCCTGGTACATAACATGGCATACATGATGGATCCTATATCCGAAGTGTATGGGATCTTACTCATCCTATCTTTCTCTTGTTGTGTCTGAGGACACATTTTATTAGAAAGAGTTAGGCCATGTGACACTGGAACTAATCCCCTCTTGGATTGTTCCATACTAAATATCTTTAGTATCTGGTCAATATATGTACCCTGACTTAGTCCAAGTAGCCTCTTGGATCTATCATGAATGATCTTGATCCCTAAAATGTAGGCTAATTCACCCAAGTTCTTCATGGAGAAACACTTGTTCAACCAATCCTTAACTGACTGTAATACTGGTACATCGTTTACAATAGGCAATATGTCGTCAATATATACTACTAGGATAACGATCACATTCCCATTAAAATGCTAACAAACACATGGATCACATTCGTTCTTAATGAAACTAAATTCTTTTATGGATTCATCAAATCGAATTTTCCATGACCTGGATGATTGCTTTAATCCATAAATGGATTTCTGTAACTTGCAAACCCGTTTGGCTTCACCTGGTGTCACAAACCCTTCTAGTTGTGTCATATAGACATCTTCCTGAAGGTTTCCATTAAGGAATGATGTTTTGACATCCATTTTCTAAATCTCATAGTCATGGTAAGCTGCTATGGAAAATATGATTCTTATGGATTTAAACATGGAAAATGGTGAGAAGGTTTCATCATAGTCAATTTTTTGATGCTGTCTGAATCCTTTAGCCACTAGCCTTTATTTATAGGTTCTAACTTGACCTTACATGTCCAACTTTCTCTTGAATACCCATTTGCATCCAATAGGATTTACACCAATTGGCTCATCAACCAGAACCCATACTTGGGAATCCATCTCAGAATTCATAGCTTCTAACCATCTTGCAGCTTCTGAGATTTCTACTACTTCCTTGTAGGATAGGGGTTCATCATTGTCCAAAAATAATGATTCATCATCCTCGGTGACTAGGAAACCAAATCTCTTTGGTTCCCTTACCTCTCTTAAGCTCCTACGCAGTACTTGTGTTTCTAAAACCTCTTCCACGGGGACCTGTGGAACTTGTTCATATACCAACTCCTGTGTATCTTGAGCATAAACTTCATCGAAGTCAATCTTTCTCCCACTATCCTTTTTGAGGATGTCCTCCCTATCAAGAAATACAGCTTGTCTGGAAAGAGTCACTTTCTTGTCTGAAAGGTTATTTAGGTAATATCCTTTCGTTTCCTTGGGATATCCTATAAAGATACACCTCGTTCCCTAGGGTGCTAGTTTGTTGCATGAGAAGAACTTAACAAATGACTTGCATCCCCATACATGTGTGTACGAAAAAATGGGTTTCTTTCTATTCCATAACTCAGAGGGAATTCCATTTTCTGCCTTAGTTGGTACCTAGTTTAATGTGTATGCTGCAGTTTGTAATGCATATCCCCAAAAGGATAATGGAAGATCTGTATAACTCATCATCAACCTCACCATGTCCAATAAGATTCAGTTCCTCCTTTCACTAACACCATTCCACTATGGTGTATAAGGCAGAGTGAGCTGAGATAGAATCCTAGACTCCCATAGAAGATTGATGAACTCTTGGTTAAGATATTCTCCACCTCGATCCGATCAAAGATTCTTTATCTTATTACCAAGATGATTCTCTACTAAATTCTTGAATTACTTAAATTTATCTAAGGATTCTGACTTATACCTCATTAATTAGACATATCCATATCTACTCAAATCATCAGTTAAATTAATGAAGTAATAATATCCACCTCTAGCTTCTACTGGAAATGGTCCACACACATCCGTGTGCACCAATCCTAGAAGCTCTGTGGTCCTTTCACCTTGTCCACCGAAAGGTGGCTTGGTCATTTTTCCTTGTAAACAAGCGTGACATCTATCAAGTGGTTTTAGCTTAGTAGATTCTAAATAGTCATCTTGGAAGAGCTTTTTCAAGTGCTTCTCATTTACATGAATGATATAGTGATGCCACAACTGGGTGATGTATGATTCATGTGAGTTTGTTTCATTATTTATTTCCAACACTTGGTTTTTGTAATTTAATACATACAAATCATTATTTAAATGTGCCATACCCTAACATATGTTTTTCTTATAAAATAGAAAACCTTTATTTACAAACTTGAAAATAAATCCATCCATATCCAAAAAAGATACATAAATTATGTTCTTGGAAACACTAGGCACACAATAACAGTTATGTAAAACCAAAGTCATCCCAGTTGGCAATGAGAGGTGGTAATCCCCAATGTCTAACGCATCTAACCTCGTGCCATTGGTAGTTTGAAGATCCACCTCTCCTCTAGAAATATTTCTAAATCTACTTGCTTCTTGCATTTGAATATAGATGTGATCCCCATAAGTTGTATCTAATACCCAATGTGTAGAAATGGAAAGATTACACTCGATAACAAATCCACCTTTAGTGTACCCATTCTTTTGGGTGAAATTCCTCTTCCAGTGGACTTTCTTTCTACATGAAAAACATACCACATCCCATTTCTTACCCTGCCTCTGGATCTTACCCTTTTTGGAGGGATGATGCTCGGGGGCTTCAGGCCGTTTATAAGTCTTTGTCCCCTTTGACTTATCCTTCCTTTTTTATTCACAATAAGGACTGTGGGTTTGTAATGCCCCATGTCCTTATCTACCTGGAAAATTAAGGTTAGAAGTTTTGATAGACTCTTATCATTGTTTCTCATGTTATAATTGACAATGAAGCTAGAGAAGGTCTTGAGCAGTGATGATAGGATGAGATCTGTACGCAACTTATCCAGGAATTTAATCCCTAAGATGTCCAGGCATTCAATATAGCCAATAAGCTTGACTACATGAGGCCTAGATGTCATAGACTCTCCAAGATTAGTTGTAAACAAAGCGTTGGTGATCTCATATCTCTCATGTCTTTCCTTCTCTTGGTAGATATCCTTAAGGTGAGACATCATGCTATATGTGTCCATGTTTTCATGTTTCTTCAAGAGCTCATTAGATATGGCCGATAACATGAAACATTAGACATCTATAGAATCATACATATGTTTCATATATAGAGATAGTTCCTCATCACTGGCCTCTTTCCCAGGCGTAACTGGAATAGGATCTTCTAGCACATACAATTTCCTCTTATGGTTAAGGATGACGCGTAAACGCCTCTGCCACTATTGGAAATTGGTTCCGATGAGAAAGTTTTCCTTCTTGAGTATGGTTCACAATGATATGTATGAATTCATTTTTCTTGGAATTTATATAAATTAACATGAGCAAAGGTTTAGTACTTCAACATTATAAAACCGAGACAAATAAATAATTTAATACTTATTATTCTCCCACTATTTTATCGAAATCCAATAGTCCTCACCATTAACTTCAAAATATTCTGTTTCCTTAATATTATAGTGAAAAGGATCCATATTTCCCTTGAATTACCCCAAATAGGGTTTTTCAAGCAACTTTAAGGGTTTTAGGTAGGCATTCCAAACTCCAACTACATTAAATCACATCTCCTTGATCCGCTGAGCGGACTCCTCAATCCTGAAATCCTTTTATTTTGAATTTCCTCAACCTTTACCTCTTGCTCACACCAAGTCCTGCTGTGGCAGCCAACCCTTGATGTGAACCAAGTCAATTCAACCCAAAACCTTGAATTAGAATTCCCCAATAATTGAAAGCACCCCAACTAGGGTTTGTCAAGCACTTTGAACTATGGTTCAATTATAACCAAGATTATGGAAGGCTATACCGACTTAATATTTCTTTGAGGGATTTTATCCTTATACGTAAATTGAAAATTTATTATCATTTATTACATGCTTTTTAATATTAAGTGGGATATACTCAAGTGATTAACCATTTCTAAGATAATATTTTACGCATAAGCCGATCTTATTTTAGTTCCATCTTTCATGCTTGTTTAATTCATTAATTGTGTGACCGTGAAAACACACCCATAATAAATAAACCATGAAACTGACAGAAATAAAATAAATGGTATGATCATGATCTTTTTCTGTTGGTTAGTTTATCTAGTGGTTGATAAACTAACCCAAGACCTAGGGGAGAAACACCTTGAACCTTTTGGGTTCATGTTTATAGCTTTCCACCTGTCCACCTTTGTATCTCCTCAGATTGGTCTCACCTTGGATCTTGACTTGAGCCACCTCCACTATCTTGGGAGCTCCATCCATTACATATGCATTTATCTCACATTCAGGTGAGGGGTAAAAGGGGGTTTTTACATGAAACAAAACTTGGGTGCCTAGGCCCTACATATTAATGAGGAGAAGGATCGTAGGCTAAAAAATTTAATTTAAATAAATAAATTAAAAATAAACCATTCACATACAAAGGTCTTGGTCTAGATCATGATCATCCATACATGAAAAAATATTTATGCATAAATAAAACTAGTATTCAATTCTTTAATCATTCTTGTTTAAGATAAATCAGGCTTGAATCAATTAATTATCTTTAATTAATCAATCCTTTTATCTTAAACCCCTTTTCTGAATTTCCTTGAGATTTTCATCCATCATAATTTTAAATAAATAAATTCATTTAAAATTATCTTTGTACGTAACTTGTACCTTGGAGGCAACCCCGTGAATTCCCGTTCATAACTACCCAATGAGTAGAAATGAACATTTCAAAGATGTTAAATTAAACACACATATATATAAAACACCTATCATGTGTTGTGCCTCAGATTTATGCCTGCACTATGGTACACATCTCAAGGGTTTGTATAATATAATAATAAATTTTAATAAATCTGTATAATTTGGATGAGTACACAGCATGTAGTTCCAACTACACAACATGTACTTTTGTTCACCATCCATTCGAAGTACATGCCCGGGGACATGACATGTAGATGAACTTCTGAAATTTTCAGAGTACACAACGTGTTCAGTTGGACACACGCCGTGTAGTATCCGTGTTACACTGTTTCTAGTCGGGCAAGCCGTGTATGGGGTATACGGTCCAACCCCTGCCCGAGGGGACTACACGCCATGTTCAGTGGACCAAACAACGTGTAATCCAGAAACCCTGTGCCACCTGTTCCTGGTTAACACACGGTGTTATTTATGACTTAGGAATACTCCAACTCACAACCTAATTTGGCGGTTCAGTCTGATGCATTGAACCTAGACTACATGGCGTGTACTTCTGAATACACGCCGTGTATTATGGTGTTGTATAGCCATGAATGTTTTGCACCTTCGGATGAGATCCTCTAAATTATTTTAATCAAAATTATAAGAAATTTTTTGTTTCTGTTAGGTGAACGAGAAACAAGAGGGGGGAACAGATCTCGAGATTCATATTTTAATGAACGATTAACTTGAATTGAAACAACTAAATTATTAAATGTGTAAATCACCAACGAAAAACTTAAATAATTATAATTAATGATATGACCACTCTAATACCACTTGTAGGTTCTAGGTGTAGTGGAAGTGCATTGGTGGGTGTACCCAACTTTAATTTTAGCGTTAAAAACGATCAATCCAAGATCCCTCACGATTATAAAACACCAGATCTTCAGAATAGAATGAAGAACTAAAAAGAAATAGGGGAGTCCCAAAACCATAGATAGGATCATCATATGTTAGTTATAATTAATTTAATTAATTGACAAGAATTACTTTGATGGAATTCTTTCTTCGTTGATGTTTCGATCATGATATGATGTGATCTGTCACTGCGTCGTAGAATCTAAGTGTAGGATTCCTCTAGTGATGATCCACACATGATCCACGTATCTCTAGACATTGCCAAATGGATCTCTGGGTGATAGCGCAGAACATACTTCACTTGCAATGTCTGCCTTCGATAGCCTTGATTCGGTGGAGGTGGATCTCTCTGTCGTAGCTTGAGAGCGTTCTTGGTGGACAAAGAATTCTCTCTTTGCTTGAGTGATTTTCCAAATCTGTTGTGCAAATCCAGAAAAAAATGGCTAGGCTAATGAGAAATATATATAATTGGGATTTTTAATTACATATAATAATAAAATGAATTAATCTCCCGAAATAATTTATTCATTTCATTTAATTATTAGTAATACCCCATGTCTAATAATAACAGTTGACTTATTATTATTAATTGACATGAACCCAGCGAATTAATAATATTATTTCTCATAAATTCCCAAAAAAAATACAAGTCGTGTATATTTAATATACATGGATTGTACTTTTATTTTTCGACATTTCTTTATTTCCTCCACCACATTCATTAAACCTAGAATAATGGCTATTTATTTCTCAAATAAATATTTCTGCATTACTCACCAATAAATATATTATTTCGCCCACAATATATTCTCTTGAATAACTAGTACCGAAATAAATGCGATCAGGAATCCTTAAATAATTATTAAACCAAAATTGGGAATAATCTTTATTTAACTTGTTAAATTAATATTTAACTGAGGTACTTGGATACACTTAGTGTGTGACCCTCTAGGCCTCTTTCTCAGTGGCATTAGGAGGAGCCTGACTAATGTCCTAGGTTAGCACCTAGCAACATGCCAAGGCACCCATGGAGAAAGAAGTTAACGCTGTAATGACATGTCACCTCCTATGAACGCTTACCGTGTAATGTAACCCATTTGTCATGATATCTCATATCAAGCAGGTTGCATGCTAGTGCCATCAACCCATGTGCTCCGTTATTCTTTCTTTGACTTCCCGGAATTGAACTTGCCCATTCCTTACCGTGGCCATGGATTTATTTAGGCTATATCAATTCCATCAAAAGGGCCTGAGATATCTACTTTCGTTATGGAACAGAGGGGAAAAATCCTTTCTCACATTATCTATTAATGCAGTATTACTCGTAACGCACCCAACATATCCTACCTCACTATGAACAGTGTGTCATCATAGTTTTCGTCAATACATCTAAGTGCGCGAGTTGTAATACCTATTAATAATAATATTAAAGTATAAGGACCAATACACACATCTGCATATAAGAACATACAATTACACTATGAAATGTTGATTTCCTACTGGAAGGTATCGTTCTCATAATATCGTCCTAGATATTACCAAGTGCGCACACCATGAGAAGGTACCTCAAAGTTTTATGAGTCCTCACCCCTAATGGACTATGTTATTTGTGTCCCTCAAAAAAAATCATCCAGCCATAGAACATATATTCAAGAATAGTGTTATGGCACTGTTGAGTTCTCATCATAACAGGGATCCACTATTACTCTTTAATGCAATAGATATCCTTAAAACATTATCACATGCATTGTCACACAGAATAATAATCAATATATGATAAGGTATTTATTAATGAATAAAGTAAAAATTAGTTGGTTCTAGGCCACCAACTCCAACATTATATATAGACTATAACATAATATATTGATAAAATGATCATTGAACAAATTTATAAAAATAACTGAATTTAAAACCAAATACAATCGTACTTGATAATAAAAACCATTATTATAAATTGAAACCAACTTTCAAAAAGAGAGAAAATATTTCATACCATTAAGTGTATGAACTCAAACATTACAAAATAGAAAACCTCTCCTTCCACAATCACTCAGAGTATTACCCCTAAATTTGAAGGGTATCCATGAATAATGGGGAAGAAGAAGACATTACAAAACTAAAAAGAAAGAAAAGAGGTGAAAGGATGAACATAAAATTTCTCCTCTAGAATCATTACACCGAAAGTTTTCTTCATCTATGACCACCAGAACCCATAAAATCACCAAGTTATATTATTAAAAGATGTTAGAAATTAAGTTTACTATTGATACTATAAATTTCAAAGAATTTGGACACATTTATAGGGAGTTGTGACCAAATTATATAAGTATACATTTTCTGTCTAAGGAGACTCTTCAACTTTCTCCTTTTGGTCACATGAACCTGAAGCCTTAATGAGACAATTTATTCATGAAATTTAATGAGAGTATGAATATTTGAGTTCTATTTATCCTATAACTTGAATCACCTCATTTGGATATATTTATGCTAATATATGCATCATTAACTAAGGTGGGGTCCATTCTATTGTCCAACAAATTTTTTTCCACTTGATTGATGTTTTTGGTCCCGTGTATTTCAAATTAGATCTTGGTTTAGAAAAAGAACTTGAATCACATGAACCGATTAGTACAAAAAAAAGGAATCACTTAAATTGGATCAAAATTGTAAAATTTATTCTTAAAAAACAAAGCTCTCGAAAACTGCTAAATTTATAGAATTAAACAATTTTCACAATTAAGCCCAAAATTCACAAAAATAATAAATTATTAAATTAAAATTAAATTGATTAATTATAAGGGATTAAATAATTGAACCAAACATGAAAAATAATGAAAATATTTACTCTATCAAACAATTCTGGTGGGAAAACATGAAGAGAGATTGCTGAGTATATCTCAAGGTGCTTGATATGTTAGCAAGTTAAAGTATAGTGAAAGAAGTCCAAAGGGATGATGCAACCATTGCCTATAACCATGTGGAAATGGGAGAATGTCATTATGGACTTCATCACAGGTCTCCCAAATACATCCAAAAGAAATAATTCAATATGGGTTGTGGTGGACCAACTCACAAAGAATACCCACTTTATCGCTATTCAGGAATATCTCTCTCTTGAAAAATATGCTAATATATATGTAAAGGAAGTGGTGATACTGTATGAAGTTCCACTCTCGATTTTTTCTGATTGTGATATGAGGTTCACATCTAAATTCTATAGGAGTCTTCAATATGATTTGAGTACTAAATTAAATTTCAGGATGGACTATCACCCCTAAAATGATGGCCAATCTGAAAGGACTATTTAGATGCACAAATATATCCTCAGAGACTACTCTTTATGATTCGAAGGTCAAGGGGATTAGTATCTCCCACTGGTTGAGTTCTCATACAACAATAGCTTCCACTCGAGCATTCATGTGGATCCATATGAAGCTATATATGGAAAGCGATTTAGAACTCCAACATATTAGGATGAAGTTAGCGAAAGAAAGCTACTTAGACCTGATCTTGTGTAAGAGATGACAGAGAAGGTTCAATCCATCTAGAAGCATATCAAAGTTACTCAAAGTCGGAAAGAGAGCTATGCTGACAACCTTTTAATGGGATTGGAGTTCGATGTTGGATATAAATCCTTCCTTTGAATATCACCATGGAAGAGAGTCATACGATTTAGAAAGAAAGGGAAGCTAATCCCAAGGTACATTCTCCCCTTTGAGATAATCAATTGCATAAGAGAAGTGGAATATCATCTTGAACTTCCACTGAATATGGATCAAGCACATGAAGTGTTCCATGTATAACTCCTGAGTAAGTATATATCATATCCTTCATTTATACTGAACTTAGAGGTGGTACAACTAGTGGATGATATCTCATACGAGGAGTAACCATTAAAGATTCTGGACCAGAGAGATAAGGTTCCACACAATAATAAAACCCACCTTGTTAATGTGTTATAGAGGAACCATAATTTTGAAGAAGTAACTTGGGAACTCGATGAGGCGATGAAGGATAAGTACTACCACTTTTTTATGAAAAATGAAATTTCAAAGTTGAAATTTCAAAAGGGGGGAGGAATATAACGACCCAAACTTTTATCAATGGAATTTATCCCTTCTTATAGTAATTTCATATAGTATAAATCACATAAAATCACTTATAGACCGTAATAAAAACATTATAAATGAATAATTAATGAAATAAGAAGTATTTCTAGAAGTTGAGAAACCAATATTGATGAAATAATAACTTGACCTTAGGAATAATAATATTACCCTTATGAATAATAAACTAAACAAATTAATAGTAGACTCACCCATGAAAGCATAAATAAAATTTAGGCATCTTATAAACGAATGTATGATATAATTATATCATAGTATAAGTAAATAATTTTTTTAAAAATTATTAATAAATTATTAGAATTGTTGTAAGTCATAAATATTTAATTAAAATTTTATGATTAATTTAATAATTTAAAAGAAAATTTATTTTCATAAGATGTATCCATAAATTAATATTTTTATGTCTTATTATTTTAATATAACTTTATGATACCTTAAGTAATTTTTAAAAGTGTTATAAAATAAGTTATAATTTTAAAATTTGTATTTTCCAAGTAAATGAAGATTTTAATTAAAAATTAAATTAATCATATTTATAAAATTATTTTCATAAAATGGAGTTCAGTTTTTAATTCTACACATCAAAAAATAGTTAGGGTGAATTTTTGGTATTTTTCTAAAATACTTGAATTTTTTGGTGAATAGTAAAATACAATGATTTACGGTATAAATAAATTATAAAATAAATTATTCCTCAAGTCATGGATGATTTAATAACCATTGGTTTTAACTCACATGATTAAATTACTATATTTAGTATCAAGAATCCACACTATTTCTTGTCTTGAGAAAAATGATAAACTAATGAATTAAATAATGAGAAAACACCCCCTCCTCCACTATAAATACTACCCATCACCACCTCTTCCCATCACACCTCTCAAGATTTGATCCTTGTAAAAATTATGACCAAACCTCTCCCCATTCCACTCTACCATTTCCAAGAGGTCTTGGTCTCATAAAAAGGCCAAAACCTTTTCCCTAAGGAGGTTCTCAAGGAGGATCAATCTAAGAGGTAAAATCCTCTTCCTTTTTCTTTTAATTTCTTTTCAATTTCATTTATTTTCTTATATTATACTCAATTTATATTATCCAAAAGGAATGATAACTACAATATATTTTATATAATGTAATTAAATCATATTAATGGAATATCCACCATTAAACTCCTCCCCCTCTCTCTATATTTTATTTTAAAAATGAAATCATCGTCCGTGATGTGTCAATTAACTGACATCGTGGATGATGCACTTTTATTTTCCTTTAATTCCTTCAAGTATGTTAATAAAACCATTATAATGGTTGAAAAATATTTTAAAATTTATTTTAAAACTATATTTATGTTCTAGAACTAACATATTTACATAATACTAAATGATAAAACAAAATGAGTTCACTGCGATCGAAAAACCGCCAAAATTAACCTAAAATGATCATCATTAACTTTTATATAATGATTAATTCTCATACCATATAACCAAATTATTTATAATATAATTAAAACTTTTAGAATATCATTACTAACATATAATAACAATTCTGTATATTTATCCACATTTTACATGAACTTTCATTCATGTATACAGGAAAACCAAACATGAAAGCCATGAAAATGAATGCACCTGAACGATGAAATTAAACTCTATAACTAATCTAAATGGCCAAAAATGAACTTAATAAATCCATAATAAATAAAATTAATTTTTAAAGGGTTTTTATTTGTTAATTAGTGAATATAATGTGATTATACATGATCTTAAAGTGAAAAAAGCATTCTGACACAAGGTAAGGGGAATTCTCGAACCCAAATCTCTTTCTTGGGGTTTTCCCTCTTTCACCCTATTTTTAGTATGGATGTTACTTAAATATAATTTATTCATAATTATATTAACTTTTCTGGGATATACATGTTTTCTACTTGAGTTTATGACAAACAAAATGTTTTCCAAAAGATATCTTCTTTCAAAAAACACACCTTTTACTTCTCGAGATTGTTTCTTCTTCACTCAAGGTTGATGATTCTTATATAAAGTATGTTATTCCATCATTAATTTGGTAACCCAAAGTTTATGAATTTATTATTTATGAAATGAAAACCATTACTTTTTTATGGGTTATTTTATGTCCAATATTGATATACGTTTAATGTGGCATGCATGGTAATGTAAATGTTATGATATGGCGGGTGTGCCCGAAATTATATTGTGCAATGTAAATGTCATGATTTGATGGGTGAAACGAGAATTATATAGCACTCCAATGCATTGGACAATGTGATGTATCTCATTAGAAAAGTAAAATTTGTGTGATAATGATGTTATCTTTTTTCACAACTATGTGTGGTAGTTGACCACTAAGACATGATGTTTCGTTTTTATGCATTGCCACATTCTATACCTTTATCTAACATTTCCTCTAATGATTATGATCCTATGAATATGTTATCATGATAATTATTATTCTCACCCCATGTTACATTGTCTCATATTATTATATATCCGTTTAATATTCTTTTAGCTCACCCATTTCTTTGATGTATGTCCTTAGGTGACTACTTGTAGTAAGGAGAATTCAAGGGAAAATAAGTATTTAGAGAAGAAGGAATTAAATAAGTGTTTATGTTTTATTTTTTAAATGTTATGAATGGTTCTAATTTTCCCAAGCCACTAAACCTTTGTATCCTAGTCATGTAATTATTTTATGTTGTTTATCATTAAAATGATGTAATAATAATATAAGAAAAAACAGGGTTGCTATAGGTTGGATTTAACAACAATCGTAAACAACGCTGATAAAGACCCCTTTTAGCAGTGTAAAAAAACACTGATAAAGGGGGCCTTTATCAAAACTGATAAAGGTGTCCTTTATCAGCACTGATAAAGGTGTCCTTTATCAATTTTGTTAAAGGCCACCTTTAAAAACATTTTTTAGTGCTGTTAAAGACTCTTTTTAACAATGCTAAAAAAGGCACTTTTAAAGCCCACTCATAAAGGGGATAATTTTTTCCCTGCCGCATTTTTATCAGTGCTTTCCACCCCTATCATCTCCCCCTTTATCAACTCTTTAGATAATTCAACCCTCCTATGCACACCCCTTCCTCCAACAAGTTTTGAACATGAGACCTCCAACCCATATGCCGATGCCTTTTCCACTAACCTATATTGTTTTGTTTTCCATTTTATGATATATCTATATATTTATATATATTTTGTCACATTTTTTATCCATATATCTATATATATATATATAAATAAATAAATAAATATATATATATATATGTTTTTAAATATATATATAATATATTTTTGTGTGTGTGTTTCTAAATACATACATACATACATACATATATACATTTACATCTATAAATATAATTATACATATTTATATTTATTTACATGTATTATATATTAATATTTATATACATATATTAGAATATATAGATAAATATATATCTGTTTGTCAACAAACACACACACACACATATATATAAACATTATATATATATAAAAACTTTATATATATATAAACATTATATATATATATATATATTAATTGTATAGGTATATAAATATTCATACATTTTTATTTTAAATAAAATGGATATTAGTTTTTATTTAGATAAGGTTTGTATATTGAGAAATATATTTTATATTTAAATATGGTAATATATTTATTTATAAAATTATATTTTTATGTGTGAATATATAAAAAATATGTATATATTGTTATATATTTGATTATAAATAACAATACATTGTGGAAATGATAAAATTTCAAAGCCATAATATCAATATGAATGTAATTCCTAGGAATAAATTTAGTCTTCACTAAAAAAGGGCAAAAATTCCCCCTTAAACAAGGCATAAAATCCATCGAATGGTAAAAGATTAGGGTACCCCAACTAAAAACTCTATTTTAGAGGAATTTTGGGCCTTTTTTGGCCTTGAAAAATTCATTTGGGCCCCCTAATTACCATGGCATAGATATCATCACAAGATTTGATTTGATATGCAGTAGAGCTCAAACAGACACTTGGATCAAAAGTTATGGTCGTTCGAAGTTCGAGTTATGTTTTTAACTTATTTTAGAGCTTTTATTAATCTTTTGATTTTTTTATCTTAAATTTTTTATTAAATGACTATTATCGATAATAATTAGAAAATTATTAATTAAAAATATTTTTTTAATTATTTTTAAGCCATTTTCATTAAATATCTTATAGATTATGTGTAAATGACCATTTAGCCTTATATAAAACATATTTAGAAAATATATATTATATTTATATCAATATATAAATATTTATATATTTATATATTATTTTTAATGATTTTTTTTAAATATACCATTTATTAGCACCAGTAAAAAAAGTGCTGATAAATGGGGGACCTGTAACACCCTAATGTTTTTATGAAATATTTTCTTTAAATAATTATTATTCTTCAGTAGCTTGCATTGCACACAATTGTGAGTTTAAATGAAGCATGAGCTTACCTTATTTTAAAATTACCATTATATCCTAGATGCTAGGTTAGCGGGAATAATTATAACCAACTTATGGAAATGCATTATGAATTCATTGGCTATCAATTATTTATGAAAAATATAAATCAATTAGATATTTTGATTTTTGAGTGAATTACTTTTGGTAATAAAATTAATGAGATATATATGTGTTATATACTTAATTAAATATTTTTGATATTGATCCAATGGATATTTTAGTCATAGGATATGAATAAAACCCTATTTGATGCAAGAAACCTATTTTTAAAAGGTTAATTTTACACCTTTGAATGGAAAACCCATTTTAAATTAAGATTTTGACATATTAATAATTTTTATATGACAACATAACATTTTATTTTTAATTGGGATATAAAATGTTACTTTGGATAAAGTTTTGATATTTTTCTGATAACTTTCTTGTTTTGATGAATAGTTTAAATACGCTAAATTTTAATTTAAAAAAACTTTTTTCATCAAGATAATTTATATGGTTAAATTATAATATTTAATGGTTTTAAAGTATAAATAGAATATATTTTTATCATCCAATATAATGTAAGTCATTATCATCAATTTTACATTGAATTCATAGGTAAAAACATTTTAATCTTTTGCAATGTTTTTAAAACCCGTTTTCTCATTTCAATAATGGAATTAATTTTAAATTAATTACTACAACTTCTATGTTTTGAATTTTGAACATTGGATTCCATATTTTAAACTAGTAGATCTAAATTATGTTAATAGGATACTTTTATTTTTGGGCATTATAAATAGTAACTTTTGTAATTATTTTTATTACTATGGTTAAAGGTTAAATTGAGTAATTAAGGGTAAACATAATATTATAAAATTATCTTAACACCTTTAAAAATCATTTTTGATGACTAAATTAGACCCTTATCATCTATTGTTTTAAATGGAATCACTTTATGGCCACTTTCCTATGAATATGACATGAATGTAATAAAAATTAATGAATGTGACAAAATATCACAATCTCATTTTATATAAGTATATTAATTTTAATATATGGATAAATAGGAGATAATATAGACTATATATATTATTTGGAAATAAAAAATAATTACCTACATCATAAGAATTTATTTATAATTTTTAGATATTAAATAATTACAATTAATGATGACACAATAGTGATGTAAAGATTATTTTATTAATGGAAATATCAAATAAATGGTTTTAAAAAGATTAAAATAAATATCATATAAACTAATTAATGTGATACACAAATTTTATAGGTGACTATGACATGTTAAGAGTGTATTAAATATTTTATTTTGAATTTACCTTTTTTTTGGATTTTATTTAAAGTCAAATAAATGAATAGTGTCAAAATTGACACTATTGATATTTTATAAAAATAACATTTTATTAAATTATTTAAAAAACATAAAAATATTTAAAAATTACAAAGTGATAATTATAATGTCTATAATTTCATAAAATATCTATTTATGGTCAATTAACACTATATAAGTAAATATTTATAACCATTAAATATTTAGAATGTTATTACCACAATTAAAATTAAATAAAATAACTAAGTGTCAATTAAAAAGGCATGATTTAAATTGAAAAAATAAGTTATCCAAAATTTATTGGCTGATCATATTAAAACCCCATCTAATCTCATCTTCTAAATTGGTACACTTGGGTGGTTTTTGGGTACGGTTTGATTTTATTATAAATTATTATTTATGGATTTTCCAAAAGTGCCCCTCACCTCAATTATAAAAGGGCACCTCCTACCTCACCTCTTCACTTCATTTTTAGAGTTAAAGATTGGAAACTCCCTGACATATTTCCTTATCAACTTCCCTATTTTTATTCTATAGGTTTTGGTCATCTTGAAAGACCAACTCTAGTAATCTAAGAGGATATTGAGAGGAGGCACATCGAAGAAGAGGTAATATAATTTACTGATTGTTTCAAACTTATTTCTTCTTCTACTTAGTCTTAATTAGTTGTTTCATTATAAATTAATAACATTAGTATCACTCATATAATTATATGTTATTATAAACATGAAATAACCATAGTCCATCTTCTACCCATCCTATGAAAAATTAAATCACCACGCGTGTGTACGTACGACTTACCATCTCCATGCTGTGGTGTAATCCGTTTTTCCCCACCACCTTACATGGATGAGTATAATTATAAAATTAATAAATATATATGATTTATATAAATTTTTTTTATTCTGAGATAATATACGCCATCCAATTCAATACCATTCAACAATTATGGAAACGATATCGTCGCTCGTGCGTACGTACGGCTTACCGTCTCCACGGTGCGATGTGATTCGTTCTACATAATATTCATTAAAGAATAATTATATAAATGAATTGAATGTGATATATATTATAATAATACCATGCTTTAAATGATATGACTATAACCTAAAAGAGGAATAAGAACTTAGCCAACAAAACATGCATAAGAACATAAAGTAGTTAATACCCGAATAATGATTAACAATGAAATGTTACTAACAAACGAATGGAAATATGATCATAAATGATATCATAAAAATGATTATGATTCTGTAATAAATAAGTAACATTATTTGAATGATTATTTAGGAGTTTGGGATACATACAAATCATATCGGACCTAAGTTAAGGGATAATTTTACAATCTCATTTTTATCCGAGATTGTTTATGCGTAAGTACTTACCAGGGTATATTTATCATCAAAATACATGTTTCCAAATTATATAATATTATTTATATTATTCTACAATTGTTTAAAACTAATTTTACCCTTTGGTAAATTTTTATTAAATGGTATGAAAGTAATCTTTTGTCGTTATTTGATTTGAGGTACTTTTTGACTTTTCCAGAAAAAGTACGAGGAGAATATTTTTTTAACTTATAAGGCATGAATGGATTTTTACGGTTTCATGACACCTTATTTCCTTGAATATTACCCTAAAATCTTACAAGTTTATTTTCACATAAAATTTTTCTTCTAAAATTGTGTGGAATTTTGAGGAAGGAAAATGTTTTTAGAGAAGAAAATATATTTTCCTCAAGAATTAAGTTCAAGTATTTTATCAAAATTATTTTCCATCTAAGATGACACTCTTTAAATAGATTTATATTTCTATCCCTGTATTTTAATATGATTTGATTGTGATTATAATGGAATTTTATTTAGTTAATCCATTTGTTTTATATCAATTATGATGGAATGATGTTTAAGAAACCCATTTTATTTCATGGGTTATGCTATGGTGAATGTTTTTTATGTTTTTGTGCCACACATAAGAATGATTTTATTATGAGATGGGTAGGACCTATATGTCCCTCCAATGCATTGGGTAAAGATTTATATCTCATGAGATATACATGACTAAAATGAAAATTAAATTTGATTTAGTAATACAAGGCTCACTACCACAAATGCGGGCAAGGGAAGAACTCGGGTTTTATCAGCACTAATCTGAAAGCACTGATAAAAGTGAGAATTTTATCAACACTAGAAAAAAGCACTGACAAATCTACACTTTATCAGTTCTAACAAGAGGTACTGATAAAAATGAGACTTTATCATCTCTAATAACAGAACTGATAAAAGTTTTTAATAGAAAATATTATTAATTTATAAAAAATTATTTTAATCATATTCAAAAATAATGTTTATATGTATACATTAAATAAAAAATGAATGTTTATTATGTTTATTATTTTTATGATTTATTTAGGTTTATTATTTTTATTAGTTTTAGTTATATCTTTATTATATATTTATTATACTATACGTTTATAATACTATATATAAATACTTTTTAATATATATATATACAAATACTTATTAAACACATATATATTTAAATAAATTTATGTTTCCAAATGAATGTGTCAATTGATTCTTAGATTCATATTTTCATGAATATATGTTCATTTTTACCCTAATTTTGGACATATATAATATAATACTATCTATACTTGGTGTATTCATTCACTTCCTATATATATGAAGCTTTATCTTCTCATAAATACTTAAAATCAGGATAAATATATTTAAATAAACAATAAATATATTTATTATATTTAAAAATATAAATATTTAGTTATATATAATTATATAATTTTTAAATATATTATATATAATTATAATTATATATAATTAATTAAATATAAATATGTTTAAATAATTATAAAATTACAAAATATTTTTTTAAATGATAAATATATTTTTATGAATACCTTTTGAATATATTTATTTATAAATATATTTATTTAATGAATATATACAAATACACAAAAATTTATATATATATATTTAAACACTTATGAAAATAAAAATAAAAATAATATATCAATTTATATTTATATATATTTATATATATTTATTATAATTTAAATTATAAAATTATATATATATTTAATTATAATTTATACACAAACAAAAACATATATATATATATATTTAATTATAATTTAAATTATTAAATTATAATAAATATATTAATTATATATATTTATAAAATTATAAATGTGATAAATATATTGGTTATAATTTTATAATTTTGAATAAATGGTATGTTTTATCCGCACTAATTAAGAAGCGCTGATAAAACATCCATTTATCGGTGCTTTTTTAGCGCTGATAAAGATCTACCTTTATCAGTGCTAAAAAAGTGCTGATAAAGGCATATTTTATTAGCTTTTTCAATTGTAAGGATGAAAAAACATACTTTTATCAGCGTTTTCTTGGAATTGATAAAGATGGTCCTTTATCAGTGCTAAAAAATCGCTAATAAAGGAATGTTTTATCAACACTTTCAATTTTAGAACTGATTAAACATACCTTTATCAGTGATTTTTATCTAGCGTTGATAAAAGTATCACCAGGTTTTATAAATAAAAACTAACTTTCTTCTCCTTCCTTGCACCCATCAAGCTCTCACGGAAGCTGATCCCTACCGCCACCACTGTCGTTGCCGCCTTTGCCGCCGCCGCTACCTTCGCCTCCTCTCCTCCCTCCTCTTCTCTCTCTTATCCTTCCTCCTCCTCCTCCTCCTCAACCGCCGACTCCTTCACCTCCATGAACCGAGATTCACCGTGTGACTCTCCTTCACCGCGCCTCTCATCCACCAGTGGTTCTCTTCCGCCGCGCCTCTCCTTCACCACAACTCTCATAAGGTAGAGGACTTATCAAAGACTCTATATTTTTTCTTGATAATGAGTGTTTTATTTGGAATTTTTTGTGAAATGGGTAGTATAAATCATGATGAATCCATGAATCTATTGGTCCCTTAAATGTAGAGTAGGAAACATGATGTGGTGTTGTTTTAGATTCATGATAGTGGTTTTAAATAATTAATTGGGGGAGATTTTTAGGATTTAATCGAGAATTGGTGTTGGTATTGAATTTATTAGAAATTTTTTAATATTGGATTTATTATATATAAGTTAGTATTGGATTTATTGGCAACATATTGGTGATGGATTTATTGGAAAAAATGTAATAAAGATGTGTTTTATAATCATGGATAGTGATAATTTTTTTTCAATATATGTTTATTATTGGTGTTGGATGTATTATCAACACGTGATTGGTTATTGGATGTTGTTCTAAAAGTAGATGTCTGGAATGATATATGGTAGTTTTAAAAGTTATTATAAAAGAAGTATTTTATATTTTTTGGAAGTTATTCTATAAGAGGGGATTAATATGGTCAAAATAATAATTATAGAATTTTGATAATGCAGTTGAGTTGGATGGAGTTCATTTGATAAATTTCTGAAGTTACAGGAAATACCATAGAATGAGTATAAGTGTTACACCATGAGTAGAGTTCCTAGAAAAATGACAAATAAAGAATAATACCTGTATATATAAAATTATGCAGGCCACATTTTAAATGAAATGTAAAAGTATGGAGAACCTTATAGTGATACATGAAGGTCACATGTACCAATGTGTAAGGTACTTCCAAAAGAGAATATGATGTCATAGAGAAGGATTATGGAGTTTTGGATGGTTTTGGGAAGTGATTATAGAAATTCTATATATAGGATATAAATAACATCCTAACACCCTAATTCACTATGATAAATCTACATCATTCTATGGTTAGTTTCATGAGGAATAATTCACACCATGTAGAGGTTCCCATGAGAATTGAGATCCAAGATGTTTTGAAGGTGACTAGTTGATCACACTATGGGTGATGGAATATCAATATTCATGAACATTTTAATGAAAATATAGATAATTACATTTATATATAAGAGTTTTTGATGTAATGGTAATAATGGACACACTTTTAGGGGAATGTGTAAGAGTTATTCATGTCATTGGGAGTTTATACATTTCGTGAAGTGGATTAGGAAGAACATGGTGGTTCTACCTACTTTGTGATTTCCATTCCATACAGGACATCTCAGTATGAATGATTAAGTATACTTGGAGTCCATGTGAACACACTATGATGAAGAAAGTTTTGTTTTCATGTTCTAGTAATAGGATAATTATGAGATATTCTACATAACATGTTTTTTCTGTATGAGATATGATATTTTGTGGTTAAAAATTACAATCTATAATAAATAGTATCACACTATGTAGTAGATTAAGCTTGAGCCTCTGGTTTTAGAAGAGAATGAGATTCAAATGGTGATGAAAATGTTCATTCTTATAAGTATTCAAGTGAATATATGTAACAACAGAACACGGGTCGACATGACATGTCACCCAAGATGGCTCAGTACAAGGCTTGAAGCCCATTCCAGATCACCATGGGTTGGCGATAACCAAATGGGCATCGACATAAATAACAATGAGAATGATTTCACCCTAAAAGATAATAACTAAAATCACTTAAAAAACAAAGTATGAAAATAAGTAATAACACACCTAGAAAGTCCGATTCCATTACAATCTCCTCCTATAAGGACTTATCATCCCTGAGAAGTGTCTCTAGAGGTCTTTCTTGACCATCTTGGGCCACTTAGCCTTCGCATCAGACTCTTAATTCTAATATTCTTCTTTTATATTCCTATGATTCAAAAAAGTCAAATGTTAGGCACCGTCTTCCTTCTAAGTACCTTTTTAATCCAATCAATAATTTATAGTATATGATTCTCAAACGATGTATAAATAATACCTTGTTTTCTTACTTTCCCAAGTGTAGATGTATAAATAAAACTTCATTATGATTTTTCACATGATTCAACCCATGAAATAAGTGACAAACCATAATAGCTCCCATCACCAAGTTCCCCTAACAACTGAATCCCTACTCTATAGGTTGACATCATTGATTCATTATTTCTCTCCTCTAATCTAAACCCTTACATGAGTATCTTTCATCTACAAGTTCAACTCAACCACTTATGTGCACACAAAAAACCAATCACCTCTACCTACAGGTTAGGTTCACCTACACACCACTCCCAATGTGCACTAAGAAATTCTATCACTACTAAAACATAAGCACGAAAATATCTCATTTTTAGCTGAATATTGACACCCACAATCATTTCCAACAACTCCCATACATGCTCACATCACTGAACCCAATGGAATTACTCAAGGACCCATCCAATTACCTAGACACAACTCTTACAGTTTGACTCTCCACATCCTCACATGGGCTTTTTAGTGACCACAACATTTATAGTATTTTCATAAACCAAAACTAATAATTACTCAAATTACAAACTATCATGATGAGATAACACCCATAATGAATTGCCAAACTTGAATTTCATCACCACACTACTCATCCCTTGATAGGTCATAGATCGTTCCCTAAACGAACTGATTGTCTCACACACCTATAACACCATGACCTAGGGGTATCTTATTTACCACATTATAGAAGCTTTTCCCCATGAATACATTTTTTCTATTTCAAGTTTTAATTATTGAGGATTCTGTTAAAATTAAACATTTTTAAAGTATTTTAATTCTCATTTTAAAAACTTTGTTTCTATTTAATAACTTTTTATTAGGAACTATTTATAATAATGTTTTCAATAGTAATCTATTTCCCTTAAAAGAAAACTTTAAATATAATTTTTACTTCAATGTTTTAAAAAACCATTTTGAAAAGGTTTGTATTTTCACTTATATCTATCATCATAGGATTGTTTTCCACACAATGATATTTTAGTCACAATATATATGTTATTATGATATGATTTATTTTGGGAAATGAGAATTATAATATTCTATGATTTCTTAAGTTCGTGTTATGTGATTTTTTTGAATTATTTAAGAAAACAGTTATATTTCTATTTAAAACATTCTTCCCACTCTTTCTCATTTATCTCCCCCATACCTCTTCTCTTCTCTATTTCTCATAGGTTTCTCCTTCTCAAAAGAACTTAAATTCATTTTTCATGAGGATTTAGGGCTTTAGGTTTTTTGAGTGTTTTCCATGTAAGGTGACATATTGCGTATTGGTTAACATTCAATTTAAAGTAGGTGTTTCTTTTCTCTTCCTTTATTTTATAATTCATGGAATGTGTATACTTTATAAATTTATTTTCAATTAAATTATAGTAATGTATGGGTCCTTGGGTGAAATTTTAAATTTATTTCTTAAATTCTAGACTTAGAATAAGGGTTTTTTCATAATAATTTCATGTACTATTTTTAAATTATATTAATTCTCATAAAAAGAATATTTAAAAAGGTTAATAGGGTCATTTAAATGTTTTTGTAGTAAATTTAGGTCTTACAACTTTTTTTGTTTTTCAAAATAATTTTCCTTGTGCTTGGAGAATGTTTTGGAAAGAAAAAAGGGTTTTTTTCATGTGATTCCAAAATCATTGAAACGATGAGACTTTAAAGAAGGGGAGTGAGACTCTATATACTAAGTTGGTTTTCATGTGAATACCCATTATTCACTTTAAAAATTAAATGGTTTATTTATCATGTGACTCTCAATGATTTCCTCTATACTTGTTTCACCATATATGGGTTATTGATTATTTATATGATGGATGTATGATGTCAAAAGGGGATGTTTTATGTGATTTTGTTGGAGGTGAGGTGTAAATGTTTTTTTTGGTAATTATATTGATTTCTTTCTCACCTCCATGGTTGTTTTTTATGGTAACTTGGGTGTCTATGTGGGAGGTCGTGATTCCGGCTACCCTAGTTGGTACACACACTTCTATAGTCCCCCTAGTTGTGTTTAAGACAAGGCTAGTGATAAAAACTAGATAGGGGTGTCATGAGACATATAAGTCATGAAACCATCAATGATTTTTATTATCTAGACAGAGGGAAGTGATAATTAAATCTAGTGATTTTGTTAGGGGTTCACTTTTAAAATGATTCAAGTGTTTTGAAATGTTTCTTAAAAAATTACATGTGTTCAATATACCATTTTTTGGTTTTAAATTGCTTTAAAATGGTTTCAAAAAAATAATTGGGGTTTTGAGAAAGGATGTTTTGAACTAATTGGTTTATTCTAAAATGGGTTTGTTATTTTAAAGAGGAATTTGTGTAAATGGTTGGTTTTTTAATAGGATTTGAACTGTGATTTTATGAATAGTTTTAAAAAAAATTTAAAGTATATTACTTTTTTAGACTTGGTTAATTTTTATATCAATGTTTTGTGTATTTATTTTGTAAAATATTAATATCAATGAATCAAATAGGATGTATATGAATAAAGAATAGATGTATTCCAATTGTCTGACAAAAGAGTATAAAGATGGAGTGAAAGAGTTTATCAAGTTTGAAAAAGATCATGCATATGATCCTTCTCAAATCCTTTGTCTATGTATAAACTCTTTTTATTAAAGACAAGTTAGTCCAGAAGAGTTGGAAGAACACTTGAACTATCATGGAATAGATTGAAGTTATAAATATTGGAATAAATATGGGGAAAAAGAAAATGTAGCTAGTGAATAAGATAACACTACATTTTATAGATCATTTGATATGATTACAAGTGTGGAGAATGAAGAAGACCATATTGAGGACATGATTATAGATGTGCAAGATGATAAATATTGTATTAAGGAAATGACAAGGATAATTGAAGATGAACTTCGTGATTTCCCATAATTGTTTGAGTAGTTAAAGAGTTGTGCAAAGACACCATGGTATGATGGTTGCACTAAATATACAACATTGTAAATCATAATGAAGCTGTATAATTTGAAAGTAGTCAACAGATGGAGGGATGCCATTTTTATGAAATTACTTTCTCTCTTGAATTACATGCTCCCAAAATATAATGATCTCCCAAGCCAAACATACGAAACCAAATGAATACTATTCTTGGTGGGCATGATCTCTGAAAGAATACATGTCTTCCTGAATGACTGTATACTATTTATCAAGGACCATAAATCACTTAGATAATTCCAAAAGTGTGGTGCTTCTCGATACAAGAAATATGAATTCGGTCCTACGAAAGTTTCATGGTACTTTATAATCATTCCAAGGTTTAGGTGCCTATATGAGAAGTGAGGAGACATTAGGGAAATTGTCGTGGAACACAGATAGAAGAAATAAAGATGGAAAACTATCAAATCCTATAGAATATCCTCAGTGGAAGAGAATTGATCATGATTATCCTTACTTTGGAAACGAGTTGAGAAACTTTTGTCTTGTGTTATCTATAGATAGAGTGAATCCATTTGGTTTTCAAAGAAGCACTCATAGTATATGGACGATTATGTTGGTAAATTATAACTTTCCATCATGGTTATTCATGAAACAAAAACATATCATGTTATCTATGCTTATATCAGGACCAAAACAACTAGGTAATGATAATGATGTTTGTTTGGCTCCATTGATCGAGGATTTGAAATTATTGTGGGATTCAGGTGTTATGAGGTATGCTGCTTACAGAAATGAAGATTTCACATTGAGAGCCATGTTGTATGGGATGATAAATAAATTTTCTACTTGTGGAGGTCTTTTAGGATATAGAATTAAAGAAAATCTAGGGTGTTCCGTCTAAAAACAAGTTATACAATCAATTAGGTTGAAACATTCATTGAAAATTGTTTTTCTTGGACATTGCAGATTTTCAGCCTGATGAAATAAGTACCGATCTTGGAAAACATCATTCAATGGAAGTTCAGAAGAATGTACACCACCATCTCTACTAATAGGTGATCAACTGTTTGAGAAAGTTATGTGGACACTGCTTTTGGTAAACTGTTTTTGAAAAACCTTAAGAAAACCGGTTGAAAAAATATATGAGTTTTTTTTGAATTACCATATTGGAATTTTATGTACGTCAAAAATTTTCTTGATGTTATGCATGTTGAAAAAAATGTATGTGATAGTGTCATCAGCACGTTGCTAAATGCACCTGACAAAATAAAGGATGTAATTAAGGCTAGGTTAGACATGTTTTACATGGGAATACGAGAAGAGTTGGAACTAGTGAAGGCTTAAAAACAAACATTTCTTCCTCCTGATGCTTACACACTTTTCAGGAGGGAGATATATTGATTTTGAAACTTCTTGAATGATGTAAAGGTTCTAGAGGGGCATTCATCGAATACCAAGAACATGGTGTCAATGCAAAATTTAAAGTTAAATGGTCTGAAATCACATGGATGCCATGTTTTGATGCAAGATCTAATTCCTATAGCTTTACATTGCATTTTTCCCATGAATGTCCATCATACATTAATGAAGCTCTGTTTCTTCTTCAAATCTATATGTAGAAAAGTTATAGACCCAACAAAATTGCCGACTATGTAAATAGAAATTTTTATAATATTATGTGAATTGGAAATGTTTTTCCCACAGAGATTATTTGATATGATGGTTCATTTGATGGTTCACTTGGTGAGAGAGATTCAGCTATATGGTCTTGTTTTATATAGATGGATGTACCCCATTGAACTTTTTGTGAATATTTTTAATGGGTATATCAAAAATTGAAATTATCTAGAGGGTTGTATTGTGGAGTGATGTATTGTTGAGGAACCTATTGAATTCTATACCAAATACCAATCTTGTGTGCAAATAATTGGTCTAACAAAATCTTGTCACACTGGGAAACTAGCGGGTTAAGGAATTTCTAGAAAGGAGGCCATCACAATCAATATTATAGATTGGGGGAAGGCTCACCTTTACATTTTCTATAACAGTTTGGACATTGAACCATATGTTGAAACCCGTAAAGAAATTATTATGCATTCGAATCCATGAAGGGATGAAAAATGGATATCAAATAAACATAATCAACAATTTATAGGATAGTTTTAGGACCATATTTTTAAGGAGTCAAATGAAATTCCATAATCAATTTCAGAACGACTTCGATGGCTAGTCGGAGGACTAAGTGTGTACGTATTATCTTACAATGATTTTGTAATTAATGGTTATACATTCTATACTAATGATCATGATTAACACAGTACCAGATAGAATAGTGGAGTTACACTTATTAATAAATTGATGCATGTTTCTAGTGCTAAGGATTGAAATCCAATTTACGTGAATATGTAATATTTTGGCATCATCAAAAAAATATGGGAGTTGGATTATACGACATTATGAGTGCCAATTTTTCAATGCAAGTGGGTTGATAATAGAAGTAATGTTAAAATTTAGGATTTGGGATTTGTTAAAGTTGATTTCAATAAGGGTACAAAGATGAACTGTTTATAATGGCATCATAGGCATTACAATTATTTTATGTTCTAGATACTAGAAACCAAAACTGGTCAATTGTTCTGTTATCAACCAAAATCACTGAAGAGTTAGATAAAAATTCAACGGAGTATGACACATTAATTGGGACATCGCAATCATTTAGTAGTGGTCTCAGTGTAGATGGCATTTTGTATGTCAGAGGAGACCACAATGAAGGTATTTGGATAGTCGATAGAGGGGTAAAATCCCTTCAACCTTTAAAAAAAGAAAGAGAGTTCAATAATTAGGTTATATTTTTTTCTAATATACATCATGTTACTTTATGTTAATATCTGTTCACTGCTACTTTTATGTTATCCAAATTAAATATTAAACCACTTTTGCAGATAATGAATTCTGCATGTGATGATGCTCCCAATCCCCAGGCACAACAGCGATCTCAACCTACTGTTGCTCGCAGTGAAGACAAACAATATGTTTCTCAACCTATTTCTGCATGTTAATATATGTTCATTGCTACTTTTATGTTATCTAAATTAAAAGTTAATTTTTTTTGAAGATAATGACTCTTGTATGTGATGATGCTCCCAATCCTTAGGCACACCATGTTTCTCAACTTGTTGATGCTTGTAGTGCAGATGAACAACAAGTTTCTCATCCTGCTGCTGCTCCCAGTGTAGCGGTACAACCACCATCTGCACATGCCGATTCTATCCCTATAGAGCCGGAGTAACATATTTATGATGGTGGATCTGAGAAAATTAAAGGTAAAGAAACACCAGTGACATAGAAAAAATAAGAGCGTCATAGTTTAACGGTATTAGAAAAAATCATTAAAGCTAAATAGAGAGGAAAAAAATACGGGATTGGATGGAATAAGAGGGGCCAACATGTTAACCCCAATAAGGCTATGTTTAGTAGTTACATTAGAATCATCACTTGAAAACACACGATGATTGATGTAACTTCATGGAACTGTGTTGTAGCTAATATTAATACATTTATGTGGGGAGATATTATGGTAAAATTATAATATCATTTTTTTAATTTACTAAAAATTGAATGATTAAACATCGACTTACACTTCATCATCTCTCGTAGAGTGATTTTATAGTAGATGAATCGCACAAATACTATGTTTTAAGGGTTTCTGGATGGATTCATAGGGGTTTTAGAACACTTTTAATGAAATATCATGTTAAAGATGCTGAAGGGAAAATAAAACTATACCCACCTCTTATTTATGTACACATGATAACCCAAGCATTGTGGGATGTATTTACTGGCCGTCGTGTGAAGTATTATTTTTAGGTACATTGTGTCTGGTAATACATTGTTTTATGGTACGTGTATTCATCACTTTGATTGAAAGTGTTTTATATATGAAATAGCAATTGAGTGCTAAAAATAAAAAACAGGCATCAAAACTAGTGTACCCCTAACGTAAAGCAAGGATGAGGTACACATCACTTGAAAAAAAATTGGTTTATATTTAAAATCTACCATAATACTTTTATGTGACATAAAACAACCTAATAACTATGTTATTTTGTTTATATGTAGCTTGAAGTGTCCAAATACACCACCACTTCCATCCCACACCATGTTCTATGGAAAGAGGCATGTGTAACTAAATATGGAAAACTAATAGATGAAAACACACAAAAAGTGTGAGAAACATGTGTAAGTATGAAATAATAAAAAATTTGTTTTTATTTAAATTGCTATTACATAAAAATGATTACTTATTTTCCTATATTTTCTATCTGACATAGTCACAATAATCAACAACACCCACACTAGATGCAGACATACATTCAGTGGCCTTGAAGCAGTCAGAAAAGTATGGCCACGTCAGAGGTGCGGGTTTTGGGGTGACACCCTGAACATATTTTGAGAAAAAAACAAGCGGAGGATCAAACTAAGGAAATGAAAAATACGAGAGAAATATTATCTATGTTTGAAAAATAATTAAAATACCAGAGATAGATGATAACAAGTTTGATGGCGGAGTCAAATAGAAGAAACAACTCAAGAACAACCTGCATATGAAGATACCGCCCCACCCCCACCAGTTTTGAGGCGATCCATTCCCATCAAAAACAATTCTTAACTGAGGTAGTCAATTTTCTAATCATTATTTCTATGAAATGTGAATCAAATAGACACTAGACACTGATACCTTTCCTGTATTGATATTTTATAGGGTGAAAATGACTGTGATTTATATATATCAACACCCACCCATCGCCTTGTAGTGAGGGATAAGATGTTAAATATCCCAGAATGACATGCTACACAATATACCTCTTCCAAAAGATCATGTTAGAGTGTCAATTACTGTATCCCTATAGCTGAGCGCCAAGCTACCTTTTCAAATTGATGATGCAGATATTCATACGCTCAAACAAGCTCTTGGAACATTCATCGAATGTCCATCACATCTTATAAAAAACATGTAGACAATGAGATATTCATTTCCAATTTAATTTTCAAGCTAAACCTTAAAAATTTAATGAAAAAGGTCTGAACTGATGCATGTTATTATAGATGGACAAAGGGAAGGGGTGAAATGAAATACTAGTTCAAAACCATCTCAAGGATCAACCAACCGATCAAAATTATCTACCCAAATCACCTTAACCCCCCGTTCTATATCCAAATTTATTATCATTGAAGGCTCATGTGGATACGAAGTTGAAAGATGGTGGTAATCACATAATTGATTTTGAAGAAAATATGTATAGAGGGGAAGATCCAGACTTCATTGGTGTTGAGAGTGAAACTGAAATCCTTGACTATGATTGGTTAGGTGGCTCAGTTGTAAATGTTTACATGAGATATGTTTTCATGATATTATTTTCCAAAATATGATATACTATGATAATTATGACTAAACACATTTCATATTTTTTGCAGGTGTATATATGAAAAACAATTGAAGAGATATTTCCATGAACAAAAATTTGGACTCATTAGTCCTCATGTCACCTCTATAGAACACGAACACATAACTTCCAAGAAAGATGGTGAAATAGTGGAAGGATTGTTGAAATAGTTTAACAAAAAAATTACGGATGACAAAATCTTATTAATACCAATGATGCATGGGTAGAACTCTATAATTTAATCATATAAACTATATTTTAATTTCTTTAATTAATTATTATTTTTTGTTTTCTTAGGAAGCATTGGATGCTCATTGTTGTCAATTTGGATAATCCAAAGATTTATTTTCTGGATTCAATGCATGAATAGACAACAAAATGACCACACATGATGGAAATTTTCTATTTTTAATACACTATATCCAACATTTTAGAAATAAACATCCAATTATATAATATATATTATCTTTTAATGAGGATTCTATTATGATATAACAATGCATGAATATAGTTTACATCATGGAATGAGGCTAGGGGAAATAGACAAGAAACCTGAAAAGTACTATGACTTGATAAGTATTAGGGTATATATGATAAGATTTCACTATCCAAACACATATAAAAAAATTAATTATTTTTCTCAATGTTTCTGCAGTGCCTGAAATAAAAAAACAATAAAGACTGTGGTTATTATGTTTGTAAATTTATGAAAGAGATCATATTCCATGAACAAACCAGCATCCCTGAAGTGGTATTTTCCACTACTGAAAATACATGTTTTCCCAACGGTTCATAACCGTTGTGAAAGGCTGCAGAACCATTGGTATATGTTATACCAACGGTTCTGCAAACCGTAGGGAAGTAATCCATTTGGAAATCTTTTCCCAACGGTTTAAATTGAACCATTAGGATAGGTTGGGAAATAATTAACCTATCCCAACGGTTGTGCCAAACCGTTGGGATAGTTTTCCCAACGGTTTGTCTAGAACCATTGGAAAAAAAAAAGAAATCTCTTCTTTCCCAACAGTTTCTAAACCATTGGGAAAGGAGGTTTATGAAAGGTTATATGAACCGTTGGTAAAAAAACCTCAGAGAGGCTATGCCAACGGTTTGAAACCATTGGCATACCCTATACTGTGAAAATTGCAGCAGCCTGCAATTTGCACAGCAGCTCTCATTTTGTGCAATTTGCACAGCAGGTGTCATTTTGTGCATTCCCTCTCATTTTCAATCCAATTATTGTACCTACAATAGACTAACACATACATATACAATTATTATACCTGCAATAACCAACAAACACATACATATAGAGAACAAATTCATACACATTTAACATATAATGCATCCTGGAACTATACACATCCATAATTAAATTGGAATTAATAATGTAATTATAAAAATACATAATTAATTTAGAATTCAATTTAAAATTTAGATGACAATTATATGTGGAATCCGGAATTCAATTCATAATTTGATCGGTTTTTCGTATACCATATATTTTTACCTGAAATGATGTCCATTTTAAACAAAATACATACACCTGGAGTGATACCGGCCACACCGTGCCTCAGATTGAGGCTAGGTTAACTCGTACTCGTCACAAATGACCCATCAATTGTTGTCCTAAAGTATCAACATATTCTGAAAGCGTTTGGTCAGTTTTACGTATGTCATTTGTTGTTTTCACTTAAATTGAAGTGCTTTTTAAATAAAAGAGAGACACTTTGAATCGTGCCAACCACACCACACCTCGGATTGAGGCAAGGTTGACTCATACAGATCACAAACGACCCATGGATCGTTGTGCTAAAATATCAACACAATTAGAATCCATTTGGTCAGTTTTCCATATGTACTTAAAATGTTGTCCATTTTAAACATAAGAGAGACATTTTGTGTGGTCTCGGCCACACCGCGATGTGGATTGAGGTGCGGTTAAATTGTACACGTAACATATAACCCATGGATCATTGTCCTAAAATTTCAATAGATTCCGAATGCATTTGGTCATTTTTCCGTATGCCAGTTGTTTTTTTCACTTATAATCGTATCCATTTTAAACAAAAGAGACACAATTAGAGTGGTACCAGACACACCGTGACTCGGATTTAGACGGGGTTGACTCGTACACATCTCAAATGACCCATGGATCCTTTTCCTAAAGTATCAACACAATCTGAATGCGTTTGGTCGGTTTTCCTTATGCCAGTTGATGTTTTTCACTTAAAATGATGTCCTTTTGAAAAAAAAGATAGAAACTTTGAGTGGTGCTGACCGCACCACTTCTCAGATTGAGGCGGGGTTGAATTTTACATGTCACATATGACCCATGGATCGTTGTTCTAAAGTATCAACACAATCAGAATCCGTTTGGTCAGTTTTCCGTATGTACTTAAAATGTTGTCCATTTTAAACAAAAGAGAGCCACTTAGAGTGATCTCAGCCACACCGTGCCTTGAATTAAGGTGGGGTTGACTCGTACATGTCTCATATGACCCATGGATCGTTTTCCTCAAGAATCAACACATTTTGAATGCGTTTGGTCAGTTTTTCGTATGTCAGTTGTTCTTTTCACTTATAATCCTGTCCATTTTAAACAAAAGAGAGACACTATGAATGGTGTCAGCCACACCGCGCCTCGGATTGAGGCAGGTTTGACTCATACACGTCACATATTTCCCATGGATTGTTGTGCTAAAGCATCGACAAAATCCGAATGCGTTTGGTCAGTTTTCTGTATGCCAGTTGACTTTTTTCACTTAAAATGTTGTCCTTTTGAAACAAAAGACAGACACTTTGAGTGGTGCTGGCCACACCGCGTCTTTGATTGAGGCGGAGTTGATTTGTACATGTCACATATAACCTATGGATCGTTGTGCTAAAGTATCAACACAATAAGAATCTATTTGGTCAGTTTTCCGTATGTACTTAAAATGTTATCCATTTTAAACAAAAGAGAGCCACTTAGAGTGATCCCGGACACAAAGTGCCTCTGATTGAGGCAAGGTTGACTCGTACACGTCACATATGACCCTTGGATCATTTTCCTAAATCATGAACACATTTCAAATGCGTTTGGTCAGTTTTTCGTACGTCAGTTGTTGTTTTCACTTAAAATGATGTCCATTTTAAACAAAAGAGAGAAACTATGAATGGTATCAGCTACACTGTGCCTCGGATTGAGGTGGGGTTGACTCTTACACATCACATATGACCCATGGATCGTTTTGGTAAAGCATCGACACAATCCGAATGCGTTTGGTTGGTTTTCCGTATGCCAGTTGATGTTTTTCACTTAAAATGTTGTCCTTTTGAAACAAAAGACATACACTTTGAGTGGTGCTGGCCACCCCGCGTCTCCGATTTAGGCGGGGTTGATTCATACACGTCACATATGACTTATGGATCATTGTGCTAAAGTATCAACACAATCAGAATCCGTTTGGTCATTTTTCTATATGTACTTAAAATGTTGTCCATTTTATACAAAAGAGATCCACTTAGAGTGATCTCGGCCACACCGTGCCTCGGATTGATGCGGGGCTGACTCGTACACATCACATATGACCCTTGGATCGTTATCCTGAAGTATTAACACATTTCGAATGCGTTTGGTCAGTTTTTCGTACGTCAGTTGTTGTTTTCAATTAAAATGATGTCCATTTTAAAGAAAAGAGAGACACTATGAATGGTGTCGGCCACAACGCGCCTCGTATTGAGGCGAGGTTGACTCGTACACGTCACATTTGACCCATGGACTGTTGTGGTAAAGAATCAACACAATCCGAATGCGTTTGGTTAGTTTTCCGTATGCCAGTTGATGTTTTTCACTTAAAATGATGTCCTTTTGAAACAAAGGACAGACACTTTGAGTGGTGCCGGCCACACCGCATCTCAGATTGAGGCGGGTTTGATTCGTACACATCACATATGACACATGGATCGTTGTGCTAAAGTATCAACACAATCAGAATCCTTTTGGTCAGTTTTTCATATGTACTTAAAATGTTGTATATTTTAAACAAAATAGAGCCACTTAGAGTGATCCCGGACACACCGTGCCTCAGATTGAGGTAGGGTTGACTTGTACATGTCACATATGACCCTTGGATCGTTTTCCTGAAGCATCAACACATTTTCAATGCATTTGGTCAGTTTTTCGTATGTCAGTTGTTGTTTTCACTTAAAATAATGTCCATTTTAAACAAAAGAGAGACACTATGAATGGTGTTAGCCACACCGCGCCTCATATTGAGGCGGGGTTTACTTGTACACATCACATATGACCCATGGATCATTTTTCTAAAGTATCGACACAATCTGAATGCGTTTGGTCAGTTTTCCGTTCATCAGTTGATGTTTTTCACTTAAAATGACGTCCTTTTGAAACAAAATACAGACACTTTGAGTGGTTCCGGACACACCATGTCTCAGATTGAGGCGGGGTTGATTTGTACACATCACATATGACCCATGGATTGTTTTGCTAAAGTATCAACACAATCAGAATTCGTTTGGTCAGTTTTTTGTATGTACTTAAAATGTTGTCCATTTTAAACAAAAGAGAGCCACTTAGAGTGATCTCGGGCACACCGTGCCTCGGATTGAGGCGGGGATGACTCGTACACATCACATATGAACCTTGGATCGTTTTCCTAAAGCATAAACACATTTCGAATGCATTTGGTCAGTTTTTCATATGTCAGTTATTGTTTTCACTTAAAATGATGTCCATTTTAAATAAAAGAGAGACACTGTGAATGGTGTCGGCCACACCGCGCCTTGTATTGAGGCGAGGTTGACTCGTAAAAATCACATATGAACCATGGATCATTGTTCTAAAGTATCAACACAATCAGAATCCGTTTGGTCAGTTTTCCGTATGTACTTAAAAATGTTGTCCATTTTAAACAAAAGAGAGCCACTTAGAGTGATCCCGGCCACACCGTGCCTCAGATTGAGGCGGGGTTGACTCGTACACATCACATATGACCCTTGAATTTTTTTCCTAAAGCATCAACACATTTATAATGCGTTTGGTCAGTTTTTCATACGTCAGTTGTTGTTTTCACTTAAAATGATGTCTATTTTAAACAAAAGAGAGACACTATGAATGGTGTCGGCCACACCGCGCCTCAGATTGAGGCGGGGTTGACTCATACACATAACATATAACCCATGGATTGTTGTGGTAAATCATCGACACAATCCGAATGCGTTTGGTTGGTTTTACATATGCCAATTGATGTTTTTCACTTAAAATGATGTCCTTTTGAAACAAAAGACAGACACTTTGAGTGGTTCCAACCACACCACATCTTAGATTGAGGCAGGGTTGATTCATACACGTCATGTATGACCCATGGATCACTGTTCTAAAGTATCAACACAATCATAATCCGTTTGGTCAGTTTTACGTATGTACTTAAAATGTTGTCCATTTTAAACAAAAGAGAGCCACTTAGAGTGATCCCGGTCACACCGTGCCTCGGATTGAGGCAGTGTTGACTCGTACACGTCACATATGGCCCTTGGATCATTTTCCTGAAGCATCAACACATTTTGAATGTGTTTGGTCAGTTTTTCATATGTCAGTTGTTGTTTTCACTTAAAATGATGTCCATTTTAAAAAAAAGAGAGACACTATGAATGATGTTGGCCACACCACGCCTCGTATTGAGGCGGGGTTGACTCGTACATGTCACATATGACCCATGGATCATTGTGCTGAAGAATCGACACAATCCGAATGCATTTGTTTGGTTTTTTGTATGCCAGTTGATGTTTTTCACTTAAAATGACACCCTTTTGAAACAAAAGATAGACACTTTGAGTGGTGCCGGCCACCCCGAATCTCAGATTGAGGCGGGGTTGATTTGTACACGTCACATATGACCCATGGATTGTTGTGCTAATGTATCAACACAATCAGAATCTGTTTGGTCAGTTTTCTGTATATACTTAAAATGTTGTCCATTTTAAACAAAAGAGAGCCACTTAAAATGTTGTTCAATTTTCATATCTAACAATTCCATGCCCAATGAATAAATTCCTTTTATAACATACCAAGAATATATGATATTTATTAGATGTGTAAATGTGATTTACATTGATTATCATGATGAAAATAAATAAAATATATATTATAGATTTTATAGTAGTAAATGAAATCAAGGAGGGTGGGGGGGCTGTCCGGGGGGGGGGGGGGGCTGTCCGGGGGGCTGTACGGTGGGTGTCTGGGGGGCTGTACGGGGACCAAGGAGGAGGGTGGGGGGGCTGTGCAGGGGGATGTTCAGGGGGGGGGGGGGGTTGTCCAGGGTCCAAGGATGAGGGTGGGGGGGCTTTCCGGGGGGCTGTCTGGGGGACTATCTGGGGGGATGTCCAGAGTTAAGTGAGGAGGGTGGGGGGCTGTCCGGGGGGTGTCCGGGGGGCTGTCTGGGGACCAAGGAGGATGGTGGGGGGGCTGTCCTGGGGGCTGTCCGGGGGGTGTCCGGGGGGCTGTCCGGGGACCAAAGAGGATGGTGGGGGGGCTGTCCGGGGGGATGTCCGGGGTCCAAGGAGGATGGTGGGGGGTTGTCCAGGTTCCAGGAAGGAGGGGGGCTTTCCAGGGATTTCCCAAGCACACAACCACTAAAAGACAACAACATCCATAAAAACAAATAATATATAAAAATAACTCCACTCCAATACTATACTACGGGTCTAGATAAAACCAACAACTAGAATAGATTAAACATCAAATCTCAGTAATATTAGTAAAAAATGTAACAGATCAATTTTTCCCACATCCCCATCACCATAATCACCATCATAATCACCCTCGTCCTCGCCCTTCTCAGTGCCCTCCTCCTCGCCCTCGCCCTCCTCCTTGCCCTCGTCATCCGCCTCGCCCTCCTCCTCTCCCTCCTCTTCCGCATCAGACTCCTCGCCGTCATCATCGTCAAGATGGAAATCGTCCTGACTAACACTAGAACTACCACCTAGTTCACCATATATAGAACGTATCGACGACATATATTCATAAAAAGCTGGGCTGGCCTCTTCTGAAAGTGTTGGACATAGAACTTCAATAAATTTCATAAATGCATTGTTTTCCCTAGCAGACAGTTCTGCTGTCTCTGTGGCCCTTTTCTGAGCCTGTTCTGCCTATTCCCTAACTTTCTGTAGCTCAGTGGCACTAAAACTTGTACCTGAGGAGGGCCAATACCTCGTTGAGGCTATGCTAGGTCGATAGCGTACTCTACTAGGATGCTCCTCTCCCAACACCTGATGTAAGTGATCAGTTGGCCCAAAATTGTCTGGTTCTTGGGCATCGAGGGACTCTAAAGCAGCCTGTTACAAATATAAATATATTATCAAGTTACAAAATAGATATTAAAAAATAAAATCAACAGATTAAAACTTACAATCTGCTGCTGAGTCGCTTCGTTGACGGCACTCCCATCCTTTTTCCGTCTACTCAAGCAAAACAGTTTTTCTTGAGGTACACGTCCTTTAATATTCTGTATTTTCCTCTATAATGACATTGAAAAATAAATTTATATGAAAACTTTAGAAAAAGATTAAATAATTGAGGAAACAAAAGAAAATGTAATTCGTAAAGAAAACTTATAAAGAATTTTCATACCTGCTTCCTCTCATGATCTGACATCGAAGTACGTCCTAGTGTGTGGAGGTATTTTTTTGCATCAATATTTTTTTTCCAGATGATTCCTAAATAAAATTCGATAATGAAAAGGATAATATTAATGAAAAACCTGAAAGTTATTATTTAAATACCTCAAATGTAATTCATACCTTAAACTGGGTACTCGTCCAATGAGTAATCATCTGACGATACTGCTCTATAGGACAATCATCCACAACTGGTACAACCTCTAACTGATTGAAAACTCTAGCACACTAGCCAATATATAACCCATGCTTGTAGGATCTCCAAAGCTCACCTAAATCCTTTAGGCGTTCCGGTCGTTCACCCTCACCATCAGTAAAATTAAATCGAAGATGACATCAAAATATTAATTCATATAAATAAAAAAAATAATTCATGGCATTAAAAACAACAGATTTTTTTACCCATATATCTTCCCAAGATATATCCTTGACCTCATGTGGAAAAGTTCTCTACGATAGCGGGCTGACGGGAATGATGTCGGAGTATTTGGCAAGTGTCGCCAAAGAACTCCGACATTGCTGCCCTATTTTCTCAACCATTTGGTTGTCTTCATTGTAATCCACCATAACCTGTGTGCGGCGGTTCCACACTGAACGCATGTGTGTACGCCCCCGCCCCTGCCTACTATCAGTAGATTTATCTTTCATTAAAGAAAAACAAATATTTTATCAAAACATGTTATAATGAAAATAAATATTGCTATAAAAATTTGTTAGGGTTTTATAAATATACCTGTGCCAGTCTGATCGCTGAGCACCACTAGATCCACAGAAACTGATGGAACACCCTGTGGTGGAACAGGAGTCAAAGACGATGGAATATAGAAGCTCGGAGAGACAGAAGTAGAAGGAAAAGAAGATGGGACAACTGTATGTCCGAATTCTGACTAGGGAGTGGGAATCATCATGGGATGTGAAAATGATAGGCCAGAAGATGAAAAAGGTGGTGAAAAAATGGGAGGCCTAAATATCCCATGTGTCCCTAACGACACACCGGGATTAGAATGTGAAAAGGATGACATGTCAGTGGGAGGGGAAGGGTCTAGTCGTGTACGCGCAACTGCTCGTCTACCTCTGGTACGAACCCTCCTCGTACCGCCGGCCTGAGTACTAGGACCAGTACTAGGCTCCTCGTCGAATAAATGTCGACGTATAGGTGGATCCTACAAAAATGTTTACAAAAAAATTAATCACATGACATTATATATTCTTTAAATATATATATTTGAAATAAAGTACTCACTGTAGGCACTAATGGTGGAATGACCAACTCCACCATTCGACGATTGTTCTCCATCATTTTTTTCCTTCGTCTCTCTTCAATTGGCTGCATTTCCTTCTTTTGAAAACAAATATGTAATTAATTAGAAAAAGTAAACTAATGTGTAACAAAAAAAACTAAATATATGAGGAAATAAGGGGATTCATTGGTAATTTAGCTATCAATTGTTTTAGAAGATCTTGAATGGATTTAATAAATCATACAATTTGTAATATTCACCAAGTTAGAAATATTATATGACTAGGTTTGAATACAGTTCAATTCCAAATTAGAAAATGCAAATCAAATAAAACTGAAACCAATAAACATTGAAAATTCACATAACGGTCAAGTCAACTAAAACATATTTGTGATCAATACTAAATCAATTTGAATATTACCAACCCTAACAAGGAAACTAATGTGTAACAAAAAAAACTAAATATATGAGGGAATAAGGGGATTCATTGGTAATTTAGCTATCAATTGTTTTAGAAGAGATTGAATGGATTTAATAAATCATACAAGTTGTAATGTTCACCAAGTTAGAAATATTGTTTGACTAGGTTTGAATACAGTTCAATTCCAAATTAGAAAATGCAATTCAAATAAAACTGCAACCAATAAACATTGAAAATTCACATAACGGTCAAGTCAGCTAAAACATATTTCTGATCAATACTAAATCATTTTGAATATTACCAACCTTAACAACCCAACTCGAGGTAAACCAAAATAATTGAGAACATGGATGAATGTTTCTATATATTTTCAACCACAACTTCAGGTTCACAATCAACTCTGACAATTGAGATATTGGAGTCATAAAAAGAAATAAATGGATTTGTTCCAATGGAACTAGGGACAATGTCAATTCCATCATCACCATCATCAAAAATATGTCTTGGAATTACTTCAACTATGACACAAAATTCAGGTCGAAGTTGGTCTTTGACATAAAAAACTTGTTTAGTCATTGATGCCAACACATATGGTTCTTCGGTAGCAAGAGTGCGAGTCATATTAATTACTTGAAATCCACAATCATCAATAAATGTGAAATGTCTTGTCATAGAATCAAACCAATGGCATTTCATCATTGTGACTCGTCCATGAGAGTAATAATACAATATTATTATTTTCTCAACGACTCCATAATAACCCACATTTTCAAATCACGGTCTACTATCTGATGCACTGGCATAACAATATGTTGTGGCAGTAACCATAACACCATCATGTTGTGTTCTCATGTTCTTTTCTCGTTCAGTGACAATAAATTTTTACCCATTGATAACAATTGATTTACAGTCACGAACCACGGTATTAGGACCAAAATCCAAAGCTCTTATTTTTTCAGAGACATATTCAACATAAAAACTCAATACCTAAAATATAAATGACTGTTAAACTTAATTAAATATTGATATAATTATTTTAAACAGTAATATTTTTTCTGTCAATTTTAACCAAGCAGAAAACTATTTGCTATGAAAAGTCTCTCTCCTTCTCAAAGATAAAGAACGATGCTTCCTATTTATCATTGTTTTATGTTACCTGTAGATAAAAAATATGAATATTTTAAAAGATATATATGTAATATATACATATTCAATTTAGTTACCTGATATAGTCATCGAACAAATCACAGTTGAACAAAACTGTGAGATGTTCCATCTCCCGCTCTTCATGGATTAATGTCTTCAATGTATATGATCCAGGAATTCCTCCTATTTGAGGAAGTGGTGGAAAACTGGGTTCAATTTGATCATACTATTCTTCTTCATTTCTCATTGGTCTGTTCATTCTTGTATTAAGATCATAAAAATACATCGAGCATAAATCCATACATTCTTGAGCCAAGTAATCGTTCACGATAGAACCTTCGGGATGATTCCTGTTTCGGACATAAGACTTTAATGTGTAGATATTTCTTTCAGTTGGATACATCCAAAGAAAAGAAACAGGTCCTCCAAGAAGTATTTCAGTGGGAATATGGACAGTCAGATACAACATGCATGTGAAAAATGATGGAGGAAATATTTTATCCAACTCACACAAAATTAATGGGGCATCTGTCAACATTTTTTGCAAGAAATACATGGACAACTTCTTAGCATAAAGATCTCTAAAAAAATGGAAAACCTGAATAACAGTCACCCTTACATTATTGGACAAAAGATGATGGATTGCTATTGGAAGCAACTCATGCAGTAGAACGTGATAATCATGGGTCTTCAATGATTTTAGCTTCAAATCTCTTCTGTTGACCCGTTTAGATATGTTGCTTGAATTGCCATCAGGAACTCTAATAGTCTCTCATTATTCCATAAATTTATTTTTTTCGCAGGTGTCATCACATAAGAAGCACATGGAAGTTTCCATTTATTTTCACTGATATGCACAAGATGCAATTATGGTCTGATGCCCCAATCCACCAAGTCACGCCGAGATCGTAAATCATCTTTTGTCTTCCCCTTGACATTTAGAAGAACCGAAAGCAACATTTCACATATATTCTTTTCAATATGCATTACTTCTAAGCAATGACGTAACAAATTGGTTGACCAATAAGGAAAATAAAAAAAGATACTCCTTTTACTCCAATTGTAACAGGTTTTAGTAGAAACATTCTTTCTCTTTCCAGATTTCATTTGACCCTTACCGAATGAAAAATTGAAATCTTTCAATTCATTAAGCACGTCAGTTCTGGGAATACGCTGAGGTGGAGCATCAGTCTCTATGGTATTATCAAATCTTTGATGATTCATTCTATATGGATGATCATTTGGCAAGAATCGTCGATGTTCCATAAAACTGAAACTACAGTGATGTTTCAGTCTTCTGGATCATGTATTCTTCATACAAACTGGGCATGATAGTTTTCCCTTCATTCTCCATCCAAACATCATTGCATAAGCCGAAAAATTATTGATCGTCCACATAAGCGCAACACACATATGAAATATGTCTTTCTAACATGCATCGTATGTGCGCACAACCACATCCCAAAGAAGTTTCAACTCTTTTATTAAAGGTTGCATGTATACATCAATATCAATGCTGGGATCAGAAGGAACAGATATGAGTATACTCATGAAAGTGAAAGGTTTTTTCATACAAAACCATGGGGGAAGATTATAAATATATATAAAAACTGGCCATGTGCTGTGTGAAGTAAGCATCTACCCAAGCAAATTAAAACCGTCGCATGAAAGACCCAACATCACATTACGCACGTCAGCTGAAAAATCAGGATGTCAAGCATCAAATCTCTGCCATGCAAATCCATCAGCAGGATGAACCAACTCATCATTAGTCTTCTTTCTCTTGGTATCATTCCATCTCATTTTTATTGATATGTCATCAGACATAAAAAGATTCTGGAGTCTGGGGATCAATGGAAAGTTCCACATTACTTTATGTGGAATGTGGGATAGTGTTCCATCAGATTTTGACTTCCAGTGGGATGTGCCACATTTTATAAAATCATTTCGTTCAGCGGTTTCCTCCCAGAATAAACTGCAATCTTTCGGGCAAGCATGAATTTTTTTCCTTGAAAATCCAAGTTCCTCAACTAACTTCCATGCCATATAGTGGTTTGAGGGAATATCTACATCATCTAGAAGTAAATCCTTCAAGAGGGTAAGAATGTAATATATTGATATATTATAAATCCCATACATAGTTTTCCCATGAAACAATCAGATTAAAAATTCTAGCTTTTTCATTTTATCGCATTGTCGATATACTGGAGTCGTGGCAGCATCATTCAATTTTCTCACCCTATCAATATCATCATTTTCACTAGATGCATCAGCTGTCCTCATATCAAAGTCTTCTTGAGTCAAAATAATTTCTTTTCCATGATGACAAATAAATGGAAATTGATCATCTAACAAATTCTCCATTCCAGTCCTTTCATTTCGATCATCACCAATTTGAGATTTCATTTTCTCCCCATTGTGATACCACACAAAGTAGTTTTCTTGAAAATCATTTTTGCTTATGTGGTAGGTGGATTCTTTACGGCTCAACCAAGGTCTACCAACACAATTGGAACATGGGCAATGTATGCGACCACTATCTGAAGCATTGTGAAATGAAAAATCTATAAAGCTCTCCAAATTGTTTTGAAAATTGCTTGAGATCCGATCGGTTTCATACATCCAACTTCTGTCCATTCTATAAAAAGAATTTATATAAGTCATTTTTTCATAAACAATTCAATAGGATTGAAATTTAATAGAAAATATGTTTAAGTAAATGATAAAGGGAAAAAATAATCAAGGTATCAACTACACATGTGAAAAAAACATACTAATGTGTTATTGAAAAAATGTAAAACTAACAAGAACTTAATGTGTTATAACATCACAGCATGCCTCATCCCATAACCATATTAGTAGGGTATCATGAACATGAATAACATAAACCTTGTGCCATCCTCCTACCCTACATGACCCCAACCACATGCCACATCTTATTATAGCCTTATCACATCACACCTCACCTGAAAACACTAGGGAAATCATTGTACATATCACCTAAATACACATGGACAATAACATCTCATCTTGCCTAAAAACACATGGTCAATCACTTATTAAGGAAGAGTAGGGAAGACATGGTAGCTATCCAACCATATAACCACCATCCTAGATATTAGAAAAAATACCCATAACTCAAAAATTCTAATCGTTGGTAAGTTTATCCAACTCTGCTTGGGAATGTGTAAAAATAACATAAAATACATGATATATAGATAGCAAAAAATACCCAACCTATGGGTTCACATTAACTACATAATCACACAATTCACTACTACCATACAACACATAAACCATCACAACTACGTTCACCACTATATGCAACACACCACACCACCACCACACAAGACACATAGCATTTCCAACTTTCATTTATAAGCCACTTTATTCACACTTACATTTTCCATTCATTTAATGTTAAATTAATTAAATCCATTTACCACACATCCATTTCTATTCCATCTCATTTATTTAATATCTTGTTTTTTTGTTTTAACAACATAATTTATTCCATAGATAACCATGAAACTAATAAAACCACCACACAACAACTCACCATCTCACAATAACCATCGTCGCCATGTTACATTGGACAACCATCTCACCAAAACAACCACATATCACAAAAAAAATATTTCACATCACAACCACCGCAAAACCAAAACCACCTCACCACATCATACACCACAACCTCATCACACAACACCTCCACACGACACAATACCACTACACATCATCACTATCACACAACTTCACATGTCACATCCATGACCACTAACCATCAAATTACAACCCCACATATCACAAATCCCAAATGGTCACCTCAATCACCATACAACAGCCTACAACATACAATGAAACACAACAAAAAACCTCTCATAAAAGCAACATACCCCAACTTCCACAATTTATTCAAGGTCCTTTATTACATTACCCATTTATTTAGCATGGAAATTATAACACAAATGATATTCCATGGGAAAATAATTAATTAACAAAATATTTGTTCATTTTCCTATTTTTCACGGTGAAATCACATCAAAATCAAAACTTAAAACTAAAATATCAGATGAATAACAATAAAAACAAGGTAGCACTTAAATATTATTTGTATAAAGAATAAAATACCTGATTTGAGATGATTCAGATGGAGTTTCACCTATTCGGATGGGGGAATTCTCGAGAGGAGCTGAGCGCTATAAAGATCTAGGGTTCTGTCATGAATGGGGGAGAGTAGAAGCCGAATGTATTTGGGGTAAAGATTTTCCAACAGTTTTTAAAAATCGTTGGAAAAGGGGTGTTCAAGGCACCCTTTCCCAGTGGTTTCATAAAACCGTTGGGAAAGGGTAACTTGAACACCCCCTTTTCCAACAGTTATATGAAACCATTGGCAAAGGTGTACCCTTTCCCAACGGTTCTAAAGAACCGTTGGGAAAGGGTTTCCTAGCCTCCTTTAACAACAATTTAAACAAACCGTTGGTAAATAACCAAGGGTAAAAACCACATTTCCAGTAGTGTTCTAAGATAATTGTTATTTCATTTAAAATAATTATTAATATTTTGTTTCTTTATATTTTTTTAGTACTACCACAACTTCTGAAAATAGTCATATTCTAAAGAATATATATATATGCTTAGAAATGAATGGGAATCATACCTAATGGAAGAATGTACAAATATAGAATGAATATGGTAAACTTCTCAAATAATTTCTACTTTAATAATCTTGTTTGCCTTATATTCCTCTTTGTTTGATGGTAATGTTGTGATTTGTATGGTCTAAACGTCCTATTGAAAAACATGGTCATTGGTGGTCCTTGTTTGCGCACTAAATGAATTGCACGTTGATTGGTTTTTTAAATGAAATTGGTGGTCATTATTTACATGGTATGTGTGTTGTTAATAGACCAACAAATATAAAAAGTATCCAGAAGGGGTTTCCCCATACCATGAGTTTGTTGTGATGTCTTGAGACATAATAAGAACAGGAGCTTACTACACTCTTCTCGTCTTCAAGAACGAGAAGTGTTTTCTCCAAAAAACATAAATTCAATCTATAACATTGGGATTTCCCCTCTTTAGTTGACCCAATGAAGAACTAACTGTCATGTATTAATTCAGAGGTCTTGAATAGATGATAGTTGGTTCTTCACTTGGTCGACTAAAGCTATGATACAGAAAGAGGATATTATTTCATGTCAACAGTACAAGGTTTAAAGGTTTTTACATAATCCTTCTAAACTGGGTGGATTTAGTATGTTGAACAGGCCAGGTCTCTGTTTTAGGTTTCAGAGGCAAGGGTGCATTGATTTTCAGGAAGAAAAATGTACTTAAAATTTGTTTTTATACTTTAGGAAAACTATACATGAGTCATTTGTGATGTGTATGAATCAACCGAACCTCAATTCAACACACAATGTCATAGGTATGACTCCAAATGAATATTTTTTAAAATTGACATTAATTCAAGTAAAAAAACACAACTGACATATTGAAAACCAAAAAAAAGCATTCCGATTATTTTGATACATTAGAAAAATAGTCTATCAGTCATTTGTGACATGTAGGAATGAACTTCACCTCAATAAAATGCACAGTGTCATCAATATAACTCCAAATGTGTCTTGTTATTCAAAATTGACATTAATTCAAGTAAAAAACACACAAATGACATACTAAAAACTAAGAAAACGCATTCATATTGTTTTTATATTTTAGGAAAACGATCTATGAGTCAGTTGTGATGTGTAAGAATCAACCCCACCTTAATTCGACAAATAGTGTAACCAGTATGACTAAAAGTGTCCGTTATTAGTTTAAAATTGACATTTTAACTCAAAACGTGTCACTCACTGAAAACCAAGAAAAGGAACGTCGATTGTATTCCAAATTAATGACATAGATTCTTAATTACTTTGTGATGTGTATGAAGCAGTCTCACATCAAAATGACGCGTGATGCGATCGATATGACTCAAATTTCATGTTTTCAGTTTGAAATGACTTTTAGTAAAAAAAAAGAACTTACATACTGAAAACCAAGGAAATGAATTTTGAGTATTTTTATACTCTACTAAAATGATCTATTAGTCATTTTTGATGTGTAAGAATCAACCAAACCTCAACCCAACACACGGTGTCACTAGTATGACTCCAAATGTATCTTGTTATTTAAAATTGACATTAATTCAAGTAAAAAAACACAACTAATGTACTGAAAACTGAGAAATAACATTCATATTATTTTTATATTTTAGTACAATGTTCCATGAGTGAGTTGTGACATGTAGGAATCAACTATACCTCAATCTGACGAACGATGTGACCAGTATGACTAAAAGTGTCCACTATCAGTTTAAAATTGATATTTTAACTCAAAATGTGTCACTAACTGAAAACTAAGTAAACACACTCTGATTGTATTAAAAATTAATTAAAGTTATTTTTAAGTCCTTTTTTATGTGTATTAAGAATTCTCACATCAAACCGACACATGATGCAACCAGTATGTCTCAAATTTCATGTTTTCAGTTTGAAATGACATTTTAGTAAAAAAACACAACTGACGTAATGAAAACTAAGGAAATGTATTATGATTGTTTTGATACTTTAAGAAAATGATGTATCTATCATTTTTGATTTTTAAAAATCAACCTCACCTTAATCCTATGCATAATGTGATTGGTATGAATTCAAATGTGTCTTGTTATTTAAAATTGACATTAATTCAAGTAAAAAAACACAACTGACATACTGAAAACAGAGAAAAATCATTCGGATTGTTTTGATATTTTAGGAAAATGATCCATGAGTCAGTTGTGATGAGTAGGAATCAACCTAACCTCAATCCAATGAATGGTGAGACCGATATAACTAAAAGTTTTTGCTATCAGTTTACAATTGACATTTTAACTCAAAAATGTGTCACTCACTAAAAACCAAGAAAACACAATCCAATTGTCTTCCAAATTAAGAAAAATGATTCGTAAGTTATTTTTGACGTGTATGAAGTAGTAACATTTCAAAATGAAGTACGATATGACCAGTATGACTCAAATTTCATGTTTTCAGTTTGAAACGACATTTTAGTAAAAAACAAAAATGACATACTGAAAATTGAGGAAATACATTCTGATTGTTTTCATACTTTATGAAAATTATCTATCAGTCATTTGTGATGTGTATGAATCAACCTCACCTCAATACGATGCACGGTGTCACCGGTATGACTCCAAATGTGTCTTTTTATTTAAAATTAACATTAATTCAAGTAAAAAAACACAACTTACATACTGAAAACTGATCAAATGCATTCGGATTGTTTTGATATTTCTAGAAAATGATTCATGAATCAATTGTGATGTGTAAAAATCAACCCCACCTCAATCTGACGAACTGTGTGACCGATATGAATAAAAGTATCCCCTATCAGTTTAAAATTGACATTTTAACTCAAAACGTGTCACTCACTAAAAACCAATAAACACACTTCAATTGTCTTCCAAATTAAGGAAAACAATTTGTAAGTCCTTTCTGATGTGTATGAAGTAGTCTCACATCAAACTGACCCTTTGATGCGATCGATATGACTCAAATTTCATGTTTTCAGTTTGAAATGACATTTTAGTAAAAAAACACAACTAACATACTAAAAACTGAGGAAATGAATTCTTATTGCTTTGATACTTAAGTTAAATGATCCCTCAATCATTTTTGATGTTTAGGAATGAACTCCATCTCAATAAGATGCACAGTGTGACCGATATAACTCAAAATGTGTCATTTATATTAAAAATTTACATTTTTAATGTATTCTTCATATTAATGTTTAATTTATTTCATTATAGTATTACTAACATAATATTTGTTTTATTATATAGGTGGAACCTTTTTCTCGACTTGGGATGATTTTTTTGCAACTTTTACCGTCAGAGGACATTTTTCAGAGGGGTCCACAAATGTCAAAAGAGAAAAAATTAATATTTTTAACTGTTTGTTGGATAATTGTAAATGTAATTTTATAAAACATTATTAAAAATTTATATAGAAGTGTTTTTTTGGTATATTCCATGAGTGAATATTTTTTTATTCATGATGTCAATTAAATATATATAGCATTGTTTTCCAAACGTTTGTCTGAATTTCTTGTTTTTCATCATTTTCATTGTGTATGTAATTCTTTTGTATATACCATGGGTGGTTATTTTTTAGTAGGTTTTTTCTGGTTTGTGTATGTTATTTTTGCTGGTTTGGTGCTGTTTATTTTTTGCAGGTTGGCGGGGTATGCTGTTATATAAATAGCACACCCAGGTAGGGAATCCTTTATTAGTGATTTAAATTGCACTGATAAAGGAACGCTTTATCAGTGTTAATTGAAGCGCTGATAAATAGAGACTTTATCAGTGCTATTTTAAGCACTAATAAATAAGGACTTTATCATACCTATTTAAAGTGATGATAAAGGGGGTCCTTTATTAGCGGTAAAAATAACGCTGATAAAAGGGACCCCTTTTAATAGTGGCTCTATTATCACCGCTTTTTTAACGCTGAAAAATTCCTTTTTGAGCACTGATAAAAGTCAATTTTTTGGTAGTGGATGGAATGAGGTGTGAACTTGGTTCAGTAATAGACCTTTTCTGCTATGATGGTCTCAAAAATGACCCTTTACTAATATGAAATGATTTTATATGCTTATGAGTGTATTCCATGAAATTTAATGTCTTATGCTATGACTATTGGGATTACATTACACTTTTATGATTTATCCCATGACATGATATTATTATCTTTTATATGCATGATCAGATTTTCAAATTTTATATTTATGGTTGATATTTCCCTTGTTTACCCTTAATGAGAATTTGAGATCACCCTTTAATATTTTTTCCCCAGGTCATGAAAAAGGGTATTAATCAAGATATGTCAAAAAAGAGTCTAGTTATAAAGAAATAAGTGGGAGACAATGTGGATGTTTTATGAACCAATTGTTTATGTTTCCCAGTTTCTAAAGACACCAAACCTATATGGTCCTGGTGTGGTTTTTTTGTGTTATGTAATAAATATTCTTTAATTTTGAAGTAATATCTATATATAAAGTTTGGGACGTTATAGTTGGTATTAGATCAATGGTATAGTTAACCTTTGGAAACTAGGATTAGAGAACCTTAGTAATAACCCTAAGGATATGTATAAGTATAGGTTACAATCCTATCCTGGTGTTTTAGATATGTTCATGAATAACCTATGATAAAATCTAAAGTATCCAAAATTAAAATTTTATTATTGATTATGTGGTTTTCCTGTTATCATTAGTGTTCCTCACACTATGCTTCTTGGTTTTAGTCAATGACTTGAACCTGAAGGAATCGCGTTAATACTGAATGCGATGGGAAATGCAATGATTGTCCCCCTGAGAAACCAAATGTTATGGGATTTGGAATGAAAAATCTTGTAGACATGTTCACACAACTTTCTCAAGCTACGAATCATGCAGGACTTCCAAACGAGCAAAGGAGAGAGCAACATTCTATTGAGTCCTTTATAAGACAACGTCCACCTTCATTAAATGGGTTTTATTATCCATTAGTGGCTGAACAATGGATCAACACCACTAAAAAGATATCTTTAGTTCTAAAATGTTCTAAACATGATAAATTCATCTTAGCAGTCTATCATTTGGAAGTCAAAGCTGATCAATGGTGGAATCTTATCAAGAATACGAGGCAAAGAGATGAAATTGAGTACATGGAATGGGACAAGTTCAAGAACATATTTTTCAATAATTACTTTCCTTATATTCTTCAAAAATATATGTAGAAGGAGTTACTTGACTAAATCAAAAGGATGATGAATCCATTGGTACCTACGAAGAAAATTTTACAAGAATTTCAAGGTATGTTTCTGGAATTATTATCCAACTTGAGAGTAAAATTGATCGATTCTTTAGTGGATTAAAACTAAGTATCTGAAGGAAATTATCCTTAAGGGACTTTACTAGATATGAGGAAATTGTTTGATGTGATATCAAGGTTTAGATGGATATTGAAGTAACCCATCATTCATATGGGTTTGATAAGAAGAGAAAAACAGAATTCAAAGGAAAATCTAAAGACCACACTGAAAAGAAGATGAGTTTTCCATTATACTCAAAGTACGGAAATAAACATGGAGGTAATTGTATTAAAGGGACTAGTAAATTTTTTAACCATGGAAAATAAGTTCATCAGGCAGTTGAATGCTAAAGTGATGGAAGAAAGATGTCTAGTGATGCGAACAAAGAAAAGGCTACACTGAATGCACCTCCAACACTTCAATGTTACAATTTCAAGGAAATGGGGAATTATTCCAATGAATTCCTTAATCCAAGGGTTATTGATGGTGATTGACTTCAACAAAATTTTAAGTCCAAATACAAAGGAAAGTCACATGAAATCACTATCACTGATGTGGAGTATGATAATGAAGTGGTGAAAGGTACATTACCATCCACTCTAAAGTAGAAAATATTTTATTTAATTTTGGATCCACCCACTCTTTTATTTCTAAAGAATTTTCTAAGGGTATCACCATATTACCTTAACAATTAGATGTTGAGTTAGCTGTGACAAATCCTAATGACACAACAGTCACATCAAAAGTTTATAATTCTTCTCCGGTGGAAGTTTGTGGGAAAGTGATTCCTACAAATCTTGTGATCCTTCCTATCATGGAATTTGATGTGATTCTTGGCATGGATTGTCTTTCTCTACATGAAGCTTATATCAATTGTCAGTGAATGAAAGTCACATTTCATATTCTAGATCAATCTATGATCATCTATCTATACAAGGATGAATATATCCTTCCAGTATAAATCTCTTTTACATTATGGGTCTTCATTCCAATAAATGAAGGTTATTTATCTCAAATGGTTGGGGAGAAACTCATGATTAATAATACACCCATTGTACGAGAGCTTAATGATTTCTTTCTAGAGGAATTTCCAGGTCTTACACCAAATCGTGAATTTGAGTTTTCAATAGAACTCTTACCGGGTGCTATGCCGATTTCAAAGACACCTTATAGAATGGCCCCAATTGAGTTATAGGAATTGAAGAAGAAACTCTAAGAGAATCTTGATAAGGGATTCATACACCCTAGTGTGTCACCTTGGGGAGCAACAGTTTTATTTGTTAATAAGAAATATGGATCAATGAGACTCTACATTGATTATCGAGAACTTAACAAAATCAATATCAAGAACAAATATCCACTTTCCCACATTGATGGCTTATTTAAACAACTACGCGGATCTCAATACTTTTCCAAGACTAATCTTCATTTAGGATATCATAAATTAAGGTTCAAAAAGGAGGATATACCAAGGACAACATTTCGTACAAGGTATGGACACTATGAATTTATAGTGATGCCTTTTGGTCTTACTAATTCCCTACTATCTTCATGAATATAATGAATATTGTATTTAGAGAGTATCTTGATCAGTTTTTGGTTGTCTTTATGGATGATATTTTTGTCTATTCAAAGAGTAAGTAAGAAGATGAAGATAACTTGAGAATTGTATTGAAGACCCTAACAAAGGATAATCTTTACGCCAAATTTACCAAGTGTGAATTTTGGCTTCATAAAGTTTCATTTTTGGGTCACATAATCTAAAGATAGAGGATATTTGTGGATATAGAAAAAAATAGGGTATTGAAAGGTGGTCGATACCAACAACGGTAACTGAGATCCAAAGTTTTCTTGGTTTGAATGGATATTATCGATGTTTTTTGAAGTATTATTTATAATTATCTAATAAACTCACCAATTTTACTTGGAAATGAGTTAAGTTCATTTGGATGGAGGAATGTGAAGAGAATTTCAAAGAGTTAAAAATAAGTTTAGCTAGTGCACCTGTGTTCACACTTCCTTGTAGTGGAGAAAGGTTTGTGATCTACAATGATGCATTTAAGAAGGGGCTGAGATTTGTTCTCTTGAAAAAATTATGTGGTGATATCTTATGCCTCACGACAGTTGAAAATTAATGAGAAAAATTACCCAACTCATGATTTGGAGTTAGCTGCGGTAATCTTTGCATTAAAGAAGTGGAGGAATTATATTTATGGTGAAAAGTTTGATATTTATACTAATCATAAATGCTTAAAGTATATTTTCACACAAAAGGAGATGAATACGCTCCAAAGAAGATGGTTGGAGTTGATTAAAGATTATAACTTCTCAATATATTATCACCCTGGGAAAGCAAATGAGGTGGCATATAATTTTAGTCAAAAAGACCATGTTAGCTTATCTATGATGAGGATCATAAAAGTTACAATATTTATGTATTTTCAAAGTATAGATCTTGAAATTTTAATGGAAGGGGAGGAATATTATCTTTATCAAAATAATTTTCAACCATCTATACAAGTAAATATTAAAGAGGAATATAAGGAAGATGTAGAGTTACAAAAGAAGATGAGAAATGTTCCTGAATTCAACCTTGATTGTGAGGAAATAATAAAGTTCAGGAACCGAGTTTGAATTCCTCCCATACCAAAATTAAAGAAGGATCTAATGGATGAGGATCATAGTTATTAATTCTCTATTCTCCCTGGAAGCACAAATATGTACAGTGACCTGAAAGAGTACTTCTAGTGGGATGGCATGAAAAGAGATGTCACTGAATATGTCTCTTGATGCTTGGTTTGTCAGTAAGTTAAGGCTGATAGACAGAAGTCTAAGGGTATGTTAGAACCATAACCCATACCAGAATGGATATGGGAAAACATCACTGTGGAATTTTTCATTGGACTTCCCAAAAAATCCAAAGTAAATAATGATATCTGGGTTATAGTTGATCTCCATACAAAGTCGACACACTTCATTGATATTAAAGAGGATTTCTCTCTTGATTATATTTCTAGGATATATGTAAAGGAAGTGGTAAGATTTCATGGAGTACCACTTTCCATTATATCCAATCAATATTATAGGTTTAACTCTAATTTCTAGCGAAGTTTTTAGTATGATCTAGATATAGAGTTAAGTGTTAGCACTAATTATCATCATCAGATATACGGTCAATCTCATAGGATAATTCAGACTCTGGAAGACATGTTGAGAGCTTTCTCTATGGATTTCAAAGGTGGTTTGGATCAACACTTGCCACTGGTAGAATTTTCTAACAATAATAGCTTTCAATATAGTATTCAGATGGCTCTTTATGAATTCCTCTATGGAAATAAGTGAATAAATCCAACTTGCTAGGATGAAGTTGGGGAAAGAAATCTATTAGGACCTGATCTTGTTGATGAGATGGAAAAAAGGGTCAGATCTATTCAACAACACATAATAGCATCTTAGATTCAAAAAAAAGTTATGATGAAAACCAAAGAAAAGATCTAGAGTTTGAAGTGGGTGATAATGTGTTCTTACGAATATCTTCATGGAAGAGAGTAATGAGATTTGGAAAGAAGAGTAAGATGAGCCCTAGGTATATCGGTCCTTTTGAAACTCTGGATCATGTTGGGAAGTTAACTTACCGATTGACACTTCCACTGAATCTATATCAAGTTCATGATGTGTTCCATGCATATAACTTGATAAAGTACATACCTGATCCTTCACATGTACTAAGCTCAGAATTCTTACCATTGGAGCAAGATCTTTCTTATGAAGAACAACAGATAGAGATTCTGGATCGTAGAAAAAAAGTTCTACGAAATAAGACCACTCGCTTGGTTAATGTTTTATGGAGGAACCACCAATTTGAAGAAGCTACATGGGAACTTGAGGATATTATTAGGGAGAGGTATCCTCATCTATTTGTTTCCAAGTGATGAATTTCGAGGGTGAAAATCAGTTTAAGGGGGGTAGAATGTAACACCCAAATATTTTTATGAAATATTTTCTTTAAATAATAATAATTATTCGGTAGATTTATTTGTACGAAATTGTGAGTTTAAATGAACTGTAAAATTACCTTATTATAAAATTAACGTTATATCCTATCCGTTAGGTTATCAGGAATAATTATAACTAACTTATAAAAATGCATTATGAATTCATTGGCTATCAATTATTTATGAAAAATATAAATCAATTAGATATTTTTATTTTTGAGTGAATTACTTTTAGTAATGAAATTAATGAGATATATATGTGTTATATACTTAATAAAATATTTTTTATATTCATCCAATGGATATTTTAGTCACAGGGTATGAATAAAACCCTATTTAATGTATAAAAACCTATTTTTAAAAGGTTAATTTTACACCTTTGAATTAAAAACCTATTTTAAATTAAAATTTTGAAATATTAATAATTTTTATATGAATACATAAAAATATTATCTTGAAGAAGGATATAAAAATTTACTTTGAGTAAATTTCTGATATTTTTCTGATAACATTCATGTATTGAGGAATAGTAAAAATACGCTAAATTTTAATTAAAAATAACTCTTTTCATCAAGATAATTTATATGGTTAAATTATAATATTGAATGGTTTCAAAGTATAAATAGAATATATTGTTTATCATTAAATATAATTTATGTCATTATCATTAATTTTTCATTAAATTCATATGCAAAAACATTTCAATCTTTTGAAATGTTTTTAAAACCAGTTTTCTCATTTCAACAAGAAAATTAATTTTAAATTAATTACTGAAACTTTTGTGTTTTTAATTTTGAAAAATGGATTTCATATTTGTAATTATTAGGTTCAAATTATGTTAATATGATACTTTTATTTTTGGGCATTATGAATAGTAACTTTGATAATTATTTTTATTAGAATGGTTAAAGGTAAATCGGGTAATTAAGGGTACAAATAATATTATAAAATTAACTTAACATCTGTAAAAATCATATTGTAAGACTAAATTCAACCCTTATAATCTATGTTTTGAAATGAAATCACTTAATGGCCACATACCTATGAATATGACATTAATGTAATAAAAACTAATGAATGTGACAAAATGTCACAATCTCATTTTATATAAGTATATTAATTTTAATATATAGATAAATCAGATATAATATAGACTATATATAGTATTTGTAAAGATACAATAATTACCTTCATCATAGGAGTTTATTTATAATTTTTATAGATTAAATAATTACCATTAATGATGACACAACAGTGATGTAAAAATTATTTTATTAATAGAAATATCAAATAAATGGTTTTAAAATTATTAAAATAAATATCATATGAATTAATTAATGTGCTCCAAAAATTTTATAGGTTACTATGACTTTTTAGGAGTGTATTTTTTTTAATTTATCTTCTGTGTGTATTTTATTTAAAGTCAAATAAATGAATAGTGTCGAAATTGACACTTGATATTTTATAAAAATAACATTTTATTAAATTATTTAAAAATAATAAAAATGTTTAAAAATTAAAAATTGATACTTATAAGGTCTAAAATGTCATAAAATATCAATTTATGGTCAATTAACACCATATAATCAAATATTTATAACCATTAAATATTTAGAATGTTATTACCAGAATTAAAATTAAATAGAATAACTAAGTGTCAATTAAAAAGATATGTTTTAAATTAAAAAAATAAGTTGTCCAAAATTTAGTGGTTTATGATATTACAACCCAATATCATATAATATTCTAAATTGGGAAACATTCGAGGTTTTTGTGGAGGGTTTTATTTTATTATAAATTATTAATTATAGAGTTTCCAAAAATGCCCCTCACCTCAATTATAAAAGGGCACCCCCTCCCTCATCTCTTAAATTAATTTTGAGCCTTCAAGCTCAAACACCCCCTGAAATATTTCTTTCTCAACTTCCCTATTTTCATTCTAGAGGTTCTGGTCATCTTCAAAGAACAACTCTAGTGCTCTAAGAGGAGATTTAGATAAGGCAAATCGAAGAAGAGATAATATCATTTAACGATTCTTTAAAACTTATTTCTTCTTCTACTTCATGTTAATTAATTGTTTAATTATAAAGTAATATCATAAGTATAAATAATATACTAATATATTATTATAAAAATGAAACAACCATAGTTCATATTCTACCAATCTTATGAAAAATGAAATCACCACGCGTGCGTACGTACGACTTACCGTCTCCATGCCGTGGTGTAATCTATTTTTCACCACCACCTTACATGGATGGGTATAATTATGGAATTAATAAATATATATGGTTGATATAAAATTATTTTTACTTTTAATACTGTACACTATCCACTTCATTACCATTCCACAATTATGGGAATGATATCATTGCTGGTGTGTACGTACGACTTACCGTCTCCACGGTGCGATGTGATTCGTTCTACATAATCTTTATTAAAGAATAATTATATAAATGAATTTAATATGATATATATTATAATAATACCATGCTATAAATGATATAACTATAATCTAAAAATTGGAATAAGAACTTATCCAACCAAACATGCATAAAAACATAAAGCAGTTAATACCCCCATAACGAGTAACAATGAAATGTTACTAACAAATAGATGAAAATATGATCATAAATGTTATCATAAAAAATATTAGGATTTTGGAATAAATCAGTAACATTATTTAAATCATTATTCAAGATATTCATATACATATGATGCATATCATACCTAAGGTAAGGTATAATTTCACAATCTCATTTTTATCTGAGATTTTTTATACATAAGTATTTACTGGGGTATATTTATCATCAAAATCCATGTTTCTTAATCTTGTAATATTATTTCTATTATTATAAAATTTTTTAAAGTTAATTTTACCCTTTGTTAAATTTTTATTAAATGGTATGAAAGGAATATTTGGTCATTATTTGATTTGAGGTACTTTTTGAATTTTCGGGAAAAAGTACAAGGAGAATATTTTTTTAACTTATACCGTATGAATGAATTTTTACGGTTTCATGAAAAATTATTTACTTGAAGCTTACCCTAAAATATTACAGGTTTATTTTCACCTAAAATTTTTTTATCTAAAATTTTGTTGCATTTTGAGGAAGGAAAACGTTTTTAAAGAAGAAAAGATATTTTCGTGAAGAATTAAGTTCAAGTATTTTGTCAAATTTATTTTCCATATAAGATGAAACTCTTTAAATATGGTTATATTTATATCCCTATTATTACTATGATTTTATTGTGTTTATGATGGAATTTTATTTAGGAAATCCATTTGTTTTATATCAATTATGTTGGAATTATGTTTAAGAAACCCATTTTATTTCATGGGTTATGCTATGGTGAATGTTTTTTATGTTTTTGTGGATCACATAAGAATGGTTTAATTATGAGATTGTTTGGACCTATATCTACCTCCAATGCATTGGGTAAATATTTATATCTCATGAGATATACATGAATGTAATGACAAGTAAATTTGGTTTAGTAATACAGGGATGGAACAAGGAGTGAACTCGGTTCAGTAATGGACTTTATCCGCTATGATAGTCTCGACAATGATCCTTGACTAATATGAATTAATTTTCTATGATTATGTATGTATGAAACAAAATTTCATGTCTTATGTTATGACTATTGGGATTACATTTCACTTTTATGATTTATCCCATGACATGATATTATGATCTTTTATATGTAGAATAATATTTTAAAATGTTTTGTTTATGATTGTTATTTCCCTTGTTTACCCTTAATAATCATTTGAGTTCACCCTTTCATATGTTTCTTTTCCCCAGGTCTTGAAGAAGGGTATTAAGTAAGATATGTCAAAAAGGAGTCTAGTTATGATGAAATAAGCAGGAGACACTGTTGATGTTTTATGTACTAGTTTTTTATGTTTCCCAATTTCTAAAGACACTAAACCTGTACGGTACTAGTGTGGTTTTTTTTTGTGTTATGTAATAAATATTCTTCAACGTTGAAGTAATATATATATGTAAAATATGGGCTGTTAAAGGGTTATTATCATTGCTTCTAAAAAATCCTCGATAAATACCTCCCCTTTATGATCACTTTTTTACAAGCGCTGATAAATACCCCTTTTATCAGTGCTTTCTTACAAGTGCTGATAAATGCCCCCATTTATCAGTGAATTTTTACTTGCGCTGATAAATTCCCCCTTTATCGGCTCTTTTTTACTAGAGTTGATTAAGGAGGGACTTTATCAATGTTTTTTTACAAGAGCTAATAAAGGGACCCATTTAACAATGCTTTTTCTAGCACTAACAAAAGAGGTTTTTAACAAAACTTTTAGCCAGTGTTGTTAAATCCCTAGCGCTTGATAAACCCAGTTTTTTAGAAGTGTCACCTCATTATCCATCATACTAATTTCTATATTGGTTCCTCTAAGACCCATCCCTTACTAAAACCAAAATCATGAATCATGTGTAATAAACAATAATATCATAAAAGAAAAACTACATAAAAATTCAAACGAATGATGTCTTAATATTGGAAACAATTATTTTATTCTATAATATTTTAGGTAAAAACATGTGTGTATTAAAGACACATGAGAATAATTATGAGCCTTGGAACATTACATAAACATGGGGCATAAATTTGAAATGTGGAATAGGAAATATGGCATATATATAATCATAAAAAATCATAGTACAATGCCATGTTTATCTGGGAATTTAATCATAACATAGTGGATCAAGAACCACAACCTATTTCTCATAAATTATTGATCACCATAACTCATTTACTATAGTGTATCGAGCATCATAACTCCTTTACCTTAGATGACCGAGCATCAAAACTCATTTCCCATTGTGGATCAAGCATCACAACTTGTTTCTCATAGTAATATCATGATATATTATACTTTAAAATATGAAAAATAATGATTTTACCCAAAAAAAGATCTTAAAAAAAGATAAATATTGAAAAAATAAAAAATATACAATCCATTTTTTACCAAACACAACTAACATAATAAATTATCCTGACTAAATGAAAGAAATATATTGATATATGTATATAAAACTAAAGAATCACAATAATAAAAAAGTGTATCATAGTCCTTTAACCAAATATTTCACCATTATAGATGACCATTTAACTTATGTTATATTCTTATTAAACAAAATTTAAATTAGCATTGAGTTTTTCATATATTACAATATCCTAATAATTAAACAAATCATTGTAAAAAACACCCATCATAATTAATATATACTTATAATAAAGAAAAACTAAACATAAACGTACTAGTCATCTCCAACACAAATAAAATTGTTAAAATACACCTATGGAATTTAAGATCAATAAAAAACACCAATACATGAATAAAATTAATATATTAATAGTTAATTTATATAAAATAGAATTATAAAATATATAAATTTTCCTATGAAAAATAATTAAATTATCACCATTTTGAAATAATCCCCAAAAATTATATATACTCATTGAAATCAATAAAACTTCAACCTTGTACCTTTCAAATCCATTTACAACATGATTATAATTAATAATTTAACTTAAAATCTTAAAATCACATTTAATTTATAATTATTGGGTCTTTGTAAGAGTTAAATCATGAATAATTTAAAATCTAAACAACTAGAAAACCAAAATAAATTCATAATAAATTGAATCATTCCATTGGAAAATTACTTATTTAAAATATCTTGAAAAAAAAATCATATCACAACAAACACAATAAAAATAATGCACTATAACATGGATGTATTTATGTCTAAATGTAATTTTGAGAAAATATAATCATTGAAAACAAAAACAATAAATCCATAAAAAGGCTTCTATGGCCATAAAATACACATTGACACTAATACTAAAACTAAAACATATAATTATCACCACTTGACACACAATACATATTTGCATGACACCTATTCAACATAATCCTTGATGAACCTATGTTCCAACCCCTATCAAAATAAAAGCCTTTCAATAAAAGAAAAATAAATTAATATTAAATCAACCTATACACTATTAGTGCACATGTATGGTGTGGGTATATATAAATACAATAACTATATTTATTACTTAAATATATTATTATAATTTTATAATTATTTAAATAAATATATTTATTTACAATTATAATTATAAATAAATATATTTAAAATTATTTATATATAATTATAAAAAATAAATATATTTATTTTAATTTTATAATTATTTAAATATGTATTTTATTATTTATAATTATAATTATAAATAAATATATTTAAAAAGTATATATATATATATATATATATATTAATATATAATTATAAAGCCGTTGGGGTGTGCCTTAGTGGTAGAGGTGCCCCGTGATTCTGTATGAGACCCGAGTTCTAATCCGGGTGTGAATGAATTTATGCTGGAAGGCGGTGACACATGCATGATGTAGAGAGACGGTGATGCATACATAATCTAGGTAGATGGTGACACTGGCATGACGCAGGCAGACAATGACACAAGCATGACGCAGACAGACGGTGACATAACCATGATGTAGGCATGACGTTGTATTGGGCCTTCAGACCAAATTGTGGGTCTTTGGGCCATGTAATGGGCTTCTGGCCCACTGGACCTTCGAGCAATGTACTAAATAAATAAGGCTTGATGAGTTGGTTATCCCTTGTTGGGGGGGGGGGGCTATGGTCTGCCTTTTTAGCCTATGTGTGGTGTGTGTGTGTGTTTAATTTAATTGTACCCTCAAACACCTTATATATTTATATAATTATAAATATACTAAATATATTTATTATAATTTTATAATTATTTAAATAAATAAAAAAATAAACATATTTATTTATAATTATAAAATTGTAATAAATATATTTATTATATTTATAATTTTATAATTATATATAATAAGTATATTTATTATAATTTTATAATTATTTAAATATATATATATTTATAATTTTAATTATAAATATTTGTATATATTTATAAATATTTGTATATATTTATAAATATATTTATATAATTATATTTATTTATAAAATTCTAAATGTAATAAATAAATTTATTATAAATTTATAATTATTTAAATATAATTATTTATTTATAAGTATAATTATAAATAAATATATTTATAATTATTTATAATATTTAAAACGTATTTATATATAATTAAAAATTTATAGTTATAAATATAATTAATATATTTATTTTTTAAATGTATTTATTGAAATTTTATAAGTATTTATGAGAACATAATAAGTTCATGGTTATAACATGAATGAATCATACATAGTAAAGTATAGATCATAAAAAACGAGTAATCACATATATAGAAATCATGAATAATAAGGATGTCCATGTATAAATGAACATTCATAAGTCTTGAATAGATAACATATGCATGCAACATCCCAATATAGGTAATCTTAACATTTGGAACATAGCAACTCACAATCATGTCCAAAAATAAACTTATGATCATATAGCGACAATTATACTCATGTATCAACATATGAACATAAATAACGCCAATCAAGTCCATGAATATCATCATTATCTTATGATATATATATATATATTTATTGACTAAATTCATTGGAGACATATATTTATTTATAATTATAATTATAAATAAATATATTTGAAAACTATTTATATATAATTATAAATATAATAAATATATTTATTATTTAAAAAAATTATTTTAATTTGATAATTATTTAAATAAATAAATATTTATTTATAATCTTATAAATACTGTTTTTAAAACATTATATATATATACATTTGAATTATTAAAAAATATATATTAATATTTCATATTTATATTAATTATAAACATGCGAATTTTAATTAATGTCTATAAATAAAAATTATTTTTGATTATAAATATAACAATATTATATATATTAATAATATTTTTTAATAAAAACTTTTATCAGCACTAAGAATAACACTGATAAAGAAAACCTTTATCAGTGTTAAAAAAAACATTGATAAAACCTTTATTAGCGATTTTTTTAGCCTTGATAAAAGTTACATTTATCAGTGCTTTTAGTTAGCATCGATAAAGGTGAGGATTTTATCAACGCTTTATGTTTAGCACTGAAAAAAGCAAGTGCTTCCCCTACACCATTCTATAGAAGTGATGATTGAAAACACATTTTAAAGGGGATTATGGGTGCCCCCACCTGTTCAACACCAAAATCATCCAAATTGGGATCTTTCCCCCTCTCTTCTTCTTTGAGTGAGGTCACCTCCATTTCCTATTAGAATATCGTGCTGTCCGAAGTGAAAGGGGGATACCAATAATGCTAACTCACCACTATATAAATTACTACAAATATGGGATTTAATAGTGTTAAAAATAGCCTTCATCAATACTAAAAAAGTGTTGATGTTGTAAGCACCTTTAAAAGTTGATAGCTTTTATCATCATTGATAAAAGGGTCCTTCATCAGTGCTAAAAAAAGGCGTCAACAAAGGGGGTCTTTTATCGATTCTAGTTTAGCACTAATAAAGTGTTCCCTTTATTAGGGATTTTTGTAGCACTAATAAAGAGAACACTTGATCAGTTCATTTTTAGCATTGATAAAGGGCCTGTTTATCAGTTCTATTTCTAGCATTAAAAAAGGTCATGTTGCCGAAGATGTGCTGTTAAATTACAACACATTGCAGCAGTAAATATGAAATTTAATTTTAATTAAATTTATATCACAAATACAATAAAACACTATATTACAAACATTTCAAACATTAGTTTATAAAATTAAATTGGTACATATAATTTATCACAAACATCAACATATTAAAAAACATTAATGTTTCATTATATTTGGCCCCTAATCCCCTCTCAAAAGAGCATCATCATTCTACCTGTTGCCGAATAGAAAACCAAAACTCGAGTTAAAAATTGAACCTATATAAAAAACAGATCTTATGCTAGTAATACTATAAAGAAATAAATTACACATAAATATAAAACAATACATTAATAAAATATCACTTTTAAACTAAAATCTTACACTTTGAGTCATACCTAGCACACCATGTGTCATGTTAATGTGTGGTTAATTTCTACATGTCACAAATGATTTATGGATCATTATCCTAAATTATCAAGACAATCTGAGTGTATTTTCTTGATTTTAAGTATGTGATATGTGTTTTGAACTAAAGTGTCAATTTTAAACTAAAAACATACACTTCAAGACATACTAAGGACACAATGTATCAGATTAATGTGTGTCTAATTTGTACATGTCACAAATGGTTTATGGATCATTTTCCTAAATTATCAAGATGATATGAGTACATTTACTATGTTTTAAGTATCTAACATGTTTTTTGAACCAAAGTTTCAATTTTAAATTAAAAACATACACTTTGAGTCATACTCGCCACATTGTGTGTCAGATTATTGTGCGTTTGATTCCTACACATCACAAATTTTTTATGGACCATTGTCCTAAAATATCAAGACAATCCGAGTGAGACTTCTAGGTTTTCAGTATGTGGCACATGTTATTAAATAAAATGTCATTTTTTTTACTTTGAAAACACATACTTTGATTCATAATAATCACACTATGTTTCAAATTGACATGAAAATGATTCTTACATGTAAAAAATGACTTATGGGTCATTTTCCTAAAATATTAAGACAACCTGAGGTAAGTTTATTGGTTTTCAGTGATTAACACACATTTTTAACTAAAATTTCATTTTAAAACTCAAAACACACATTTCAAGTCATACTGGTCACATCGTGTATTAGATTAAGGAATGGATAATTGGTAAATGAGATAGATGAATTATAGCACATGAGCCTTAGCCTAGTTGGTAAGGACTCCGTAAGTGAATCCAAATGACCAGGGATCAAATCCAGGCAGAGGTAGGATTTCCGGGGCACTATAGCAGTACTGTAGCAGGTACTGTGCAGTACTGTAGAAGGCATTGTTTGGCACTGTAGCAGCCGGGAATATGCCCCCGTTTGGGCCTTCGGGCCACCAATTTGGCCCCTGAGTCCTGTAAGGCCTTCGAGCCACCCAGGCCATCGGGTCAGTAAGGCCTTTGGGCCACCTCAAGGCCTTCAAGCCACCTTAAGTGAAGATGAAAACCAGACAACCTATAAGGAACAAGCTCTACAAGGAGGATGATCAAGGAGATTTCACCACACCAGAAGATAAACAGATTTCAAGAATGAGAGTGTATGGCACCTGCCATCGGGACAAGCCTATGCATGCACGGGAATGCCTAGCCGAACAACCATGCGAAGGTGAAGAGCTGATTTCATGATGAAGATGCTGGGGAGGAGTAGTTCCAAGTAATTTTTCTGGGTTGTATGTAATGTTTGAATCCTACAGGCAATGAATTTCTCTAAGGCCTACTGTCCATGTAATACTTATACCTACGAGCCTTTTAAGGGTTCCACCTCACCCCTTGAAAGGTGGATTATCAAAATAAATAAAAAATAAATGCCTTTGGGCCATTGGATATAGATGAATTATAGATAGTTTTCCTAAAGTAACAAAATAATATAAATATGTTTTCTCAGTTTTGAGTGTGGCGTACATTGTTTTTTACTAAAATGTCATTTTTAAACTGAAAACACATATTCTGAGTCATACTCGGAACATCATTTATCAAATTGAGGTAAGAATGATTCACAAACATCAAAAATTACTTATAGATCATTGTATTAAAGTATCAAAAAATATGAATGTGTTTTCTCAATTTTGAGTATGTGACTTGTGTTTTGAACTAAAATGTGAATTTTAAATGAAAACACACACTTTGAGTCACACTGGTCACACCATGTATCATATTAACTTGCGGTTGATTTCTAAATCTACCAAATGACTTACAGATATTTTTCCTAAATTATCAATACAATCCAAGTGTTTTTGCTTGGTTTTTAGTGAGTGACACACATATTTTTAACTAAAATGTCATTTTTAAATTTAAACCACACATTTCGAGTCATACCGGCCTCATCGTGCATTAGATTGAGTTAAGAATAATTCTTACACATCACAAATGACTTATAGATCATTTTTATAAAGTATCAAAACGATATGGATTTGTTTATCTGTTTTGATTTTGTGACATGTGTTTTGAACTAAAATGTAAATTTCAAATAAAAACATACACTTTGAGTCATAATCGTCACACCAAGCATCCGATTAATGTTTGACTTATTACTACACACCAAAAAATTACTTATGTATAATTGTCATAATGTATCAAGATAATACAAGTGTGTTTTCATAGTTTTAATTAAGTGACACATGTTTTTAACTAAAATTTCATTTTTAAAATGAAACCACACATTTCAAGTCATACCAGTCACACCATGTATCATATTGAGGTACAGATGATTTCTACACATCAAAAAATGATTTATAGAACTTTTTTACTAAATTATCCAAACAATATGAATGTTTTTACTAATTTTTGAGTATGTGATGTGTATTTTAAACTAAAATGTCAATTTTAAATAAACACGCACACTTTGAATCATACTTGACACACAATGAATTAGATTGATGTGTAGTTGGACCTACATGCCAAAAATGAATTAAGACTCATTTTTCTAAAGTATAAATACAATTCAAGCATGTTTTTAAGGTTTTTAGTGAGTGAAACATGTTTTTAACTAAAATGTATTTTTTAAACTGAAAACACGTATTTTGAGTCATACAGGTCACATCTTGTGTCATATTGACATGAAGATTATTTATACATGTCACAAATGACTTATATATCATTTTACTAAAGTATAATGGAAATATGAACATGTTTTCCTAGTTTTTTTTGAGTGAAAAACTTTTAACTAAAAAGTAATTTTTAAACTAAAAACACACATTTTGAGTCATTCCAGTCACACCATGTATCATATCAAGGTATGAAATATTTCTTCACATCACAACTGACTTATGGATCATTATCCTAAAGTATCAAAATAATATAAATGTGTTTTCTTGAGTCACACACCTTTTTATCAAAAAATGTATTTTTAAATTAGAAATATACATTTCCAGTCATACTATGAACATCGTGTATCATATTAAGGTACAACTGATTCTTTCATGTAAAAAACAACTTATGGATCATTTTCATAAAGTATCAAAAAAATATGAATGTGTTTTATTAGTTTTGAGTATTTTACAGATGTTTTGAACTAAAATGTCAAATTTAAATAAAAACAAAATCTTTGAGTCATGAAGATCATACCATGCATTGGATTGATGTGTGGTTGATTCCTACATGCCACAAATGACTTATAGACCATTTTACAAAATTATAAAGACAATCCAAAATGTTTTTCAATTTTCAATGAGTTTAATGCGTCTTTTTAACTAAAGTGTCATTTTAAACTGAAACCACACATTTTTAGCCATACAGGGCACACCATTTTTTGGATTGAGGTATGTATGATTACCATATGTCATAAATGAAAAAAATATAATTATCCTAATGTATTAAAAAAATCTGAATGTGTTTTCCCAGTTTTGATTATGTGACGTGTGTTTTTAAATAAAATGTAAATGTTAAATAAAAAAACACACTTTGAGTAATACCAGTCACACCATGCATCAGATTGATGTGTTGTTGATTCCTACACATCACCAATGACTTATGAATCATTTTAAATTTTTTTTAATACAATTAAAGTGTGTTTTCTTGGTTTTTGGTGAGTGACATATATTTTTAACTAAAATGACATTTTTAAACTAAAACCACATTTTTTAGTCATATTAGTCATACCGTGTATCAGATTGAGGTACAATTGATTCCTACGCATCAAAAATGACTTATGAGTAATTTTTATAAAGAATCGAAATAACATGAATGTGTTTTCTCATTTTTGAGTATGTGATTGGTGTTTTAAACTAAAATGTCAATTTTAAATAAAAATATACACTTTGAGTCATATCGGTCACACATTGCGTCAAATTGAAATATGGTTGATTCTATCTTGTAAGAAATGACTTATGGATCCTTATATTAAATTATAAAGACAATTTGACCATGTGGTTTTCAGTGAGTGTCACATATCGTTTTAACTAAAATGTTATCATTAACTTAAACCACACATTTATATTCATACCAGTTACACCATATGTCAGATTGAGGTTAGAATAATTTCTATATGTCCCAAATGAATTATGGTTCATTGTCTTAAAGTATCAAAATAATTTGAATGTGCTTGTTTGATTTTGAGTATGTGATGTGTGTTTTGAACTAAAATATATATTTTATATAAAAACATACACTTTTATTCATAACTATCACACCGTGCGTTATATTGATGTGAGTTTTATTATTACATGTCAAAAATTACTTACGAATCATTTTTCTAAAGTACCAAGACAATATGATCCCATTTTCTCAGTTTTTAGTGAGTGAAACATGTATTCTTAAATAAAATTCCATTTTTAAATTAAAACCACATGTTTTGAGACATACCAGTCACGTTGTGTATTAGATTGAGGTAGGGTTAATTCCTACACACAAAAAATGACTTATGGATTGTTTTCCTAAAGTATCAAAACAATATGGATGTGTTTTTTTAGTTTTTAGTATGTGACACATGTTTCAAACTAAAATGTCAATTTTAAATAAAAACACACACTTTGAGTCATACTAGTCAGATGCGTATTAGATTAAAGTGTGGTTTATTCCTACATGTTAAAGAAGACTTATGGATCATTGTACTAAAGTATCATGAAAGTATGAGTATGTTTTCTTGGTTTTTACCAAGTGACACATGTTTTTAAGTAAAATGTCATTTTTAAACCGAAACCTCACATTTCGAGTCATATTGGTCACACCGTATATTAGATTGAGGTACATCTGATTCTTACATGTCATAAATGAATTATGGAAAATTTTTATAAAGTATCAAAAAAATATGAATTTGTTTTACCAGTTTTGAGTATGTGACCTGTGTTTTGAACTAAAATATCAATTCTGAATAAAGAGACACACATTGAGTCATACCGGTCACACCATGCATCAGATTGACATGTGATGATTTCTACACATCCAAAATTACTTAAGGATTATTATGTAAAATAGAAAGACAATTTTATCATGTTTTATTGGTTTTTAGGGAGTGACTCACATTTTTAACTAAAATATCATTTTTAAACTAAAAACACACATCTTGAGTCATACAGGACACATCGTGTTTCTAATTTACATGCATCTGACTATTATATATCAAAAAAGACTTATGGGATATTTTACTGAAGTATATAGAGAAACCAATCATGTTTTCTTGGTTTTTAGTTAGTGACAAATGTTTTTAACTAAAATTTCATTTTTAAAATTAAACTACACATTTTGAGTCATGCTTTTCATATTGTGTATCAGATTGAGGTGTGTATAATTCCTATAAATCACAAATGAATTATGAATTGTTTTAAAAAAGTGTAAAAACAATATGAATTATTTTTCTTAGTTTTGGGTATGTTACACATATTTTAAACTAAAATGTTATTTTTGAATAAAAACACATTTCATGTCCTACTGGTCACACCATTTTTTGGATTAAATTATAACCACAAATGACTTATGGATTATTGTCTTAAAGTATCAAAATAACCTGAATGTGTTTTCTTTGTTTTGAGTATGTCACACTTTTTTTAACTAAAATATAATTTTAAACTAAAAACATGCACTTTGAGTCATACTATTCATGCCATGTTTCAAATTGATGTGCGGTTGATTCTTATATGTCACAAATGGATTATGGATTGTTTTCCTAAAGTATATAGATAAACAGAGTTCATTTTCTTAGTTTTTAGTTAGTGAAAATTGTTTTTAACAAATGTGATTTTTAAACTAAAAAAACTCATTACAAGTCATACTAGTTATATTAAGGTACGACTAATTCCTACATATCCCAAATGGCTTATGAATCATTTCATAAGTATCAAAACAATCTAAATGTGTTTGTTTGGTTTTTATTATGCTAGGAATATTTTTATCAAAAAATTCAATTTAAACTGAAAAGACCACTTTGTGCCATTTGTAAACTTAAAACACACACTACTGATAAAGGGCATCCTTTATGAGTGATTTATTTTTAGTACTAATAAATATTTCTTTCATCAGTCTTTTTTAGCACTGATAAAGTTACGAATAAATAAAATGAAATAATTAAATAAATAAAAAATTAAAATGAGTTTATTTAAAAAAATATTAAAAATTTATTAATTAAATAATTATTGATAAAAATGAATAAATTGATTATACATTATTAAATATTAAACATTTTATTAATTAGATAATTATGATAATTAATGTTATTAAATTATATATATTAAATATATAGATATATATTAATATATATAAATAAAATTTATATATTACAAAATATTTATATGATTTACATTAAATAATCATATATTTATTTAATAATGTTTTATAATAAAAAATTAATATGAATTAAAAATATTGACTAATTGCGTAGTACTCGACATATAATTGAATGTCATTTGATTTTTCAGTTTAACATAGATCAAATTTGTGATATATTGCTTTCACATATACTTAATTAATGAACTTTTATATACAATGAATACACATAAAACTTATCTATTTTTACAATATTTTTAAAGTGTACTTATTCTTAATTTATTCAATTTCACTCATTTTTAACATATATGCATGCACTTAAAATTAGATATTCATTAATAATGTTAAAAATATATTTATAAAAAAATATTTATAAATAGAAATATTTACAAATATAAATTTCTTATATTTATACAATTATATATTTATAATTATAAATAAACAGTTTTAAAAAAATTATTTATATAATTATAAATAAATAATTACATATATTTAAATAATTATTAAATTTATAATAAACTTAATTAAATAATTAATATTTTTACTATATTTATATATATTTATTAAATATATATATATATGTATAATCTTGCCCTCTGTATTTCTTTGATATCATGAAAAATTCCTATGCATCTTTTGGGAAGGCCTCAAATGAGAATTGTTTTCATGCATGTTAGGAGAACATGAATGTAACTTTCCCAAATGGCCAAGAAGGTGAGAGAGCACTTAGAGTCATTGAGAAAGAAGCAGTTGATTGGTTCTTCTTGTAGTTAGAGGTCACATTTTCCATGATGGAGCTAGCGGTGTTTGGTTGTAGTGAGTATTTAGCTGTCCGGAAGCTACTTCCAATCAATTTTGAGGATGTATTTCGCTCAAATCTAGAGATGAATTTTCAGGACCTATCTTGAAAATTTATAATCTTGGAGGATTCCTTTGGGTTGTCATCTAATTTAGCATCTGATGAGCATGATTTAACAATGACATGGCAGTGCGGTTAACATCCCAAGGGGAGAGGTAGACATCCTAGAAATATGGGAAACATGAGAAGTCATAAGAAGTGATATTATGATTTTCTTTTGTGGGAATATGGTGCCATGTTTGCCTTTTTTATCTATTGTACTTTCTATTTTCTTAATAAATTTTTAGTCATGGGTCCCAAACCCATGACTGAGCCTTTTGAGTATATATATGTATAATTATATAAATATATATAATTATTTAAATATTATTTTTTAATAATATTTATATAATTATAAATGAATAATTATAAAATTCTAATAAATGTATTTAAAAAATAATATAATTACTATATTTATATTTATATATATTTATTAATTATATATAAATATTTACAAAATTTTTATTTATAATTATAATTATAAATACTTTATTAGTTCTTAAGTAATAAGCATTGATAAAAGCATCTTTATCAGCACTTTTTCGGGCTAATAAAGATGAGGCATTATCAGCGCTAAAAAAAGCACTGATAAAATGAACATTTAGCAGCACTATAATTTTAGCGCTGATAAAGATTGATTTTGTCAGTGCTTTTTTATCACTGATAAAGACATACCTTTATCAGTGCTTATTTGTAAGCACTGATAAAAGTGTCCCAATCTAATTCTAAAACCCAAACCATTTGCGAATCTGTCGCGATATCAAAATCTTCCAACGAAAGCCACCCACTATTGGAGATCCTCCTCGATGAATCGAACCTCGAATCACACCAGTTGACTACCTCTTAAACATCTCATCCTACATCTGGTGTTTGATTGAAGTTATGGTTTATAAAGAGGGTTTTATATTTTATTCAACCTAGCGAAGTAGGCCTTCCGATTTTCTTTGTGTATTTTTGGTTATGTTTTTTGATTTATTCTTTAAATATTTCATTATTTGTGGTTCAATGATTGTATACTAGCATGGCAGGACTTCCTATTTTCTCAGTTTCCAATTTTGATTCTACTTTTGATCGCTCATGGAGAGTTTATTGTTTTTGGAATCGATGGCAACACATGAAGTCACATAGAGTTTAGTTGGTTGTTTTATTTTGTTGAAATTCCCAAAATTTATCGCCCAAAGCAATCATATATATTTTTCATTAATTATTTTATCAATGGAATTCCATACATGTCAAATTTTAGAAATAGAAATTGGGGATTTTGTGTGTGAGGGAGTTGAAGATAGGTTAATGGATTTATTTTACATTATATTGATTCATATCTTCTTCTTTTTTACTTATTTGGGTTAGAATGGGAATCCAATGTATGGATGCATCATGTTAGTTTTTATTTAAAATTTCTTATTATTAGTTTTATTTATTTTTTGGTCCAAATCATTACCATTATGTTTCTTTTCAAGCTCTGGTGCTTGTTTCTAGCCTGAGGGGAATCGAGAATGTCCCTTGGACACTATCATGGGCTAGCTCGGGTGTTTGATATGTGGTTGTCTTTGGTTTGTTTTGGAAACTATATATGTTGTTAAATGTTTTGTACCTTTTCTCAATAATCTAACTTCCTCTATCTCTACACTTTTTAAAAAATTTATTTTATTTTTCTCGCTATTTAGATTAATCCAACATTATTCATAAATCCTTTTAATAATAAAATATGAAATATTATACCGTGATGCTATGTACTATTTTCCAACTACATTAAAATTTTTCATCATTATCCCACTTCCTATATCTCAATAATTTACAAAAAACATCCTTTTTAGATTACAACTTTCTAGTTATACCACTTTTTTGAGACCTATATACACCTGTAATACATTATAATTTATTGCTCAGAAATGTTTATTTTATAGAATCCCTCCTTTTGAGTATTTATATAACTAATAACAAGATGATTTCCATGGAATCAGTTTGGTACCTACCTATATGACATGTAGAAAAATAGTATGTCAAACCTTTTTACGATAAAAAACTTGGCATATAACGAATCTCCCACACTCCATGATATGGATTGACATTCCATCCAAAATATATTTTATTCAATTTTCAATGGGTGTCAACATGGGTTTTAAATATTCCTTTTGAAATATATAAAACACTTCCCTCACATACATGGATTGGGAAATAAATATCCCATGAATTCCATGAGTCACATATAAACTAAGGAAAATGTCAACTCACTAACCATCAACATTTAAACATTGGCCATTGTTAATGGAGAAAGTTATTATCATCATTCATCTCTTGGATCTATAAATATTATATCATACACATTGATAAGCAATTTCAATCTATCCATAAAATTATTTTTTATGTAATGATTATGATCAATTCATATTTTTTAAAATTAAAGTTTCTTTAATAATTTTCCTAACCTTCAATACCAAGCTCTTAGTTATTGTTTCAATTCACACATCACCTTTTTAAATTTAAAAACATTATTCTCATATTAAAGAATGATAAAACTATCTTTTTGTTTTATGTAAACTTTCTATTTATGCAATCCATTAGTAAATGATAATTTTACATCTAGTTGGAGTAACTTTAATTTCCTTGGGATGGGTCGGTGTGGTGATATGACATCCTAAGAGTCTTGATATGTTTTCAAATATTTATATACCATTAATTATAAATGTAACAATTCCTTATGTTTCCACATAACTTGTTCTAATATACTTTTATATCTTCTAGTTAATTGAATGAGAGTTTATTATTCTTGTTTATCATATTTGAGTTTCTTATTACTCCTTTATTTCCTATATTATATTTTCATTTGTTTTGGGGATTTAAGAAAGATTTGATGTGGAATAATTTTTTTCTAAAATTCAATTACCCATTTTCTTCAACAAACTGGAATTATTTGAAATGGTCAAATGTTGATTTTACCTTATTAGAATTTTCTATAACTTTAACTTTTGATAATAAATATCATATGTGTTTTTATTTAAATATTGTATAAATTTAATATTTTATAAACCCAATAGGATGGATATGAACTGAAAATTGATGCATATTAATTGTTTGAAAAATTAATATGATGATGGAGTTAAATATTTCGTCAATTTTATAAGAGAACATGTAGACAACCCTTTTAAAATCTTCTTTCTATGTTTACATTGTTGTTATTCAAGAAAAATTAGTCCGGAAGAGTTGTAAGTACATTTGATTTTTCATAGAATAGATCAAAGCTATAAATCTTGGACTAAAAATGGGAAAAAACTGAATGTGGACTTCGATTAGGATGATACTACAATTTATGAATAATTTGATATGAATAACTTTGTAAAATATGATGGAGATCACATAGAATAAATGATAATGTAAATTGAAGATGACCTTCGTGATTGTCCAAAGTTGTTTGATGAGTTAAATAGATGTTTCAAGATACCATTGTATACCAGTTGTACTAAATACACAACATTGTCAGATATATAGAAGTTATATAATTTGAAAGCTGGCAGTAGATGGAGTGACACCATCTTTACAGAACTACTTGGTCTTTTGAAAGATATGCCACCAGAAGAAAATAAACTACCATACCAAACATATTATGGTAAAAAAATGTTAAATTAAATGGTAATGATCTTTAAAAAAATACATGCTCTTACAAATTATTGAATAATATTTTTCAAGGACCATGAATCACTCATAAAATTCCTTAAGTGTGGTGCAGATCGATATAAGAAAAATGAATCAAGTCCTTTGAAATCTGTATGGTACTTTCCTATCATTCCATGGGTTAGAAAACTATATGGATATCAAGAAACTATGATACAATTAACATGGCATGTAGATACAAGAATTAAAGATGGAAACCTATATCATCCATCAGATTCTCCTTAGTGGAATAAAATTGATTACGAGATTTATGAATTTGGGGATGAGCCGAGAAACTTTCTTCTTGCATTATCTACATATGCAATAAATATTTTTGGTGTATAGATTAGTACTCATAGTACATGGAACTTTCTGTTGGTAAATTATAACTTTCCACCATGGTTATGTATGAATTACAAATACATTATGTTGTATCTTCTTATATCTGGACCAAAGCAACCCGTTAATGATATTGATGTCTATTTGGATCCAGTTATCGAAGATCTGAAATTGATGTGGGATACAAGTATTAAAACATATGATGATCATAGAAGTAAGGAATTCACATTAAGGTACATGTTGTTCGGAATGATAAATGACTTCCCTTCTTATGTAAATTTATCAGGCTATAGCTTTAAAGGAATGTTGGGGTGTCCCATTTTTGAAAAATTCCTATACTTGATGACTACGTTTTTAGGAAATCGGAAATTTTTACCTTAAAAACATAAATACTGATCCTAAATGACATCATTTTATGGGAATATCGAACAAGGTAGAACATTGTCTCTAACAACAGGCGATCAACTGTACAAAAAAATTAAAAAAGATTGACACTATTTTCGGTAAAATATTTTCAAAAATCCTTAAAAAACTAGGTTGGAAGAAGTGATCAATTTTCTTTGAATTACCATATTGGAATTGTTTGTATGACATACATTTTATTGATGTCAAGCATGTAGAAAAAAATATATTTGATAGTGTTAGTGGAGAATTACTAAAATGTTCATGAAAAAATGAAAGAAGAAATCAATACTAGGTTGGGCTTGATTGAAATGGGGATAAGGGAATAGTTGGCACCAATGAAGGGTAACAAGTGGACTTTTCTTCTTCTAGTAGCTTATACTCTATCCAGATAGGAAAAATTTCAATTTTTTATTTTTTATTACTAGTGTAAAATTTCTATAGGGGTATTCATAAAATATCAATAATGTTGTCTCAATGGATAATTTGAAGTCACAAAGAATAAAATCACATGAATGTCATGTTTTGATGCAATATTTAATGGCCGTTTCTTTCCATTGAATCCTACCTCAAATATATATGACATAAATTAACCAGACTCTACTTCTTTTTCAAATCCATATGTAGTAAATTTGTAGACCCGACAAAGTTTCCCATCAGGAATAAGGAGATTTTAGTCATGTTATGTGAATTAGAGATATTCTTCCCACCATAATTCTTTGATATAATGGTCCACCTAATGTTTCACTTGTTTAGAGAGGTTGGAATATGTGGTATTTTCGGTTACAAATGTATGTACCTCATTGAATTTTATATGAATATTTTGAAAGGGTATGTTAGGAATCAAATTCGTCCAGAAGGTTGTATTGCAGAATGATATATTATTGAATAAGCTATTGAATTGTGTACCGATCACCTGTCATATGTTGAAAGCATCAGTCTCCCAAATTCTTTTCATAGAGACTTCCCTATGGGTGAAGGGATTTTCAGAAGATATTTTGTTACAATTACCTTGAAAAAGTGGGTGAAAGAATATCTTTACATATTACATAATAGTGAATATGTTGATCCATCAATTGAAGCCCACAAAAAAATTCTTAGAGATTTGTATCCATCAAGGGATGAAGGGTGGATATCCAATGCACATAATAAAAAATTTATAAGGTGGTTTAGAGATCAAATTTATAAATAGTTATATGAAAATACGAATTCAATTACTGAATGACTTCAATGGCTAGCTAGAGGTATGAATTCAAATGTTAAATCTTACACTGGTTTTTTAATAAATGGTTATATGTTCTATAAAAAAGAACATGATGACTTCATTATGATGAAAAAAGTGGTGTTACACTTGTGGACAAAGTAATTGACATATTTGGTTCCAAGGATAGAATCCAATTTATGAAAATATGTGATATTTTGGAATTATTGAATAGATATACGAGTTGGATTATACAACATTTCAAGTGACACTTTTCCATTGCAAATGGGTTTACAATATCAATGGAGTGAAAGTTGATGAAATGGGATTTGTGAAGGTGAATTTTAGTGTGGAAGGGGGGAAAATATAATCTATTCACAATGTCATCACAAGTAGTTCAAGTATTTTATGTCTCTGATCCAACAAACAATAATTGGTCGATTGTTCTACTGAAGACTAAATCAAATGTTGAGTCAGATGAAAATTCAATTGTGGATAGAACTTTCATTGGGAAATCAGAATTAGTTCATATTATCCCCAATGTAGATAATTTATTGTATGTTAGAGGGGACCACAAAGAGGGGATTTGGATTATCGATTGGGGAACTAAATCCTTGAAACCTTTAAAAAAATAAAGAGGGTTCAATGAGAAGGTAAAAGTGTTTTTAATAGATTTTGTTTTTCCTCATAATATTATATATTCTCTATTACATTAACATAATCAAAATTAAATGTTTGACTACTCATATATAAAATGTATTCTATACATGATGGAAGAAAAAAATACAAATAATGAAACCCTTTGGAAAGGTCAAGGTAATGTTACGATATAATTTCTCTATTTTACCAAAAAATTATATAATGAAATATTGATTTAATTTTACTTGTTCCTCAGAGAGTTAGTTTATTTTAGAAGATTTCTATCCAAGTGTCATGCCTTTGTAGGAAGAGAAATGATGTTGTCTCTACTCAATAAGATAGGTAATATTGATTTTTTCATAGTAAAATCATTATCTATAGAATTAATGTATTGTTTCATATTTATGTTTAATTTATTTAGTTTTAGTATTACTCAAATAATAATTATTTTCTTATGCAGGTGGATTATTTTGTTTGAGTTAGGGTAGTCTTTACAACTTTCGTACTGCTTCTCCCTTAAAACTTTTTCACCCATGCAGTGGTGCATTTATAACATTCTTTCAAGTTACCACCACTGCCTTGGGAGGAAGTGAAATAATGTTACCTCTGCTCAATTATAGAGGTAATATTGATGTTTTCATAGTAAAATCATTGTCTATAGAATTAATGTATTGTTTCATATTTATGTTTTTTTAGTATTACTCACATAATAATTGTTTTCTTATATAGGTGGATTCTTTTGTTTGAGTTGGGGTGCTCTATCCAACTTTCATCCTTCTTCTCCCTTAAAACCTTTTCACGCATACAGTGGTGCATTTATAACTTTCTTTCAAGTTACCTCCACTGCCTTTGCAAGAAGATCAATGATGTTGCCTTTGCTCAATTGTAGAGGTAATCTTGATGTTTTCACAGTAAAATAATTGTCCATAGAATTAATTTATTATTTCATATTTATGTTTAATTTATTCTTTTTAGTATTACTCACATAATAATTTTTTTCTTATATAGGTGGATTATTTTGTTTGAGTTAGGGTGATCTGTCTAACTTCCATGCTTCTTCTCCCTCAAAACGTTTTCACCCCTACAATGTTTCATTTATCACTATCTTTCAAGTTTTATCCACTACCTTTGAAAGAATTTCAATGACGCTACCTATGGTCAATTATAGAGGTAATATAGATGTTTTCATAGTAAAATCATTGTCCATAGAATTAATGTATTGTTTCATATTTATGTTTATTTTATTTATTTTTATTATTACTCACATAATAATTTTTTTCTTATACATGTGGATTATTTTGTTTGATTTGGGGTGATTTTTCTATCTTTCATCCCTTTATACACCAAAACTTACATAGTATTCTTCTCCCTCAAAACCTTTAACCCCTACAAGTGTTGAAATTTATCACTTTCCTTAAAGTTCCCTCCACAACTCAATCACAAATGTAATCTTGATATTTGAAAAAAAAATAATTATATATAGAATTAATTTATTATTTTATATTTATGTTTAAGTTATTTATTTTTACTATTACTCATAATAATAGTTTTCTTATACAGGTGGATAATGTTTTTCAAGTTGATGTGGTTTGTTCGAAGATACTCATGTAGTGTTGGAAGTTCAATAAATAAAGTAAATGGAAATCATAGTAACATTGACAGTTAATATTTTTTTTTCAACTTTGGGACATGTAGGAATAAACCACACCTCAATCCAACACATGCTGTGACTGGTATGACTCAAAGTACCTTTTTCTATTTTAAATTGAAATTAAATTTTGTATAAAATACAACCAAATCAATGTGTCCGTTATCAGTTTAAAATTGACATTTGAATCTAAAATTTTTTACTCACTAAAAACTGAGAAAATTCACTATGATTTTATTTTTAATTTAGGTCATCGATTCATAAATAATTTTTGACGTTTAGGAATTATTCTCACATCCAACCGATATATGATGTGATTAGTAAAATTCAACGCGTGTGTTTCAAGTTTAAAATTACATTTTAGTAAAAAAAATGTGACATACTCAAAACCAATAAAACACATTCATATTGTTTTGATACTTATGTAAAAAAAATCCATAAGTGATTTGGAACATGTAGGAATCAACCACACCTAATTCAGATGCATGGTGTGATTGGTATGACTCTAAGTTTGGATTTATTGAAAAATGACATCAATTTTAGTAAAAAACAAAATTGACCTACTCAAAACTTGAAAAACACATTTACAATGTTATAATACTTTAGTAAAATGATCCATATGTGATTTTAGACATGCATGAATCAGCTGCACCTCAATCTGATACATAGTGTGATCGATATGACTCCAAGTGCGTGTTTTTTTTAAAATTGACATCAATTTTAGTAAAAAAGCCAACTGACCTACTAAAAACCAAGAAAAAGAATTCAAATTGTTTAAATACTTTGGTACAATAATCCATAAGTCATTTATGATTTGTATAAATCATCCACACCTCTATCTGATGCAAGGTGTGACCAGTATGACTCCAAGTATGTATTTTTATTTTAAATGGAAATCATTTTTTTAAAATTAACACTTTATATTAATTTATTTCTTTATATTATTACTAATATAAGAATTATTTTCTTATATAGGTGTGTTATTTTTCTCGATTAGGGGTGGTTTGTTCAAAAATAACATGAGTTAGTTCAGGATTAAAGGATAAAAGAACATTGATATTTTTGAATGTATGTAATAATTTGTATTTATATAATTGTATGAACCAATGTTTGAAATGTATATAATATAGTTTTTTTTCTTGTGTTTGTTTTGTAAATTTCAGTTCATTTAAATATTGTATTTGGACTTGTTTTTGTTGATATTTGGTGTGTTTCTGGTGTTGCGGTGTGTTGTTACAACACACTATAGTATTGCCCTTTATCAGCATTGATAAAAGGACATGGATTTTAACAATTCTCATGTAGTTAGTGATTTTCTAGTGCTAATAAAGTCCATTTCTATCACTATTAAAGTCCAGTGTTATAGTAGTGATGAGGGCATTATCCATGTTAAAGACTTTGTCGATAATAGTTTTTTCTCTGACCATTTGCTTCCCTTAATAGAGCACAAAATGGTTAAATAAAAAACAACTGTTTATGATTTAATTTCTTCATGATATATATAAAAATTATATATATATATATATATATATATATATATATATTTGTGTGTGTGTGTGTGTATTTTATAAAAATTATAAGGAAATTAACTAAAAAGGTAGATAAAATGATGAGAAAATTAACTAAATAAGTAGCGGGAAGTCACCACTTCATGATGTATATATACATTATAACACCATATATTTATACCATTAATTTATAAAAAAAATCTATTTCCTATTTTGAATACATGGATTTTTGACACCCCTGGTAGTACTAGAAAAATATAAATAAAATATATATTAATCAATATTTTAAATTAAATTATAATTATCATTGGAAATACCCATTTAGGGATGTTACTTTGTTGGCGGAATACAATATCTTTCATAAATTTTCAAACATAATAACCATAAAATTTTCCATTAGTTTGTTTTGGACACCAGATAAACATTTAAAAAAAATAAGTAATTTGTTTTGATATATGTTTTGATAATAAAATATTATTATATATACCCTAATACTTATCAACATTTAGAATTTGATAGGCTTCTCGTGCTCATGGACTGTTATCATTCCATGATTTTGATGATATTTAAAAGGTTTCCTATTATAAAAAAATTTCATTAAAATATAATATAAAATTTATAAATTGAAGTTTATTTGTAAAATTATGCATGTAGTGTATTAAAAATTGATAAAAATTATCTTGTGTGGTTGATGTTTTAGGTATCCTTGCATTTATTCCAAAAAATAAATCTTTGGAGTTTCCAAATTGATTGAAATGAGAAACTAATGCTACCTAAAAATGGAATTAGTATTGAAAGGATTGAAAATATATTTTATATAATTAAATTGTAGAGTTTTATCCCTACATAATGGGTATTAAGAAGAGTCTATCATCTGTAAGTTTGTTTTCAAATATTGCAGTTAGTTTTTACGCTATTACTAAATATTCATCTTCTTCCAATGTCTCTTTTTTATAGAAGTGAAGTGAGGGCTAATGAGTCCAAATTTTTGTTCCCTAGGTTTTCTCATCAAATAGAATTGATATATACACCTAAAAAAATATAAATTGTATTTAACTGTTAATTAACATAGTGAATCAAATATTTTACAAAACAATTATGAAAACACACCTCATGTATAAATTTAAAACCGAGAATCTTAGCTATCCATGCTTGAGTATTTTATATACACTTTCAAGACCATAAAAGTCTATAATATACTCTCTATAAATTTGTTCTTCAAAATCAATAATGGTTATATCACTATCTTTGAACATTGTAACCACATGAACTTGTAATATTAGTAAATATGAAATTTAAAATGGAAGGGTGAAGGTACTTTCTGAAGTTATTTTTAATTTATTTTTTGATTCTTTAGATATTTTTATTTGAACTTATACTTCCCATTTATTTTATTTTTATTTAATAATGTTCCTCAGTTCAATACTTTTTTATTAATTGTTAACATCTTTGAATAAAAAATAAATTGGAAAGAAATTCCTCCTTGTCGATATGTATTTTTTCTAGATCAAATGAAAAGGATATAAAATTCATAATAACAATTTTGTCCTTGTGAACATCCAAATCATCAAGGGAAACATCGGTGCTCAGCTCATGAGCTACATGAATCCCCACTCTCACATGAACTTTTGGATGTTTTTTATTATGTATAATATCTTCTTAGATATTATAAATTGTACCCCTCACAAAAAGGTGAAGGGTGGGTGCTGATATATATAAATCACAATCATTTTAACTATGTATAATATTAGTACAGAAATTGTATCGGTGTCTACCTGATTCACATTTTACAGAAAAAATTATGAAAAAATCGTTTACCTATGGTAAGGAAAACCTTTTTATGGAATGAATCAAATCAAAGATGGAGGGGATATTCATGCAGTGGCTGTTTTTCTGTTATTTATTCTCTTTTATGACTTCCCATAATATTCTCTAACAACTCAAACTAGAAATTAAGTTTTTCTTCTTGAGCAGTTATTCATGTCCGCATCTCCTCCATTTTATTATATTTATCCGATTGTGCATTTCTTTTCTCAAAATATGTTTGGGGTGACACTCTAAAACCTACTCATATGATGTGGACATATTGTTCTGGCCACTTTAAGTCCACTAAAAGTAGTCATTGATCGGCTATAGCTGATGATGATTATTGTGTCTAAACTGTATAAACGACATAAGAAAATAAGTACTCATTATTATGTAATATTTATTTAATGTAGATTTGTTTATTATGTCATACTTACACACGATATCCATACATTTTGGGTATTTTCATATATTATTATTCCATATTTATGTACATGATCCTCCTTCCATAGAACATAATGTGGGATGTAAGTGGTTTTGTATTTTGATTCATTATTTTGTATATAAACAATGGAACACAATTATGTTGTTTCATTTCATATAAAAGTTTTACTGTAAATTTAAAATACATACTTTTTTTAAGTGAGGAAAACCCCATCCTTAATTTATGGTAGGGGTATGTTGGTTTTTATACAAACTACTTATTTTTATCACTCACTTGTTGTTTCATAAATTAACAATTCTCAATCAAAGTGATTAATACATATATTTTAAAGTAATGTATTATCTATCACACTGTACATAGAAATATGTCTCCCATGATGACCAATAAATGCATTCCACATTTCTTGGTTTATCATGTGTTTACAAATATGTGGTGGGTGTGGGTTTACTTTCCCTTAAACATTCCTGAGATGATGCTTCATAAGAATTTTCTAAAAGCCTATATGGGCCTTTATGGTGACCATTAATAAAAATTTCATTCAAAATTCATCTAGTATAAATTCACTATGTTAGGGATAATGAAGATAAAATCAACATTTCATTATTTTATTTTTTAGTAAAATAATTAAATGATATCAAAATATTACCTTAATATCTTCCCAAATTTTCACCTTAAACATGTGTACATTATTTTTCCATGAATCTAAATCAATCAGTACATGATTTTTAATAGTGACCCCAATGTAACAAATAAAAATGAACGTTTTGGGGTTAATAGGCTAGTCACATTCATTCCATCTAACCTTGAATTTTATGTCTCTGTTTCTCACCTAAATAATTTTTATTAACACCATTGTTCTACGATTGACTAGTTTTTTTGGGACATAGTTTGTTCATCTTATATTATTTCCATTGCCTCAAATTCATCAATATGTTGTTCCTTGAGATTAATAGCATCAATATGTGGAGGAAACTATTTTTCCTCTACATTGGATGCATCAACATGTTAAGAGTCCTATTGTTCCTCAAGATAGAGAGCATCAGAATATGCAAAAGCCATTATATGTAGAAGTGGATTAAAATTTAATTTATATTAAATAAATTCAGTAGTTAACAAATAATAATATTAAGTAACACAATGTATATTATAAAAAAACATAATATGGTTATTAAACTCTCTATCTCTCTCTTATTTAAAGTTTAAAAGGATTTGATGCCTCTATTGAGTTTCCAAAACCTCTCATTATGGTCTCATATAACTTACATGATCCTATCTAAATTGGGACTGCCATAAAATTATTGTGATTTACCAATTAAAGCTACAACCTCAGTTTAATTGACATATGTCCCTTCAGTGGTCTTGGTCAATAACTGAACAATTGACCACTTTCTGTTTGCAGGATCTGGGATATAAAATACTAGTATTAACTATGATGCCATTATTAATGGTTCATACTTATACCCTTCCTTACTGAAATATACTTACACAAATCCCCATTCATTTATTTTAACTACACTCTTGTTATCAACCCACTTTCATTGAAAAATAAATAATTGGAATGTTGTATAATCCAACCCCCATATTTTTCGATGATACCAAAGTGTGACATATTCCCATAAATTTTATTTCTATCCTTGGTTCCTGATACATGTATCACTTTAACTATAAGTGTAACTCTGCTATTTTTCATTGTATCACATTCATCATGTTCCATTTTATAGAATGTATAACCATTAGTCACATAACCATTATAAGATAATACACACATGGTTGATCCTCTGGAAATCCACCAAAGTCATTCTAAAATTTAATACATATTCCTTTCCGACTCCTTAAAAATATGGTCTCAAAACCATCATATAATTTTTATTATGTGTATTGGATATCCATTTTTCATCCCTTGATCAATTCAAATTTTTAATAATTAATTTACGGTTTCAATATATAACACAACCTCTAAACTATTATTTAAAATATAAAGGTGAGCCTAATCCTTATCTGTAATAGTAATTGAGACAACAACTATTTTGTAAATTACTTCACCAAAAAGTCACCCTGTGTGACAATATTTCTTTAGAAAAATACATTCCACAATATACAAGTGGTTGGTAAAGAATTAAACAGCTTCCGCAAAAATATACCACTCTTCAATACAACCTTATGGAAAACTTAAAATTTTGAAATAACCATTAAAAATATTTATATATCATTAAATGGGTAACATCCATATATAATGTACACGACCACATAGATGAATCTCTTTAACCAAGTGAATCATAAAGTAAACAATCATATCAAGGAATTATGGTGGGGATAACATCTTTAATTCACTTAATATGATAATAATTTCCTTTTACATAGTTGTAAATTTTACTGGGCCTATAACTTTAATTCATATAGATTTGGAAAAAACAAATCTTGGTTAATGCATGTCATACATTCTTAGAAAAAATACAACTTAAATTTATAAGCATTAGATATTGCATCAAAACATGATAGTCATGTGATTTCAGGACCTTTAACTTTAAATCAAACATTAACATGATATTTTTTATATTTTATTAATAACCCTCTAGAACCATTACATTATTCAATAATTTGAAAAACTAATATCTCTCTTGTCTGGAAATAGTTCAAACAGCTAGAGGAAGAAAATTACATCTTTCACCCTTCACTGGTGTTAACTCTTCCCATATCCCCTTATCAATAATGTCTAACCTATCCTTAATGTCATCCTTTTTTAGGTTCATTTAGTAATGTTTCAATGAAACCATCACATAAATTTTTTCCACATGCATGACATCAAGAAAATGTTTGACATTGAAATAATTCTAGTACGGTAATTCAAAAAAATGATCTCTATTTACAACTGGTTTTTATATGGTTTTTTGAGAAAGGTTTTCCAAAAACATTAGTCATATCATTTAATTTCTAAAATATTTGATCACCTATTAGTGGATACGATGTTGTACCTTCTTTTGAATTCACATCAAATGATGTCTTCAAAATTGGTATTTATGTTGTTGGGGGTAGAAACCCGTGGTATCCTATAAACACAGTCTTTAATGATTTTTTCAACCTAACTGAGTGTGTATCTTGTTCAAAAATGGGACACCTTTGAGTTCCTTTAATACACTATCCTGAAAGATTTATATAAGCATAAAAGTTATTTATCATCCCGTACAACATTTCTCTTGACCTGAAATCTTTATTTCTGTAAGAATCATACAATCTAACACCCGAACCCCACATTAATTTCAACTCTTTGACTAATGGATCCAAATAAACATCAATATCTTTACCTATCTATTTTGATTCTAATATAAGTAAATTCAATATAATTTATTTTCTCTTCATGCATAACCATAGTGTAAAGTTATAATTTACCAACATAATCGGCTACGTACTTTGAGTTCTTCTTTGTAAACCAAAATGATTTACTATTTTTGTAGATAGTACAAGAGGAATGTTTATCAGCTCATTTCCAAATTTTTGATACCCATGGTAAATTTTCTACCAATGAGGAGAGTCTGTTGGGTGATGAATTTTCCTATCTTTATTTCTTGTATCTATATGCCATTCAAATTTCCTTACAATCTCCTCTCTTCCATATAGGTTCTCAAACCTTGGAATGATTGGAAAGTACTATACAAATTTCAAAGTACCTGATTTATCTTTTTTTTATCAAGACACAACACACTTTTGGAAATTTTTAAGTGATTAATTATGCTTGTGAAACATTATGCAGTCATTGGGATAGAAATGTATTCTATCTGATATCATACCCATTGAACGTAACATTCGTTTAGTGTCATATGTTCGGAAAATAAGATCATTATCTTCTAGTAGTATATCATTCAATAGAGTAAGTAGTTCAATAATACTATTTTCACTCTATCTTTTTCTATATTTTACATTATATATCTTAAATATGGCTGATAATTTTGTAGATATAGTACAACCATCATACAATGAAATTTTTCCGTAACTCTTTAGTTTCTAAAATAGTTTTGGATAATCATGAATTTCATATTTAAATTCCATTTTTATTTCATAAATTCAATATTCAGCATCATTCACACATGTAATTATATCCTCAATTTAGTATTTATCACTTTTCACACTTCTAATCATATCAAATGACCCATAAAACACAATGTTATTCAAGTCACTAAAGGTTACAGGCACATAGGATGCGCTTGTTAGGAAAATAACCATAATGTTTTTTTGGATTCGATGGGTCATTAACCAATTGTATAAGATGTAAAAGTCACGACCAAATTTTGTTTTTCCATAAAATATTGAATTAGAATGCATGAAACCAGAGAGGAACTTTTTCATGTAAAATTTAAGTTAAATTTAAATTAGATCTAATGAAAGATTACCTCATCTTAAGATCTTTCTTTGATGAATATGTTGTTCATATAAAAACCTTTTCAGATTAATATCATTTCATAGGGAGGAACCTAAGTAGATACCCTCTATCAGTGATCCACATGTTCTCCTTTGACCTTTATAAAACACCAATGGAATGTTGAGTGCTAGCGTAATAGATCGATCACCTTGTGTTGTTCATCTTGATCACTTTAAGATCCTTCATGCTTGAAGGATTCTCTCTTGTACTTATCATTCTTGAGAGGATGAGTGAAGGAGGAATCTAGATATAAATATGTTGTGTGAAATGATTCTCAATTCTCAATTAACCCAACACAATATATATAACAATCTATTTATAGAGTTAAAAATTAGGTTAAAATATTATTAAATTTCATAATGGCCCATAAATAATATAATAAACATTATATAACCCCATTAAATATAATAATAATAATAATAATAATAATAATAATAATATATGTCATGAATTAAATGGGGAACCAATAAATATTATTTTACTGGCTTGCAAATTAATATTTATTTCCAAACAAGATCATGGTCCGCTCATCCTCTTCGACATTTATCAAATCCGCAAATAAATATTTACTAAATATTTAATCATAAATAAATAATCTATTTATAGTATGGATAATAAATATTTATTAAATGTTAAATAAATAAATAAAATATTTTATTCATAGTCTGAAAAATAAATATTTATTCAATATTTTATGATCGATAAAACTTGAATAAAATTATTCCCCAGACTTAAGAATAATGTTTATTCCAAAAATTAAATTTAAAAAAAATCAGGATCAACAAAAACACTTAGTGTGTGACCCTCTATGATTCTTTCTCATTGTCTTTAGGTGGGCTCGCCAAATGTTTAATATTTCTATCTAGAAACGGGTTACGGAACCCATGAGAAATTAGTTAATGTCGCAACGTCGATAACTATTTACAAATTCTTATTGTGTAATATAATCCATTTGTCACAATATCTCATCAAGAAGGTTTCACAAACATGTCAGTAACCTATTTGCTTGATACGTATTTCTTTGACTGTATGAAATAATATAATCGTTACACCATGGACATGGAATTTAATGTGACAGTTCTATTTCAATAAAAGTGTCGAGATAGAAATATCTGATGATAAATAAACATTAAGAATTTCTATAGGTGGTTCTATTCTTATAGTCTATGTTCCTGGATATTACCAAGTGTGAACTTCATAAGAATAAGTCTCATAAGCTTACAATCACTCACACCTAACAGTAAATATTCTATGTGTCACATTTTAGAATGTTATCTAATTGTAGAACTATATTTAAGAATATTATCATGGCATTTCAAGTTTCTCATCATAGTGGGGAACTACATTGACTTTATCAATGTGAGAGACATTTTAGGAAATTATTACATTAAATTCATGTATAAAAATGAAGAATATATAGTAATATGTTTTTATTAATATTAAAATATTTTAATATACATGTAATCTAAAAAAATTTGGTTTTAGAACACCGAATCCAAAAGACTCCCACTTGGACTAGGGATGACTACCTATGAATTTGAGTTATCTAGACCTCACATGATGGTCATGTTTCTACTGAGTTAAGGATTTAGTCAAGGATTCTTCCATTTTTTATTCCATGGATATTATAGTCACTCTAAATTCACCTCTTTAAGAAAAATCTATCAAGAGATAACACTTCAAAAGTATGTTCTTCGTCTGCTAATGTGACCTTGTCTCCTTTTCAAGGGCCACCACTATAGTATAATTTAAGAACCATATCATGAATTAATTTACTACAACTCACAACACCTCCATTGAGAGTGAATATGTGCCATGTCTGTGATTTCATATTATCTTGATAAGTTAGGAAACTAGAATCTTCATATACTCTGATGACTAGTTCCTCATCTCCTCCATAGACTAGGAACATATCCTTAGTATGCCTCAAATACTTAAGGATAGTCTCAACTACCATCCAATGGATGTCACTTGGGTGATATTGATATCTTCCTACTATACGTCAGGTATAGAATACATCTATCCTAGTATATAGAATAACATACATGATTGGCCCAATAATCGATGTGTATGAAATCTTTTCCATCCTTTGTCTTTCCTCATGTCTCTAAGGACACATTTTATTGGAAAGTTGAATACCATATGACATTGGAAACAATACCCTCTAGTATTTTCCCATACTGAATCTCTTCAGTATCTTATCAATATATGTACGTTGACTTAGACTAAGAAGCCTGTTAGATCTATAAAGATGGAGCTTGATACCAAGAATATATGCTGGTTCACCTAAGTCCTTCATAGAGAATAATTTATTTAACTAGGATTTAATAGGTTTTAATATTGATATCTCAGTTTCAATTAGAATTTCACTGATACAAACTATTAGGAAAACAACCACACTCCCACTAAACTACTTATAGACACAAGGATCACATTCATTATTTAGGAAACCAAATTTTTTTATGGATTCATTAAACCTAATTTTCTATCACCTAGATGCTTACATTAATCTATAAATAGATATTTTCAATTTTCATACCTTATTAGAATCCTTTGGAGTTAAAAAACCTTTGGGTTTTGTCATATAGACATCTTATTGAAGGTTCCCATTAAGTAAGTCTCTCTTGACATCTATTTTCCAAATCTCATAGCCATGGTCATTCGAAATGGAAAGTATAATTCTAATGGATTTTAACATAGAAACTAGTGAAAAGGTTTCACCTTAGTATATGATTTGATGTTTTTTGAACCCTTTAGACACCTTTTGTTTCTTATAAGTACTTATTTTTCTATACATGTATTGTTTCTTCTTGAATACCCAATTACAAGCAATAGGATTTACATCCAGCAAAGGATCTACCAAAATATAGACTTGGTTTTAGTACATGGAATCCATTTTAGAATTTATAGATTATTTCCATTTGGAAACATCTTTTCCACTTACTACTTCCTTATAGGTTACATGATCATTATTATCAACTAATAATGTGTCACTATCCAAGGTCACTAGAAAAAATATCTTTTAGGTTCTCTAACCTCTATAGTACTTATACGCAGTACTTGTGTCTTTGTAACTTCTTCTTCCATGGGACACTGTGGAATTTTTTTCTATTCTAATTCTTTTATACCTTTATCCCAAACTTCATCAAAGCCTATCTCACTCCCACTATCTATTTTAGATATGTTCTCCCTCTCAATGAATATGGAGTGTCTTTCTACAATTACATTTTTTTTCTAAGGGATCATATGGGTAATATCCCTTTATTTATTTGAGGTATCCTATAAAGGAACACTTCCTACCTAAGGGTGTATATTTGTTTCATGAAGAGACCTTAACAAATGATTCACAACACCACACATTTAAATTAAAAAACGTATATTTTATTCCACATCAAAGTTCATATGGAATACCATTTTTTCTTTTTTTTAGAACTTAGTTTAGTATATGTGTTGTTTTCTGTAAAATGTATCCCTAAAAGGATAATGGAATAATCACATGACTCATCTTTAATATCATAATTTCTAACAAGGTGTGGTTACTCCTTTCACTTACACCAATCCATTGAGGTGAATAAGGAGTATTGAGATGGGATAGAATCCCAAACTCCCATAAATAATCAATGAAGTATTTATTAAGATATTCTCTACCATGATCTAAGTATAGTTTCTTAATCTTATTACCAAGAAGGTTCTCAAATTCATACTTATATTCTTTGAATATGTTAATATAATATGACTTATACCTCGTTAATTATACATATCCAAATCTACTAAAACCATCTGTAAAAGTTATAAAGTATGAGTATCTACCCCTTTAATCAATTGGAAATTATCTGCACACATTAGTATGAACTAATTCAGGAATCACTTTAACACTTTCACCTTTTCCACTAAATAGTGATTTGGTAATTTTTCATTGTAAACATGCATGACACACCCCAAGTGGTTTTAGTTAAAAGGATTCTGAATAACTATCTTGTTGTAATTTGGTCAAATTCTTTTCATTTACACTACCTAGATGGTGATTCCATAGTTGGGTGTGGTATGAGTCTTTTAAAATAGTTTCTTTATCGATTTCTAATACTTGGTTTGTGTATTACAATATATAAAGACCATTATTTAAATATTTCTTACCATTAAAATTCTATCCTTATAAAAGGAGAAACATTTATTAATAATTTTAAAATAAATCCACAAGTATCAAGTCTGGATATAGAAATAATAAAACCAATACACAAAAGATGGAACAACAGATGGAACATAATAATAATCTTCAATATACACAATAGTAACTCGAGGTGGTAGTCCCAAATTGCTACAATAGTAAGTCTAGCTAAATTTCATTCTCATTGGTCTACCACACCTCTTGTAATCTTTTTGAATCTACTTGGTTCCAATATTTTAATACATATGTGAGAACCACATATTATATATAATTACAAATTTATAGAAAAATATAAATTCCACTTGATAAAAAATGCACTTAAAACTTCCCTTTTCTTCTTTATGTAGTGCAGTTATTCTTCCAGTGGCCCTTCTTTCCACATGATAAAATTACACCATCTTGTTCCCTTGCTTCCCCCTTGATCTTTATCTTCATAGAAGGTTATTGTGAATAATATTTTGGCTTAGATGTCTTCTCTTTTACTTTCCTTTTATTCACTATAAGGACAAGAGGATTTTCAAACTTTGTATCCTTATCAACTTTGAAAAGTAATAAAAGATGATATGGAAGAGACTTATCTATGCTTTTCATATTTAAATTAACATAAAATCTAGAGAATATATAGAGAATTAGTGTAATAATGAGATCAACACACAGTTATTTAGGTAGTTTAAACCCTAGAACCTCTAGATGTCCAATTTAGCTAATGAGTTTGACTACGTGAGACCCATCTGGTGTAACTTCTCCAAGATTACTCCGAAAGAGCACCTTGGATATCTCAAACTATTCTTATATAGATCTCTCCAAATATAGAACAAAAAGATGATGAAGCATTATATAAGAATCCATGTCTTCCCATATCTTCATGAGTTCACTATAAATATATGAAAACATTAAAAATTGAACATTGACTAATTTTTTCAAGTGTTTGTCATAGACACCAAACTCTTTATCACTCACCTACTTTTCAGGAGAATCAGATAGTGAGGATTCTAGTATGTAATATTTCTATTCATGTCGCAACACAACATATAGTCATGTGAACCATTTCTAGAAGTTACTTCCAATAAGAAGATGATATTTCTCAAAAATTGATTATATGGATAATATGGTTTATGAAATTTCCATTATTCTATAATTATGAAAGATCATATTATTAGTATTTAATTGATTAAAATTTATGTGAGACATAATGAATTAAAATTATTAAGTGTCCCACTATTTTATCAATTCCCATTATCCCTCACCATTTGAATCTAAATTTCTAGTTTCTTAGACATTCTAGTGGTAAGGATCCATACACCCCTTCTCATAACCCAAGAAAGGTCTCAGTCAATTACTTGAAGGCATTTTGGTAGGAAGGTATTTTATAACTAAAAACTTGTAGCACCTTGATATGTTGAGTGGATTCCCCAATCTTGAAATCATAACTAGGATTTCCTCATCACTTTTCACTAAGTTACACCAAGTATAGTAAGGGTCACTCCTCTTGATGTAAAATGTTTAAGTTAACCCAATTATTTCCTAATAAATCCATTCAAAAAAGTAAATGCCCCTACAAGGGTTGATCAAACACATAGTTCTATTGGATTTATACCTAATTAAGTCATGGAAGGATTAGTCTGACTTAATATTAAGTTGAGGGATTTTATTTATTATGATTAAGTATTTATAGTTGTATCCTTTACATGACTTTTTAAAATTAAAAGGATTTTACTTAAGTGAATAACCATGTTTTGATAAAACATTTATACCTACTCCATTTATTTTAATTCCATCTTTTCATATTAGTCCATTTATTCAAGTGATCACGATCTTGCATCAATAAAATAAATAATGGATAAGAAAAAAATAAAAAAAATAAAAAACCCAATCATAAGTTTATATAATGGTTGATTTATTGAGAAAAAAATAAATCAACCTATGACCCTAGGTAAAAACTCGTTTTGCTAGTCTTGACGTGAGTTACATCATTCCACTTTCCCACCTATGTATCACCTGGGTTGGTTTTGTCTTTGTTGCATCTTGAACCACACCCATGTTCCTTAGGATACTAATTTTATTACATATTTTTATAAATCATACACATGTGATAGGAACCAAATTATTGGTCAAGGGTAATGACATAAAAAACCTTATTCACACAAGTACTATATAATAAAAGAGGCAGAGATGAATTGAAAGCCGTCACATTTAATTTAATAATAAAGAATTACATTCTTATGAAATAAAATAAAATTAATTAAAACCAACTCATAAACAGGTCGGGTTAAAGCTCACGAATAGTTATACACATGCAATGGATATGAAAAATTACACTAGATAGAATTAAATTTAGTTTAATATTTATTATTAAGATAAACATGCATGAATCAATCAATAAATCAATCGATCGATCGATTTCATTAATCTTAATGACCATATGAAGTCTCTTGGAGATAACCATTATAAATTCATTCATAGAGAAGAAAGCGTCATAAAAAATAATTATATATAATTATAATAAATTAATTGATAATTTATTAATTATTTAAAAAATTTATTATATATTCAAACACATATGGTGCCAATAGTGTATTAGGTTTTAATGTTGTAATTAATAATTTTAATGAAATTAAATTCTATCCTTTATTGGGAGACTACATAGTGCTTAGTGACAAGCTACACGCCATGTACCTCAATTTCTGTGTGTATCTAAGATAAACCTAGAGGGCCTTGGAATTTTTCTCGATTGGATTACATTACATATACTAACTAGATAAACATTGTGTGTTTCACATAACATGTGTCAACATAAACCACTGATTAAATATGTGTGTTCTTTATAAGTGGAACCACAAGATGTGTACTCCAGCTACATGACGCATGTTACGCATTCTATGTGTCTTCATAACCTACATAATGACATGGAATGTTCTTTTGACAGGGGGAATTAATGATTTACATGTTTTTTATGCCAGATTGACACCATGTGTTTCATTAATTTTCTAGGTTGTCACTCTCAGAGGGTTATAAATTATGTATTTAACTACATGATTAGAGTGAATTTCACTACTAAACTATGTATAATACACGATGTGTACACTAGATACACACTGTATAGTTTGAAAGACCATTTTCCGGGTTGTCCCAATCAACATGCGGTGTACAATAAATTCACTGTGTATAATAACTGCTTGGTGTGGCATGTATCTCAGGACATGTCCAAGTGTGACGAATGTGTGTATACAACATGTACTCTGGCTACACGTCTTGTGACCCAATCAACCGACCAGAAACTTTGGAACCTCTCAATGGAATATATGATCATTCTCTATATATTCTTAGTCTTTAAAAAAATATGAACCTTGAATAATGAATATTAAAATGTTTAAATCATGTTAATTAAACTTCATATTAAAGAATTAATAATCTACAAAATAAATATCTAACCACTATTATTCATAATCAATCAACAATCAAATAAAAATTTTATAAGTTTAAACATGACCACCATGATACCACTTGAAGGTTTTAGGTGTAGTGGAAGCGCATGGTGGGAAAATAACCATTAAGGTTTTTTTTTCAGATTCAATGGATCATTCACCAATTATGTAAGACATAAAAATTATAACTAGTGGAATTTTCCATCGAATATTGACATCGAAAGCCTATAACCTAGAGATGATATTTTTTACATAAAATTTAATTAATTTAAGTTCGATATAAATAAAGATTACCACATCTTAAGATATTTATTTTATTAAGATGTTGATCATTAAAATACCTTTTAAGATTACCATCATTACATAGGGAGTAACCAATGTAGAGCCCCTCCATCGGTGATCCACATGTGGTCCTTCGATCTCCAAACAACACCAATGGAATGTTGGGTGCTAGCATGGAGGATCAATAATCTTGTGTTTCTCATCTTAATTAGTTAAATATCCTTTAGTCTTGAAGTATTGTTTCTTGTTATTCTCATTCTTGAGAGGATAAGAGAAAGAGGAATCTAGAGAGAAATCTATTATGTGTAGCAAATCTCAATTCACTAATAACGCTACATAATAAACATTACAATATATTAATAGAGTTAGGGGTTTGGTTAAAATATTATTTAATTACACAAGTACCCATAAATAATATAATAAACTCTATTTAACCGCATGTCATATAATAATAATAATATTATTTTATGGCATGTACTATCTGGTGCAACGATAAATATTATTTTATCGGTATGCAAATTAATATTTATCACCAGACAGGATCTTGGTCCTCTCATCCTCCTCAAAATTTATCAAATTCTCAAATAAATATTTGTTAAATATTTATTCACAAATAAATATTATATCTACATTTTAGAGAGTAAATATTAATTTAATACTTTATGATTGATAAAACATGAATAAAATTATTCATCAGTGTTTTGAATAATATTTATTCCAATAATTAAATCTAAATATAATTTAATCAAGATCAACGAAAACACTTGGTGGGTGAACCTCTAAGATTCTTTCTCATTGGAATTAGGTTGGATTACCTAAAATACAAGATTAATATCTAGTAATGGTTTAAAGAAACCAAGATAAATAAGTTAAGTCACAATATCGACAAAATAAGAATGATTATAGTGTAATATAATATCTTTATCACAATATCTCATCAAGAAGATTGTACACACATGTCACCAACCTATGTGATTGCTATGTCATTCTTTGAATATTAGAAATAAACTTTTCATTACACTATGAGGATGGAATTTAATGAAATAGTTCCATTTCAATCAAAGGGTAAAGATATCAAATTCCATTAATATAGAAGGAAAAAATCTATCATTAACTTATTAATTAATAACTTGTCATTCATGACACACCAAAAATACCCTACTTCTCATGAATAAATAGAATCATGGTTTTAGTCAGTACATTAAAGTATGAAATTCATGAAAAGAATTAATAATAATCTTAAAGTATAAGGACAATTGTAAATGCTTACAGATATAAATATATGATGACATATAAACCCGCAAAATTCCTACACGTGGGTCTATTCTCATAATCTTCTGTCTTATAGATTATGAAGTGAAAAATTTATCACTACTGGAAAGATGATCTTTCCCAACACTTCTATACCAACAGTTTGTAAAAACTATTGGTATAGCTACCATTTCCCAACGGTTCACCAAAACCGTTGGGAAAGGCTGTCTTTTGAGCCTCTTTCCCAACAGTTTTGGTGAACCGTTGGGAAAGAGTGGCCTTTCCCAACGGTTCACCAAAACCGTTGGGAAAGGATGTCTTTTGAGCCTCTTTCCCAACGGTTTTGGTGAACCGTTGGGAAATAGTGGCCTTTCCCAACGGTTCACCAAAACCGTTGGGAAAAAACACCCAGAAAACCAACCTCCACCCTCTGAAACTCAACCCAACCCTAACCTATCCCAATGGTTTTCAAAACCGTTGGGATAGGTTCTTTGATTTTTTTCCAGATCTACTAACCGAGAACATTATATAAATCAAAATTTTAAATAATTATGATAATACATATATATATTTATGAAATTATGTTTACACAAATTGATGTTAGCTTAGTGGTTAAGTCGTTCGATTATAAACGAGGGGTCGTGGGATCAAATCCCAGCGGATGTATTATTTTTGGAATTTATATACCAACAGTTCAATTACCGTTGGTATAGATTTCATATTACCTATACCAATGGTTTCCAAAACCGTTGGCATAGGTCTATACCAACGGTTTTCCAAAAAACCGTTGGTATAGACCTATCCCAACGACTTACTTGGCTACGGTTCTCCAAACCGTTGGTATAGGCTATACCAACGGTTTGGAGGCCTATACCAACGGTTCCAAACCGTTGGTAAAGGTTAGTTTTCCAGTAGTGTATGACAATAAGTCTCATTTTCTTATGAGTACTCGCATCTAATAATAAACATTCTATGTGTCCCATCAAAATATGTTATTTGATTGTATAATTATATTTAAGAATATGGTCATTACATTTAAAGTATCTAATTATAGTGGGGAACTACTATGACCTTATCAATGTGATAGATACTCTAATACAGTATTACCTTAAAGTCACACAGAACAATGACCAATATCTAATAATATTTTTTTTTCAATATTTAAATCTTCAAATATATATGAAATCCAAATTATAAACAATTGGTTCTAGAATACTAACTCCAAGAGTCACTAGAATGATTCAGTTTTCCCCATGTTTAGTATAACATTTATAACTTTGATCTATCTCATGACAGATCAAGTGTTCTTCCAACTCCTCTGGACTAATTATTCTTGACTAACAACATTGTAAACATAGACAAAGGATTTGATAAGGGTCATATTCACGATCTTTTTTAAAATTTGTGAACACTTTCACCCCATAATTTTACTCTTTTGTCAGATAATTTTCATCCATCCATATTCAATTCATATTTATCATATTTGATTCTATAATATCCATATTTAAAAATATAAATAAATAAACTGAAATTATGATCTTATAACACTAAAAGGCTATTCTTTATACTCAAAAATATTGTAATCATATTTCATATAAGTTTTCATTGAATAAAAAACTTGTTATAATACATAAATACCAAAAATTATATAAATTTAAAGTATTATAAGACTTATTTTTTATTACAAGAAGCCACATATCATTAATCATTATTTTTTTTGAAATGGATTCATAAAGGGAGATAATTCACTTCTGATCCCTATCAATGTTCATAAGAAACTATGAATTTATATAACTAGATAAGTATTAGGGTATATATAATAATATTTTACTAGGAAAACATATATCAGAACAAATTACTTATTGATGTACATATTATATTCACCTGAATCCTTGAATGATGATGGTAGAAAATAGGAAATCACATAATGCCATAAAAAAGAGTTTCTTTATTTCACAAATAAGAGATGATTAAAGTATTGAGAAGTGAAGTAAAATTATAAAATCCTATGGGTTGAATAATTTATAAATATTTTTTAGATTTGGAAGAATATAAGAAAATGTTGATAGAGGAAGAGATAGATTCAAAGGATACCATTGAAATAATGAATAGAAAATTAAAGGAACAACGTGATATAATTAATTAAAATTTTCATTATATTAATTTAGAAATGGAAATGGAAAAATCCATGGAGCCTCAATATATATCTTAAAATAGTAGTGTAAAGAATAGGTAAATATTGCACATAAGGGAAATACTTATCACCCATAAATTTTAAATGGTCAACTGAAGGAGGCTGATTTTAGGATTGAGAAGCTTGATAGATATATTCATATTGTGAAGTAGAATTCAAATTCTAAATATTCTTTCATGGAGACATCATTATGTAGTAAGAATTAAAAAAATCTCAACTTAGGGAAAAGAAAGAGTAGTCATGATAACACCAATGAAAATATACCTTGGATTCATGGGAAAAGAAACATATATAAGGGAGATACCAAAAGAAATATAGATTATTATTTATCGAGTAGTGGTAGTTCATGCCAATTATAATAAATGAGTAACCCTATAAAATTAATGTTTTCTATGAGACATAATTTTATCTATTTAAAACCAAAAAATTGTGTTAGGCACCATGTGTCCTGGGTATATAGGCATATGGAAATAAATAGTAGAAAAAAAGAGACTTGTAGGGAAACATAGTATAGGAGGTGTGTGGGGAGGGGGACTGCATTAACAATTATATGGGACACTCACACTTATTAAAGTAATTCTAGAATATGATACCTTCAGTTTTGAGGTTTTATTTGTCCAAAAAGATCGTCTTTGGATATAGTATACCTCCGGTTCCATGAACGATGGAGTGTAGTGTGTGGAAGACATAATTCTAGGGTTCTTTTATAAAGAATGTGCAGGACCCTAGAACACCATGAGAGGAGAGGGGTGAATTAGGTTGTCACATTTTTCTTTAAATGAGATGGATGTTGTCCCCACATTAGTAAGAACCTATCAAACCTGTCTGATGAAATAGTACAGTTATCAAACACCCAAATATAGACATATAAACACAAAAACACAATTTTAATTGGTTCACCACTAAGGGATAGTACAAGGATCATACACTAAAAATGCATCATTCAAACCTAAATCAACTAATATTCACTAGATAGTGTGGATTATAATTGTTCATACATAGTCACTCCATGCTAGGCACACTACTTTTACAAGAATTTTAGGGGAAACACACTGCCTCCCTAGGATCACTTCCATTGACTACCCCTTGCCCACTACCTTAGGATAAGTCTTAATCAGATTATCAACTGTAAGGTAACTTCAATGATTGGGAATTTAGGTCTTTTTCTCTGATTAGTAAGAGAATATTCTTTCACTATAGTTCTAAATTGATTCACATGGAATCATTTTTCACTAAGAAAGTTTGTTCAACACTATTGTTTATGAAGATCCTCGCCTTTGTGAAACCCCCTTATTAATTTAAAGTTGCTTCATCATTCATTAATCCACTACCTTTTGTGAAGATCATAGACTTCATAAAGTCTATAGCCTTCACAGTACCCCAAACCTCTACAAATCTCCCAATCTTCATGAAACTTCCTTTCTAAAAATTCCCATGTGTCAATTATTTCTTAACCATACTTTTTGAAAAGAATGAGTTTGTGAAGAGTTCCATATTTTCAAAGAAAATACCTTTATGAAGAGCCTTCATGAAATAATAGTGTTTCTATCCTTTTTAAATTCTATCAGTGTCTCAAATGATGTGTGGACCAACTATTTATAGATAACGACTCTTTCATGATGCTCTCATGCACACCATAATTTTTTATGAACCTAATTTTGTTCATGAAATGTTAGTGATAGAATTCCATTCATGAAACTTCTCATAGATTCATATATTAACTTCTTCCCATTATGCCTTAAAGATTATTTGGGAAGTCTATTTCATGAACCTTTAAACCTTCACGACACTATATTCTTTCACAAAGCTTCACATCTTCATGAAACTACAATATTTTCAAAACCTATTCCTTTACCATATATTTGAATATTTAGTCCTAGAAAATCACCTTTCATGAAGCTTTCCCCTTCCTCCTAATTATGAGCTCAAAAAATTTAGAAAACACTAGGAAAAGACATAACTTTAAACAATGAAGCCTCATGAACCATAATATCACTTGCTTTGTAAACTCCCTAGTCAACCGAATATGGATTTAAAATAAACACAAAAATAAACTCCATTTTCAGCTGTTAAAAGACTTGGTTAAAACAATCTCCCCCTTTGGGTTTATTAGAAATATGTAGATAAATTCAATAAACCACTAGACTCAATAAGAAACCTAATAATTATAAAATAAATTATCCATAACTCTAAGTCTGTATGAGAAAATATTGTTGTATAAAACAAGAGTGGAAAAATATAATTTCATGCCTCGATGGACCCACACCAACAAATCTTGAAAACCTAAAATTCGTTGAATTTCACTTTTCTCTCTATTTGTAAATAAACCCAAAGAAACTATATTTGTCTAGTTAGTGCTAAAAAAACTCCCCTAGATCATATCACCCTCATAGTACTGCATCAAAACCACATATAGATTAAAATGGTTAACAAAAATGGGGATATGGGATCAACCTAAACCTCCTCATGCTATGAGAGGTGGCTGAACACTGAGGTTCAAATGATTTTTCTTAAACATTTATGTTGCCAATTAATTATTCATAATATTATCCACTTGATCATTAGTTTCAACATGATCCTTTTAAATCACACCTTATTCAACTTTTTCTTTGATGAAGTTATATCTATTCTCAATATATTTGGTGTGAGAGTATTGAACTAGATTTTTTGTAAGATTGGTCACAATCATATTGTCATAGTGTATCACCATTGATTGTTTCACATCATCAAAAATATCAGTTAGTTTTTTCTTCATCCACAATAGCCGAGTTCATGCATTTTTCATAGAGATATACTCTACATCAGCCATACTAAGAGAAGTGGTTTCTTGTTTCTTTCTCAACCATACCATACATTTGTTTCCAATGAAGAATACACCACCACTTGTAGAATTTCAATCCAAAATATCTCCATACTAGTCAGAATCTTAAAATTCTGATAATTAATTATCTATTACCACTGCAAAGTACAAGCCAAAATTGTGATTACCTTGAATATATCTCATGATTATTTTAACTACCACTAGATTCTCTTCCTTCAGATTACTTTTGAATCAGTCCTCCAAACATGATGCAAAGATGATATATAGTCATGTTGTAGTCAGATATAATAATCTTCCAATGATCCTCTTGTATAAAATAGTATTAACAGATTTTCCATCCTCATTCTTTCCAAGTTTCTTCCCGACTACAATCAGATTTGACATTGGTTTGGAGTCATGCATATTGAATTTCTTCTGAATATTTCTCACATACTTTTATTATGAAATGAAATTTCATTCCTTATTTTTTATCACCTGAATACCCAAAAATTATGTGAGTTTACCCATCATTGAAATTTAAAATTCGGATTTCATGTGATTAGAAAATTATTCCACTGATCCCTGCCTTCTTTCACTAAATATAATATCACCCACATACATGATCACTATAAATTGGTCTTCCTGATAATTATTCAAATAGAGATTATGGTTGACACATCCTATTTTAAATTAAATCTTCTTAAGATATGTATCCAGTCGAGAAAACCATGCTTGTGGTGCCTGATTTAAACCATAGAGAGACTTCTTTAATCTACAAACCTTTATTTCATCATTTACAATTATAAATACCACTAGTTGTTCAATGTAGACTTATTTGTCAATAATACCATTTAGGAATAATGTTTTTCAATCCATCTAATAAAATTTTTACCCTCTTTAAATCTCTATGTCTAGAAATATCATAATAGACACTAATCGAGCCACTGGAGAAAAATTTTCTTCAGTGTCAATGCCTTGAATTTTTTTCATAGCCTTTAAATGCCAAGTGTGCCTTGTTTCTGATGAAATTTCCATGCTCATTGATTTTTTTATATATACTTTGTTCCAATCACATTATTATTTTCCATTCTCTTAACAAGATCACAAGTCTGGTTCTTATCAATCTGATCCATTTATTCATTCATGGACGTAACCCATGATTAATCATTCACTGCTTCTTCAAACGAGGTTGGTTACACAACTAATAGTAGGGAATAATATGATTCATTACTCATTCTTGTTATCTATGTAGGTGTGGTCCAATCCCAAATTATGTTGGATTGATCAACTTACACTCTTCTATTTCTCTTATGAGGTTATGGTAGAGGTTCTTCAACAATGGTTTTCTATTCTAAATATACTTTTGAATCATAATCATTTTGAGACCCCTGAATGTTTAGAAATCCTTCCACAATTTCTACATTTGAATATTTTCCTTGTCCACTTTCTTCTTCATCTTCAATCATATCGACATATGAGTTCCTCAAATTACTTATGTTTTAATCCTCAATTATCTTTACATAATTTCTCTCCATAATCTTTCTAAGATGATTATTGTAGAATTTCTAGGCTGTAATATTATTTAAATATCCAAGTAACATTCTTTAATTCATATCATTACTATAATTTCTTTGATTAACTTTCTTATTTTGGATGAAACATTTACTTCCAAAAACAAAAAAATATTCCATAGAGGGATTATTCCATTCCATATCTCAGATGGTTTCCAATCCTCTCCTATAAATAGCCTTGATCAATTTTGAGTGTACCCTAAAACTTGAACAACCTCTTTCCAGTAATGAAAATAAACACAACTCTTAATCATCATACTTTTAGAAATACTATTCACCTATCAATTTCTACTTTCAATGACCCCATTTTTTTGAGGTGTTATCACTGAAGACACCTAATGATTTATCCCATATTTTTAAAGGTAATTTTCAAATTCAATGATTGTGTATTATGTTCCCTTATCTCATCATAATATATTTATTATGCAGATAATTTCATTCTCAACTCATTGAATCTATCACTTCATGCAGTCAAACACTTTTCATTTATGCTACATAAACATCACACAATCCATTGTACTATAATCATCAATAAAAATAATGAATCTCCTCTATCCATATATGCTAGAAACATTTATTTTACCACACACATTTGTGTGAATTAGATCAATCATATTCTATGTGACACCCCAAGCTTCCGCGATATGCTTCTCTTTGAATAATACTGTAGCGTGTGTTGTACGCAACTTCGAGTTCTAACACACACCACAACCAATCAAACTAGCCATTTTGAATAGTAATACCCAATTTTTGAAATTTTATACATTTTATCTTTCAAAATATACTTCATTTTTGTATTCGGAATATCGAAATTAGCTTAGGGTGAATTTTTGGTACTTTTGGGACTACTTTCATATTTTGATGAATAGTGAAAATTACTAAATTTTAATTAAAAACAACTTTTTTAATCAAAATAATTATTAGTGATAAATTTTGAATTTGAGTTATTTAGAGTATAATTAAAATTTATTTTTACCATTTAATACAATTTTGGTCATTGGACATAATTTCACATTTAAACTGGACATAAGTAAGTGCCAATCTTTTGATAGTTAGTATCTCTTAAAAACACGCTTTTTGTTTTAACAATGAGAATTAATTTTAAATTAATTTCTGTCACTTATGTGTTTTGAATTTAGAAAAATGGATTCCATATTTAGAATCATGAGGTACATATTTTGTAAATAGGTAACTTTTATTTTTATACATTTTGAATAATTACTTTGGTAAATATTTTATTTACCATGGTTCAAGGGTAAATCCGGTAAATGAGGGTAAAATAATAATAATAATATAATAATAAATTACCCTAAAACGTGTCATAAACCTATTGTTTGATACATGTCCAACCATGGGAATCTTTGGGTCGATTTTGGGGCCCCATGGATCCACTTGTAAGTGATAATGGCACTTTATATTAATTAAGTTAAAGTAAATACGAAAATGACATAAGAATATATCTATTAGAAAATCAATTTTTACATAGGGTTATATATGTTATATTTTCGACTATAAATATTAATTAGAAATATAAAAATATTTCCTAAATAATAGTATTTTATATACAATTTTTAAACATTGAATAATTAAATTTATTTATGACACAATTATGATGCAGTATTTTCCTTATTAATGAAAGAATCAAATATTTAGTATTATAAATGTTAAAATAAATATAATTTGAAAGTTTTGATGCCATAAAAAACTTTTATTGGTTAATATGACATTTTAAGATTGATTAAATGATTTTTGTTTCAATTAATAAAGTTTTTAAGACTTTAACAAAAATAAATTATTAAATATTTTCAAACTTGACATAAATGAGTTTTTAAAACAAATATTATATTATTAATTGATATTCTATTCCTAAAAATATATGGTTTGGAAAAATGACTTATATAATGATAGGTTTATTGTTAATGGACCACTTGGGGGTCTCTTGAAAGTATATAGTAAGTTTATTAACCATATAATATAAAAATACAAAGTGACATGGTAAATGTCAAACTATTTAACTAAGAGTTAAATATAAATGATAAGGTTAATAAAGTGAACCAAACCTATCTAAAATATATTTTATGAAATTATTTTGACCCATACCCACCTTAAACTTTTAATAATTTACTTTTGAGCCTTATAAACCTAATATTAATTTATTATAAATTAGTACTTTAAGTTTTTCCTAAAGAGGCCCTCCTCCCCCATATAAAAAGACACCGCTTATAACCAATTATTTATACCTTCAAAGCCTTTTTTTTCGGCAAAACCATGACCAAATATCCTCTAAACTTACCTCACTTCAACCTAGAGGTTTTATTTTTATCATAAATCCAACCTAAGGAGCCCTTTTGATCAAATCAAAAGGAAGCACCTGAAGAAGAGGTAATGTTTTCACCACCCTCTTTCAAGTTCCTTTCTTCTTCAACTTCTTCTTTATTTGTTATTTCCATTATAAAATAATAAATCCAGTATCTTCTATATACTGTGATGTTATTATAAATATGGTACAACTATATTCAGTATTCTATCCATCCTTTGAATGACATGTCACCATACGTGCGTACGTACGGCTTACCGTCTCCACGTCGTGGTGTAACTGTTATTCAAAACATTATTATTTGGATGGGTATGATAATGATGTTTAATTGAAGTAAATAATAAAAATAACATTTTAATGATTCTGTATATATGATATAACATCCAATTATATATTATTTTAATATCAAAATAATGATATTGTCGCTCGTGCGTACGTACGGACTACCGTCTCCACGAACGCGATGAGATTCATTCCCCATCATATCCATTAAAGTATAATTATAATTTTATGATTAAAAATAATGTTTAAGGACTTGATATAATTCTGGATATGAATAAAATACAACCTATCCATAACAAACATGACTTATGCAACAAAACATATAAGTTAACACCCGAAACAACGATAATACTAAGATATTATTAACAAAGAAATGTTAAAAGATCATATATTATATCATATTAATATATATGATTCTTGTATAATTGAATAAAAATTATTTCACCATTATAGAGGAGGTTAACCTACCCTCAACCAAATAAAAGTACAAGGTAAGGGTTTATTTGACAATCTCTTCATTTTCTGAGGTTGTTTATACGTAATTATATACTAGGAACTCTTTATCATCCACATCCATGTTTCTTAAAAACATATTTCAAATCATTATTAAAATTTTAAATAATATGGGTTAAATCCATTTATACCCTTGTTTAACTTTTTATAAGATTTTTATAAAGGAATCTTTCCGTCGTTTTCCAAACAAGGTCCTTTTAACCTTTTTGATAAAATTAAGGTAAGAATGTTTTTTTAACTTATACAGTGGGTGCAGCTATTTTCCGCCATTATAAAATCTTCGAAGCTTCCCTTACAAGATCATGAGTATATTTTCAAAGTAAATGTTTCCTTTTATAATTATGTTACTTTTAAATGATTAAAAAAAGAGATATTTCTCTCAAATAGTTTTGTTTTCATCTATGTCAACATCCTTTGATGGATTTTAAGCTTATTTGAAGTTGATTTATTATGATACAAAACTTCCATATTGTGTTGAAGGTTTTGTGATATGTTTGAATGTGGATGTGTTATTTTTATACCATTCATGGTTTATGGAGAAAGTATTGACATTTTGTATGCTAGTTTTAGTACGAATGTTTATGTTATGTTTAAACCTGTTCATATGAGGAATGCATTGGACTTAATAAGTGACGGGTGGAGCCTGCTATAGCTCCTTGATGCATCAGTAGGTCTCATGAGACAAACTAGTGTCTTGGCACAAGTCCTTGAGAAAATATTATTTGTATTATTGGTACAAGGACTTGACTATGTGGTTATGATAGTATGACATTATGCATTCCATCATTATGAAAGTGGTTATTGTTATTACATGTAATCATTCGACTAGTAGAATATCCATGTGAATAAGTAAATGGAATTACTTAATTTTATTTATTCCATATTATGCTGAAGTTCAATTTTAAATGGCTTTTGTTTTAGTTATACATTGCCTTAACTTTTTATGCTTATTTATGAAAGTTTCTTCTATATTGTTATCCTTATTGGGAATCTGAGATCACCCCTTTCTATGTTTTATTTTTACCAAGATGTTAAGAAGTATTTTATGAATGACCTACAAGGATAGTATGAGGGGATATGAGTGTGGAGACAAGATGTTTTTGTAGTTTTCATTTTATGATGTAATGTAGGAATTATTAATATATTTAGTGTTTCCAAGGCTACTAAACTAATCATTCTTTCAAGATTTTATCTTTTGTGATCATTCCAATATTATGTAATAATGCACTGACTCTGGGTAACTGGGGTCAGGGAGTTACAGTTGGTATCAGAAGAAGTTTAGTACAAACCTTGGAAGCTAGATTTAGATAAACTCTGATTAGAGCACATAGCCCTAATATGGACATTGAGGATTAGTATAGAAGAACTTCCTTTAATTTTGGTATTGTAGAGATTTTGTGAGTTTTCTGAGAAATACATCCCTGTCTGGATATGATCAGGTAGAGTCGGCTATGGAACAGATGTACCTAGGGGTAAAACCCGAAAAAACCGCTTTGAGCTATACTCGAACGAGAACTGGTGCACGAAAACGGGCCTTGCTGCACTTTTGGTTACGACACTCCTAGGGGATATGCTTAGGATAATTATAATTTTCTTTACAAACCATTATGAAGGGTTTATGAGTATATAATTCCTCAAAGAAAACATTTTTATGATTATGGATTCTATCCATAAACTGTTCAATTTATGTTAAGTGTTTTACAAGTTTGGAATTATGTTTTTTGATTCATAAAGTAATCTAGTTTATGCCATTGTTTAGAAAAATCACCTAGTGGAAGAAATGGAAACTGTATCAATTCACGCACTTCATGTAGGGATTTACCTCCTGCTCAAGATAATTATAGTGGAGTTGGTGATGCAACTGGTGTTGATAAGATAATCACCATACTGGGACAACTCACTCAGGTTATGAATAATAACCTTACCTGTATGGAGCACCCTGATCCGCAGCATGGAAGATAAATGTTAGATTTCTTCATGAGGAAACAACCAAAAACATTCAATGGGAGTACAAATCCCTTAGTAGCTGAGTAATGGATAAATTCCTTAGAGAAAATATTCCATGCCTTGGGGAGTAGTGAAAGGGAAAAAGTTATCATGGCAGTTTACCGCCTCACAAGAGATGCTGATCAATGGTGGTTATTGATTCAAAACACGAAGGAAGATGATGAAGTATCAAATATGTAATGGAGGGAGTTAAAAGAAATTTTCTTAGAAAAATACTTTCCTCGTAACCAATGTGAAGATATGGAAAGTCAATTTATGAGTCTGAGACAAAAGGAGGATGAGAATGTTGCAAAGTATGAGGCTAACTTTACAAGGTTAGAAAGGTATGCTGTAGATTATATACATAACCCATGGTGTAATATTGATCATTTATTTTATTGGTTAAAACCATTTATCCATCGAGCATTAGTCTCACAATCCTTCTCGTCGTACAGAGATATTGTCTCATGTGCTATCAACACAGAAAAAGAATTATCTAAGTCTTACAGCTTTAAATTAAAGGAAGAGAAGAAGAGATCTGCTGAACACTCTGGAAATGGAAATAAGGGGAAGAAGGAAAATGTTGAATATCTATCCTATAGTAAATGTGGGAAGAAACACCCTGGTACTTTCTTGAAGGGAATGAGAGTTTGTTTCAAGTGTGGCGAAAAAGGTCACCAAGCTTGAGGTTTCAAGGGGAAGAAAGAAGCTACCGATGTTCAATGCTACAATTGCAGGGAGATGGGACATTATGTAAATTAATGTCCTAAGAGTCAGGGGAACTTACCTCAGAAAAGTCCAAGGGATCAAGGCCAATATTATGCTATCACTACTGTTGAGGTAGAATCTCTGAAAGACATGGTGGCATGTAATTTAATGGTTTCCTCAAGTTTAGAAAATGATTTATTTGATTCTGGATCATCTCATTGTTTGATATCTTCCCAGTTTGCTAGGAAAATTAGATATTTACAATTTAATTTAACAAGGGAGTTGTCAATCAAAACTCCTAAGGGAAGTATCATTGCATCAATGTTTTGTGAATCAGTCCCCATTAGAGCACATAAATGTTCTTTATCTGCTGATCTCATTGTCATACCTATGATTGAATTTGATATAATCCTAGTTATGGATTATCATTCAGACCATTATGAGAAGATTTATTGTAAGAAGAAGGAGGTTACAATTTTTGATGATGATGATAAAGAACACCTTATCTTTAGAGCAGAATCACCACCACCTAATTCTTATCTAGATCCACCCCTGTAGCTCAACTAAATTCAATTATCGGAGAGGAAGAGAATGAAATAACTGTGGGTGAGGAAAGGAATGTTCAAATAGAGGATGTACGTATTGTGAAATTATATGTAGAAGTATTTTCAGAATATTTACCTGGACATCCTCTAGAACGAGAAATTGAGTTTTCCATTGATTTAATTCCTGGTTCAAGGCCCTTATCGAAGACCCCTTATAGAATGGCCACTGTGGAATTAGTTGAACTAAAGAAAAAACTAGAGGAAATGAGTAATAAGGTATTTATTCACCCTAGTGTTTCTCTATGGGGAGCCCCTGTCATTTTTTTAACAAGAAAGATGGATCTATGAGGTTATGTATCGACTACAGGGAAATCAATGCTATAAAAATAAAGAACAAGTATCCCCTACCTCGCATTGATGATTTATTTGACCAACTACATGGAGATAAATACTTTTCAAAGATTGACCTTCGATATGGATACCATCAGCTGTGTTTGAATAAGGAAGAAATTCTAAAGATAGCATTTCGAACCAGGTATGGGGATTACGAGTTTACAGTAATGCCTTTTGGATTGACTAATTCACCCTCTATATTCATGGATCTAATGAATAGAGTTTTCAAGGAATATCTCGATGATTTTGTGGTGGTATTTATTGATGATATCTTGGTATACTCCAAAAGCTACGAAGATCATGAAAATCACTTGCGCATTATCCTGAAGACTCTGAGAAGACATGAATTATATGGGAAGTTTAGCGAGTGTGAATTCTAGCTTCAGAAGATCTCTTTTCTTGGCCATATTTTCTCTAAGGATAGAATATTTGTTGATCCTTCTAAGACCAAGGCAATCCAAGAATTTCCAGCACCGACAAGTATAACTGAGGTACGCAGTTTTGTTGGTTTAGCAGGTTATTATTGACATTTCGTCCAGAATTTTGCTCGATTGGCTTACCCATTAACAAAGCTCACACGTAAAGGGGTTAATTTTTTTTAGAAAAAAGAGTGTGAATAATGTTCTGAAGAACTGAAGAGAATATTAGTCAATGCTCCTATATTGACTCTACTATCAGGGAATGAAGGGTGTTTTATTTATAGTGATGTATGAAAGAAAGGACTTGGTTGTGTCCTTATGAAGAATGATAGGGTTATTGCCTATGGATCACGAAAACTGAAAATTAATGAAACAAACTATCCTACTCATGATCTTGAGTTAGCTGCAGTAATTTTTGCTTTGAAGATATGGAGACATTTTCTCTATGGTGAAAAATGTGATATTTATACTGATCACAAGAGTTTGAAGTAAATTTTCTCACAGAAAGAAATCAATATGAGGCAAAGGTGATGGCTTGAACTACTCAAGGATTATGATTTCACAATACACTAACACCCGGGGAAGGAAAATAAGCTAGTAGATTCTTTGAGTAGAAAGGATCATGGAGTTTTAAATAAGATGAGAGTTGAAAGGGATCCTATTTTCATGGATTTATTAAAGATGGATATGGGAATAACCATGGAAGATGAAACATCAATGCTTTTTATAATGGTTTCCAAACAATCTTTACTAGAAAGGATTAAGAGTTCTTCGACTGATGATGAAGAATTTAAAAAGAAGATTAAAGCTGTGAATGATGGGAGATTGAGAGACTTTGTGTATGAAGAAATAATTTTGAAATTTGGGAAGAGACTTTGTGTTCCCGATATACCTGATCTGAAAAGGGAATTATTAGATGATGCTCATAGCTACAATTTCTCTATACACCCTAGGAGCACCAAAATGTATAGAGATTTGAAGGAACATTTTTGGTGGGACAACATGAAGAGGGAGATTGCTGATTTTGTGTCAAGATGCATAGTTTGTCAACAAGGGAAAGCTAGAAGGCAATAGCCTGGAGGATTCATGCAACCTCTTCCCATACCTGAGTGGAAATGGGATAATATTATGATAGAATTTGTCATGGGACTACCAAAGACACCTAGAAGGAACGATGCAATATGGGTCATTATTGATTGTCTTACCAAGTCAGAACATCTTATTGATATAAGGGATGATTTACCACTTGAACGTCTAGCAATAATATATATTAATGATGTTTTGAGACTTTATGGAATACCCCTATCGATTGTTTCTGATCATGATCCCCGTTTTACTTTAAAATTCCGGAAGAGTCTTCAGAAGGCCTGGGATACTGAACTTCGTTTGAGCTCTACCTACCACCCTCAAACATATGGACAATAAGAATGGACTATTAAAATCTTATAAGACATGTTGAGATCCTTCTCACTTGAATTTCAGGGTATGTGGGATCAATATTTACCTATGGTATAATTTTCCTATAACAATAGCTTCCATTCGAGTATTCAGATGGCACCATATGAAGCATTATACTGAAAGAGATGTTGCACACAAACCTGTTGGGATGATGTTGGTGAAAGAAAACTTGTAGGCTTATAACTGGTGGAGGAAACGATGGAAAAGGTGAAGGTAACCCAAAACCACATCAAAGCAGCTCAAAGTAGGCAGAAGAGCTATGCCAATAACCAAAGGATGGATTTCAAATTTTGGGTAGGAGATCATGTTTTTTTGAAGGTATCTCCATGGAAGGGAGTTATAAGTTTCGGTAAGAAGGGTAAATTGAGTCCCAGGTACATAGGATATTTAGAAATTCTAGAACGAATTGGGGCTGTAGCTTACCATTTTGCAATGCCGCCAAGTCTCTTGAAAGTTCATGATGTGTTCCACGTATCACTGTTGAGAAAATACATGCCTGACCCAACGCATGTACTCACCTATGAGGAATTAGAACGTGAACCAGATCTGTCTTATTGCGAAGAGCCTGTCAGGATTCTTGATATGAGAGAACAAGTGGTGAGAAACCGGACGACTCGTCTGGTAAAATTTCTATGGAGAAACCATAAGATGGAAGAGCCAACGTGGGAACCCGAGGAACTTATGATGAAGAACCACCCGAGTATTTTCATGTGGTAGTATTCTATAAATTTCTAGGATGAAATTATTTGAAGGAGGGGAGAATGTGACACCCCAAGCTTCCATGGTATGCTTCTCTTTGAATAATACAGTAGCGTGTGTTGTATGCAACTTCGAATTCTAACACACACCACAACCAATCAAACTAGCCATTATGAATAATAATACCCACTTTTTAAAATTTTATACATTTTATCTTTCAAAATAGACTTCATTTTTGGATTCGTAATATCGAAATTAATATAGGGTGAATTTTTGGAACTTTTCGAAAAACTTTCATATTTTGATGAATAATGAAAATTACTAAATTTTTATTAAAAACAAATTTTTTAATCGAAATAATTAATAGTGATAAATTATGAATTTGAGTGATTTTAGAGTATAATTAAATTATATTTTTACCATTTAATCCAATGTTGGTCATTGGACATAATTTCACATTTAAACTGGACATAACCAAGTGCCAATCTTTTGATAGTTATTATCTCTTAAAAACACGCTTTTTATTTTAAAAACGAGAATTAATTTTAAATTGATTTCTTCCACTTATGTATTTTGAATTTAGAAAAATGGATTCCATATTTAGAATCAGGAGGTAAAAATTGTTTAAATAGGTAACTTTTATTTTTAGACATTTTGAATAATTACTTCGGTAAATATTTTATTTACCATGGTTAAAGGGTAAATCCGGTAAATAAGGGTAAAAAAATAATATTATAATAATAATAAATTACCCTAAAACATATCCTAACCCTATTTGGTGATACATGTCCGACCATGGGCATATTTGGGTTGATTTTTGTATCCCATGGATCCACTTGTAAGTGATAATGACACTTTATATTAATTAAGTTAAAGTAAATACAAAAATGACATAAGCATATATCTATTAGAAAATAAATTTTTACATAGGGTTATATATGTTATATTTTGACAATAAATATTCATTAGAAATATAAATATATTTCCTACAAAATAGTATTTTATTCATAATTTTTATACATTTAATATTTAAATTTATTTATGACACAATAATGATGTAGTATTTTTCTTATTAATAAAAGAATAAAATAATTAGTATTATAAATGTTAAAATAAATATAATTTGACAGTTTTGATGCCATACACGAATTTTATTGGTTAATATGACATGTTAGTATTGTGTAAATGAATTTGGTTTGAACTAATAAAGTTTTTAAGACTTTTAAAAAAATCAGTTATTAAATATTGTCAAAATTGACATAAATGAGTTTTTAAAACAAATATTATATTATTAATTGATATTCTATTCCTAAAAATCTAAGGTTCGGAAAAAGGACTTATATAATGATAGGGGTATCATTAATTAACCACTTTGGGGTCTCTTGAAAGTATATAGTAAGTTTATTAACCATATAATATAAAAATACAAAGTGACATGGTAAATGCCAAACTATTTAACTAAGAGTTAAATATAAATGATAAAGTTAATATAGTGACCAAAACCTGTATAAAATATATTGTATGAAAGGATTTAGACCCATACCCACCTTATACTTTGAATAATCCACTTTGGATCCATTATAAACTGAATATGAATTTATTATAAATTAATACTTTAAGTTTTTCCTAAAGAGCCCCTCCCCCCCTTATAAAAGGACACCACTTCTTACCAATTCTTCATACCTTCAATGCCTTTTTATTTGTCCAAAACCTGCCCAATTATCCTCTCAAATTTACTCACTTCAACCTAGAGGCTTTATTTTGATCATAAATCCAACCTAAGGAGCCCTTTTGATCAAATCAAAAGGAAGAACCCGAAGAAGAGGTAATGTTTTCACCACCCTCTTTCAAGTTCCTTTCTTATTAAACTTCTTCTTCTTTGTTATTTCCATTCTAAAAAAATAACTCCAGTATATTCTATATATTGTGATGTTATTATAAATATGGTTCAACCATATTCAGTATTCTATCCATCCTTTGAATGACATGTCACCATACATGCGTAAGTACGGCTTACCGTATCCACGTCGTGGTGTAATTATTATTCAAAACATTATTATTTAAATGGGTATGATAATGATGTGTAGTTGAAGTAAATAATAAATATAACTTTATAATTATTCTGTATATATGATATACCATCCAATTATATATTATTTTAATATCAAAAGAATGATATTATCACTCGTGCGTACGTACGGACTACCGTCTCCACGAACGCGATAGGATTCATTCACTATCATATCCATTCAAGTCTAATTATCATTTTATGATTAAAAATAATGTTTAAGGACTTGATATCATTCTTTATATGAATAATATACAACCTATCCATAACAAACATGGATTATGTAATAAAACATATAAGTTAACACCCAAAACAACGATAATACTAAGATATTATTAACAAAGCAATGTTAAAAGATCATATATGATATCATATTAATGTATATGATTCTTTTATAATTGAATAAAAATTATTTCACCATTATACAGGAGGTTAACCTACCCTCAACCAATGAAAAGTACAACGTAAGGGTTTATTTCACAATCTCTTCATTATCCGAGGTTGTTTATATGTAATTATCTACTGGGACCTCTTTATCATCCACATCCATGTTTCTTAAAAACGTATTTCAAATAATTCTTACTATTTTACAGACTATGGGTTAAATACATTTATACCCTTATTTTACTTTTTATAAGATGTTTATAAAAGAATCTTTCCGTTGTTTTCCAAACAAGGTCCTTTTAACCTTTTCGATAAAATTAAGGTAATAATGTTTTTTTAACTTATATGGTGGGTGCAACTATTTTACGCTGTTATAAAATTGTCGAAGCTTCCCTTAAAATCTTATAAGAATATTTTCAAAGTAAATGTTTCCTTTTATAATTATGTGACTTTTAAATGATTTAAGAAAAGATATATTTCTCTCAAATAGTTTTGTTTTCATCTATGTCAACATCCTTTGATGGATTTTAAGCTTATTTGAAGTTGATTTATTATGATACAAAACTTTCATATTGTATTGAAGGTTTTGTGATATTTTTGACTGTGGATGTGTTATTTTTATACCATTCATGGTTTATGGAGAAATTATTGACATTTCGTATGCTAGTTTTAATACAAATGTTTATGTTATGTTTAAACCTGTTCATATGAAGAATGCATTGGACTTAATAAGTGATGAGTGGAGCCCGCTATAGATCCTAGATGCATCGGTAGGTCTCATGAGACAAACTAGTGTCTTGGCACAAGGCCTTGACAAAATCTTATTTGTAGTCTTGGCACAAGGCCTTGACTATGTGGTTATGATAATCTGGCATTATGCATTCCATCATTATGAAAGTGGTTATTGATATTGCATGTGATTATTCGACTAGTAGAATATCCATGTGAATAATTAAATGGAATTAATTCATTTTATTTCTGCCATATTATACTGAAGTTCAATTTTAAAAGGCTTTTGTTTTAGTTATACATTTCCTTAAATGTTTATGCTTATTTATGAAAGTTTCCTCTATATTTTTATCCTTAATAGGCATCTGAGCTCACCCCTTTCTATGTTTTATTTTTCCCAGGATGTGAAGAAGTATTTTATGAATGACCTACAGGGATAGTATGAGGGGATATGAGTGTGGAGATAAGATGTTTTTGTAGTTTTCATTTTATGATGTAATGTATGACTTATGAATATATCTAGTGTTTCCAAGGATACTAAACTAATCAGTCTTTCAAGATTTGATCTTTTGTGATCATGCCAATGTTATGTAATAAAGAATCGACTCTCGGTAACTGGGGTCAGGGCGTTACATTTGATTCCCATTTGTTCTTCGGTCAATATGAATTTTGTACCATCTTTCCTCACATGCAATCATCACATTTATTTTCTCGATCATGATTTAGATTGGAAATGTTGAAAACATCCTTTAGATTATATACATTTTCCATAATATATTGATTAATGTTACCCAACCTCTGATACCACAAGTTATTTTCCTCTTCAATTGTTAAGAAACAAGTGTTTGTTTTACTACCTACCTGGTATAAATTTCCATTTGTCTTGCAACATTTCATGAGAGAATTACTTGTCTTTCCTTTGATAGTACACCCCTTCTAATTAAGTTTCACCACAAGTATTGTGTCATAGATTTGACTGAAAGTCATAGGATTGTGATACTTGTAACTCCCCTATATTTTAAAGTATGTATATTATTAAATAAAATAAATTTCTTTGATATATTTTGTTTCAAAGAACATCGATATTAAAAAAATGATTAAATACTATTATTTAATTATGATAGTTATTGTTAAGTCAAAAGTATCTTTTTTGACTTTTCCATTCCTTTTTTTGGAAATAAAAAACTCTTTCTTAAATATTTAATCACTAACTCTTTAATATCCAAAGTCTTTTAAGAATGTTTTTGAAGAAAACATATTCTTTTACCATACTCATAAATAGTAAATATTTATGAATACAAACCTAAATTATTCATTACAATTATCATAATGTGCATAGATCCAATAATTATTAGATTTAACTTTATCAAATCGGATTTAAGACCATCCATCTTGGATTCACACTAAAAACATTTCTTATAATCATACGTGACATTAGAATTGATAAAAATTAGATTCATACTGATAGAAATTATCATAATGAAATATGTAAGGAAATCCATCGAATTGACTAAAGGTTAAAATTTGAAGAAAAAAAATATATTCTATTGTATTGGAATACCTTTTACACTAAAACGGTGTAAAAATGATGTTGTACATTCTATTATGATATAACCGTTAAAGTGTCAGGTGTCCAAGTCCTTGAGAAAAAATCAGAGAAAATAGGACTGTTGGAGGATCAAGATGTCTGTTGGAAGCTTACCTATAAATACCTGGTCATTCAAAGAGTTTAGAGAAACAAGAAGTGACATTGTGTGAGAGTGTTATCGATTCAATTTCTCTCTCAAATTTTCTAAAGTGTATAAAGTGTGTACAACTTGTTCCTAGTATCTTATATTTATTTAGAGAGATTCCTTCTTAATGAAACCTTGTTTTCTCATCTCCTTAAGAAATTATTTTGTAATTTCTTTGTGTATACAATTGTGCAAATAAGATCGAGGGATTTCAAGGCTAGGAAGACGGATATCCGATCTACATGATCAAGGTATTATTGGTATAGAAAGAAAACATCTCATCCATCAGATCTAGGGATGTTGAGGATAGAAAGATAGAGAAACTGATCATCATATTGAGGGATTTGGGGGATACTGAGATAGACCGATCATCGTATCGAGGAATTTATCTAGTAAGGGAAAGACATAATTTCTTGTAAGTATAAAATAGAGGACCTTTATCCTAGGTTATTGTATACCCTATTATTTTGGTTATTATAAGTGTATTCATTTGTTTCACTTATTTTATTACAAGTATTTTACTTCTGCTACATATAATATAAATTCATAATTTTATATTTATCTTTCTATTTGTATCTTATTTATCATAATAACTTTTATTACAATACAATTGTTTTACCCTATATTATTTTGTGACCATGATATTACCCTGATTACGATTCTATATGCTTTAAGATAAAATCACTACTTTTTGTATTACTCTGATATATCGTAACCGTTTTGATTACGATTATTTTTGAATTCATGAATATGATTAAACTCTGATTATGTTACCACTGCATACTAATTATGATTCTATATGCTGTTAAGGTAGAATTAATTTATTGGTATGACTTGTGACTTACATATCAAAATCTACTTGATTATGATATTTTTATTATCAGACCCAAGGGCCTAGTCTGATCACCATTTAAATACTTAAGAGTTTTTTTTGTATATGATTTGTTTAACCTTATTAAACCAAGTTTATTTTAAGGATAAAAATGAAAGTTTTTAAACTTACAATTCATGCCTATTTTATTTAGCCATCTTCATATACATTACGATCCAAAAGCTATCACCTATCCATTCAAATGATAAGAATGAGAAAGATTAACTAAATTATGAAAATATAGATTACACATGTTTATACAATTAATTCATTTGTTACCAATTAATTATAAATAAAAATGATAACCAAATGAATATAAAGGATGTGTTTTTATAAAAAAACTATTTTATACCCACATTTGAATTTTATCTTAATAAATTAAATTAATCAATACTAGTGAAATATATTAATTAAAATTATATTTTATATATTCAATAAATTTTTTAAACTCATCCAACAATTTTTATAGGCTTAATATAAGAATAGATCCAAATTTATGCATAAAAAGATATATATTTTTAAAGGCAAATTTTCCTCCTTTTGATGGTGAACCTATTTTAAATATAAATTTTGACACTTTTATAGTTTTTTATTTAACATAAGAAAGTTAATTTTTGAAACTATAATATCAAAATTATCTTAGGTTATTTTTTTAAATTTTTTTTGGAGAAGGTTCATTTTTTGATGAATAATAAAATATTGAATTCTAATTGAAAACTGCGTTTTCATCTAATTTATTTATATAGTAAATTTATATTTTAAATTTGTTTTAAAGTATAATTATTTTAATAATACATAAAAAAAACCAATTTAGGTCATTTTAATCAATTTCAAATTGAAATTGGAAATACAAACATTCGAACTTTTCACTTTTAAAACCTGTTTTTTTCTCATGTACGTAGGATTAATTTTAAATAAAAATTTTAAAATTATATGAATTTAATTGGGTAAAATGGATTCCTTATTTTGAATCATAATATCCAAATTATGTTTTAAGGTAAATATTATTTTTTTTATAAAAAAATTACCATGGTAAAAAAATTATTTACTGTGTTATAGGTAAAAAAATGAAAGAGGTTAAAGTTAAAAGGTAAAGGCTTAAAATACCTAAAAATACCCAATTTAATAGTTTTTTGAGGTACTGATCCACCCTATAATCCCATGAAATATTAATTTTCATCCAAATTCAAGTAAATTAATACCTCCACAATGTGGTTGGCTTTAAATATAAAATAATCATTATTTTAATCACTTAAACCCACCTTTCCTCAAGTATAAATACCTCCCTTTACCACCCCATTTAGACTCACAATCCTTAAAGCTCATAAAATATCTAACAAAACCTCTCATAATAACTCTTCCCATGTACAAGTGTTTCAAGTCTCACAAAAATACCAAATACAAGGTCCTCAAGGGGTTGTTTAAGGAGGTGATATTCAAGAGGTAATTTTATCAAAACACCTCTCTTATTTTATTATCTTTTTCTACTTTCTCATCATCTAATTCATAAATTAAGGTATGATAAATAAATAATAATTTATGTACTTTATTTATATGTTTATAATGAAATATATTATATCCATACTATTTATTACCCCCTTTTATTAAAAAACCAAACTATCATCCACATTATGCTAGTTAATAGCCTTTGTGAATATTGTTTTTGTTATTTTTCCATTACTGCCATCATGACTAGTCATAAAACTATTTTTATAGTTAAATAAGATTTTAATAGATATATTATAACCTATTTCATATTCTGGAACTAATATATACTCATAATAGTAAATAAAACGAAACTAGTTCATGGTGTTCGGAAAAACCGCCAAAATAAACTAACCGTTTATCATTAACATTTTATCAAATGAATCATCCTAATAAAATAAATAAAAATGATATATGGGACCATTTAAACTTATGTAATTTTATTAATAATATTTCATTCCACTTCTATAGTTTTAATCCCATTTTATAATAACATCTATAATTTTATCCAAATGAATCCATCATTAAACCATGAAACGAACACACTAGAAATAGTGAAAATAATGAAATATTATTAAATAATGGGTCATAATACGTTATTAAATCACAAAATAAGGAGTTATAAATATCAATATAGTTCTTTATTGAGTTAATTACATTATTTAAACCATTGTATAGGAGGTTAAAGTGTGTACTACTAAAGAGAAGGGTTTCTTCATCTCGCTTTTTACTTTACTGAGATATATGACTTATTCACCACTTAATCCTTGTGTGTAGTGTAAGTAATGCCATTTGATATATCATATCATGAATATCATTATATTAATGGTATTAAATTCCTATTTTGATAATTATTACTATTATGGGTCATACAATTTGACTAATTACAAAGTGGTGAGGGACTTCTTAACTCAATTTCCATTCATTGGGTTAAACTACTAGTTCATTTATTTTTTCATGCTACGACTATAGATTAAATGAATTTTGATTACATTATGTTGTATTTACACTTATTTTATTTGGATTTAAAATGAATACACATAATTGATTCATTTGATTAACAATATAAAAATTTTTAATAGAATTTGTCTCAATCTCATTTCATTGAGGCATATTTTGATGTTATGCACCCACCTTCATTTATTATATGTAGAACCTTTGAAAAATCATATCATGAATTTATTTATTCTCATGTTATTTAATGTTTTTTTAACTTCTACCCCTTCACGGGTCTTATGATTCAAATGCTTTAAAGTGGTATGCACCACTTTGATTTAAAAATCTCTTTTTAAACTGATTATTTGATATATGATGAATGATTTGGACATAAAATACATAGGTTTGATACTAGTTAATGAATTATTCTCAATATATATGTAGTCTCGTGGGATTAATTCAGTTGAAAAAAGCTCTTCATGTTTATTTCCAAGTAGTTTTAAACTGTTCACAGGATAGATCTTGACATTAATGTCTTGTGAAAGGTCTTGACACAAATAATACAAGTTTATACCCACATACTTAAACTATAAAGAGGATTGATCATGATAATAGATATCTAGAGGATATATCTTGAAAGTTCAGATTTTTGAAATTATTAATTCCATCATTATTGTTATTTCATGTGATTAATTTATTAGTTAGAATATCCATAGTCAAGTTCCAAGATCATGTGATTATTTATATGGAATTATTTGATCATATTTTTATTCTTTCCATATTATTCTCAAATTATTATTGAATTGGAATATATTTTTTTAATTTACCTTTATATGATGATTATCATTTATTGATTTATGATATATTCTGATGTACTTAACTCTTACTGAGCATTTGAGATGAACCCTTTATTATGTTTTATTTTCCCCTAGGATGATAAGAAGTTTATTATGGGTAATATGAAGGTTAATCTAGGAGATTAATAGTGTTATCAAAGGATTATATATGTTTTGTTTTATATTTTAAATTATAATTTCAGGTTCAAATATGTATCTAGTTTACCCAAACTACTAAATTGGTCAGTCCTTTGGGGTGTTATTCCTAGTATATTATGCGAATGTAATAAAGTAAGGCACTAAATCTAGGATATTGGGGTTGAGGTCCTTATAGTTTGAAATATAGGAAGTTTAGTATAAATCTTGGAAAATATATTTAGGAAAATGTAGATTAGGGAACATAACCCTATGATAAACTTTGAGGATAAGCATATAATAACATCCCAAATAAACATTGTTTATGATTATGAAATTAGCTATATATAAATTACTGAATTTATGTTAATCAATATTTATAATTATAAAAACTTCATAATTTTATGATCAAATCTAGTATATTACATTATTTAAAAATGGAACATGGAAGGAAGAAGAGTATTAATACTCATGACCAAAGTAGAGATTTCCCTACTGAGGAAGCTAATACAATTAGTATAGGAATTGAGAAAGTTATGACCATATTAGGACAACCTACTCATACCATGATGAATAATTGTGCTACACCTTTGTTAAATCTTTTCATGTGGAAGAATCCCCCATATTATAGAGATACTACTAATCCAGTGGTAGCTGAGCAATGGATCAATTCCCTTGAAAAGATATTTATAACATTGGGATGAAATGAAAAGGAAAAGGTTACACTTTCAGTGTATTATCTCAATGTATATTTTTATCAATAGTGGTAATTAATCCATAATACTAGGGAGGAATATAGAATATAACTCATGGAATTGAAATCATTCAAGTAGACAATATTTGAAAAATATTTCCCTCATGTAAAACAAACTTAGATGAAGAGAAATTTCCTTAGTTTTAAGAAAAAGGAAAAATACAGTGTTGAAAAGTATTAAGATACCTTTAAAAGTTTAGTAAAGTATGCTATGGATTACATACACCACATAAAATTAATGATTGATCATTTATTTGAAGGTATCAAGATAATTCACCGAAGGGAATTGGCTTCTCAAACATTTTAATCATATGATGAAATATTTTAATGTGAAATCAGGATAGAGAAATAATTCTACAATTATTATGGATTCAATGGGAAGGAAGATAAGAAGATGGTGGAAGAGAAAATCCTCGATAATGGAAAGAAGGGAAAGAAGGATTTTTTAACATGTGATAACTATGGAAAGAATCACCCTGAAAAATGATTGAAATGATTGGGAGTTTGTTATAAGTACAGAGAAAAGGTTCACCAAGAAAAAGAATGAAAATGTAGGTAAGAAAAGTTTGATATTCAGTGTTTCAACTATAGTGAAATGGGGAACTATGAAAATAAACTCCCCAAGAATACATGGAATATACCTTATAATAATCTAAAGGATCAAGTTCAAACATATGCTATTATTAAAACCAAAATTGATTGATTAATATGATAGTGTATTTGGATCCAAGAAATATACTGTAAAAGTTTTCTATTAATGATATTTTCATCATAAGAATTATGAAATTTATAAGGATTGTACTTCAATACTTCTTCTTAAGTATTTGGAAGCATGTGATGAATAGTACCAAGAGAAGTGATTTTGTTGCAATTTGATCTTTTGGAAAACACATTATTTGGGAAAGATAACCCTTAATATATGCTTGATATTGAGATAATAATGATAAAGATATTTTTATGGGATATTATTAGTGACTATGAAATTGGATAGTGATTTGATGGTTTATTTTATATTTATTAGGTATACTACACGTTTGGATTTAATAAATATACCTATGATTTTATTATTGAAGCATATATGTTTTCATTAAGGTTTTATGATGATCAAGGTATTCATATATTTTGTATGTGACATTAAGAGTTATATTATGTTGTTTGAGTAAAATATAATGTTAATTTTATTTTATAAATTTAGTGACCTTCCTTATAAATTTTTGGGATTTGAATTTAGACAGACATATTTTGGATGAGTATTAATATTAACTACTTATGGAATAGATTAAGTTGAACTTTGGATATTATTTTTTGTTTATAACATGTGATAACCATTTTGATTTTAGTAAATATTTTAAGGTTGAAGGAATTTCTTATTGATCTTATGATTCATTAAATTACTTTAAGTATGAAAAATTCAACTTGTATATCCATTTCCTGGCATAAGAGTGAAGTGAAAATAGATCAAAGCACAACCAAAGGATAATATTCAAATGATATTACTTCCTAGGGATTATTATTCAAATGTTTTAAAGTGAAATTAGAGAATTTGATTTAAAATATCTTTTTAAATAAATTATTTAATATATTAGGAATTCTTTGGACATGAAATACATGGGTTGAGGATCGGTTAATTCAAGAAAACTGATGCATCGATAGTCCCATGGGATGAATTCAGTTGGAGACAAACCCTTAGTTTTTTTTCTATGAAGTCTTAGACTATCTAGAGGATAGATCTTTATAGTAGTTTCTTGTGAAAGGTATTTACGCAAATCATATGGTTTTATACCCACAGAATTAATCTAGAAAGATGATTGATCTTGATAGTAGATATCTAGAGGATATATATTGATAGCTCAGATGTCTGACATTATTCATCCCATAATTATTTTTATTCAATGTGATTAATTTATTAGTTAGAATATCTATGGTAAAGTTAAAAGATCATGTGATTATTTAAATGGAATTATTTGATCATATTTTATTCCTTACATATTATGCTCAATTTATTGATTAATTGGAATGTTTTTCAGTTATTTACTTTCCCATAAGTATTATACTTTATTGATTTATGATAGATTCCAATGTACTTAACCCTTACTATGAATTTGAGCTCACCCATTTATTGTGTTTTATTTTTACCTAGGATGCCACGAAGTTTCTTATGAGTAATATATAAGGTTAAGATAAGAGATTAATAGTGTTCTCAAAGGATTCAGAATGTTGTGTTTTATATTTTCAATTAAAATATAAGGTTCAAATATGAATCTAGTTTACAAAAACTACTAAACTGTTTGGTCCTTTGGGATGTGATTCCTTGTATCTTATTCCAATGTAATAATGTAAGGCACTGAATCTAGGATACTGGGTTCAGGGTCATTACAATGCATGTTGTCTATGTAGTGAACTTCTTTCTTCATTAGCTCATCATTTTCTAATTCAATATTACCACGACCTTTGAGATTTAAGTCACCATCATTGCCAAATATCACCATTCTATAAATTATTTTCCTATTTCTTTTCATAAAATCTACATTTCTTTTCATGTGGGATGAGAATATTCTATCAAGAATCTAGGTGATACTTTTCTTTATATCTTTGAGGGAGATTTTACCTGGTTTGATTTTTAGATCTGCTTCTTTTCCTTCCATGAAATAACTGATTAAGTGGAGGAAAAATATGACCTCTCTAATTTATTTTCAAAATACATGGGTTTATCATACTCATATTATTATTATTGAAGAGAATAAATATTTTCAAGGGTAATTCTGTTTGGTTTACTGATACTAAATTGTATTGGAGTTATGTAGTTATTGTTCCCACTATTTCTCTGTAGAGACCCAAAGCTTAACGTTTATAGACATTACATTACTTTTGCAGAATACTTAGTACATAACAAAAACACACACACAAGGACCGTAATAGTTTAGTGTCTTTGGAAACTCAGAATATAATCTTCTAATCGTGGTGAAAGATCTTCAACATCTTCCATAAAGATATTCCTTTTTTTACCTAAAACATTTCTTTATATCCTGGGGAAAAGAAAACATAAAATGGTGATATCAAATTCTCAATAAGGGTAAACAAAAGAAATACCAATCACATCATATTCATAAGAACATAACATTTTGGAAATCTTAACCCGCAAAAGAGATCATAATATCATAACATGGGATAAATCATAGTAGTGAAATGTAATCCCAATAATCATAACTTAAAACATGAAACATTGTGGCATACACACATAATCATAGATAATCATTTCTTATTAGTCAAGACTCATTTCCAAGTCTATCTTAGTGGACAAAGTCCCTTTCTGAACCGAGTTCACTCCTCGTTTCAGTCCTGTTTCACTGAACCGGTATAACCTACCGTTCCAGCCATGTCTATCCCATGAGATATAAAATCTTTACCCAATGCATTGGAGGGAGATATAGGTCCCACCCATCTCATAATTATACCATTCTTATGTGTGCCACAAAATCATAAACCATACATCATAGCATAACCCATGTAATAAAAATGGGAATTTTAAACATCATGACATCATAAAACAATTCATATAAGATAAAGGAATAAAAATAATTCCATCACAACATATCTTTTACTAAAAACTCACCGAAGGGTAAATTTGGATTTAAACAATTGTATGTGGATGTAAATAATATTACATATTGAGTAAACATGGATGTGGATGATAAAATACACCCCAGTAAATTTCAAAGTATAAACAATCTCGGATAAAAATGAGATTGTGATATTTCCCTTACCTTAGGTCCAATTTGCTTCGTAAGTGTCCGAACCTCCTGTATAATGATTTAAATAATGTCATGGAGTTATTACAGAATCATACTCATTGTTATGATATCATATATGGTTCACTTATGACTTTATTTTACCCATTCTTTTGTAAATTCCATGTTAAAGAAGCGTTTTGGGTAAAATCGTTTCATTTATCGTAGGTGTTTGGACTTGTTGTTCTTGACATTATTATTACTTATATCATGATTTAATTACTTCCATAATATAAAACATGATTTATATATCATATATATTCAGTATATATATATATATATATAATAGATAGATAAATGAAATGAAACACACCATTCATGGAGACGGTAGTCCGTACGTACGCATGAACACTGTTTTCCTTTCCTTATTGTCTTGAATGGAAGTAAGTAGATGACATACATATATACGTAAATCCAGTAGCTTTATAATTTCATATATTTCATTATTATTGCTCATATATACTTTATAATCATTCTTAAATGGTTAACATGGAGAATGAATCTCATCGCGTCGTGGAGACGGTAGTCCGTACGTACGCACGAGCGATGATATCGTTCTCATGATCGTGAACTTGTGTTGAAGTGTATGTATACTATTTCAGTATCAATATCACTTTATAATAATCATATATAGTTACTCATTACACCATTATACCCATCCAATTAAGGTGGTGGCGGAAAATAGATTACACCACGGCGTGGAGACGGTATTCCGTACGTACGCATGCGCGATGATTTACTTTTTCCGTAGGATGGATAGAAGGTTAATTAGAGTTGTTTAATATTTATAATAACATATCAGTATATACGAAATACTGATGTTATTACTTTATCATGAAACAACTAAAGAAGAATAAGAAGTTGAAGAAGAAAGAAATTGAAAAAGATCGGTAATGGATATTACCTCTTTTTGACGCGCCTTTTCTTAACCTCCACTTAAAGAACTAAGGATGGTCTTTGAAGAAGACCAGGACCTCTAGGATGATACTAGAGAAGTGGAGAAGAGATTTTGGCAGGGGTTGGACGAGCTTGAATGCTCAAATTGGTGTGAGGAGGAGAGGGAGGAGGTGCCCTTTTATAAGGGAGGAGAGGGGCACCTTTGGGAAAACTAAAAATATTATTTTATTATAAAGTCAAGTTCGGTTTTAAATAGCTCCAAATTGATATATTTCGAAGCTAAGGTGGGTATGGGTCGAAATCCTCTCATCCAATAGGATTTAGGTTATTATTTTAACCTTATCAATTAGATTTAACTCTAAGTTAAATAATTTAACTTTTACCGTGACTTTTTGTTTTCTTACACTATATGGTTAATAAACTTACTATATCAAGCCAAACGAACCCAAAGTTGTTTATTATTAATATATATAACCTTATCTAAGTCATTTGGCCGAACCTTATATTTTTAGGAATAAAATAACAATTAATAATATAATATTTGTTTTAAAAACTAATTTATGTCAATTTTGACACTATTTGGAACATGATTTTTATGAAATTCATAACAGAATGATAAGTTATAAAAAAGTTACTTAAATCAACAATAACATGTCATATTAAACTATAAAATTTGTGTAAGTCATAAAAAGTCTCAAATTACATTTATTTGGGCATTTATAACATCAATTATGTTAATATTTTCTTAAAAAGGTAATTACTGCATCATCGTTGTGTCATAAATAAATTAAATTATTTAATGTCTAAAAATTAAAAATAAAATATCATTATGTATGAAATATTTTTATATTTCTAATCAATAATTATAGTCGAATTTATCTTATGTATAACCCTATATTAAAAATGATTTACTTATTAAACATTGATTTTAACTATTTTAACCCTTCTTTAAATAAATTAATAATAAATGTCCTAATCTAATCCAAGTGGGCTTAAATGGTCATATTTTATTCCTAAGGTTGTTTTTGTCGAATTACACTTATCCAATAGAATTAGGACATGTGTTAGGGTAATAATAATATCATTTTTACCCTTAATTACCCTATTTACTTTTAACCGTGATAAAAAAAACGTCAAAAGTTACTATTCACCAAAAATTATTTTCATCTCATTGAACCACATTTTAGTCCTTGATATTAACTGTGTCTCTCAGATTTTCGAAATTCCACTCACAGAAGCGGTAAAATTAAGTTTTATTAAAAATTCAGTTTTTTTAACTACCACTTAGTGGTTTCACTATTCATCAAAAAATGAATGTTTCCAGAAAAATACAAAAAATTAGGCCTAAGCTATATTTGATATTATGAATTCAAAAATGACATCTATTTTACCAAATTAAAAACATATCAGTTACATTAATTAATTTAAAAATTAATTCCCGTCGTCAAAACAAATAGCGTGTTTTTGAGAGATAATAACTATCAAAAGATTGACACTTGTTTATGTCTGGTTTAAATGTGAAATTACATCCAATGACCAACATTGTATTAAATTGTAAAAATATATTCTAAATATACTTTAAAACCACTCAAATTAATAATTTATCACTATTAATTATTTCTATTAAAAAAGTTGTTTTTAATTAAAATTTAGTAATTTTCACTATTCATCAGAATATGAAAGTTATCCGAAAAGTACCAAAATTTCACCCTAAGCTAATTTTAATATTCCAAATCCAAAAATGAAGTCCATTTTAAAAAATAAAATTTACAAAATTTTAAAAAGTGTTTATTACTATTCATAACAGCTAGTTTTATTAATATTTTAATAGCATATCGTTGTTTAGTGAAACTCGGTATTGCGTACTACACACGCTATCGAGGAAGGTCGTGATTGCGTGTAATGCAAGGCAAGTCAAGGATGCATGTTGTTCAAGCTCCTTTTGGTGTAGCGTACAACACAAGACATGAAATTAAAAATAATATTTTTCATAAAATCTTGGGGTGTTACATTCTACCCCCCTTAAAATGAATTTCGCCCTCGAAATCCGTCGGGGTTATAAATGGTTTACTATTCGAAAGTTTCTTTAATAGAAACCCACATTGTAAAAAGGAATACCAAAACCAATCTTTAAAAACAAAAGTATGAAACGTAACGGTTACCCAAATAAACTAATCACTGGGTTTCCACATAGGTGAAAATATGGATATGGAAGAAAAATCTAACCATCATGTTCTGATGGAGAGTGGTAGAGAACATGGCTATGGAAAATCCAGCAATCACAAAGCCATAAATTTGTGACGATCTAAGGTACCATCTAATTCATCAGATATAAGAGCACTAGGACAACATTTTTGGTTTTCAAGATCATTTCCCTAACGTTGATGAAATTGGAATTAGAAGAAATACTTTCGTGATTTAGGTATAGTCTCACCGTTGGTCGTTCTTTGGACAATTTCCACTCCATCACTTAAAGAAATGAAGTTGAATTTGTCATTCGTGATGTGTTAGCAGATCATGTGATAGAATGATGGGTCATTCAATCTGTCTCAAACAAAAGGTTAGAAAAGTTATCAAAAAATACATAAGTCCATCTATAGTGAGATTAATCATATATGGTTCCTAAAATGGACTTATACTTAATATATCATACTGCTTAATATAATAAAACTAGATTCTACTAAACAGGGACTTCCTGTAGGCCAGTGGTAGGCGATAAAGGCCAGTCGCACTTCGTTTGTGGGTTCGATTCTCACAACCTTGTCCAACGCGATGGGCTGTCGCCCGTCCTGCAGGTTGTCCTTTTTATATTACTATAACATCCCATCAACAATATCAAAAAAGTTTTATCATTAAACATTACTAACTTATTTCCAACATAATTCATTCCAATCTTTAGGCTTATCTAAAATACTTCGGTCCAAGCTCATAGTATAGAGAAAATGATCACGTGAATGCCATCATTTATCCCTCATATATCTTGTTCATCACATTCCAGTCATGTGAATACCATAATCATGTAATCTATTGAAAAATTAATACCCATTGAATCTTAGTGAAAACATGAGTGCTGTCAAAATATAACTCTTTCCACATACCAAAATCCTCAAAATTCTATATACTCAAACCATGATATAACTATTTCCTTATATCAGTCATGAGCTCATGAATACTATCAAACATTTAATTTTCTCCTTATCCCTTCATTATGCGCATATCATCTACTTTCCAAAAATATCTGAATAACCCTTCATGGATACCAGTACCATTAACCATACAATTTCAAAACTCAAGGAAATACAACAGTGTAACAATCCTTAGATGTCTCTTTATTCCATAGTAGCATGAGATTACTTATACAACATTACACTTGATAAACATGTAATCATTCCACTACCTTCTTAAACCATTGACTGAGCTTCAACAATTCTTTCATCTCACATATCATTTGTAGTCTCTTCATCATCATCAGCATAAATACTACCCATACGACCATACTGATTCTCTTCATGAGACTTTCCCTTAGGGAATTGGTTTGCATAATGCCCGTACATTCCACATTTAAAACATTTAACCATTTTTGATGTCGTAGAAAGACCATTATCCTCATCCCTAGTGTTAACTGAACCTTTTCCTTTGCACTTACTGGCTTTGTTTCCTTCTTTTCCACACCCAAAGCATCTTCCAGTTCCTTTGAAACATTCTCCTTGATGCCTCTTTCCACATGATTTACATAGGGGAAATTGAACTTTCTTTCCTCTATGATCATCATGAAACTCCATCTTTCTCTTATTAGCCGAGTCAGGAAACTTACCAAATTTTACTTTATTGATCATATTATGAGATTTCTGATTCGGCATAATAATGATGTTTGGACCTCCAAATCCCATTTCATTTGGTTTCTCATGAAGAATATCATTCCATTGTCCATCATATCCTCCATTATCATGAATCATCTTGTTTCCATCCATTTTCTAAAACCCAAAAAGAATAGTGTGAGAGGAAAAAATCATAATAAAGGGGGAGTAACTTCAATATCTAACATCTTTGGTTTAATCTAATATCGTTACCATAGTTCTAGGACTATATACTAAACGTATACTTATCCTTAGGGACATCCCTAGACATACCATAGAAATATCTCTAGGGATCTCAATAACATTTTTGCATCCTAGTTTCCAAAGGTTGACTAAACCTTTCCTATGATACCAACTGTAGAGACCCGAAGCTTAACGTTCATAGACATTACATTACTTTTGCGGAATACTTAGTACATAACAAAAACACACACACAAGGACCGTAATAGTTTAGTGTCTTTGGAAACTCGAAATATAATATTCTAATCGTGGTGAAAGATCTTCAACATCTTCCATAAAGATATTCCTTTTTTTTTTTACCTAAAACCATTCTTTATATCCTGGGGAAAAGAAAACATAAAAGGGTGAGCTCAAATGCTCAGTAAGGGTAAACAAAAGAAATATCAATCACATCATATTCGTAAGAACATAAAATTTTGGAAATCTTAACCTGCAAAAGAGATCATAATATCATAACATGGGATAAATCATAGTAGTGAAATGTAATCCCAATAATCAAAACTTAAAACATGAAACATTGTGGTATACACACATAATCATAGATAATCATTTCTTATTAGTCAAGACTCATTGCCAAGTCTATCTTAGTGGACAAAGTCCCTTTCTGAACCGAGTTCACTTTTCGTTTCAGTCCTGTTTCACTGAACCGGTATAACCTACCATTCCAGCCATATCTATCTCATGAGATATAAAATCTTTACCCAATGAATTGTAGGGATATATAGGTCCCACCCATCTCATAATGATACCATTCTTATGTGTGCCACAAAATCATAAACCATACACCATAGCATAACCCATGTAATAAAAATGGGAATCTTAAACATCATGACATCATAAAACAATTCATATAAGATAAAGGAATAAAAATAATTCCATCACAACATAGTCAAATCAATGTAATAATAGGGATAGAAACAGAACCCTTTATTATCTTAGATGGAAAATAATTTTGATAAAACACTTGAACTCCATTCTTGAGGAAAATATCCTTTCTACTTCAAAAACACTTTTCCTTTCATAACATGTCATACAATTCTAAACTAAAAGAAGTTGATTAAAAATAAACTTGAATACTTGTAAAGGAAGCTTCTTGGAAATAATGTTTTAAAAATCCATTCATGCCGTATAAGTTAAAAAAAACATTCTTCTCGTACTTTTGACGGAAAAGTAAAAAAGTACCTCGTACGAAAAATGACAAAAGATTCCTTTCATATCTTTTACTAAAAACACACCGAAGGGTAAATTTGTATTTAAACAATTGTAGGTGGATGGAAATAATATTACATATTGAGGAAACATGGATGTGGATGATAAAATACACCCCAGTAAATTTCAAAGTATAAACAATCTCGGATAAAAATGAGATTGTGATATTTCCCTTACCTTAGGTCCAATTTGCTTCGTAAGTGTACGAACCTCCTGTATAATTATTTAAATAATGTCATTAAGTTATTACAGAATCATACTCATTGTTATGATATCATATATGGTTCACTTATGACTTTATTTTACCCGTTCTTTTGTAAATTCCATGTTAAAGAAGCGTTTTGGGTAAAATCGTTTCATTTATCGTAGGTGTTTGGACTTGTTGTTCTTGACATTATTATTACTTATACCATGATTTACTTACTTCCAGAATATAAAACATGATTTATATATCATATATATTCAGTATATATATATATAATAGATAGATAAATGAAATGAAACACACCGTTCATGGAGACGGTAGTCCGTACGTACGCATGAACGCTGTTTTCCTTTCCTTATTGTCTTGAATGGAAGTAAGTGGATGACATACATATATAAATAAATCCAGTAGCTTTATAATGTCATATATTTCATTATTATTGCTTATATATACTTTATAACCATTCTTAAATGGTTAACATGGAGAATGAATCTCATCGCGTCGTGGAGACGGTAGTCCGTACGTACGCACGAGCGATGATATCGTTCTCATGATCGTGAAAATGTGTTGAAGTGTATGTATACTATTTCAGTATCAATATCACTTTATAATAATCATATATAGTTAATCATTACACCATTATACCCATCCAATTAAGGTGGTGGCGGAAAATAGATTACACCACGGCGTGGAGACGGTATTCCGTACGTACGCACGCGCGGTGATTTCCTTTTTCCGTAGGATGGATAGAAGGTTAATTATAGTTTTTTAATATTTATAATAACATATCAGTATATAAGAAATACTGATGTTATTACTTTATCATGAAACAACTAAAGAAGAAGAAGTTGAAGAAGAAAGAAATTGAAAAAGATCGGTAATGGATATTACCTCTTTTTGACGCGCCTTTTCTTAACCTCCACTTAAAGAACTAAGGATGGTTTTTAAAGAAGACCAGGACCTCTAGGATGATACTAGGGAAGTGGAGAAGAGATTTTGGTAGGGTTTTTCCAAGCTTGAATGCTCAAATTGGTGTGAGGAGGAGAGGGAGGAGGTGCCCTTTTATATGGGAGGAGAGGGGCACCTTTGGGAAAACTAAAAATATTATTTTATTATAAAGTCAAGTTCAGTTTTAAATAGCTCCAAATTGATATATTTCTAAGTTAAGGTGGAGATGGGTAGAAATACTCTCATCCAATAGGATTTAGGTTATTATTTTAACCCTATAAATTAGATTTAACTCTAAGTTAAATAATTTAACTTTTACCGTGTCTTTTTGTTTTCTTACACTATATGGTTAATAAACTTACTATATCATGCCAAACGAACCCCAAGTTGTTTATTATTAATATATATAACCGTATCTAAGTCATTTGTCCAAACCTTAGATTTTTAGGAATAAAATAACAATTAATAATATAATATTTGTTTTAAAAACTAATTTATGTCAATTTTGACACTATTTGGTACATGATTTTTATGAAATTCATAACAGAATGATAAGTTATAACCAAGTTACTTATATCAACATTAACATGTCATAGTAACCTAGAAAATTAGTGTAAGTCATAAAAATTCTCAAATTACATTTATTTGGGCATTTATAACATCAATTATGTTAATATTTTCTTAAAAAGGTAATTACTGCATCATCGTTGTGTCATATATAATTTAAATTATTTAATGTCTAAAAATTACAAATAAAATATCATTATGTAGGAAGGCTTTTTATCTTTCTAATGAATAATTATAGTCGAATTTATATTATGTATAACCCTATATTAAAAATGATTTACTTATTAAACATTGATTTTAACTATTTTAACCCTTCTTTAAATAAATTAATAATAAATGTGCTAATCTAATCCAAGTAGGATTAAATGGTAATATTTTATTCCTAAGGTTGTTTTTGGTCTAATTACACTTATCCAATAGAATTAGGACATGTGTTAGGGTAATAATAATATCATTTTTACCCTTAATTACCCTATTTACTTTTAACCGTGGTAAAAAAAGTCAAAAGTTACTATTCACCAAAAATATTTTCATCTTATTGAACCACATTTTAGTCCTTGATATTAACCGTGTCTCTCGGATTTTCGAAATTCCACTTATAGAAGCGGTAAAATTAAGTTTTATGAAAAATTTAGTTTTTTTAACTATCACTTAGTGGTTTCACTATTTATCAAAAAATGAACGTTTCCAGAAATATACAAAAAATTAGGCTTAAGATATATTTGATATTATGAATTCAAAAATAACGTCTATTTTACCAAATTCAAAACATATCAGTTACATTAATTAATTTAAAAATTAATTCCCGTCATCAAAACAAATAGCGTATTTTTGAGAGATAATAACTATCAAAAGATTGACACTTGTTTATGTCTGGTTTAAATGTGAAATTACATCCAATGAACAACATTGTATTAAATTGTAAAAATATATTCTAAATATACTTTAAAACCACTCAAATTAATAATTTATCACTATTAATTATTTATATTAAAAAAGTTGTTTTTAATTAAAATTTAGTAATTTTCACTATTCATCAGAATATGAAAGTTATCCGAAAAGTACCAAAATTTCACCTTAAGATAATTTTAATATTCCGAATCCAAAAATGAAGTCCATTTTGAAAAATAAAATTTTCAAAATTTCAAAAAGTGTTTATTACTATTCATAACGGCTAGTTTTAATAATATTTTAATAGCATATCGTTGTTTAGTGAAACTCGGTATTACGTACTACACACGCTATCGAGGAAGGTCGTGATTGCGTGTAATGCATGACAAGTCAAGGATGCGTGTTGTGCAAGCTCCTTTTGGTGTAGCGTACTACACAAGACATGAAATTAAAAAGAATATTTTTCATAAAATCTTGGGGTGTTACATTCTCTTCCTGTAATGAATAGATTTTTGGCCAAAGTATTAATAGTGAAAACAATATCCATATAAATAATTTCTTCTATATGATAAAGGATATTGTATCATTCTCTTTTTCTGACTTCTAGGTGTTTTACCATTCAGATAGCTTCTTGCCTCTTCAATGTAAGACATGGTATATCCTAGAAATCCACATAACTGACATTTCATAAGAGGAAATATCATATCACTTCCATTCCTCCACATGATGCCTTATTTTGTAAATGTATTTGACCGAAAATATTATTTGGATACTTGAGGATTAATTAAATATCACTTCTCTATTTGGTTCGAAGATGTCTCTGTTAGGACATATAGTGCCTTTCTGATATGTCCAATTTTCTACTTCCCTTTACTTTATCTCATCCTGCTTCTAACCTTTGATGTTTTTGTATCATATAAAATTACACTCTTTCTAATAAATATAGATCTTTGATTATTCAATCCTTTCTCTACTATTTAGAAAAACATTTATATCTTTACAAAATCTATGCATATGAAAACATTCCAAACTCTAATTTCTTCATTGTTTCCCTTGATTGAGATTCAATTTCCAGTTTACTCTTCAAGGTAACAAATTCTTCTTAAATCCCCTCAACTATATTATCCTTTTACTCCAATCTCGATGTAAGATCATTGTTGAATTTTTCCTATTCTTCAATACCAACTTTAAACTCGACAAACTCTTCTGAAATTTCATGAGTTGTTAAATGTTCTTCTACCTCTCCTTCTAGTCAATCAACATCTATTTCAAGATGGTCCACATACTCTGATGATTCTTTCAATAAGGTTCTAATATTTCCGTTTTTCTGTTTTTGAATGTAAAGATCATCAATTTCACCCTCAAGTTATACTTTTATATCTACAACACAATTCGATTGATTATCTTCATCTTTTAGGATCTACTTTTTCAACTGTAGTCATCATGGACTCTTCCGTATCAATTTTATACTCTAATTATAAATCCTCTAGAAATTCATTATTATCTTATTCTTCTTTACAGATGAAGCTGTTTCTCTGTAATTTCTTCCCATATTTTATGTCTCTATTTTTTGGGAACCTATTCTGAGGCCTCTGTAAGATTTCTGCTTCACTTTATACATCATCAAATATCCTTCGACATTGAGAGACAATGTGCCTTAATTTACCACACGAAAAGAAAGTCAACAGAATATTGTCTTGAAATCTCTCATTTCCTATCTTGAAATTCCAGGAAAAAAGAGAGATAAGTTCATCATCCACATTAACTCCATCATTACTAACCTTAGAGATGTACCGCTTTTCCCTGGATTTGAATTCCGTTTCCTTGCTTACAGGAATCATTGCATCTTCTGGTTCAACCCTTATTTCGTAAACCACCAGACTTCTTAACAGATTATTAAGACAAAAATTAGACAGATATCTTTCCTCAAGGGATGGAACATTTGGATTGTACAGGGGTGGGAGCCTTCCTAGGATTTTCTTCTTAATTTTAATATCCTGAATTTCTTCCCCAAACCCTTGAATAGATCCAATAATTTTAGTAATACAATTAAATAAAATATCTATATATTTTTCTCGATACATTTTTAGATCATCAAACTAATTGTTCAAAACTTGAAGTTTGGACTCCTTCACTTTATTATCAGCTTCATATATATTTTCCAATTTATTCCACATGGACTTGGTTAATGTGAAACTCAGCTTCAAATATATTTGACTAGAAAGAGTTACAGTTAGAGAATTTTGAGGTTTGGTATCTACATCAAGCATTTTCATATTTGTTTCAGTCATAGAAAGACTTGTCGCATCACTAATTTGAATCCCTTTAGCTATGGAATAGAGAAATTTCATTCAGAGATATCGCAGATGAGATATCATTCTATTGTTAAAAATCTCAAAGTAACTTCCATAAAAATGTAGAACTCCCCTAACATTCATTGAATTCCGCATAACAACAGATGAAAAATATAACACCAATAACTTGTTCACTCAGATACCACTTGTAAGACCCTAGAACACCTTGAGAGGGGTGGGGGGAATCAGGGTGTCAATTTTTACTTCAAATGAGATGGATATTATCTCCACATTGGTAGGAACCAGTCAAACCCATCTGATGGAATCATGCAGTTATCAAACACTTAGATATAGAAATAGAAACACAACAAAACAATTTTACTTAGTTCCCTACTAAGGGATAGTACAAGGAGCATACACTAAGAGTGTGTCAGTCGTACCTAAATCGAGCAAGCTTTACTAGATAGTGTGGATTATAATTGTTCAAACACGATCACTACATGATATGAAAAATGCATTTACAAGAATTTTATGGAAAACACATTGTATCCTTCAGATCACTTCTATTGACCCCCTTTATCACTACCTTGGGAGAAGTTTTACTCAATTTATCGACTTGAATTTTGCTTTAATAGATTGTGCATTTAGCTCTTTGTCCCTGATTAGCACATGAGTCTTATTGCACCATTGTCTTGGATTGATGCACTGGGAGGCATTGTTCACTAAGAAAAGATGTTCAAAACTACGATTCACGAAGCTCCTAGACCTTGAAAAATCCTATTCTTAATTCAAAGATACTTTACTCTTCGTGAACCCACTACCATTCATGATTCTCCTAGACTTTGAAAAGTCACTACCCTTCAAAAAGTTACCAGCCTTCATGGAACCCCAAGCCTTCATGAAGCTCCCAATCTTCACAAAAATTCCATTATAATAAGGACCAAGGGTCAATTATTTCTTAAACAAACTTTTCATGAAGCTTGAGTTTGGAGAAGAGTTACAAATTTTCAAAGAAAATACCTTCATGAAGAACCTTTTGGAAATCAGAGTGTTTCACCCATTTTCAAATTATCTCAGTTTCTAAGATGATATACAGACTGGCTATTTATAGACAATTCCTCTCTCGCGAAGCTCTCAGGATAACCATGAATTTTTCATGAACCTCCATTTCTTCATGAAACTTCAGTGAAATAATTCTATTCACTATGCTTCTCGTAGTCACGTAGATTATAGTTTTCCCATCACACCTCATCCAATATTTGCAAAGCCTCTTTCGTGAACCTTAAAAACATTGTGACACCAGATTCCTTCAAGAAAATCCACATCTTCGTGAAACTATAATCTTCGCAAAACCCATGACTTCACCATATATTTTAAGAGTGAGTCCTGGAAAATCACCTTTTGTGATGCTTTCTCCTTCTTTCTTATTTTGACCTCCAAAAATTTGGAAAACACTGGAAAAAGACACCACTTTCAACACCAAAGACTCCTTCACCATAAGATAACTTTGCCTACAAACTACCTGGTCAACCCAATGTGGATTGATAATAAACACAAAAATACCATACATTTTTAGCTATGAAATGCCTAAGTTCCAATAGAGGGAGAAGAGTTTTATCAGTGATTACTAAAAACCACTGATTTATCAGCGCTTTTTAGCATTGATAGAATTTATAATTTATGAGCACTAAGAAAGCGCTAATAAAATCATTATTTTTCAGTCCTTATGTTTTAGCGCTGATAAATACTACTTTTTCAGTGCTTTCATAGCACTGATAAATAATTACTTTTAGTAACGCTAAAAAAGTGATGAAAAAAGAAAAAAATGAAAAAAATGAAAAAATGAATAAAAATGAATAAAAATGAATAAAAATGAAAAAAATATATAAATAATAAGATATTTAAAAATGAAATATACCAACTATTTTAATTAAAAAAAATTAAAATATTCATTTAAATGAACTAATTATATAAAATAAAAACATATAAAAAATATAAAAACTTCATAAATAAATACATATAAATAAATATTATATAATGAATAAATTATGAAAATATTAAAAAATTAATAAATATTAAAAATTAATAAATAATATTAAACAAATTAATATTAAAAATTAATAAATAAATTCAAATAAATTAAAAAAATATTTAAAAAAATGAATTCATAACATTGATTACATAACTTACAAACACAAAAAAATGAATAAATAAATAATACAAATTATATAAATAAAAAATTATAAAACATGAAAAATATTAACAATTTAAATTACAAAATTACTAAAAAGCACATTTAAATAAATTAATAATATAAATTTCAAACATATCCAAAATGTTAAAACTTGATAAACAAAATTGAATAAATATTATTCATATAAACTACAAACATATTGAAAATATTAAAACATTGTAAATAAGTATTTGTAAATAAATATTTGAAAATGATTAAATTAAAAAATATATAAATAATAAATATTAATAATGAATAAATAATATTAAAAGAAATAATATTAAAAATGATTAAATAAAAATTTAATAGATAACAAAAATATTTTAAAAAATGAATTCGTAAGATTAATTACACGAATTTTATACACATACAAAAATAAGAAAATATTAAAAAATGCATTCAAATAAAATAATTATATAAATTTCAAACATTTTTAAAATATTACAACTTAATAAATAAAATTAAATAAATTTTAAAAATTAAAATTAAAAATATATCAAAAAAATTAAAACTTACTAAATAATTATATACAATTAAATATTAAAAAATGAATAAATTTAAAAAATATTAAAAAATACTAAATTTTTGAAAATGAATAAATATTATTAAATAAAATAAATTTAAAAAAAATAAATGAAATTGAATCAAATAAAAAAAATTAAAAAGTGATTTTATAACATTAATTTCATGAATTACAGACACGTAAAAATTAAAAAAATGAATAAATAGATAATATTAATTATATAAATAAATAAACATATTAAAAATGAATTACATTGTCTATATAAAAATATTAAAATTAAAATGAATTTATAGGAATCAATTATATAAATTTCAAACATATTAAGAATATTAAAAATTAATAAAAAATGAATAAATATTATGACACGACCTGACCCACTGGGGTCCGGCCTGTGACTACCCCGAGCCCCCCTCCAATTGGCTAAGGACTGACGACCGACGCTGAGTAGGAATATCCCACAAATGGGAGGCATTGGCCTAATGTAGCTGTACACACACATACATATCCAAGCCCATAAAATGCTGAAATGTAAAACAACTAAAACCAATTCATGCATACATGTGTAATTCAATAACCAGAGTATAATAGTAAAGTACTGAAAATGAAAAAGGGTCTAAATACAATCCCAACCAAAAACTGTAAAGTGTCCAACCTGCACCATGGGTGAGGACTATGATCAAATGGAAACTCTCAAAAAACTCCTCAGTCTGTCTAGCTCAAGCTATGATCCAACTACTCTGTGCCCTCCCAGGACACTACCAAATGGGCCGTTGTCTACATAAGATATGACATGTGCGGGTAGAGCCCATGCAAGGGTGAGTATAAAAATACCCAACATGACCCCCAAAAAACACTAAACACGAATCACCATGTATAGTCAGCTCAATGTAGTGATATAACCATCAATGTATAATAGAAAACACTCATATATACTCAGGAAGGGAATCGTGGCAAGAGGCGGTCACAACCAACTGTCAGCCACATGATTTTGCTTGAAGTAATACTCGTCCTGGGAGAATCCATTCTATAAGACATGCTATCACTAGATACACTCAATCAAGAGGTCATAATCATTAGGCACCACCTAAGAAATCTCACTCGTCTTAGAAGACCCTGACACTCATATAGGGGGTTACGTCTAGAACCACCTAGGGACACTATGAACCCAATATAGATCAACCCTCTATGTAGAGGATCATATTCCATCAATACAACAAACCCTACCAATATGTCATGCTAGATAGAGGATCAACGCCCTGCTCAAACCCCACCTAGGGTATATATATGATAAAGGGTCAAACTCTATTCTCACATATGGACACCACAAACTCAATCCGAGACTCATTCTCCAGAGGTGATCACAATCCTATGATGTGGATGTAATTATGCATTGTACCCTCAGGGTAATGGAACAAGGGAACTCACTCAACCAAGACTGGTCTATACTAAAGAAACCAAGGGCTACAAACACCCTTTAAAGGGGTACATAACGTTTCCATCTATCCTCAGGTCTACCCATGTGGTAAATCCTCACACAACATGTAAACCTAAAAATGAATAGTTTTTGAGTGAAGAACACAACATGTAGAGGTATCCCAACACCTTCTCATGTCATATGGATGTGTCTCTGTATCTCTGTATGTGTTTATGTACCAGCATGTGTACACCTGACCGTGTTCATGTCCAAGTACATGGCATTCCCATGCCCATGTACTTTTGGCCATGTCTGTGTACCTTCCAAATTACATGCCAAGCCATCATGGAGTCACATGTAATGTGACCATATCACACAACATGTGATATTTAACTCCTGAAACGCAAGTGTTGTATCCAAGGGGTACCATATGACGTGTGATCCTAAGATAAACACTGTGTTCATTGGGATTTTCTAGAATCGTTTGTTCCTATTTTACGTCATCCGCTACATCATCGTAGCCACCATCCTCACCAGAATATGTAGATTTGCGGTTGGCCTAGCCTCTCTTCACTGAATATTTTAGATCTATTCTTCAAATCCACTTGGTAAATATTCTCTTTCTCTATTAATAGTTGCACCATGCATTGCTCAGAAAAAATGAATCCTATCAATCCAGTCTTTTTCTTCCTTGAATTATCCACCATCATCATCGATCCTCCAATCACAACCTCCATTGAAATTCATACCCATGGTATTGATCTGTTACACCAAAGAAAAATCATGTAGTGATCAAATTTCATGTAATTTTAAAACCATGGGCCAAAAATAAATACCTTTGATGAAAACGTGAAGAAACAGGGAAGAAAACCAAAAGATAAAATATGAACGGAATGATTCTAAACCTTTTTTCATTTTTCCCTGGTCCGTTGTCATAGAAAAAGTCATATAAAGATCAAAATAAACTCAAAAGGAAAAACAAATCCATCAAAATAAATATATCGATGATGCACATATCAATTATGTTTGTGGAATTGATCCACATTCATCTAGGATTAAAGAATATGATAGAAAGAAAAAATAGGCATTTTACCCAGAGTTTGGATCGATTTTTATGAAGAATAGTGATACCCTACCATCGTTGATGAGATCTATGAACTCTATTAGTGCAATAATTCATGATCTTGTCCTAATCCATCATCATTTTCCAAGAACACTCTCCTCCAATGGTCTCTAGGTCTCTATGGTTTAGCAGAAAACCCTAAGATAAAATATAAAAACTTTCATTTAAAGAGGAATTAGGTATCAATATAAAATAAAATAAAATATATGAATTAATTAATTTATATTATTTATTTATTCCCATGATTTTTTTCACAAAAACCCAGTATTGATAAATGTTATGTCACACCTAAGGTGAAACACAGTTTCTAAACTCAATGGCACCCTTAGATTTCTGATCGATTACCCTATTAAGGAGTTATTCCACTTTTTCAGGAAAATTGTATGCACATGTTATTTAATATATTTAATATATTTTAAATGTTTATTCTGGGAATTCCAAGCCTCAGAATCACACACCGTCTTAGTGCATGGTCTAAAAAATAATCCATATAATATCTAAAAACAATACATGAAAAATTCGAGTCATCACATTCTCCTAACCTTAGGGATTTTCATCCAGAAAAGAGAAAAACCTATTAAAAAAGATGAGGGTACTGTGCTCACATCTAGGTATCCCACTCCTAGGTGCTCTCCTGAAGATTCTTATTCTACCACTAGACACACACTAGGGGAATCAATTGCCCATGAAGGATCCTCTAATACCGGTCCTTGATCTCCATTAGGTACCCAGTAAAGGTAGATTCATACTCAATGTCCAGCTCACCCCAGTCGATAACATGCGATAGGTCATGTACATACCCCATCAGCTACAAAATATGGAAGACATCATGTACCATGTCCAATTTTTGTGGTAGATATAAGAGGTACACCACCTTTCCAATTCTACATAGTATCTAGAAGATACCAATGAATCTCGAAGATAACTTTCCACCCCAGAAAAATAATCACAATACAAGTGGATGTGATACACTTAGGAATGCATGACCCCCCTCATAAAACTTCATAGGTATCCTTCGTTATTCTGTATAATAATTACTATGAATCTATGCTATCCTAATCCACTCCTAGTTGATCTGCACCTTCTCAGTAGTAGCTCCCACCAAATACGGGCCCATGAGTTATGAATTTCCTAGATCAATCCAAAAAAGTGGTGACCTGCAGGGTATCTCATAGAATTCATCGAACTATGCCATAACAATTATGGAATGATAGATTTTATTGTACACAAAATTCACCAAGGTTTGATGATCCTCCCAATTATGGAAAAATTCTAACATGCCATCCCACAATATGTCCTCCAAGACCTGAACGATTTGCTCTTTTTGGCCATCACTATGGGGATGAAATGCAATGTTCAAGCATAAATGATCCCCAAAGGAATCTTTCGATCCTCTCTATAATCGTGACATGAAGAGAGTATCATGTTTTAAAATGATAATTGTGGGAACTATATGGAGTTAGACTATCTCTTACATGTAGAGGCGTCCCAAGCCCTCTACTGAACTCTACTATTAAATATCTAAGAAGTGGGCCAACTTGGTGAGTCTTTATATGATCACAGATATGGTATCATGTCCCTTGAAAGTATGTGGCAACCCCGTCATAAATTCTATGGATATAACATCCCACTTCCACTCTGTCACCTCAAGGGGTAAAGCTAAACCTGTAGGAACATGGTTCTTAGCATTCAACCGATGACAAGTGAGGCATCAAGAGACAAACTCTAAAATTAAATTATTTATTCCTGGACATTAAAATTGACATTGGAGGTCCTTGTACATATTTTCAACACTTATATGTACTACAAAAGGGGATGTATGAAACTCCCACATCACCACCTCCCACAATTTTAAAGGTACCATTATTCTTCCTCTCCAAAGGATAACATGCTCTCCAACTTCAAAATATCCATCAGGACCATGTATAGTGGATATATGATTATGTATGGTCTTGAAGTCGGTATCTACACATTGGGAATCCCTGACATGTTGTTAAATTGGTTGGGTAACAACCATCAAATGAAGACATGAAGCATAATCCTTGTCCACAAAGGTCAAATACAATAAGGATAACTACTCTGATGCATCAACTGAAAACTGAGAACAATATCTCCTACTAAGAGCATCTGTCACCACGTACCCCTTCCCAAGAGTATAGACAACCTCATATTTATAGTCCTAGAGAAACTATAGCTACCACATATGTCTCAAGTTAATATCCTTCTGTGAGAAGATATACTGGAGACTCTTGTGGTCAGAGTAGATGATAAACTGCTCACCCACCAGGTAGTGTCTCCACATATTCAGTGTGAAGACTACCAATGTAAGCTCAAGATCATGTTTAGCAGTGGTCTTTTAGCAGAGGTTTACAAAACCGCCGCTAAACCCCCCATTTTTTACAGCGGAGATGCTTCCCCCCACCACCTGACCCCGACACCCCATCTCCCCCCGACCCCCACAATGCCATCTTCTCCAGCGGCACGGGTGGGCACCCAATATGAGAAAGGAAGTGGTAAAATTTCACATGAATGAGTGGTAAACATAATGCTTCTAGTTTTGTCTCAATTGGCATCATTATGGTGACTATGAACTTAACTAAAATGTTCATGGACTATGTTGAGTGGGAATTCCAAAGAACTGGTGGTGGATGGTCAATCAAAATAGTTTAAAAAATGAGATGATTTATGTTTGTTAGAAGTAGTCTCATTCAATATATGTTTTTACCACTTCGAGTGGAGCTAACTTCCAATTTTTCAACTTATATTAGGTGATATATAATCATAATTGACCATCTATTACACATTAAAATATTCTCACTCTTTCCACCCTATAATATTTTTTTTAACTCTTAATAATTTACACTTGTAATTTTATCCCATCCCAATGGAGATGACCTAGTACATACAAGTATTCTGCTGCATAGAATAGAGGGAGTGTTTATTCCACCACTACAAATGATACATGTATTATATAAGGAAATAATAAAACTCATTCTCTATTCCATTATAAATAATTTTAAGTGGAATTATAATGGTAATTAGTAAACATAAAACATTCATGTATCAAAGGATATATGATAATGAAAAAGTTTATAATCATACACATTTTAGTGTTGTATGATAATAAATGGTTATTATAAACACAATAGAATCCCTCTTGAACTTGATAATTGTTTATAACATGATATAAAAATGATAACATAAAAATCATATAATATTCTAAATATTGGGATGTGAAAGTAATCATGGATGACTAATATAGTAGTTGATGACCTTAAAATAGTGTGTGAAAAGTATTTTGGACTAGTCAGTTTTGATAAGAGTGTTGTGGAACCCTATGTGACTATTTTCAAGGTGGGGTGGGGAATCAAGGTTCTTTCAAAATTTATTTTTTCATTACTTTAAATATTTAACTCTCACCAGTCATCAAATATTATTCATGTGTGAGCCAGATCATGATTAATCTAGCACTTTTTTTTCATTGACATTTAATTTCAAAAAAAAATATGGACTTTAATGCATAGAAAAACATAAGGTTTTATTTACTTGTTTCACATGAAGTAGGTTTCATCCAAATGGAACACACATGATGAAGTTTCAATATAAAAAATTCTCTATCAAATAAATTTTCTATTAGATATAAATATTTTAGTTGTTGCCACTATATTCCAAGGAACACTTCCCTTATAATTATTTGGTTTTTGATCAATGGTCACCCAAGTGACACTCGTTTTGCTTCATTCTACACACACTAATTCTAGGAAAAAATTGGTTTATAAAATTTTATTTCTCTACTAGATTAGTATAGAAAGATAAATTTTGTACTTATTTAATCCTAGGTTTTATGTGGTGTCGATCTCGATGTTTTTGTGCACTTGTTCTTCAAGGCCAGAAGATATTATCTTCTTCATGACAAACTTGATTAATTTAACTCCACATAATGAAAACAGAAACAATATAAAACTCCATATAAAGAATATTTCTATCAATATAATTATCTTATTATTCTCTATTTTAATCACAATCAACTAGATTAATCATTCGAACTCCATAAACAGTAAAAATTTATCCTCAAACACCTCATTATGGAACCTTAAAAAGAATTTGGAAAATTATCTGAGTTATAAAGATAAGGATTTTATAAGTGGTTTCTTTTTTAGATCCTCATTTAAGTCAACAATGTGCTCCTTAAACTCTATCTCTTCATATTTTGAGCTCAAAACTCCCCTCACATGCCAAGAAAATAAGTAAAAATTATCTTCCATTGGAGAGGTATAATCAATCAACAGTTTCATTTATTTTATATTTTTAAATTTTAATTGAAATGAATAAAATATTTACACAGTGAAATGAAATATTGATTGATTTATTTGTATACTCAGAAATGATGATAATTTTATGATTTTTTTTGCACACACTCAAAAAATATTTGTGATTTTTACAGAGTACAACATAGGGTTTGAACTAAGACATATCTCTTGAGAATCAACTAAGCCTATATGATCCACTAGAATCACCATGATAAATGAAATGATAAGGGTATATCTTTAAATTTTATTATAACATTAAAAACAATTTCATCACCCAAAATATCTCATTATTGTCTTGATATTTAATAAAATATGAATTATCCTTTTCCTCTACTTAGATTTTCTCCTAATAATTATATATTACTCTCACTATTAAATGTTAATGCACACTCCACACTCTTAAATTATTACTTTATTATCAATGGATCATCTTTATTATATTATTTTTCCATAATCTTACACTATCGTATATGTTTGGTTATTTTAGATTACATGTACTTCTATCATGACATGTGATCAACTCTCATGAATCCATCATAGTCAATTTCTAATTCACATGGGAAACATGATATCTTACTAGTAACACCCTAAAAAGATTTTAAAAATGCATGATTCAACTTTCCCTTTATACATTCCACAATAACTTCCAATTGGGACCATGTATTCTAATCAATTTCCATTGTCATAGTAAGACTTCACTACCATGCCAAGACAGTCCACACTAGGACCAAGAGAAACAAAGAAGACAACCCTACCTCTATATTTCAATGAAAACATGGATTTTTCTTATCCTTGTTATTCCACTTATCCCTACCCATCAATGGGTCAAATAATACATTGTATACTTACCTATCTACTAAAATAAAGTTCCACTTTAAGGTTAGAGTTTGTTTCCATTTCATATTCCTAAATTCTATCCAATTATTATATGATTTATCAATCCCTTACCTTAGTGATATCAAAGTTATGGCATCATTAGTTTGTCTATCTGTTTTGTTGGATAAAGACATAGAAAAAACTATAGGGATGGGATCCTTATTCTCGTCTTCCTTTATGGATCTTTTTAATTTTCATGCTTTGGTTTTCTAGTGGGTTATTTACCATATGTATTTATATAGTAAAACCTTATGTAACATATTTATATATTTTTTCAACTAGTATATATGAATCTATTTCCCTATTTATTAGTAAATGTGTGTTTTAATTTTTTTGAATATTGTGTAGGCACATTCTGATATACATGGATAAAAGCTGGATAACAATACCAAGGAACACACCTCAGTATGTTAAGTGTTTGAAGGAGTTTTTAGATTTTTTAATTTCCAATAGATCCGTTGAAGGGAGAATAATATGTCCATGTCCTAAATATAAATTTAGAAGATGGTTTAAGAGATATGAAGTTTATGAACATTTAATACTGAAGAAATTCCCTGGTCAATATTTGTGTTGGATTTGGCATGGGGAATTGAACATTACAGAACAGTTGAGCACTGATGTTAATCCATAGAATGAGCTCCCAACTTCGTGGACGATGGAAAATGAAATTCAAAACCTAATAAATGATTCATTCGGTACTACAAGACACCACTATCAACATCAAAACATAACAGAACAACCAGATAAGGGTGATACAAATTGCAATGTGACAAGTGATGTTTTTGAGACTGTAACACAAACAGATCAAGATTGTAACATATTATTGGATCCTCCTCTTGATAATGTGGAGAAAAATTTAAGAGAAAACTTCATCGAGTAAAATACATTTCATTATTTTGTTGATGATGGAAATCAAGAGTTGTATAGTGGATGTTTGAAATATTCAAAGCTTTATTTTCTGTTGAAGTTGTACTATATCAAATGTCTATGTGGAATTAAAAATAAGGCAATGTCCATGATATTGGAATTTTTATGTGATGAATTTCATGAAGAAAAAATCCTTGAGTATTTTTATGATATGAAGAAAGTTATTAACAAGATTGGACGAAATTATACAAAAAATACATGCATGTCCCAATGATTGTATGCTTTATTGGAGAGAGAATTCAAGTAGACAAAATTGAAAAAAAATTTATTCTTCTAGATGGAAGTCAATTGGTGATTTTGGAAGTCTGCATCAATATACTTTCATGAATAAGAATAAAAAGAACACACCTATAAAGGTTTTTCGTTACATTCATTTAAATCCTAGATTGAAAAGATTATTCATGTCCTCAAAAACCACCGAACACATTAAGTGGCATTCTGTAGATAATAACAATGATGGGTTAATGAGGCATCCACAATATTCAAAATCGTGGAAGAAATTTTATTCATTACATACATATTTCTTAGATGATTCTAGGAATGCTCGATTTGGATTGGCTGCCGATGGATTCAACCCATTTGGGACTTTGAGTACCAGTTATAGCATTTAGCCAGTTGTTTTGATCCCTTACAATATGCCTTCGTGGATGTGTATGAAACAAACATATTTTATCATTTTGATGATTATTCTTGGGAAAAAAAAATTCCTGGAAATGATATTGATGTATACTTGTAGCCTTTGATTGAATAATTATAGGAGTTATGGAGCTGCGATGTTGAGACATTTTATGCTTCTTCTAAAACAATGTTCAAAATGTATACTACTGTAATGTGGACCATTAGTGACTTCCCTAGGCTTGAGAATTTATCTGGTTAAAACATTTACATGGGTTTGGCTTGTCCTATTTGTAACTTTGATTTTTATCCCAAACAGCTACCTCACAGTAGAAAATGGTGCTTCTTGTGACATCAAAGATTTCTCGATGCATCTCATATATTTCAGTTGAATAGATTAAAATTTAATAGTTTCATTGATCGTTGACTACCTACAAAGTTGTTAAATGGTTCTATGAACTTCTCTCGCTTGATGGATGTTGGTTATCATGAACTTCATGATCCATATATCTTATCATCGCAAGTAAAAATGATATATTATGTGAATGATGTTGTGGATGAAGGGTGGAGTGTAGTTTCTCATGTAATACAAAGAGATATTTATGATATGGGTGATGAAGTGGAAGATTTGTCCTCTGAAATTGAATCTCATCAACAATAAGAAGCAGAATTATTTATCCAACATGATATTGAAAATATTATTCTAGCAAGGATAAATGATATGGATTATGTAATGGAGTAGGAAACAGACATGATTGAAGGGGAAAATGATTGCATGTACAGTTATTTATTCATTCAACAACCACTTATTTCATTTGTGCAGTCATTAATTATAATTGTTATGTATATTTTGTTTATTATTACTAGGAATCTATTATCATTTTTGAATTTGTTTCTGAATGTTTTTTGAAATATATGTTCTAAACTTAATTTTAATTGATTAAATGACAGGAATGCTAAAGAGGAAGCGATACACTATTTCATCCACTATTGCGATAGATGACAATCCATATGTATCCCTTCCTATAGAATCTGAGACACCAGTAGCCTTACCGATGCACCATCTCTCACACACACTGTGAGTGTCCCTTTAGAAGCTGGGTCGTCGACTCCCCCTTACGCAGACTCAAAAGTGGGGTAGTGGTGTTCCACTTCTAATTCATCACGAGCATACTGGAGGGTCAATTTTATAGGTACAAATTTTAATATAAATAAATTTATTATAATTTTTTTATACTAATTGTTTGTTTATTAAGGATGAAAAAAATAAAACTATGGAGAAAAATAAAAAAAGTTCAGATGTGTGGAATATTAATGGAGAGAAGATAGTTGTCACATTTGATTCATATGGGGTCCCTACGAATGATGCCGCAAGATTACTTGGCCAAATTCCAGGTCAGCTGGCAGCGAAGCCCATTTCCCTTCCTATTTCTTATGATGATTGGAGATATATGCCTCCAAGTTGGAAAAATGAATTTATTGATTCCCAAATAAAGGTAATTTTAATATATTATGGTTTAATTGAATGTCATGTTATTAATATGTTCAAAATGAATTTATATATACATATGTTTTTCCACTTTACAGTTTCTAATGTGATAGAACAAAAGTTGACATTGAAAAATCTTGGTAAGAAATGGAAAGACTTAAAATGCAGATTGTGGAGAGATGTCATCAATACTTCATTGACCGCCCAACAAAATGTATGAGAAGATACATAATGGGGTACCCAAATAACAGTGGAAAGTTTTTGTTGACAAACATCGTGATGAAAAGAAGATGGTATTTAAATATATATTATTATATTGACCTCATTTTACATTTATACATGTATATGAAGATGAGATTACATTGAATACATTACTATTAAATGGAATTTTATTTATTTCAGGATCTCTCAAGAAAGAATTCTTCAATCCAGGCTATGCAAGTCATCCCTCACACTGCGGGGTCAAAAAGATTTTCTAGAAGACAATAGACTATGGTAATATTTTCACTAGTTTAAATATTTATAAGAAAATATTATCTATTTAATATATTAAATTTTTGATTCATCTTTTTTTAATGCAGTCAAAGAGTTTAGGGCATGAAGCATCCCAAACTGAAGTGTGGTTGGATGTTCATAAAAAATATGATGGAAGTTTTGTTAATGAGCCTACCAAAGAAGTTGGGGTATGGAATCATTTTTTCATTATAATAACTTATTATCAGTTTTTACTATGTTAATATTTATTGATATTTTATTTATATGTAAAAATTAAAGAACTATGGGATTCCAATCCTGGGCAGTCCTACTCAGTCTCCCAGGATGACCTGGTTGCTAATTCCTTGGGAAGGAGCATCCTGGTAGAGTACACTGGATGGGTTTGGGACCCATACCATCTGAGGTCTTTGGAAGGCCACCAGGTATTGCAACTGCATCTACTCCTGGTTGTAGTCATTCCATACCCAGAGATGCTCAGAGAGATATTGTTTCTCTATGAAACATAGTTTAAGACCAGGGGGCTCAGATATACGCTTTGTAGAAAGCGTTGACTGATATACATCAGTAAATGACCAGATATGCCCCCAGTGGTATTGCATCAACTGGTGGTGAGAAGGTAAATCACAAAAATTCAAAATCATTTAGATTGAAAACTTTTATTGGTTTTAAGTTTAAATATAAATATGAAACACTATTTAATTTTCAATATAATGTTCTTACAGGTGGTAGCAGGAAGTGGAGATGGAGGTGGAGAGGGTGACGATATGTGTTTATCATCGGATAGTGATTAGTAGTATTGTTGATATATTGGACAAATATAGTAACAATTGGTTTGTATATATATCATGTGTGGCACATAGTTTCCACCAAAAATTTTCATGACCAAACATTTTATTGATTTATCATGTTTCATTTTATGTATTTTATTGATTTATGATGTTTCCTTTTATGTCTTGATTTCTAGAGTGTGGTATGAACTATATATTTTGACTCTTTATTTTGATGATTCATTTTTATGATACATTTTTCCTAAATTTATTAGGTTTCTAGGCCCTGGGTGAACATCCCACTTCAAAGCATTATAGGATCTCATAAACTCATCTCTCATGTAATATGTGACCATTACCATGATACGAACTATAAAAACTCCATGTATATCCAAATTCAATCCTGAAATAGTTTCACATTCTTCCAACCTATCACACATCATGATACATTCTTCCTTATTTTAATATGAGATTCTATCACATTGTCAATGAATGGATATTCTCATTTGGTAAATCATGTGCCAATAATTATTTTTTCCTCTATTCTGAGAAACATATATTTCAAGGTTAATGATTCATGATCATCTCTAACTATGTTCTAATCATGACCCACCTATTATCCTTCTTCAACCAAGCCACATTGTTTTCTGGGGAGTACCACAAGGTTTCCCATGACCATATTCCTATCATGCATACATTTAGAGGCCTCTATAAAGCTTAAAACCAAAAAACAAACAACCTAGTAATTCACCCAATAAAATAATATCTTAGAAACAATTAAATAAGGGTAGAATTTAAGGCTTAAGGCCCCTGGAAAACTTTAAGTCATTATAATACCCCCTCTAAGGATTTATCATCCTTGAGTAGTGCCTCTATATTTCAAACCAAAAAAACTAGGGCTATTGAGATCGCACATCGTATTATCACTTGTAAGACTCTTCATGCATACATCCATTCTCCCATATGACTATAACAAGTGACATCATCTTTCTTCAAAACATTGTCTCACTATAGTCCATGATTCACACCGAGTGCTCCACAAATGTTGGGTAAGGCTCCAATTGAAATTATTCATAGTTGATCACATAATTTTGATCGAGAATGTACAACTGAATATAAGATACATGTACAACATCACGCATTCCTTGATATTGTGGAGTAAATTACAAATAGAATTCCACTATCATGACACTCTTGATAATCCCGAATAGCCCCATAAACTTTGCTGCTAGCATCATTTGCTTCTACAATCATTGATTCCCTAATTGAGGAGTCTCCCATAATAAAACTCAAACACCCACAATTAATTCCATGTGTTTCATCCTACCATTTTCATATGATCTATATTTTAAATTAGAAGTGATTAAATGCTTCTTGACCTAGTACAATCTCACAAATGCCTCTAAAATCATGAACGACCCATAATTACTACCTCCCATACTAATGCTAACATATTAGTGAATGAAATATACAACCATAAAGAGCATCAAAATGTGTCATTTGAATTGAAATCTAGTTTTATTTGTATGTGAACTCAACTATGGATTGGATATCAACCCAAGTTCCCCTAAAGTATAATATGATGAAATTCATTGTGCAATGTAATTTTGGTTATAATTGGTTTCCAAAATAATAAAATATGAATTTTTTACTACTACACTCTTAATTAGAATATGATGGAAATAAATTGATGCCTAATGCATGTTTATATGAATTGTTCATCAATATGTAAATAGAATTATATTTTTAGGGCATTGGTACAGGGGCTACAGAAACTGGTTCTTTTTTTTTGTAAATCTATTTTTAGCAGCGGTTTGAACCGTTGCTAACTAGAACAGGTATATTTAGCGGTGGTTTTAACCACAACTAAATATCTGTATTTTTCTATTAGAGATGGTATTAACCGCCGCTATGGTCTTAAATTTAGCAGCGATTCTAATTGCCACTATAGTGTCCCATATTCCTCTTGCATTTTCGGGCTGTTATAAATGTTTTTAGCGGTGGTTTTTCCGGGCATGGGATTACTTTTTCTAGCGGCGGTTAAAACCGCCCCAACAAAAAGTAATCCCCTCCCCAGAAAAACCGCCGCTAAAAACATTTATAACCGGCACGAAATGCACTAACTATGGTGGTTCCCATAAACCGCTGCTAAACTGCTTTAACCGCCACCAATATTTTTCTGACACACAATTTAGCGGCAGTTTTCGGAAGCTGCCACAGAAGCATATAGCGGCGGTTTAAACCACTGCCATATCCAAAAAAAAACTACCGTGAAATTGTAATTTTCTTGTAGTGGGAATCTACAGATGCCATATAGAACTTCTCCTTGAAGATATGATCAAATTATGACCAATAGAGAGTTATCTCATCATGTGACCAAGTCACTAAACTCTACCATATACCAACTGATCCCTGAAGAAGACTCACCATGAGGAAATCCATCTAATTTGTAGGTATCCTCATAAGGTAGAAAAAAATGAGTGACTACCCTTAGACAGTACTCAACCACCAGGGGGTTTCTATCACCTTAAAACTTGGGAGGCAGCTGCCTCTAAAACTCATGAAAGATGATCAGCCTTCATGAATCCTTTTCAGGCACTACCAGTGCTAGCTGCTACTCAATGGGTGGTGGTATAGCTGGTAAACCACCCAGAGGTGCTATCTCTAGTAAATTTCCTTGTACCAATGCCTAATTTCTTAGTGTATCATCCTCATGATCACACTGTAGAATCATGGATGAATATCTACGTATAATAATCCTAAAATAAAACAAGATGTACCACGATAAATAGAGAGTTGACTCAATAAGGACATAGAAAACACAACCCATTCCTATATGATGCTTGTAACAAAGTTTTCCATATAACCAATGTTTACATGTACCGAGTCAAAATGTTGGCGATCAGTGTCTTACTGTATGGATACATCACACGCTGCACTAAAATTGGTGTCCCTAGCATGAAATTCAAACTCGAAACACTAAACACTATTGTCCTTAACTAATCTCACTAACTCCGGTCTTAAGGTAGAACTGAACACACTTTCATGACCCGAACCACCGGGGTCTGACCCGTGACTACCCCAAGACCATCTCCAATAGGAAAGGGGCTAGTGACCAGTGACGAGTAGGCATATCCCATAAATGGGAGCAATTAGACTAATGTAACTTTACACACACACACACACATCTATAAGCACACAAAATGATGAAATTTAAAACAAATAAAACTAATGCATGAATACATCTATAATCCCACAACCACCGTCCAACATTAAAGTACTAAAAGTTAAAAAGGGGATAAATACAATCCAAACAAAATACTATAAAGAGTCCAACCTGTTCCATGGGTGAGGATTACGATCAAATGTAAACTCATAGAAGACACCTCAGTCTGTCTAACTCAAGCTATGATCCACTAGCTCCGTATCCTCTAGGGACACTGCTGAAAGGGCCGTCATTTTCATAATACATGACACATGCAGGAAGATCCCATGTAGAGGTGATTATAAAAATACCCAATAGAATTCCCTGAAAAGACTAAAAAATAGGTAACAAGTATATTCAGCTAAATATAGGGGTATAACAATCAATTTATAGAATAAAACACCCAGATATAATTAGGAAGAGCACCATGACACCAGGCAGTCACAACCAACTACCCGCCACATGATTCTGCTTGAAGAAATGCTTATTCCGAGAGAATCCACTCCACTAGTCGTGCTATCACCAAAGACACTCAGTCAATAGGTCAATATCATTGGTCCCCACTGAAGAAATATCACTTGTCTTAGAATACCATGATACTCAGATATGGGTCACACCTAGAACTGTTGGGAGACACCACAAACCCAATCTAGATCAACACGCTACATATGGGATCATATGACAAAAATACCATAAAACCATACCGATATAGCCTTCTAGATGGAGGATCAGTGACCTACTCAAGGAGGTCATAATGATTCTAAAAATCCCACCCATGGTATATAAATGATAGAGGACCACACTCTAGTATCACAGAGAGACACCATGAACTCTATCTGAGACTTATCTGCCAGGTGGGATCACGATCCTGTGATGTGGATGTAATGCCACACTGCACCCTTCAGGGAATGGACCAAGGAAAATCACTCATCCAAGACCATTAAAGACTAAAAAAAGGGATACTAACAACCTTAAAAGGGGTACATGGCCTGTACAAGGGGTACACGATGTGTCTAGATATCCCCAGGTCTGCATGTGTGGTAAAGAATCACACATCATGTAAACCTCAACATACACAATATGTGAGGGAAGTACACAGTGTGTAGAGGTCACCTAATAGCTACTCGTGTCGTCCGGCCATGTCCGTGTATCACTGTCCGTGCCCGTGTACCAGCTCGTGTACACTTGGCCGAGTCAGTTCCCAAATACATGGTGTGCCCATGCCAGTGTACTTCTGGCTGTGTCTGTGTACCTTCCGAAGTACATGTTGATCCGTCACAGAGGGATCACATGGCCTGTGACCATGTCACATGATGTGTGATATTTAACTCCATCTGAAACCCTTGCACCACAGCTAGGGGTCCCACAAGGCCTGTGATCCCGAGACACACACAATGTTGATTGGGATTTTCTATAATCTCTGGTTCCTCTTCTGTGTCATCCACCGCATCACTAGAGCCATCATCCTCACTGAAATATGTATACCTAGGGTCATCCAAGCCTCTTGTCACCGGAGATCATAGATCTGGGCTTTGAATCTGCTAAAGAAATACCTGCTCGCTCCATCCAAGTCGCACTGTGCGTTTCTTGGAAAAAATGAATCCCATCGGTCTGGTCTCCTTCCTCCTCAATTCATTCACTATCATTTCCAATCCTCCAATCACAACCTCCATTGCAAGTCGTACCCGCGGTATTGATCTGTTGCACTATAGAACGGTTGCAGAATGATGAAATACTGGCTAACTGTTAAACCATGGGTGAAAAGAAATACTTGTGATGAACACGTGGAGAAATGAAGGGGAAAACCGAAAGCCACAAGTTGTGAGGAATTATTCACATCCCTTGTTAGTTCGGACTTGATCTGTTGTCATAGAAAAAGACAGGCAAAGAGGGAAATAAACTCAACTAAAAAAAACAATTCCATCAAAATAAATCTACTGACGATGCACATATCAATTCTATTCGTGGAATTGATTCGCATTCACCCGGGATTAAAGAATGAGATGGAAAAAAAATCAATATCCTACCTAGAGTTTGGATTGATTGTTGATGGAGAACTGTTATGTGCTACCGTCATTGACGAGATCCTCGAACTCCGTTGGTGCAACGATTCACGATCCGGTGTCGATTCATCTTTGTTCGCCAAAAACACTCTCCTCTAACGGTCTCTAGGTCTCCAAGGTTTAGCAACCAACCCAGATACCAAAGCTATAACCACACATTTAAAGAGGAAGCAGGTCGCTGCGTCAAAAACTAATAAAACAAATAAACAAAGAAATTTATTTTATTTATTTGTGTCTGCGACAACTGTTTCAAAAACGCCTCGCACAGACAAAGGTTATGCCACGCCTAAGGTAAAACCCGTGTTCTGAACTCAACTGCACATTCAGATTTCTGATTCGGGCCACCGTTTGGGAGTTATTCCCCCTTTTCAAGAAAACTGTTCCCACGTGTTATTTAATATATTAAATATATTTCAAACCTTTATTCCGGACATAATGGACCTTGGAATCACACGTCGTCTCAGCACTTGGTCTTGAAAATAATCAATATAATATCCAAAGATTAATACATGGAAAATACGAGTCATTACATATTAATCATATAAATTACAAACATATTGAAAATATTAAAACTTAGTAAATAAATGTGTATAAATTTTCAAAAAATAACAAATTCCAAAAAATGTTGAAAATTAATAAATATCAAAAATGAAAAAATATTAAACGAAAAAATATAAAAAGTGAATAAATAAAATTAAATAAATTACAAAAATATTTTCTTAAAAAGTTAATTCATAACATTAAGTGCATGAATTGAAAACACATAAAAAATCAATAAAAACGAATAAAAAAATATTATTATTTTTGCTAATTAATGATGCAAGAACTGTATTGATTGTTTATAAAAAATATAATTAATTATTAACCTTTAGAATTTTTAATAATAATTAAAAATATTACTATTTAATTTAATGTATAAACATTTAAAAATCTACAAAAATCTATCAAAATTGAATATATTACAAAAATATTAAATGAATATATATTCAAAATGAATAAATATTAAAAATAAATAAATTACAGAAAATACTAAAAATGGAGAAATATTAAAAATGAATAAATAGTATTTAATCAATAAATAGACATACACATACACACATACATAGGCATAAACATATATGTACATAGACATAGACATAGACACACACACACACACACATACACACACACACATATACACATACACATACACATACACATACACATACACATACACATGCATATACATACACATACATGTATGTATACACAAACACAAACATACAGTTACTTACATGTGCATGTACATACATACACATGCTACCTAACCATACATATACATACACATACACATACACTCATACATATGCATAGACATACATGTACTCATACATACCCAAAAACATACACATACACTCATACATATGCATAGACATACATGTACACAGACATACACATCCACAAATAGACATACACATACACATACACATACACATACACATACACATACACATACACATACACATACACATACACACACACACACACACATACACATACACATACACGTACACATACACATACACATACACATACACCTACACATACACATACCCATACACATACCCATACACATACACATACACATACTCATACACATACACATACACAAACACAAACACAAACACATACACATACACATACACATACACATACACATACACATACACATACACATATACATACACATACACATACACATACACATACACATACACATACACATTCACATGCACATGCACATGCACATGCACATACACATGCACATCCACATCCACATCCACAAACACATACACATTCACATACAAATACACATACGCATACACATAGACATACACATCCACATACACATACACACAAACATACACATACACATACACACATGCATACACATAAACATACATCTGTACATATTTACGCACATACAGATACACATACACATACACATATACATATGCACATACACATACACATACCCAAACACACATGCATACACATAAACAAGCATATGTACAAATATATGCACATACAGATACACATACACATACACAGATGCAAATACACATACACATACACATACACATACATATACATTTACACTTACACATACCCATACCCATACACATACGGATACACATACACATACACATACACATACAAATCCACATACACATACACATACACATTCACATTTACATTCACATTCACATACACATACCCATACACATAAACATACTCATACACATACACATTCAGACACACATACACATACACATACACATACACATACACATACACATACACATACACATACACATACACATACACATACACATACACATACACATACACATACACATACACATACACATACACATACACATACACATACACATACACATACACATACACATACACATACACATACACATACACATACACATACACATACACATACACATACACATACACATACACATACACATACACATACACATACACATACACATACACATACACATACACATACACATACACATACACATACACATACACATACACATACACATACACATTCACATACACATACACATACACATACACATACACATACACATACACATACACATTCACATACACATACACATACACATACACATACTCATACACATACACATACACAAACACATACACATATGCATACACATACACATCCACATACAAATCCACACACACACACACATGCACATGAATATGAGTATACATATACACACTCATACACATATGTATACACATATAATTTCATACACGTGCATGCACACACATACACATATATACACATGTATACATACATATACCACACAAACATACATACACATACACATAAACACATACATATGCATGAACATACATGTGTACACACACACAAACATGCACACACACAGACACATACACAGACACATACGCATACACATACACATACACATACACATGCACATACACATACACATACCCATACCCATACCCATACCCATAAACATACACATACACATACACATACACATTCACATACACATTCACATTCACATTCACATTCACATTCACATACACATACAGATACACATACACATACTCATACACATACACATACGCATACCAATACACATACGCATACACATACACATACACATACACATACACATACACATACACATACACATACACATACACATCCACATACACATACACATTCAAATTCACATTCACATTCACATACATATACCCATACACATATACATACTCATACACATACACATTCAGATACCTATACACATACACATACACATACACATACACATACACATACACATACACATACACATACACATACACATACACATACACATACACATACACATACACATACACATACACATACACATACACATACACATACACATACACATACACATACACATACACATACACATACACATACACATACACATACACATACACATACACATACACATACACATACACATACACATACACATACACATACACATACACATACACATACACATACACATACACATACACATACACATACACATACACATACACATACACATACACATACACATACACATACACATACACATACACATACACATACACATACACATACACATACACATACACATACACATACACATACACATACACATTCACATACACATACACATACACATACACATACTCATACACATACACATACACAAACACATACACATATGCATACACATACACATCCACATACAAATCCACACACACACACACATGCACATGAATATGAGTATACATATACACACTCATACACATATGTATACACATATAATTTCATACACGTGCATGCACACACATACACATATATACACATGTATACATACATATACCACACAAACATACATACACATACACATAAACACATACATATGCATGAACATACATGTGTACACACACACAAACATGCACACACACAGACACATACACAGACACATACGCATACACATACACATACACATACACATGCACATACACATACACATACCCATACCCATACCCATACCCATAAACATACACATACACATACACATACACATTCACATACACATTCACATTCACATTCACATTCACATTCACATACACATACAGATACACATACACATACTCATACACATACACATACGCATACCAATACACATACACATACACATGGACATACACATACACATACCCATACCCATATCCATACACATACACATACACATACACATACACATACACATACACATACACATACACATACACATCCACATACACATACACATTCAAATTCACATTCACATTCACATACATATACCCATACACATATACATACTCATACACATACACATTCAGATACCTATACACATACACATACACATACACATACACATACACATACACATACACATACACATACACATACACATACACATACACATACACATACACATACACATACACATACACATACACATACACATACACATACACATACACATACACATACACATACACATACACATACACATACACATACACATACACATACACATACACATACACATACACATACACATACACATACACATACACATACACATACACATACACATACACATACACATACACATACACATACACATACACATACACATACACATACACATACACATACACATACACATACACATACACATACACATACACATACACATACACATACACATACACATACAAATACACATACACATACACATACACATACACATACCCATACACATATACATACACATACACATCCTCATGCACATAAACATGCACAAGCACATGCACATACACATACACACAGACATGTGCATTGACATACATATATACACATATATGCACACACACATACACACATATATATACACACTTACACATAAATACTCATACACATACATATAAATAATAATATATACGCATACACATACACATACACATGTATACATGAATTGTAATAAACCAACACGAGTCAACTAGACAAGCCTCCTGAGCTGACCCGTCACTATAGTGTGGTTCAACAAGATAAAAGAAACAATTCTTAACTATATGCAAAATAAGACAAACAACCGTAGTAAAATTTGGAAGAAAGAGAAACATCCAATATCTATACAACCCAATTAAAATAGGCTAAACCAAATAAGTATAACTAGAAGGAACTAATAAGTCTTTATCTGACTAGTTGTCACCATCAAAAATCCTTCTATAATGACTGTGGTAATGAGAGAAACTAGAAAGCTATATGATTCCATTTCCATTACCTGTATCCTGCAAAAAAACGTCTATAACCACCAAAAGGAAAAAGGTAGGGTGTGAGTACAATGTTCGGTAGGATACCACTACAAATTCTATAAAAGATTTCATATTAATAATACGAAATTTCTATATTTTAAAACAAAAATAGTTTTAAAAATAATTTTTATAAATCCAAACCCATTTATAAATCATTTCCTTTGGTTTTCATAAAATCATTTGATATTCACAAAGCCAGAAATATAACTTGTATAAGTGATAAAATAGAAAATAATGAATGCACACCATAAGGTAAGAAAGTAAAAAAATATCCAAGAAATAATATACCATAAAAAACCATGTGATATAACCTCATGTGAAAAATATGTGAGAAACTATCCATGAAAGATTTCATCATGTGATAAATAAACTGTAAATGAAAAATCAGTCCATATTAATCCCCAGCCTATGTGAATATGTACTAGAAATAAAAGAAGTCTAAACTCGAAATACATTTGTACCAACCAATACTGAGTCCTTCTATAATATTTTGATATCACAAAAGAAAACCCTAGTGGTTCCATACTCACTAGGGTTGACTATGTCCATTTCCCGACGTACCCAAGGTCCCCAATGTTCCAAGTTTTTAAAAATCCATTTTAAAACCATGATACAATTTTATAAAACATTTTCAAATCCAAGACTATCCACTTTGGTCTTTTAATACCCATTTTCCAATGCAAAACCACCATTCAGGCATTTAATCAAGCACTTGGTGTGAAAAAATAGTTTTTAAAGAAAAAACCATTTAAAAAACATGTATATTTACAATAAATAATTTGAAACCATAATCCAATTCAGATAAATGAATAACAAAAAGTAATTTACAATAATAATAAAAAATTCATAGAATTAACCCTTTGTATATAAAGATAGACCTTAAGAATGGTGTTAGAACTATTATCCTTCAACAACAATGACAGGAGAAGAGTAGATTAGGTCATCATGATCCTAGATCCAGAATAAATAAATAAATCCTCCTTAAAACCCCTTATATATATCATAAAAATCCCCTTAAAGTTATAAAATATGACAAGAGAAGATATCCATTAGGGATCTAAGAAGAAAATGTAGAACTGAAGAAAAAGAACAACATACCTTAAGTTGATATGTCAAGAACAAAGTAAATCTACATAAAATTCTTAAATAGAAGCTTCTAGACCACTATGAAAGTATTAGGTTCATAAAATATGTGTTTAGGGGGTTATTATAGGTTAAAAAATATTCCTGATAATTTTTAAATTAAAATTAAGAGCATCAAAAACCCATTTTCATGGTTTTCTAGAGAGAGGCCACATGGTTAGGAGTAACTATGAATCTTAATTATTCTACCTATAGAGATATTATATTTTGGGTGAAAGGTTTGGAAGCATAATGTTTTTAACCACGAACCAACCATGCAAACCCCCTCTATCCAGGGGTTCAAAATTTTCTTTGGGTGGCTGCACAATTTGGAATTTTTTTTGCCCCCTTCCAGTGGATCAACCCAAGATGCATGGTTTATGGGGCCAAAATGTATGATTTTACGTAACTGTTAACTAATAAACAACATCCCCATTGGCCTCCAAAACTTATAATAAATTCTTGAAATGACCCCAAATAAAGATCTAACCAAATCACGACCAAAACAAGTGCCAAGATGTACCTATATGAAAGTAACAGAACATTACAATCTCCCCACCATAAAGGATTTATGTCGCAAAAAAGTTGTCAATATTCTAGATTAGTAAAAATAGAAGTCCATTGATGCCTCATTAATGATTCCCACTCCCACATCTCATAGATATACCGTCTATACTACAATAGTACCTGGACTAGAGGAATCATATTACAACACAAAACCTTATCCTAGAAATCAATAATATGAACTAGTTTCTTAACAATGGTTGTATTGGGATCAAGATAAACATTATTCCATTAAATAACATGGAAAAGATCTAGGTGATACCTCCTTAGTTGGTAAACATGAAATGTTTTATGAGTTTAAGTCAAGTGAGATGGTAAGTCCAACTGATATGTCACCTTTTCAAGTCATTCCATGATCTCAAAGGGGATAACAAACCTTGGTTCCAACTTACCATGCTTACCCAACTGATAATGTACAAAGTGAGGTGAAACTATGAGAAAAACCTAATCAACAACATCAAAATCCTGAAGTTGATGATGAAAATCCACATAATATTTTTAATGTCTTTGTATTGTGACTCACCTCTTTAGGACCAACTGCACTTTTTCTAATGTCTCCTGAATGAGACTCGGCCCAAAAATGGACCTCTTTCCCAACTCTTACCAACATAAGGAGGATATATATGGATTTATATATAATTATTCAAAGGGAAATATTTTTATCTAATCCTAATTACTATTTTTTATCTAAAAATTTAACCATAGAAAAAATATTTTCCTAAGATCCACCAAAATAAAGTACGCAAGCCAGAAGTATATACTCAAGAAGTTAGATAGATATCTTTGTCTATACATCCATATGTGGATGGTAAACCATGATCAATTTATTATAGGAACCAATAAACTCTTAAAAACCTTTCTATAAAATGGATTTAAACCTTAGGTTCGTATAAAAAAAAACTATAGAGGGAACCCCATGAATTCTTAAAATCTCTTAGATGTACAAGTCTCTAAGTTTTCCTATTTATTTATCTTCTTGATTGGTAATAAATGAAGATATTTCTTAATTTGATCAATGATAAAAAAAATATAATCCTTATCACTAGTGTTCTATGGAAAACCAATGAAAAAGTATATATAAAAATAATCCCCCTTCCATATTGGAATGGGTAAAGGTTGTAATAAACTAGAAGGGATCTAGTGCTTTGACTTAATTTTCTAACAAGTGAGACACCATGATAAAAAGTATACAAATGATCACCTCATCCCTAGACACCAATACCAACATCTCAAGTTGTGATACATCTTGGTAGATCTAGGGTGTATTGACTAACAAGACTGGTATACACTGTCTATAAAATACCACCTTAGAGAAAATGGAACAACTAAACTGTTATGAAAGTAAAAAGCTCCATTTGGAGATCTAGAGCACTCACCCAAGGTCTACTTACAATAAATACATTTAATAAATCATTAAAACTCATTTTATGGACCTTTTTTGAGATGAAATCACATATAAAATGGAAAGTAGAATTTCATTGAAACCAGTAACACCTTTCCACCAACCTCTTCCACTCACAAGCTCATCTCAGTAGAAAAAGTCATCAGAGAATTCTCCTCAAATGATTCCTTCACAGCTTGTGTTAGTAGTTTTATTATCAACATATCAAAAACCACATTACATTTCCTAAGAGTGTATGAAATGTCAAAATAAAAACTCTGAAGAATCTCCACCCATCATCTCTTTTACAAGTTCATATCCCACTGAGTAAAAATATATTTCTCGATATTAGGTTCAGAATACACTATAAACTTCTCCCCAAAGAGATAGTGATGACACATTTTGAGTGTATACATAACTGGTGTTAACTCAAGATCATGGGTAGGGTAGTTCTTCTTATGAGAGTGTAAATGGAGAGGTCCATAATCCACCACTGGTTCCCATTCATTAATACACATACCAAACTCATACCAAAAGCATCACAAAAAACATCATAACCCAAACCTGGTTCTAGAAGGGTCAAAACTTTTATTGAAATAAATATCATCTTTAGATCCTCAAAAAATTTCTAACATTTTTCATTCCATTCAAACTTTACACCCTTATGGGTTAAAACTATCATCTAAGATGTGATATTGGAGAAATACCAAACAAAATGTCTATAGTAACCAGCTAAACCTAAGAATATATGTATCTAAAATACATTTCTATGATTCTCCCAGGACATACCAACATTTATTTTCTTAGGATCCACTAATGAAACCCTCTTATATATGATATTCTTTATATATTTCACTTCTTAGATCCAAAATTCACATTTGGAAAGATTCTATATAGACGAAGTTCTTTCAAGGTTTGAATAATGATATCCAAATGGTCAATATTACCCTCCTCTAACTTGGAGTACACAAAAATATCATAAAGGAAAAAAGAGAGTCCAAGAAATCTTGAAAGATTCAGTTCATCAAATCCATAAATACCGCAGGAGTGATAGTGTGACTGAATGGCATAACAAGAAACTCAAAATGCCCATACAGGATCCTAAATGATTTATTAGGTACACCTTCTTCTTCGAATCTCAACTAATGGTACCCTAATCAATGTAATTTTTTTTAAAACAAACATTCCCCTATAAGTTGGTCAAAAAGATTATCAATCCTAGGGAAATGATATTTTCCCTTAACGGTCACCCAATTTAACTTTTGATAACCCAAAAAAAGTTCTATAATTTCATATACCTTCTTTGAAAAGAGGACATGTAAATCCCAAGGTGACTTTCTAGGAAGAATAAATCCATTAGCCTCTAGATCCTCAAGATGGACTATATGTTCAACCTACTCAGTAGGCGCCATTTGATAAGATGACATAGAAACAAGAATTGTATCTGGGAGTAGTTAAATTGTAAACGCGGCCTCTCTCTATGGCGGTAAACAATAAAAATCATTTAGAAAGACCTTGGGGTACACACTCACCACTATAAGAAGTAGTCTACCCAAACAATGGTCAACAATATCAAATTTGTTTTATCAAAATTATTATGAGATTACCCCAACATAAGGAACAACAGGCCCCACCCTCCTCAATATACAATCCTACTCACCTTGAAAAACATAAGTGAAACCATCTAAAGATAAAAACTAAACCCATTTACACTAATAGTCTATCTGGACCTTAGAAATCTGGTCATTCAATACATTCCAAGTGTTAATTAAAAGTTTTCAATATCAAGAACTAAAAATTCCTATATCACCTCATAGTCAGCTATCATCACCCAACATGAAGAACACTTGAAACCTTGTTTAGAACTCTTTAACAAAGGCATGGAAAGATAAAAAAAGTAAGTCATAAGTTCAGAAAATAATCCCAACATGTCAACTGACATTGATGATATAAAATAGTGAGTAAGACATGTGTCAAAAAAATCTAACACCATAGGGGACAAAATCAAAATGGTACCTATAATAGTAGTTGTCCATGCTTCAGATCCCTCTAGTGTATATTATTCTGCATAAAGCTGGATGGTCTTAGCCACATGAACACCTCCCTTGACCTGAGGATTATACCCACCAGCCTAGGAAGCATCAGTGTGTACCTGTGAACCCTTGGTGATACTTGATCCAGACTTAATTCCATCATATATTCTTTCATAAAAATACTTTATATTTCCTGATAGTTTGCAACAATTGAAATTATTAGGAGTCTATGTATAGTTAGGCTTGGTATGACCATGACTTCCACACTAGTAGTATATGAACTACTAATTTCCTGATAAATCCCATGAAACTAGCTATGATGAAAACTAGCCACCCTTGCATTTCATTTTTTGGCCAGAAGATACACTCTGGATAACAACTACACTAACTAAAGATCCACCAAATCCAGTCTTTCTAGTCATGTCTTCCTTATCAAAATATACTATATAAACTACCTCCACAAATGTCAATGGAACATGAGAATCAACATTGAACAAATATCCAACCATAAACCCAACTAAACCCTTCAATACTTTAGGTACTCATTGGTGATTAGATCCGGTGACAGATACACTAACTCTGTAAAATGGGTCAAATACCATGGAACACACTCCCCTTAATTCAAGGTAAAAAACTACCAGTTCTTCACTGCATATAACATTTCATGGTAAAACTGATAATTGGATATTTTCTTTCAATAATTATAGGTAAGTTCCTTGTGAAAATTATATTTCATGATTATGTCCCACTGTCTCCTTCTTGATCCCTCAATCATGTACATGGAGAAACCCACCTTAGAGTCTTAAATAATCTTAAAAACTTTATAGATCATCTATATACGGTCAAGCCAATCCACATATTCTTAGGTTTCCTTGTCACCCCATGATATGGGTGGATGTTTCTTAGTAAATTCAGATCCATAATCCACTTCTCATCCTAGGTTCCCGACACCTACTTGTCCTAGAGTATGAATTATGCGAATTGAAGATTCAAGCAAAGAAGGGTCCATTGGAGGATTCTCCTATGGATCCTATATAACATATTCCTCTCTTGTATTTAAGATATTTATTCTCAAAGGAATTTTATATTAAGTATAAGTCAGTGACCAATTAGTTTTAGAGAAGTTTCTAAAATCTTAGGACCACTTCAAGAATTTCCTTCGAAACTTTAAAATATCAAGAATTTAATGAAATCATGAATTATAAAATTCAAAGATGATGGTTTAAGAAGTATCATGTTCATTTAAATATACTTCCAATTCAGTTTATTTAAATGACCTTAAACACCAATTCTCAAACTTGGAATTTTATTTCCAACCACCCATGGTAACATGAGTTCAGAAACAGAAGTAATCTAGCCAGGAACCCTCCCACACTTACTACCCGAATTCCAATAGTACTAACTCATGTCTACCCAAGATAAAAAACCACACATAGATAGTGTTAAAACACTTTATAATGAGCATCCCTCTGATACCATTCTATAAAAAACCAACTAATTCAATGTGATAATCCACCCGATATGGACCGTAAAGGTGGTGAGGTTCAACAAGATGATAAAAATAGGTCTTGAGTAAAACCAAAATAAGATAAACAACCAAAGTAAAATTAAAAAGAAATAAATACATACAATATCCATAGAACCCAAGACAAATAGGATAAACCATAAAATTATAACCATATTAAACTAAAAAATCTCGTTGTGACCAATCATCACCCCCAAAGCTTCCCACTACGAAGACTGTGACAACAAGAGAAATCAAAAAGCAACACGATGCCCTTTCCATTACCTAAATCCTTCTAAAAGAAAAGCATACAATAACCCAAAGGAAATAATATGATGTGAGAAAAATCCTATTAGGGAATCACCATAGAGTCTATATAAGGTCTCACATAAAGAATGAACCGGTTATAGATTAACAAAAACATCATTTTTACAAATTATTTTCATAAATACAAACCCATTTTTGAATCATTTTCTTTGGTCTTCATAAAATCCTTTCATATTCAAAAATCCAGGAATATGACATGTATAAGTGATAAAAAAGGAAATCATATCCACATACCATAATCTAAGAAGTTAAAAACATATCCATGAAATAATCCATCATGTAGAACCATGTGATACAACCTCATGTGAAAAACATGTGAGAAACTATCCATGACAAAATCTATCATGAGATAAATAAACTATAATTGAAAATGCATTGCGTATTGGGATATAGACTTTGGGAATACATACTAGTCCTAAAATAAGACTATACCAAGCATACATTGGTACCAACTTATATCGATTCCTTCAATAGTCTCTCGATATCATAAAAGAAACCCCTAGTGGCTCCAAACACACTAGGGTTTCCTACATCCATTTCTCAATGCACCCAAGATTCCCAGTGTGCCAAGTTTGTAAAAATATATTTCAAAACCATGATCAAAATTTATAAAATATTTCCAAATATAATCCAATCTTATTTGGTGTTTGAAAACCCATTTCAGAACCAAAACCCCCATTCAAGCATTTAATCAAGCACTTAGTGTGAAAAAAACCCATTTTAAAGAAAACACCATTAAAAACTTGTATCTTTCAATTAAATAATTTGAAACCAAAAAATTACTTCAGATAAATGAATAAAAAAATGGAATATATAAGGAAAATAATAAATTCATAGAATGAATCCTTTGTAAAGAAACAACTACCTCAATAATGGAGGTATAACTATTCGCCTTCCCCAACGGTGACCTGAGAAGAGTAGATTGGGTCCTCATGATCCTAGATTCACAATAAATACATAAATACTTTAAAAAACCCCTTAGATCCAGTAAACAAATTCCCTCCGGGTTCCACTATATGATATGATAAGATATTCAACCAAGATCTAAGAACAAAAGGGAAAACTGAAAAAAGACGCAACATATCTTTAGTTAATCTATCAAGAAAAAAGTAATTCCACCTAGAATCCCAAGAGAGAAACCTATGGACCACTAGAAAAAGGATTAGGTAGAGACAATATGTGGTTAGTGGGTCATTATAGGTTAAAATGGGGTCCAAGTATTTTTAAATTAAAATTTGGAGCATTAAGAACCTACACACATGATTTTTCGGAGAGGCCACATGGGTACGAGTAACCGTGCGTCTTAACTATGTTCCCTAAAAAGAGCTTCAGTTTAGGGTGAATAGTTTGGCCACATGGTTTGTTTAACTGTAACATACCAGGTAAATGAAGAATAAGAAATATTTCATATTTATTAATATTTGTGAATTAGATATTAATTTTACTTTCAAGGGGTTTCTATGTTCGATAGCGTACCCGATACACAACAGCGGGTTTCTTTGGAATCTTACGTTGCACACTAATAATATAATATTGTTATTTTAAATTGTAGTTAACTCCTAGCCATTGTATTGGTGAGAATGAATGAAAATAACTACAATATTATTATAAATTATTGTTAAATGTATTTGAATTTATCCAATAAAAATTTAGAGGCTTAAAATATGAATGAATCTAATTTTAAGCATAATTTATATTAAAAGGCCGATTTACCGCCTTTTAATGGAGAAAACTTTTTAAATATAGTTTTGGTCAATTTAATAAATTATAATTGACTAAATATAATCCTTCTTTAGAATGGGGACACCAAATTTTACTTTGGGTAATTTTTTGGTATTTTTCTGATAAAGTTCATTTTTTAATGAATAGTGAAAAATACTTTATTTTAATTCAAAAGTGCCATTTAAAATAATTTATTTATATGGTTAGATTATATTTTTAGTTTGTTTTAAAGTGAACTTAAAATATATTTTTACCATTTAAAACCATTTTGGTCATTATAATTAATTTCACTTTGAAATTGGACATAAACAAGTATCAATCTTTTGATAGTTATTGTTTCTTAAAAATACGCTATTTGTTTTGATAACGAGAATTATTTTTAAAATTAATTAATTCCACTTCTATGTTTTGAATTTGAAAAAATAGACATCATTTTTGAATTCGGAATATCAAATATAGCTTATTCTGAATTTTTGGTATTTTTCTTAAAAACTTCAATTTTTGTTGAATAGTGACACCACTTAGTGGTAGTTAAAAAAACTGACTTTTTCATTTAAATGAAATTTTACATCTTCTGTGATTTTAATTTAAAAAATCCAACATACATGGTTGTTATAAATAAGTAAAATGTTTTTCATTAAGATGAAAATAATTTTTGGTTAATAGTAACTTTTGACTTTTATTTACCGCGGTTAAAGGTAAATGTGGTAATTCAAGGTTAAAAGAATATTATAATAATTCAAAATTACCTTAACACTTGTTATAACCTTATTTTTTGAGTAGTGGAAGACCATGGGAATCCTTGGGTCGGTTTGAGGACCACATGGAGCCACTAATGAATGATAATGACACTTTGGATTAATTAATTTAATGTAAAGACAAAATTGACAATAACAAAAATCTTTTAGTAAATTAATTTTTATATGGTGTTATATAAGTCATATTTTTGACTATAAATATTAATTGGAAATATAAAAAGATTTCATACCTGATAGTATTTTGTTTTATAATTTTTAGACATTGAATAAATTAAATCAGTTATGACACAATAATGATGCAGTATTTACCTCATTAATAAATGATTTAAATAAATAAGATTATAATGATTAAAAATTTATCCAAAACATGTCCAATTCTGATTGGATGATTTTATTTCGACCATGAGTCATCTTATCTTCTACTATAATGATTTTTGTACCTTTAGAAACCGAATATAATTATATAATAAAATAATGTTTTCACACTTTCCTAAAGAGCCCCTCCACTCCCTTATAAAAGGAGACCACTTCAAACCAATTCCTCACACCTCTCAAGACATTTGGCTCGTCCAAACTCTAACCAATTAATCTCCCTACATCTCTCTCCTCATCTTATAAGCCTTACCTTAGGCAGAAGGCTCTTCAAGAAGTCCTTTGGTTCAAACCAAAGGGAGTTACCCAAATATAAGGTAATGATTTCTCTTAAATTGTTTTCTTTTATTTTAATTATCCAACCCCTAAACTCTTTTTATTCCTTTATTTTGTAACAAAAACAATATACTAAATATACTATAATGTTTTTATGAGAATAATTCTAACTAAACTTACACACACCTCCATCTAATGGATGAAGAACATAATGTTTCTGTGGATGGAAAACTAAGGCCTCACGAAACGATGATTGTTCAATTACATCTTACCACCTATAATGGTGGCCATTATGATGGAAATATATTTATATATGATATATATTATGTTTATTATTTCCTTATGATTATGTAATTCCCATTTATATCACGTCTTTATGGTTTCTATAGTGGTTAAATACTATAATCTCATTTGAGGAAGTGTGGACTACCGCCCCTCAAAGTGATTTGATTCGTTAATGCCTTATCTGGGATGTATAAAGGATGGAGTTAATGATATTATATATGATATTATACTGGAATTATAATATACCTCTATATAATTATGTTTTATTTCAATTAAAATAAGAAATGGAAATGAAAATAGCGTTCATGCGTACGTACGACTTACCATCTCCATGAACGACGCATTTCATTTCTTACCTCTAAATGTTATGTACTATTATAAAAACATGTATATACTGGATATATATTATATATATGATATCCAAATCATGAATATAATTCTGTATATAATTAACCTTTTACCACATGGAAAACTTGTAAATATAAGGTGTTCATTTTTACTCAAGTACCAAATATCGACAAAATGAATGTTATTAACTTAAATGATTGAATAATGTTTATAACATGGTAATAAGTGATATAAAAGGAATAATAAACTTTAAAAAGGTTCTTAAGAAAGTATAAATTAACTTTAGTTTATTATTCAGGAGATTAAAGAACGATCAAGTCAAGTCGGGCGCGAGGTAAGGGACTTCGTCTCAATCTCCTTTCATTGAGGCATTTTTAGTTTTATACACGACTTTATTTTATATGGCGTATAAACCCCATTGAATTTTCAGTTTATTCAAAGGGAATATTTTTATACAAAGCATTTTACTAAATAAAAAAAAGGAATGTTTTTTTAATGTAAGCGGTGACAACGACCTTTCCGCCGCCGTGAGTATTATTTGATCTTTGGCTTCCTTAACAAGACGGAATGTTTTTAAAAGGAAAAATAAATACCATACACACTTTTTATGTATTTTGGTATTAAAAATTAGTTTTACAATGGATTTATTATTTCAATATCTTGAAATGATATTTTATTATTGCAATGTGGAAATGTTATCTTTCCTTTTTTTCTTATGCTATGTGTTATGATCATGTTATGGTTCTTGGGAATTATTTATGTATACGGGTGGTTCCGTGATAAACCTAGGGAAGGTGAGCCCGAGATAGCTCTCCAATGCATTGGGTAACATGAATAAAGTAAATGTGAATGTTTCTCCTAAGAGATTTAGGGAATATACTATTATGGGTATTCCAAAGTAACTTCCTATGTAGCTGTGATAGCTACACTGTAAGTATGATATGGATGCAACAAGTTACCTTTATGTTTTATTATTTCTATGTGTCTTTCATAAATCTTATGATTTCATGAGGTAAGTAAAAGATTTCATGTTTTGTATGTATTTATGAACAAATGTTTTCATTCTTTGTTTTATAACCCTAACTGAGATTTTTATGCTCATCCCAAGTTTTGAAATGTTTTCATAGGACTTAATTATGAATAGGGTCAAGGATGGGATCAAGGAAAAGTCATGCTGTCTAAAACATGGAACTGGACATGAATCTTTTTTTCAAGAGTTTTTATTTTATGAAAAAATGGATACTATTTAGATATGTCTACCTTGTAATCTTTTGAGATGCAAATGTAATGTCCTAATTCTCTAAAACTCTAAACCTCAAAAGATCCTCAATATGAATTATTCATTTAATTCAATATTATGTAATGTTTAAGGCCGGGTCCTTATAGTTGGTATCAGTGGTCGGTTTAGATAACTTTAGGAGTTAGGGTATTGTTAAATTAATATCCATAAAGTAATTTTTGTTAATATTGATATCATATAGTATTTAAAGATTACCATGTTGCTTCGCCTAAGATATTTCTATGTTCAGAGTGGTTTTTAGAGGAAACATGGAAGCTATGTTGGGACGACATCAGGAGGAAGAAAACCTTCCAAATCAGAAACTTGGGATGGTCAGAATCAGAACTGAACAGTTTATTGCAGCGATGGAACAGTTGACTCAGGCTATAAATGGTGGTGGTATCTATATATGAGATCAGCCAGATCAACCATAGAGGAACATGTCAGTAGTGGAGCATTTCATGAGGCAACACCCCCATCATTTAGAGGATCATCTGACCCTGTGCTAGATGAAGGGTGGATTAAAGCATTGGAGAAGATTTTTGATGTCATGGGTTGTTCAGAACATCAAAAGTTTAGTATTTCTATTTACCATTTTGAAGGTGAAGCTGATCAGTGGTGGTCGATGGTGAAAAATATCAGGGATAATGAGGAGATTGATGCTCTCGATTGGGATTAATTCAAAGGTATGTTTCTTGAGAAATATTTTCCTAAGGTGATTCGTATTAGGATGGAAAAACAATTCCTGGAATTGAGGCAGGAGGATGACTCAGTGGCTTCTTATGAAGAAAAATTCACTCAACTGGCAAGGTATGCTCTGAATTTCATACGAGATCTTGATAGTAAAATGAACAGTTTTTACTCATGATTAAAACCAAAGTATCAAAGGGATTTAGATTTTTGTGAGTTAAAAAGTTATGAAAACCTTGTTCGTTTTGCTATGAATGTGGAAATGTAGTTTTCCAATGACCATGTATTCTTTGACAAACAACAGAATAAGAGGAAGATGTGGCATGCGAAAGGGAAGAACTATTCAAAAAAGTCTGATGGTAAGAAACTTAAGTTTATAGTTTCTGAAAATTGTGGTAAAAATCATGCTGGGGAATGTGTTTTGAATTATGGTAAGTGCTACCAATGTGGTAAAATGGGACATAAGGCTCATAATTGCACTGAAAAAGATCAGGGTAATGGTAAGACAAAATCTGATTTACATTCAGTAAAATGTTTTAAGTGAAATGAAATGGGTAATTATGAAAATTATTGTCCAAAAAAGAACTCAACCGAAGGAAATCAGAAAGACTACAAGCAGAAATGGGTGGAGAAATCCTTTGAAACTACTTCAGTAGATGTTGGCCCATCAAATGAAGTTGTATCAGGTACACTGTTTGTTTGTTCAGATTATGCCACTGTGTTGTTTGATTCTGGGTCTATAGACTCTTTCATTTATGAGAAGTTTTCTAGTAAATTGGGAATTCCAACTCAAGATATGAATATATAACTTACGGTAAGAACACCTGGAAGAAATGTTGAGACAAAAAGAAAACAGAAGAACATTACTATCCTTGTGTGCGAAAAGAATCTACCTACAAAACTTATTGTTTTGCCTCTAGTAGAGTTTGATGTTATTTTGAGCATGGACTGGCTTTCTGTTTATCATGCTAAGATTGATTTCAGAGCTAAAGAGGTTTCTTTTTAGAATTATTTTCAGTTTGTATACAAAAATGAACCCTTGCTATTGATAACATATCAGGAAGCTGAGAAATTAGTAAAAGATGGAAATGAATGTTACCTTGCACATATTGTTGAAAACAAAGAAACTGTTCAGATTAATGATGTTCCAGTGGTAAATGAGTACCTTAATGTTTTTCCTGATGAGTTTCCTGGTATTATACCTGATCAAGAAGTTGAATTTACTATTGACTTAGTTCCTGATACTAAGACAATTTCAAAACCCCCTTATCGAATGGCTCAAATTTAACTTTTAAAGTTAAAGAAGCAATTGAAGGAGTTATTAGATAAAGGTTTCATTTCACCTAGCACGTCACCATGGGGTGATCCTTTCTTGTTTGTTAAAAAGAATGATGGTTCAATGAGACTTTCCATTGATTATAGATCATTGAATAACATCACTGTTAAGAATAAGTATCCTTTGCCTCATATCGATGATTTGATTGATCAGCTCCAGGGAGCATAGTATTTTTCAAAGATTGGCTTGAGGTTGGGGTGCCATCAGTTGAAAGTAAAGGAAGAAGATGTTCGAAAGACCGCGTTTCATACTAGATATGGCCATTATGAATTTTTAGTTATGCCTTTTGGGTTAACCAATGCACCTGTTGTATTCATGGATCTTATAAATAGAATTTTCCGTGAGTTCTTGGATAAGTTTGTGGTTGTGTTCATTGATGATATTTTGGTTTATTACAAAAGTAAAGAGGAACATGAAAGTCATTTAAGGGTTATCTTTCAAACCTTAAAAGAAAAGAAACTATTTGGGAAATTCAGCAAGTGTGAGTTTTGGTTACAACAAATTTCTTTCCTTGGTCACATTATTTCAAAAAATGGAATAACTGTTGATCCTGCTAAAACAAAAGTTGTTGAAGAATGGACAAGACCCACAAATATAACCTAGATTCGTAGTTTTCTTGGTTTGGCTGGTTATTATTGGAGGTTTGTTGAAAATTTTGCACGGTTATCTAGTCCAATGACTAAGTTAACTCGAAAAGGTGTTATGTTCATCTGGACAAAAGAATGTGATGATTGTTTTCAGGAATTGAAAAGAATATTGGTGAATGCTTCAGTTTTGGAACTTCCTTACAGAAATGGTGAGTTTGTTATCTACAATGATGCTTTGTTGAAAGGATTGGGTTGTGTCCTAATGCAAAATGATCAGGTAATTGCTTATTCTTCATGTCAGTTGAAACCACATGAGTTAAATTACCCTACACATGATTAGGAATTAGCTGCTGTTGTTTTTTCTTTAAAAATTTGGAGGCATCATTTGTATGGAGTGAAGCGTGAAATATATACTGATCACAAAATTTTGAAGTATATATTCACTCAGAAATAATTGAACATGAGACAGAGGAGATGGTTGGAATTAATCAAGGATTATGATTTCACGATCCTTTATCATCCAGGTAAAGCAAATAAAGTGGATGATGCTTCGAGTCGAAAAAGTAATACTTCATTAACCATGTTACGTTTGGAAAGAGATCCTTTGGTTTTTGATTTGATGAAATCTGGTATAGAAGTTGTTGTTGCAGGAAATTATTCTGTTTTGTTTCAGGTGTCAGGGAAATCATCTCTATCAAACATAATTAAGCAAGCACAGAAGGAAGATAGTGAGTTACAGAAAAAGGTTGTGTCGGTTCAGAAGGGTAAGTTTCCTGATTTTAACGTTGATAATGATTGTGTTTTGATATTTTGAAAGAGATTATGTGTGACTTGTGATTCACAGTTGAATAATGAGTTGTTATGTGAAGCTCATAGTTCTCCATTTTCAGTTCATCCTGGCAGTAATAAGATGTACTGAGATCTTCGGGAGTATTACTGGTGGGATGAAATGAAAAGAGATATTTTTCACTTTTCTGTGAAGTGTTTGACTTTTCAGCAGGTTAAAGTAGAGTGAAAGTTACCGAAAGGAATACTTCAGCCTTTACCGGTGCCAGAGTGGAAATGGGAAAATATATCCATGGACTTTGTTGTGGGATTACCAAAGACATCTCGAGGTAATAATACAATCTGGGTTATAGTTGACCGATTGACTAAATCTTCTTATTTCCTTCATATTAGAGATACTTTGTCTCTAGATCAACTTTCTCAGTTGTATGTTAAAGAGATAGTCAGGTTTCATGGAGTTCCCCTCTATATTGTATATGATTGTGATCCCAAGTTCACTTATAACTTTTAGAAAGGTCTTCAGAAGTCATTGGGTACTGAATTAAATTTTAGTACAACTTTTCATCCTCAATCAGATGGGCAGTTAGAATGAACACTTTAGACTTTGGAGGATATGTTACGTGATTGCCCGATTGATTACCAGGGAAGTTGGGACCAAAATTTTTCTTTGGTTGAATTTTCTTATAATAACACCTTTCATTCCAGTATACACATGGATCCATTTGAGGCATTATATGGAAATCATTGTCGAACTCCAGCATTCTGGGATGAAGTAGGTGAAAGGAAGATGATGAGACCGGAATTGGTAGAAGAGATGGCAGAAAAAGTTCAGTTGATTCAGAAGCACATGAGAATAGCTCAGAGCAGACAGAAAAGTTATGCAGATAACCGGAGGAAGGATCTTTCCTTTGAGGTATGTGATCATGTCTTTCTCAAAGTTTCTCCATGGAAAAGTGTGATGCGTTTTGGTAAGAAGGGAAATTTGATTCCGAGGTTCATTGGACCTCATGAAATTCTGGAGAAAGTTGGATCAGTTGTGTATAGAGTGGATTTACCTCCATGTTTATCCCAGGTACATAATGTTTTTCATGTTTCAATGTTGATAAAGTATATGCCAGATCCATCCCATCTTTTGAGCCCAGAGGTAGTTCAGTTGGAAGAGAATCTCTCTTATGAAGAACAACCAGTCCAGATTCTTGACCGTAGAGAGAAAGTGTTACGAAATAAGGTAATTCACCAGGTAAATGTTTTGTGGAAAAACCATATGGTTGAAGAGGCAATGTGGGAATCTAAAAATGCTATGAGAGACAAATACCCCCACTTATATTGATAAGTGAATAAAAATTGCAAGGACGCAATTCCCAAAAGGGGGGAAGGATGTAACATCCCAGGTAAATGAAGAATAATACATATTTCATATTTATTAATATTTTTTAATTAAATATTAATTTTACTTTGAAGGAATTTCTATGTTCAATAGCATACGCGATACGCAATAGCGGGTTTCTTTGGAATCTTACGTTTCACACTAATAATATAATATTATTATTTTAAATTGTAGTTAACTCCTAGCCATTTTATTGACAGGAATGAATGAAACTAACTACAATATGATTATACACAATTGTTAAATGTATTTACATTTATCCAATAATAAGTTAGAGGCTTAAAATATAAATGAATCTAATTTTAAGCATAATTTACATTAAAAGGCCGATTTACCACCTTTTAATAGAGAACCCTCTTTAAATATAGTTTTGGTCACTTTAATACATTATAATTGACCAAATATAATTCTTATTTAGAATGGGGACATCAAATTTTACTTTGGGTAATTTTTTGGTATTTTTATGAGAAATTTCATTTTTTAATGAATAGTTAAAAATACTTTATTTTAATTCAAGATTGACTTTTAATCAAATTTATTTATATGGTTAGATTATCTTTTTAGTTGATTTTAATGTGAAATTGAAATATATTTTTACCACTTAAACCAATTTTGGTCATTGGAATTAATTTTACTTTGAAATTGGACATAAAAAAGTATCAATCTTTTGATAGTTATTGTTTCTTAAAAACACGCTATTTATTTTGATAACGGGAATTAATTTTAAAATTAATTAATTCCACTTCTATGTTTTGAATTTGGAAAAATAGACATCATTTTTGAATTCAGAATATCAAATATATCTTAGGCTGAATTTTTGGTATTATTCTGAAAAACTTCAATTTTTGATGAATAGTGACACCATTTAGTGGTAGTTAAAAAAACTGAATTTTTCATTAAATGAAATTTTACTACTTATGTGAATTTAATTTCAAAAATCTGACATACATGGTTGTTATCAAGAATTAAAATTTGGTTCATTAAGATGAAAATATTTTTGGTGAATAATAACTTTTGACTTTTATTTACCGCGATTAAAGGTAAATAGGGTAATTCAAGGTTAAAAGAATATTATAAGAATTCAAAATTACCTTAACACTTGTACTAACCTTATTGGTTGCGTAGTGGATGACCATGGGAATCTTTGGGTTGATTTTGGGATCCCATGGAGCCACTTATGAAAGATAATGACATTTTAGATTAATTAATTTAATGTAATGACAAAATTGACAATAACAAAAATATTTTAGTAAATTAATTTTTATATGGTGTTATATAAGTAATATTTTCAACTATAAATATTAATTGGAAATATAAACATATTTCCTACATGATAGTATTTTTTTTATAATTTTCAGACATCAAATAAATTAAATTATTTTTGACACAATAATGATGCAGTATTTACCTCATTAATAAATGATTTTAATAAATAAGATTATAATGATTAAAATATTATCCAAAAAATTTCTAATTCTGATTGGATGATTTTATTTCTACCATGAGTCATCTTATATTTTACTATATTGATTTTTTGACCTTTAGAATTCTAATATCATTATATAATAAAATAATGTTTTCACACTTTCCTAAAGAGCCCCTCCTCTCCCTTATAAAAAGAGACCACTTCTAACCAATTCCTCACACCTATCAAGAAATTTGGCTCATCCAAAATCTTCCAAATTAATCTCCCTACATCTCTCTCCTCATCTTAGAAGCCTTACCTTAGGTAGAAGGCACTTCAAGAAGTTTTTTGGTTCAAACCAAAGGGTGTTACCCAAATTAAAGGTAACAGTTTCTTTAAATTGTTTTCTTTTATTTTACTTCTAAAACCCATAAAATCTTTTTATTACTTCCTTTTGTAAAAAAAACAGTATAATAAATATACTACAATGTTGTTATAAGAATAATTCGAACTACACTTACACACACCTCCATCTAATGGATGAATAACATAATGTTTCTGTGGATGGAAAACTAAGGCCTCACGAAACGATGATTGTTCAATTATATCTTACCACCTCTAATGGTGGAAATTATGATGGAACTATATTTATATATGATATATATTATGTTTATTATTTCCTTATTCTTCTTTACTTCCCATTTATATCACGCCTTTATGGTTTCCATAGTGGGTAAATACGATAATCTCATTTGAGGAAGTGCGGACTACCGCCCCCTCAAAGTGATTTGATTCGTTAATGCCTTATGTGGGATGTATAAAGGATGGAGTTAATGATATTATATATTATATTATACTGGAATTATAATATACCTATGTATCATTATGTTTTATTTACATTAAAATAAGAAATAGAAATGAAAGTAGCGTTCAGGCGTACGTACGGCTTACCGTTTCCATGAACGGTGCATTTCATTTCTTAACTCTAAATGTTATGTACTATTATAAAAACATGTATATACTAGATATATATGATATATATGATATCCAAATCATGAATATCATTCTGTATATAATGAACCTTTGACTACATGGATAAATTTTAAATATAAGGTGTTCATTTTTACTCAAGTACCAAATATTGACAGAATTAACGTTATTAACTTAAATGATTGCATAATGGTTATAACATGGTAATAAGTGATATAAAAGGTATAATAAAATTTTAAAAGGTTCTTAAGAAAGTAAAAATTAACTTTAGTTTATTATTCAGGATATTAAATAACGTTCGAGTCAAGTCGGACGTGAGGTAAGGGACTTCGTCTCAATCTCCTTTAATTGAGGATTTTTTAGTTTTATACACGACTTTATTTTATATGGCGTATAAACCCCTTTGACTTTTCAATTTATTAAAAGGTAATATTTTTATATGAATCATTTTACTAAAATACAAAAAGGAATGTTTTTTTAACGTAAGAGGTGACAACGACCTTTCCGCTGCCGCGAGTATTATTTGATCTTTGGCTTCCTTAAAAAGCCAGAATGTTTTTCAAAGGAAAAATAAATACCATATACTCTTTTTATGTATTTTGGTATTGAAAATGATTTTGAAAATGGATTTATTATTTCAATATCTTGAAATGATATTTTATTATTGCAATGTGGAAATTTTATCTTTCCTTTATGCTTATGTTATGTGTTATGATCATGTTATGGTTCTTGGGCATTATTTACGTATACGGGTGGTTCCGTGATAAACCTAGGGCGGGTGAGCCCGAGATAGATCTCCAATGCATTGGGTAATGTGACGGAGGTAAACATGAATTTTTCTCCTAATAGATTTAGGGAATATACTGTGATGGGTATTCCAAAGTAACTCCCTATATAGCTGTGATTGCTACAATGTAAGTATGATATGGATGCCACAAGTTACCTTTATGATTTATGATTTCTATATTTCTTTCATAAATCTTATGATTTCACAAGGTAAGTAAAAGATTTCATGTTTTGTATGTATTTATGAACAAATTTTTTCATTCTTTGTTTTATAACCCTTACTGAGCCTTTTATGCTCATCCCAAGTTTTGAAATGTTTTCACAGGACTTAAAGATGAATAGGGTCAAGGATGGGATCAAGGAAAAGTCATGCTGTCTAAAACATGGAACTATACATGACTCTTTTTTTCAAGAGTTTTTATTTTATGAAAAAAATGGAAACTGTGTAGATATTTCTACCTTGTAATCTTTTGAGATGTAAATGTAATGTACTAATTCTCTAAAACTCTAAACCTGAAACGATCCTCAATGTGAATTATTCATTTAATTCAATATTATGTAATGTTTAGGCCGAGTCCTTATATTAACCATGTTTCAACCATGAAATCCCATATATCCAAGGGTGCATGATTTGCACTGGGTGGCTGCATGATTTGGACAAACGGTGCACCCCTTCCAGTGTCTCAACACAGGATGCACGGTTTGCTGGGCCAAACCATACAATTTTCCCTAACTATACGCCAACCATGAACAAACCCATGGGCCTAAAATAATTCTAACATATTCTCAAAAAAATATTTAAACAAGATCCAACCAATGAATAGTCAAAACAAGGTCCAAGAAGTTTCTATAAGAAAGTAACTAAACGTTACTTGCATATACATACACATACATATACACATACATGTACACACATGTATACACATACACATATATATAATTACATACACGTGTGAATACAAACATACATACACAAACTATATAAACATTCATATGCCATATAAACATACCTACATATTGATTCACATATACACATGTCATATAAATACACATAGATACACATGCATGTAAATACACACACACAAAAACACATGTATATATTCACATATGTATATGCACACATACATACACACACACACATACACACATAGACATATACATACCAAAACACACACACAAACAAACAATACAATACATGCATACACATACAACACACACATGAACACACATACAAACATACACATACACCCACATATGTACACATGAAAACATATCCATACAAATACAAATAAGTATATTTTAATTTATTTAACATGAATATAAATATATATATTCAAACATAAATCACATATTGAAATAAATATATTCATTTATATATTTATATAATAGTTTAAATAAAATATTAATATATCATATTTATATAAATTATATATATATGATTATAAAAATAATAATCATAATAATTTTTTATTAAAAGTTATATAAATAATATTTATATATTATATTTACCTATATATACTTATTTTCACATATATATTATTTAAAAATTTATAAATATATATATACATAAATTAAATTATTCAATATTCCCTTTAACAATTCTTTTCTCATGCTGTTAAAGGTTGATATTTTATCTACACTAAGAAATGTGATGATAAAGTGGCACCTTTATAATTTCTAAGAAACACATTGACCAAGTGTATCCTTTTATCGGTGTTTTTTAGCATTGATAACAGTTTCCTTGATCAAATCTTTTAACTAGCACTGATAAAAGACCACCATTTATAAGTGTTTTTTGTTTAGTGATGAATATCATGCGATATATAGTTGTGATACATTGGATTTATTATCACTAAAAAATGTCTTCATCAGCCCTAAAAAACACTAATTTTTGTAAGTTCTTTTATAAGTTGAAAGCTTCAATAAATGTTGAAAATAACACCGATAAAAGCTTCCTTTATTAGTGATAAAGAAGTTACTGATAAAGTGGACCGTTTATTAGTTCTATTTTAGCACTAATAAAGAGGGACCTTTATCATCATTTTTTGTTATGACAATAAAAAGGACCCTTTATAGTGCTAATAAAATCCAAGATGCATCATCATACCACAGAAATTAAAACACACTACAACAAAAAATATAGAATTTAATTTTAATTAAATTTACATCACAATATAACAAAAAACACTTTATAATTCTTATAAACATTTAAAAAATTGGTATATAAAATTAAATCGGTATGTATAATTTTTCACAAACATCAACAAATTCAAAAACAATAATGTTCCATTCTCTTTGGACCCCCTCTCATAAGAGACAAATCATGCTACCAATTGCTAAAAAAACCACCACATCTAAAAAAAGAGTGTACCTATATAAAAAACCATTATTATATTAGTGATACTATATATGAATAAATTAAACATAAATATGATATAATGCATTAATAAAATGGCACTTTTAAGCCTAAAACATACACTTTGAGTCAATCAGGCACACCGTGAGTTGGATTATTGTGTGGCTTATTCATACATGTAAAAAATGATTTATGGATAATTTTAATAAAATATTAAGATAATATAAACACATTTTATTGGTTTTGAGTATGTGATTCGTGTTCTGACGTAAAATTTCCATTTTAAATAAAAACATGCACTTTGAGTCACATTGTACACACAATGTGTCTAATTGATGAACGATTGATTCCTACACATCAAAAACGATATCTGGATCCTTTTTATAAAATATCAAGACAATAAGAGTGATTTTTCTTGGTTTTTATTAAGTTACATAATTTTTTTTTTAAAATGTAATTTTTAAATTAAAAACAGACACTTTGAGTCGTACCGGTCACACTGTGTACCTGATTGACGTGTAAGTAATTTCTACACATCAAAAATGTATTATGGACCATTTCTTTAAATTATCAACATCATAGAAGTGAATTTCATATTTTAGGGTGTGAGACATGTTTTTATTTGAAATGTTACTTTTAAACTGAAAATACACATTTTGAGTCATACCGATCTCATAATATATTGGATTTAAGTGAGGATAATTCCTAAACATCAAAAATGACTTATGAATCATTGGAAAAAAGTATAAAAACAATTTTAATGTATTTTATTTGGTTGGAGTAAGTCACATGTATTTTGAACTAAAATGTTAATTTTAAATAAAAACTCACACTTTCAGTCTTATCAGCCACACCATGCATCCAATTGACATGCGATTGATTCATAAATGTAAAAAGTTACTTATGGATAATTTTCCTAAAATATAAAGGAAATATAGGTGTGTTTTATTATTTTTAAGAGATTGAAACATTTTTTTTACTAAAATGTCATTTTTAAACTAAAAACACCCACTTTGAGTCATACTTGTCACATCATGTATCATATTTATGTGCATGTGATTCTTATGTTAGTGTTGAGGAGTTTGAGTTTTATTATTTTAATAATTTTTGTAAAATTAAAATTTCTCATAATTAATTTTTACTATTTTATTTTTATTTAATTTCAATTTATCTAATTTACTATGTTTATATTTTAAAATATATATTTTTATTCATGATGTCATAAGATATATTTTTTTTCTTCATTCTATAACATATTTGAGTAGCAGTGAGCTATTAAGAAGTCCTTGAAGCTAGCTAACAAGTTTGGCATTTATCTGATTGAAGTCTATACTTTTTCATATCTACGTAGATGATTTTAGTCATGTACCCAAAATCTAAAACATAGGCATTTTAGTGAAGATCCACATAGCTAAATCACATAGGAATTTTAGTGTAGATCCATCTAGCCGAATCATGTTGATGAATATGCTATATTGGTGTTTTGGGAATAACCACATAGTCATATCAACAATGTATCAGAAATTCAATGTGAGACATGTATCCAATTGTGTTATATTGCCAAAGTAAATGACATAGATGAATTGATTCATTAGTCGATTTTGAAACATATCCAAATTGGTTTACATCACTGATTATACATCGTAAACGAATTGATCCATATAAAAGATTGTATGAAGACATGGAAATCTTAAATAACATCAATGATTTTTTTGAAATAAGTAATGATCTTGAGAATTTTATGGTAATGGGCATGTTTTTTCAAATAATATGTAATTAGTATATTTTCATGTTTATTATTTTCTAACATGGAATAATATGATTGGTTATTTATATACCCCTTCATACTCAAGAATATATTGGAGTTAATGATGTGATATTATACATTGGAATGATATCAAGGGGGAATGTGATTAAATAAACTTGACATAGTTCATTCAACACACAAAGAGACATAGAAAATTAAAAAATTAATATGATAATTAAGAAGTGGTGAATTCCTACTATGACTACTATTTCATCAGTTTGATCATGAAGGACTTAATTTTTTGATCATTAACTACTAAATTGATCGTAGTTCTTGATAAACATTGAAATTCATCATCATATGCTCAACTGTTATTATTAATTTCTTTAGGGTTTTAATTGTAGTATCTTTTAATTATTTTCTTTGAAATTTTCAAGTTGATTTAATGATTTTAAATTAAAAACATTTCTTCATAGATTTTTCCTCCTATTTAAAAGTAGGTTCAGGTAGTGACTTCAATAATAAGTTAGGTTGGACATGGGTTGTGACTTCTATAAAATTCAGCGGGATTATACCACCATATGAGAAACAATATATTTGTAATTAGGTTATCACTCCCTAACTAAAGTGTGTTTCTTAGTGAAAACCAGTCTTCTTGATAATTTGTGAATATTTAATAATAGATTAGGATATTGGTGATCTAAAATACTATAAAAATATCATGTTCTTTTTTGTATATTTTCCACTAAACTATTTGGTTTCATCATTTCACTATATATTTATCTTATAATTATATTTTTTTTAATTTTTTTATAAAGGAATTTTAACCCCTTCTCTAGTATATTTAACCATCTCAATCATATATAAAAATTGGTATCAGAGTGTCATTATTTTCAAGGTGTTGGTAGGTGAGTAATATTTCATTATCTTGTTTGTGCTGACCATTATCCTAGACCAAATAGTTTAAGGAAAGATCCATTACCTTGTTATGGAAAGACATAAATTTGAGTTGTTTAATTCCATCAAACCAACTTATTTTAATGGTAGAGAATATTTATGTTGGAAGGATCTGGTGAAGGTATTTCTATAAAAATAAATCTCTTTCCATTTGGTATATCATGTCAAAACCTTATAAATTAGTTGTGGTACATTTAGAAACTTTAACAGGAAATGATGCCACAAAATGATTTCTAAACTACAAGATATGAATTACCTTTATTGTTCATTATGTGTAAATATATATATCCATATTTTATCATGTAAAACATCATCTAATATATAGATTAATTTAAAATTCACTCATCAAGGAACTGATAAGTTTTAGAGAACAAAGTTGGGCATTCCCAAGGATGAGTTTCAAGAATTCATAATTAATGATCAAGAGAGAATCAAAGAGAGGTAAATAATATTAACTAAAATTATAAGCAACATGGTTTCACTATGGGAAACTACTAAAAATGAAGTTCTTATCAAAATAATACTTTGATCCCTACCTAAAAGTGGAACTCAAATAAGGTTATGATTGAAGAAAGTAAGAATTTTAATGAGTATTTAATGAATGAACTAATAAAATAACTTCTTTAATATGAGATGGATTTGAATAATGATAATTCTTAAGAACCTGAAAAAATTAATGTTTTATAATTTAAATATAATATGAATGTTTTTCTAATTCCTCTGACTCTGAGTTGAAGCATATTTAGACGGAAAAAATAAAAAATTGTACTAAATAAGTTTACAAGTACATGAAAAGAAAGAGAGGTTCAAATGAGAATATTATAAGACATCATAAAAAGGATTAAATAAAGGTAAGTAGGAAAGGTAATAATAATAAATATAATGTTTCAGAATTAATATGATATAACTATAGTAAAAAATGGACATATAAAATCAGATTATCCAAAATTGAAACAAGAAGGGAGAAATAAGAAATACAAGGTGCTAAAATATGAATATCATTATGGATAGAGTTTGATGGAGGATTCATACTCATGAAATGATTGTTTTGATATTGGAAAATAATTAGATGATATATGGTTAATGGAAACCACTATAAATGCGGTACTCACTGATTTTGATTATATTTTAGGTTATGAGTCTGATATTAAAACTAAAGTTAAATAATTAGCTGAAAAAATGATATTTTTTCAAAATGATATTTTGAAGATGGATGAATTATATAGATAAATACAAAGAGAAAATAATAAAATTAAAGAATAAAATGAAAAACTAAAAGTTTCAAATTTAAGAAATGTAGTAGAGAAAAGGGTTATAGACTATGAAGTGATAAATCTCAAAGATGAGAATAAAATAAGGAAAGATTTATTCTAAAAAATGATGAATATTAATAAAGAATATTTATGTTAGTTTTTGATAATTTATCTATAATTTAAAAGGAATATAATAATATCAAACAAGAAAATAAGAAAATAAGAAATAAGGATTATGTTCAAATAGGAAAATCTATGATTACCTGGAAGTTACTCAAAAAGATAATGAAAATATTAAAATAGAAATTACTGGATTAAAAGAAACCTTATCTATTTTTTGTTCAAGGAAAATAAAAATTTGAAAATGTGATGTCTATGAACACACCTATTAATGATGACAGTCGATTTGATTATAATAGTCAGATTCCTAAGATGTACTGAACTAATTTTATGAAAATAAGTAAATGGAATGTCTCAAGTGTTACATTATTTAAATATAACTTGAAAAGAAATTATATAAATTATTTTTAAATTATTTTTACTCATTCATTAGGCCATACCGAGACTTTTATTTCTAAGATTATATCTTAGAGAATAAAGTACAATAAATATCTTAAATTGGTATGAGTGGCTAATTTTTTTTACCACTAATCTAGTTTGACCCAAAATAGCTTGGGTACCAAAATAATTATTTGATTAATATATTTTTTAGGAAATATTCCTAAAGAGTTCTAAAGATATATTTTATATGGATATCTGGTGTTCTAAGAACATGAATAGTCATATTTTTAATTTTTCATCTTTTAATTCTAATGATGGAGGTATTGTAATTTTTTATGATAAATATAAAGGCAAGGTTAAAGGTTTTTAATAAGTAGTAATATTAAAATATTCTATAATTTATAATGTATTAAATATAGAGGGATTAAAAGGAAATTTAATCAGTATCTTACAGCTTTGCGATAATAAAATGAGTGTAATGTTTGAAGATAATAAATGTCTTATTTGAAAAGATAACACTATTTTATTTTATGATAATAGAAAAGAAAATATCTACTCTATAGATTTTTTATAAATAACCTAGAAAAATGAAAAGTGGTTAAATGTTGTTGAAGAAGACTATATTCATTTTGAAAGAAGGTTGGGACATGTTCATATCTGACAATTGTATAAATTGGAAAACCATGTATAGGTTCTAAAACTTTCAAAATAAAAGAAAGTAAGTATTTTTTTTGTGATTCTTGTCTCAAGTATAAGAATCACAAAGACACATTTTGATCTATTAACAATTTTAATACAAATATATGTTTATAACTACTCCATCTTGATTTATTTGTACATATGAGAACTGTTAGTTTAGGTAGTAAGAGATATATGTGTGTAATTGCAGATGATTTTGATCGATTCACTTGGGCTCATTTTTTATATCATAAAAGTTAAACCCTAAACAAGTATATATTATATATATATATATATTTAAAATAAAAAATGTTATTTAATAAAATCTAGTAGAAGTGATAAAGGAGGACAATATTTTGACTTAGATTTTGAGAAATTTTGTAAGTTGATGGATAATTCTATGTTTTTTATACCCTTAGAAGATAAAAAATGGTGTTATAGAGAGGAAAAATATAACTATTCATGAAATAGAAAGAACTATGCTAAATGAATCTAATTTACCATAATATTTTTATGATGAATCAATTAATACTGCTTATTATATCTTAAATATAATTTACATTAAACCTATGTTAACAAAAAAATCCATATAAACTATTTAAAGAAAAGAAACCCAAGATTAGTCTCTTTAAAGTTTTTGGTTTTAGATTTTATATTTTAAATACTGAATATAATTTGTATAGGTTTTATGATAAAAGTGATAATGGTATTTTCTAGGATATTCAAATAATATTAAAGATTATATAGTGTTTAACAAGATAATAATTTCAATGGAGTAATTTATGCATGTAAAGTTCATTGAAAATAATGTATAATGGAATGTTGATTCTAATAATCCTGATGAATAATTTAAAGAGTTAAATTTTGATGAAGGTTAACATGAAAATGTTAATGAATAAATTCAAGTGGATCACATCTATTTTAAATATGATCCTATGAATTAGAAAACTCATAGAGTCCATTCTATAGAAAATGTAATTTGAAATATTGAATCTGGAATAAGAACTAGAAAATTAGTTTTGAATATTTGTGATAATTCTAACTTTGTTGTTGATTTTTTTCCTACTAATGTTAAAGAAGAATTAAATGATTGAAATTGGATAAATTCTATGCATGATGAATGAAATTATTTTGAATGAAATAAAGTCTATAATATAGACGTGTTACCTAAAAATAAATAGTACATTGGAACCAAATAGATTTATCAAAATAAAATGGATGAGTATAGTAATATAATAAGAAATATAGTTAGAGTAGTTTTATAAGGATATTTACAATAATAAGGTATTGATTTTGAATATTCATTTACATTTGTTTCTAAATTATAATCTATTTAGATACTGTTATTTTTTTCCTTTCATAAAAATGTTAAATTGTTTTAAATGGTGATAAAAATTGAATTTTTAAATGGTGTAAATTCTTGAAGAGGTGTATGTTAATCATCCACATGGTTTTGAAAATGATAAATTTCCAAATCATTTTTTAAAAATATCTAATGTTTTTACAATATAAAGTGATCTCCTAGATCTTGGTATGATAGACTAACTATATTTTTATTACAAAATGAATTAAGCAAAGGAAAGGTTGATCCAAGTTTATTTATAAATAAAGTTTCTAATAATATTTTAATTCTAAAAATATATTTTGATGATACTGTATTTGGATCTACAATTGATATTATTATTAATGAATTTTATAAATTAATAACATATACATTTGATATGATCTTAATGGGTGAATTAAAACTTTTACTTAGTTTACAAATTTTACAAAGAAAAGATGATATATTTATAAATCAAAGAAAATTTTATAAAGATTTGGATATTTTTTTATCTTGAATATTGTAAAATAATGATAACTCCAATGATCACTAATTTTAAACATTATATGGATGAATTTGAAAAATCTATGTATGATAAAATATATATAGTAATGATAGGAAGATAACTTTATTTGAATATATTAAGGCCTCATATTATTATTTCAATATGCATGTGTGAAAGATAACAATCTAATAAAAAATAATGTCATTTAAAGAAAGATAAGAGAATAATTAGATATATTAAAGGAACTGTTAACACATGATTGTTTTACTTAAATAATAATTGTTTCAATTTTTATCATATTTTGAATTTGATTTTGGAGGATGCAGACTTGAAAGGAAATTCATGTCAAGTATGTGTCACTTACTCGACAATTATTTAATATAACAGAGTTCCAAAAAGAAATTGTCTATTGTATTGTACATAGCTGAGTCTAAGTATATTTTTTCTATAAATTTTTATTCTCAAAGACTTTAGATAAAACAAACTCTAAATGATTTCAAAATTTATTTATAAAAAAATTCCTATACTTTGAGATAATACACTTATTATTTACATGTCTAAAAACCTTTTACAACATTTTAGGACCAAACATATTATTGTTAGATTTTATTTTTCATGATTTCATTAGATATAATTTGGTGAGGACTCACTAGGTGCATCCAAGAGATCCGAGATCAAATCCGAGTGGAGGTATATTTCCGGGTTACAGTAGCGTTACTGTAGCATGCACTTTTTGGTACTGTAGCAGCCGAAACTATTCATCCATCTGGGCCTTCGGGCCACCGGTTTGGTCCTCAGGTTCTTCAAGGCTTTCGGGATACCCAAGGCCTTCAGGACAATTGATTCTCAAAGCCTTTGGGCCACCTTAAGGCCTTAGGGCCACCCCAAGGCCTTCGGGCCACATGAATGCAGTCCCCAGACACACTATAAAAAAGGTGCAGCCCCAGAAGAGGATTCATAGTAGGTGAATTCACCAGAGAAAAGCCAAATGGATTGTCAGAATGAGAGGGTATGATGATGCCATCGGTACCAGCCTGTACTTGCACGGGAAACCTAGCCTAACGGTCATGCAAAGGTGGAGAGAGACTATCAGGATGCAGATGCTGGGTAGGGGTAGTTCCTTGTAGATAGTCTGGTTGAATTCTTTAAGACATTTGGGTCATGTAATCTCCTAAGCCTATGGTATATGTAATCTTTGAGCCTACGGTCCTTGTAAGGGTTCCCCCTCATCCCTTGAAAGGAGAGTTATCAAAAATCAATAATATGAAGGCCTTCGGGCCATTCAGGCGAAGTGGATATATTTTTCAAATTTGTTGTATTTCAAAATAAACTTGAATATATCATTACTAAAACATTAGTAACTATAAGATTTGAGAAGTTAAAGATTGAAATTGTGTTGATGGATATTTATCTTAAACTGTTTAATTTTTTAAATGATTAATATTTATTTAAATTATTAACTGATTTTAAAATCATGATAATTACTTCAAATTTAAAAATTTTGTATCATGTAAGCATGAAAATTATGTATTTTAATGTTCTTATATCCATGTTATAAAATTATGAATTTATGGGGGAGTTATCCTTGTATTTATAATTTTTTTTATTAAAAAAGTTTTTGATTTTTCTATATTAGTGTTGGGAAATTATAGTTTAATCAGTTTAATTATATTTTCATTCAAAATGGAGTCGTACCAAATTTTTTCTAATTTTTTTAGTATTATGTATAATAGGGAATAAAATTATTGGAAAATTTAATTTTTTTCATGCATTTATTCAAGGAATTCATTAGTTTTTATTTTTCGAGAGTTTCTTTTATTTTTGATAAATTTTAAAAATGGAAAAAAATTAGATAATTAGTTATTCAGTTTTGTAATTTAAAAATATGGGGATAATATTAGTGTTGGGGATTTTGATTTTTATTATTTTAATAATTTAATTAAATTAAAATTCCTCTCAATTAATTGTGTCAATTTATTTTTTTTAAATTAAAATTTATTAAATTTACTAGGTTTATATTTTAAAAACTATATTTTTATTCATGATTTCATTAGATTTAATTTTTTTGTTTAGTATAAAATATATTTGAGTAGTGGTGTGGTGTTTAAGAAGGCCTATAAAGTAATAAAATAAGTTTTTAATTTATTTGATTGATGTATGGAATATTTCAGATCCACATAGTCGATTTTTGTCACATAGCCAAATTTTAGACATAGGTATTTTAGTGTTGATCCATGTAGTTGAATGACATAGGTGTTTTAGTGTAGATACACATAGTCTAATCACATTAGGGAATAACCAACATAAGCATTTTGGGTATAACCATGTAGTCATTTCAATGACGTAGCTGAAATTAAATGTGATCCACATAGCCGATTGTGAAACATAGCCAAATTAAATGATATAACCGAAATGATTCACATAACCGATTTTGAAACATAGTAAAATTGGTTCATGTACCTGATTGTTCAATGTTTCTGAACTGATTAATGTATCTAATTTCTTTAAGACATGTGAACCGTAGATAAATTTAAATATTTACTACAATAATAAAAGAGTGTGATAATTATCTAATAATGAGCATTTTTTTTCAAATAATATGTAATATATATTTTTAGGTTTAATATTTCCTAACATGGCATACTATGATTGGTTATTTGGATGCTGCATCATAATCGAGAAGATATTGGAGTTAATGATGTGATACTAGCCATTGAAATGTAATCATGGAGAAATATGATTAAATAAACTTCACATAAATATAGAGAGACATAAAAAAACACAACATTACTATAAGAATTGTGAATCCCTGCTATGGATATAGTTTCATTGGCGAAATCAGGAATGAATTCATCATTTGGACATCAACTTCTAAAGTGATCAAAGTTTTTGAGCTGCATTGACATTCGTCTTCATCTTATCAACTGGAATTATTAATTTCTTTTGAGTTTTCATTATTACATCTTTTAATTCTTCTATTTTTGATTTTTGAGTCATATTAATCATTTCCCATCCAAAATATTCCTTCCTAGTTTATTAATACAATTCATAAGGAATTTCGAGCTGTGACTTCCCAAAAAAAGTCATGTGGGTCATGGGTTGTGAATCCTATAAATATCAATTGGGTTATACCACCAAGTGAGAAAAAGGTACTTCTATACCTGAGCTATCACTCCCTAAAAAAAAGTGAGATTCTTATTGAATAACAGTCTTATTTTTGAGTATAAAATATTTAGGATTAGAGTATGATCTTGGTGATACAAACTACTATAAAAATATTATGTGCACTATGGTTTATTTTCCATTAGACCATTTGTTTTCATCATTACACTTCTTATTTCTCTGATAATTATAATTTGTTTAAATTTTTATAAAATTAATATTCACCCCCATCCAGTCCATCTTGCTATCTCACTTGAACCTAACATCCTACTTTCCACAAATGTTTTGTTGATTTATTTCATAAAATATCAATAGAATCTGAGTGTTTTTTCTCAGCGGTTAGTGAGTGACATGTTTTTAACTAAAATGTCATTTTAAACTCATAACATTCAATTTGAATCATATCGGTCACCCTATGTATTATATTGATGTGTGGATGATTAATAAAGATAAAAAATTATTTATATATAATTTTACTAAAGTATTAAGACTATACATGTGAGTTGTCTCAGTTTTCAGTGAGTGATACATGTTTTTAGCAAAAATGTCACTTCTAAACTGGAAAATACATTACAAGACATATTTATCACACTGGGTATCATATTGAGGTGTATCTAATTCATATACATAAAAAATTAATTATGGATCATTTTTATAAATTATAAAAACAATATGAATGTGATTTCTCAATTTTAGGTATATCACACGTCATTTGAACTAAAATGTATATATAAAACAAAAACATGCTCTTTGAGTCATACTAACCACACTGTAATGACCCAATCTTTTTGAATAGTATATTAACTTACTCTTATTGATTTAATAAGATGTTAATGGTTAATGCAGAAAGAGGAGTCGATGGATTCATCCAGTAGACTCAACCCTTATGAAGCCCACTTATCAGAGCTTGGGAAGGAGGTAGCATCTGTGGGCTTCTCTCTGGACCAAGCCCAAGCCGAACTCCAGCGTGTCAAGCTTGAACGGAAACGCTTGCAGGAGAAGTTCAAGTTAGTGGAGATTGCTACTAGGGCAATGTTATCTGAGCCTCCCTCAGATTCTCTCACCATATCACACCTTACGCTTAGGTCTTATGCCAGTGTTATAAGGGGCTATGTGATGAGACCCTAGTTTCCTTGTGTAATCCTCTCGGCTGAATAAATTGAGATTTCTTCCTTTAGTGATGTTTGTGAAATTTCAAATGTCCGGATAATTTTAGAATGTATTTTATTGATGAATTTCGAAAAAAGGATATTTTAAAATATTTATGTAAACCCTAAATAACTAATGATGTGTAATGATTTTCAAAAAATGGTCTTCTACAAAAGTGTTCAGTAAGGAATTTGGAGTCTAATAAGATCAACTTAATTTTTGATGAATAGTAAATTATGAATAGTGATTTTACGCTTAGGATTAGTAATGTGACCAAATGGATTAGTAATCTCACTTAAAGAAAGTTTTAATATAATTTAGACACCTAGATTAAGTAATGTGATTCAATAAAATGGGTAAATAACGGTTTCATAAATTATTATTCAAGTATTAGTTTTTTCGGATGAATAGTGTTTTTTAATTAAAAATTTAATTAAAAATAATTAGAAAATTATTTTTATAAAAATGACTTTATTTTTGAACTCAGAGCATTGATATTATGTTATGGTAGTTTTTGGGGATTTTTCTGAAAAAAATGAATTTTCGATGAATAGTGTTTTTATTTAAAAATTAAATTAAAAATATTTAGAAAATTATTTTTATAAAATGGATTTCATTTTTGAAATCATAGCATTGATATTTGGTTAATGTGAAATTTTGGGATTTATCTGAGAAAGTTGAATTTTTAGTAAATAGTAAAATTACAGTTTTAGGGTTTCGGTATGTTTAATGACATCATAATGGTGTCATGATGATGTCATGAGATCTTTTGAGGGTTGGCCGGCCAAGGGTGATGAATTCTTGTTTTGGGGGCCCCATGTGGCCTAACTCCATGATAAATTACAAGGGAGAGCACATGGGTTTGAGAAAAGCACATATGAGGTGTCCCTTGGCCATTAATGCTTTGTCCCCTCACTTTCCCTATAAATACCCACACTTTCCTCCCTTAGTTTTCACTCCCAACTCTCCCCCAACGAAGTTCTGGTCTTCTTACCTTCCAAGGAGTCCTCCCAAGGTTCCCCTAAGCCCTCAAGGTCTAATCTTTTGAGTTTCAAGAGTCACGTTTTAAGGTAAGGGATCCGACCCCTCTCTTTCTTTTCATGTAATCTCTTTTATGTCATTCCTATTATGCTCCTTGTTTTTATGTGAGAGGATGTTCTTTTATATTCCTCTTACTGCCCTTTCTTGTTTATATTATGAGAGATCCCCTCCTACTCTCATCATTTCGTTTTATGAAAGTTTAAGTGACGCCGTTAGGCTGCCGAATTTTTAAGGGATTCTTTCACCCTTCTCATTTTTTTTCAAGTTCGATTTTCATGTCAAGTCTTTCAAGTTCCTTTTTATTATGTTGGGGTATGATTTCTATATCTATCATACTGATCTCTTATGATCATATGATGAGGGACCCTATTTGATCTTGTCAAATCATTTTTTTTGAAGTTAAGTGACGCCGTAAGGCTGCCGAATTTTCATAAGAGAAATCTAATCCTTTTTCCTTCCATGTTTTTCATTTCAAATGGTATGTCCCTCAAATTTCATTACCATTTCCATATGTCCTTCTTATTCTTTCACCCTACTGTTTTATGGATCATTTAAGAGTGGGTGACCCATGTCCCCTCTCATTTCAATGTTTTCTAAAACCCCGAAACTTAGCCGTTATGCTGCAGAATTTTCCCCTCAAAATGCCTCTCTCTTTTCTCAAAAATTATTTTATGTTATAAAGTGAATACTCAAAGCTCTTATTTCTACAAGGGTATTCACATATATATCAAAATGTTCCATTTTAAATTCTGGGATTTACATACATGAGACCCGCTTTCCCTTTCCGTGGGTTTAAAGTGACGTAAAGATCATGTCTTTAAAGCAGTTTTTAAAACGTTATGATTATGAAATGAAACCCATTTATTTTATGCTATGTGGGTTATTTATGAAATGTTTGATGATGATATATGTGGCTCACATGATAATAAAGGAAAATTTAAGGGTGCGCCCTGATAGCGCTCCAATGCATTGGGTAATGATGTAACCACTAGAGATTACAATTTTCACGATACCTTGGTGAATAACCTTGGTAATTTTCAAATGACACCTTGGGGATGGACCTTGGTGATATGTTCATGATTGTCTATGTTAAATTATGTAGCCACATCTTCAAGTTATGAAAAATGTTATTTTTATTATGAAATGCCTCAGGATTTCTTTCTCATTCCTTAAAGTTCTTTTCATGTCCTTATTGAAGTATCTCAAGTTCACATGTAAAATGTTCCTCTTGTTTCCCTTACTGGGCCTTCTGCTCACCCTTTCTTTTGGTGTATGTCCCCAGGTTATGAGATGCAGTAATGAACCTAGAATGAACTTAAGGAGATGCCTTGAAAGTGTTTAAGAAGAATGTTTTATGTTTTTTTTATGTATTATGATCCTTGTTTCCAAGACACTAAACCTTAACGATCCTCAGATTTGTGTAATGTAATGAAAGTTTTTGTTATAAAATGGCGGGATGTTATAGTTGGTATCAAAGGATGGTTTAGTTATTTGTGGAAATTAGAATATAAAAACTTTAGGAAGAACCCTATAGAAAAGTTTAAATATAGGAAAACTTCCTGGTATTTTGGTAAGTATTGAGTAAGTGGTTTATCAAACAAATACATCCCTGTCTGGATACGAGCAGGTATAGGCGGCTCTGGCACAGATGTACATAGGGGTAAAACCCGAAAACACCGCTTTGAGCTAGACTCGAACGGGAACTGGTGCACGATAACGGGCCTTGCTGCACTCTTGGTTACGACACTCCCGGGGGATATGTTTGGTCAATCACATGCTTTTTATGAATCATTATGAAGGAATTATAGAGAACTATAATTGTCTAAGCACGAATTCTTAGTTAAAAGATTCATAAATGAAATAAGTTTCTCACTAAGGTTTTATTCTTTTAGAAGATGGCGGGCAATAGGAGGAACCGTGCCGATGGTGACCGCAATGCACCATGTGCTGACGGCCCTCCGATGGAAGCCGTAATGGAAACATTCATGCGAATGATGAACCAACTGACTCAAGTTATGAGTAATAACTTGAATCAAGATGAGAGGCCGACCTCACCACGAAGGGAACAACTTTCTGTTGAGTCCTTCATGCATCAACGACCGCCAACATTCAGTGGATCTACTGACCCATTGGTTGCGGAACAATGGATAAGCTCCATTGAAAAGATCTTTTCTGTACTTCATTGTTCGGAACAAGAAAAAGTCACCCTTGCTATTTACCTCCTAGAGGGAGAAGCTGATCAGTGGTGGTCACTGATCAAAAACACGAAGCCACGAGGAGAGATGGAAGCTATGGAGTGGGAAGAATTTCAGGGGATTTTCTTTAACAAGTATTTCCCTCGTTCCATGAGAACGAAAATGGAGAAAGAGTTTCTCGAGCTGAAGCAGAAGGAGAACGAATCTGTCGGAAGCTATGAGATGAACTTCACAAGGCTTTCTCGTTATACCTCAAGCTTTGTCATGGACCCTAATGGGAAGGTTGATAGATTCTTTGGCGGACTACGACCACATCTGCGGAAGAATCTAGCCAACAGGGACTACGATAGCTATGAAGAAATAGTTCGAAGTGCTATGAAAGTTGAACTAGAGTTTGGGGAGACACAATGGTCTCACAAATCTAATGAGAAGAAGAGAACTCTAGAACCAAGCCTGGGAAGAAGTTTTGATCAGGAAAGAGGTGGAAAGCATATGCAACATGCCACATGCAATAAATGTGGGAAGAAGCATCCGGGGAACTGATTGATCGGAAGTGGCAAGTGTTATAGGTGTGGAAAAGAAGGCCATATTTCTCGGAATTGTCGTGGTGATGTGAAGCCTCAACTTCCCAACACTAACGACAGAGGAAAGATGGTTCTGGCCCTACCCGAAGTCACATGCTTCAAGTGTGGAAAACTTGGGCACTTTGCTAATCAATGTCCACATCCGAGGGCGGTGGAGGGGAATCACCATCAACCTCATCAGAGGCCAAGGGAGCAAGGTCGTGCTTTCGCTATCACAACAACTGAAGTTGAAGTTCCGAACGACGTGGTAGCAGGTACTCTTGTTGTCCTCTCAAAACTAGCAAGTGCTTTATTTGATTCTGGTTCTACGCATTCCTTTATTTCTTCCAAGTTTGCAAAGAATATAGAATCAATCCCCGAATTGCTTGAGGTAGAGTTGTTAGTCAAGACTCCAAGTGGGATTATCCATGCATCAACAGTGTTTAGAGACTCTAGTGTTTACTTTGGTGAGCACAATCTTATCGCAAATCTAGTAGTCATTCCCGTGATGGAATTCGACGTTATACTAGGGATGGACTGGCTCTCAAAGTATAATGCTAAGATCAAATGCAGAAGTAAGGAAATATCAGTAGTCTTGAATGAACGACCTACAGTTATCTTCCGAGGAGAGATATCCCGAACTGAGCCCTATATAGAAGCACCTCCTATAGCTTTCTTTATGGAGTTAATCGGTGATGAGGAAGAAGGGAAAGGGAGCATACAAATTGAAGATGTTCCGATTGTTCAGGAATACATGGATGTATTTCCTGAGGAGTTACCTGGACCTCCCCCAGAAAGAGAGGTAGAGTTCTCCATTGAACTCGTACCTGGGTCTCAACCGATATCAAAGACTCCGTATAGAATGGAAAATGTGGAGCTAGAGGAGCTAAAGAAACAACTCCAAGACTTGTTGGAGAAGGGGTTTATCCGACCGAGTGTGTCTCCTTGGGGAGCACCAGTTCTCTTTGTGAAGAAGAAGGATGGATCAATGCGGCTATGCATTGATTATAGAGAACTGAACGGGATCACAGTGAAGAACAGATACCCTCTTCCAAGAATTGATGATTTATTTGACCAACTTCGTGGGGCTCAATTCTTCTCTAAGATTGACCTTCGATCTGGTTATCATCAACTGAGGGTGAAGAAGGAAGATATTCCAAAGACTGCCTTCCGATCAAGATATGGGCATTATGAGTTTACTGTTATGCCCTTCGGCTTGACTAATGCTCCTTCTATTTTCATGGATTTGATGAATAGAGTCTTTAAGGACTACCTTGATAACTTTGTGGTAGTTTTTATTGATGATATTTTGATATATTCAAAAAGTCGTGAGGAGCATGAAGATCATCTAAGGGTTATATTGAAAACTCTGCGGAAGGAGAGGCTCTTTGGGAAGTTCAGCAAGTGTGAGTTTTGGTTACAACAGGTGGCTTTCTTGGGGCACATCGTAACCAATGAAGGAATCTCGGTTGACCCTGCAAAGACAATGGTTGTGGAGGAGTGGCCTCAACCCACAACAGTAACTGAGATTCGTAGTTTCCTTGGTTTAGCAGGATATTATAGGAGGTTTGTGAAAAACTTTTCACGGCTTTCTAATCCACTAACCAAGTTGACTCGAAAAGGGGTTAAGTTCATCTGGACAAAGGAATGCGAGGAAAGTTTCCAAGAGCTGAAGAAGAGATTGGTTACTGCACCTGTGTTAACACTACCCTCTATCAGAGAAGGATTCATTATTTTTAGCGATGCATCTCTGAAAGGGCTTGGGTGCGTCCTCATGCAAAATGACAAAGTAATTGCTTATGCATCTCGACAGTTGAAGATTCATGAGCAGAATTATCCTACGCATGATCTAGAGCTGGCGGCAGTTGTTTTTGCTCTAAAGATATGGAGGCACTATCTTTATGGGGAGAAATGTGATATATACACTGACCACCAAAGTCTAAAGTATATTTTCACTCAGAAAGAATTGAACATGAGACAAAGGAGATGGTTGGAGCTTATTAAAGACTATGATTGTTCAATTCATTATCACCCTGGAAGAGCAAACAAAGTCGCGGATGTGTTAAGCAGGAAAGATCCTGTTGTTCTGGAAACAATGAGGATCCTGGGAGATCCCTTGATTAAAGATCTAGTAAAACTGGACATGGGAATTATAAGTAAAGGGACATCATCAACCCTATTCCAAATGATTTCTCAACCTACATTACTAGAGAAGATCAAGAAGGCTCAAAAAGAGGATCCTTTGCTTCAGGAGAAGTTCGAGGCTGTAAAGGACGGGAAGTTCCCTGATTTCAATATTGATCAAGAAGGTGTATTGAAATTTCGTACAAGACTATGTGTTCCATCTATTCCGGAGATAAAGAAAGAATTGATGGATGAAGCTCATAGCTCTACATTCTCTATACACCCGGGAAGCACTAAGATGTATAGAGACATTCGTGATCATTATTGGTGGGATAACATGAAGAGGGAGATTGCTGATTACACTACAAGGTGCCTGGTGTGTCAGCAAGTAAAGGCAGAAAGACAACTTCCTAAGGGGGTATTACAACCGCTACCCATACCAGTATGGAAGTGGGATAATATCACCATGGACTTTGTAACTGGTCTCCCGAAAACATCCAAAGGAAACAATGCGATATGGGTTATTGTGGACCGTCTCACCAAGACAACCCATTTTATCTCTATTCGGGAAGATTTCTCTCTGGATCATCTTGCCAAGATATACGTGAAGGAAGTGGTAAGGCTGCATGGGGTACCACTATCCATCGTATCTGATCGTGACCCAAGATTCACATCAAAATTCTGGAGAAGTCTTCAACATGCTCTGAATACTGAATTGAATTTTAGTACGACCTATCATCCTCAAACTGATGGCCAATCTGAAAGGACTATTCAGACACTCGAAGACATGTTGAGATTATGCTCAATGGAATTTAAAGGTGGATGGGATCAACACCTCCCATTAGTTGAGTTCTCCTATAACAACAGCTTCCATTCGAGTATTCAGATGGCACCCTATGAAGCTCTATATGGAAAGCGGTGTATAACTCCTACTTGTTGGGATGAAACTGGTGAGAGGAAGCTTCTTGGGCCTGATCTCGTGCAAGAGATGACGGAACAGGTTCATGCCATCCAACAACACATAAAGGCTGCTCAGAGTCGGCAGAAGAGCTATGCTGACAATCGACGAAGAGACTTGGAGTTTGGTGTTGGTGACAAAGTCTTCCTTCGAATCTCTCCAAGGAAGAGAGTCATGCGATTTGGGAAGAAAGGGAAGCTCAGCCCTAGGTACATTGGCCCCTATGAAATCCTTGATCGCATAGGAGCAGTGGCCTATCGTCTAGCACTTCCACCAAAACTAGCTCAAGTTCATGATGTCTTCCATGTATCTCTCTTGAGGAAGTACATACCTGACCCTTCGCATGTACTGAACCCAGAGGTGGTACAACTTGAACATGACCTCTCTTATGAGGAGCAGCCAGTGGAGATCTTGGACCGTAGAGACAAGGTCCCACGAAACAAGACTACCCACCTTGTGAAGGTGTTGTGGAGGAATCATAAGTATGAAGAAGCGACTTGGGAGCCTGAGGAAATGATGAAGCAAAAGTACCCTCACCTTTTCGACTAGGCCTCAAGTATAAATTTCGGGGACAAAATTTCTTAAGGGGGGAAGAATGTAACGACCCAATATTTTTGAATAGTATATTAACTTACTCTTATTGATTTAATAAGATGTTAATGGTTAATGCAGAAAGAGGAGTCGATGGCTTCATCCAGTAGACTCAACCCTTATGAAGCCCACTTATCAGAGCTTGGGAAGGAGGTAGCATCTGTGGGCTTCGCTCTGGACCAAGCCCAAGCCGAACTCCAGCGTGTCAAGCTTGAACGGAAACGCTTGCAGGAGAAGTTCAAGTTAGTGGAGATTGCTACTAGGGCAATGTTATCTGAGCCTCCCTCATATTCTCTCACCATATCACACCTTACGCTTAGGTCTTATGCCAGTGTTATAAGGGGCTATGTGATGAGACCCTAGTTTCCTTGTGTAATCCTCTCGGGTGAATAAATTGAGATTTCTTCCTTTAGTGATGTTTGTGAAATTTCAAATGTCCGGATAATTTTAGAATGTATTTTATTGATGAATTTCGAAAAAAGGATATTTTAAAATATTTATGTAAACCCTAAATAACTAATGATGTGTAATGATTTTCAAAAAATGGTCTTCTACAAAAGTGTTCAGTAAGGAATTTGGAGTCTAATAAGATCAACTTAATTTTTGATGAATAATAAATTATGAATAGTGATTTTACGCTTAGGATTAGTAATGTGACCAAATGGATTATTAATCTCACTTAAAGAAAGTTTTAATATAATTTAGACACCTAGATTAAGTAATGTGATTCAATAAAATGGGTAAATAACGGTTTCATAAATTATTATTCAAGTATTAGTTTTTTCGGATGAAAAGTGTTTTTTAATTAAAAATTTAATTAAAAATAGTTAGAAAATTATTTTTATAAAAATGACTTTATTTTTGAACTCAGAGCATTGATATTATGTTATGGTAGTTTTTGGGGATTTTTCTGAAAAAAATGAATTTTCGATGAATAGTGTTTTTATTTAAAAATTAAATTAAAAATATTTAGAAAATTATTTTTATAAAATGGATTTCATTTTTGAAATCATAGCATTGATATTTGGTTAATGTGAAATTTTGGGATTTATCTGAGAAAGTTGAATTTTTAGTGAATAGTAAAATTACAGTTTTAGGGTTTCGGTATGTTTAATGACATCATAATGGTGTCATGATGATGTCATGAGATCTTTTGAGGGTTGGCCGGCCAAGGGTGATGAATTATTGTTTTGGGGGCCCCATGTGGCCTAACTCCATGATAAATTCCAAGGGAGAGCACATGGGTTTAAGAAAAGCACATATGAGGTGTCCCTTGGCCATTAATGCTTTGTCCCCTCACTTTCCCTATAAATACCCACCCTTTCCTCCCTTAGTTTTCACTCCCAACTCTCCCCCAACGAAGTTCTGGTCTTCTTACCTTCCAAGGAGTCCTCCCAAGGTTCCCCCAAGCCCTCAAGGTCCAATCCTTTGAGTTTCAAGAGTCACGTTTTAAGGTAAGGGATCCGACCCCTCTCTTTCTTTTCATGTAATCTCTTTTATGTCATTCCTATTATGCTCCTTGTTTTTATGTGAGAGGATGTTCTTTTATATTCCTCTTACTTCCCTTTCTTGTTTATATGATGAGAGATCCCCTCCTACTCTCATCATTTCGTTTTATGAAAGTTTAAGTGACGCCGTTAGGCTGCCGAATTTTTAAGGGATTCTTTCACTCTTCTCATTTTTTTTCAAGTTCGATTTTCATGTCAAGTCTTTCAAGTTCCTTTTTATTATGTTGGGGTATGATCTCTATATCTATCATACTGATCTCTTATGATCATATGATGAGGGACCCTATTTGATCTTTTCAAATCATTTTTTTTGAAGTTAAGTGACGCCGTAAGGCTGCCGAATTTTCATAAGAGAAATCTAATCCTTTTTCCTTCCATGTTTTTCATTTCAAATGGTATGTCCCTCAAATTTCATTACCATTTCATATTTACTTATTATTCTTTCACCCTACTGTTTTATGGATCATTTAAGAGTGGGTGACCCATGTCCCCTCTCATTTCAATGTTTTCTAAAACCCCGAAACTTAGCCGTTATGCTGCCGAATTTTCCCCTCAAAATGCCTCTCTCTTTTCTCAAAAATTATTTTATGTTATAAAGTGAATACTCAAAGCTCTTATTTCTACAAGGGTATTCACATATATATCAAAATGTTCCATTTTAAATTCTGGGATTTACATACATGAGACCCGCTTTCCCTTTCCGTGGGTTTAAAGTGACGTAAAGATCATGTCTTTAAAGCAGTTTTTAAAACGTTATGATAATGAAATGAAACCCATTTATTTTATGATATGTGGGTTATTTATGAAATTTTTGATGATGATATATGTGGATAACATGATAATAAAGGAAAATTTAAGGGTGCGCCCTGATAGCGCTCCAATGCATTGGGTAATGATGTAACCACTAGAGATTACAATTTTCACGATACCTTGGTGAATAACCTTGGTAATTTTCAAATGACACCTTGGGGATGGAACTTGGTGATATGTTCATGATTGTCTATGTTAAATGATGTAGCCACATCTTCAAGTTATGAAAAATGTTATTTTTATTATGAAATTCCTCATGATTTCTTTCTCATGCCTTAAAGTTCTTTTCATGTCCTTATTGAAGTATCTCAAGTTCACATGTAAAATGTTCCTCTTGTTTCCCCTACTGGGCCTTCTGCTCACCCTTTCTTTTGGTGTATGTCCCCAGGTTATGAGATGCAGTAATGAACCTAGAATGAACTTAAGGAGATGCCTTGCAAGTGTTTAAGAAGAATGTTTTATGTTTTTTTTATGTATTATGATCCTTGTTTCCAAGACACTAAACCTTAACGATCCTCAGATTTGTGTAATGTAATGAAAGTTTTTGTTATAAAATGGAGGGATGTTATACACACTATGTGTCAGATTGACATGAAATTGATTCTTATCCATTAAAAATTACTTATATATCATCATCTTAATTTATCAATACAATATGAGTGTGTTTTCATGGTTTTTAGTGAGCGACACATGTTTTTGAGTAAAATGTCATTTTAAATTGAAAAAACTCACTTTTATACATATCATTCACATCATATATCAAACTTTCATGAAACTTATTCTTACCTATACAAAATTATTTATGGATAATTGTTTTAAATTTTAGGAAAATATGAGTGTTTTTACTCAGTTTTCATTGAGTGGCATATTTTTAACACAATTTTTTTAAACTGAAAAACACACACTTTGAGTCATACTGGTCATACAGTGTATTACATTGAATTGGGAATAATTGATAAAAATAAAAAATTAATTATGGTTGATTTTTATGAAGTACAAAAATAATATAAATGTGTTTTTTTTTCAGTGAGTGATGTAAATTTTTAAATAAAATGTCACTTTTTAATTGAAAACACGCACTTTAAGTCACACTGGTAACAATTTTAATTAGATTGAGGTGAATTTGATTCTTACATGTCAAAAATGACTTATGGATAATTGTATTAAAGTATAAAAACAATATAAATGTGTTTTCTTTGTTTTGAGTATGTCACATGTATTTTGAACTAAAATATAAATTTTAAATTAAAACACAAACTTTGAGCCATACCAACCACACTGTGTGTCTGATTGGCATGATGTTGATTCATATACATCAAAAATGACTTATGGATAATTTTAATAATTTATCAATATAATCCAAGCATTTTATCTTGGTTTTCAGTGAGTGGCATACATTTTTAACTAGAATGTCATTTTTAAATTAAAAACATGCACTTTGAGTCATACAGGTCAAAAAATGTATCAGATTGATGTGAAGATGATTTATACTTGTAATTTTTTTATTATGGATCATTTTCCTTAAATATAATGATAATACAATTGTTTTTTTTTCAATTTTATATGAGGGATTTTTTTTAAATAAAATGTTATCTTAAATAGAAAACACACACTTTGAGTCATAAGATCCACAAAGTGTATTAGATTGACCTGAGACAGATTGATAAACGTCAAAATAACTTATTAATAATTTTCTTAAAGTAAAAAAAATATAAATGTGTTTTTTCAGTTTTTAGTGAGTAAAATGTTAGTTAAAAACATGCAATTTGAGTCATATTGGTCAAACCATACATCATATTGATATAAAAAATTATTACATGTAAAAAATGACTTATGAATCATTTTCATAAAGTATCAACAAAATATGAGTGGGTTTTCTTGATTTTGAGTATGTCATGTGCCTTTTGAACTAAAATTTCAATTTTAAACAGGAAACATGCACTTTGCATCATACCAGACATAACATGTGTTGGATTAATGTGCCCATGATTCATACACATCAAAAATGAATTATGGATTAGTTTATAAAAGTACCAAGATAATTTGAGTGTGTTTTCTCAGTTTTGAGTATGTAAAATGTGTTTTGTACTAAACTGTTGATTTTATGTAAAAACATTCACTTTCATTAATACTAGACGCACTGTATTTTAGATTTATGTGTGGATAATTCTTATAGAACACAAATAAATTACGCGTAATTTTCCTAAATTGTCAAGAAAATCATAATTTTTTTCATGGTTTTTAGTCAGTGACATGTGTTTTGAACTAAAATGTTTCTTTTAAACTGAAAACATGCACCTTGAGTCATACTGGGAACACCATGAATTAGATTTACATGATTATGAATTCTACACATAACAAATGAATTATGTATATTTTTCCTAAATTATCAATACAATTTAAGTGTGTTTTCTCAATTTTAAGTATGTGAAATTTGTTTTGTACTAAAATTTAAATTAAAAAAAACATGCACTTTCAGTCATATCAGCCACACCATGTTTCAGAATGATTTACAACTCATTATTTTTCATAAAAATGACTTATGGATAAATTTACACTATTATCAAGATAATATAAGTTAATTTTCTTGGTTTTTAGTTAGTGACACACATTTTGAACTAAAATGTTACTTTTAAATTAAAAACACACACTTTGAGTCATACCAGGCACACCATGTGTCATATTAATGTGAGATGTATTCCTAAACATAAAAATATATATATGAATCATTTTCCTAAATTATGAATATAATACAATCATGTTTTATCAGTTTTGAGTATGTGAGGTGTGTTTTGTATTAAAATGTCAATTTTAAATCAAACCATGCACTTTCAATCATATGAGGAAAAGATTTTATTAGATTGACATATGGCTAATTATTACATGTAAAAAATGAATTATAGATCATTTTTTAATGTATCAAGACAATATGAGTTTTTTTTGTTTTAGGTATGTGACACATATTTTAAACTAAATAGTCGATTTTAAATTGAAAACATGAACTTTGAGTTATATGAGGAACACCATGTATCTTATTGATATGTGGTAAATTCCTATATATCAAAAATTAATTAGGGATAATTTTACTAAAATATAAAGATAAAATTATCGTTTTTTAGTGTGTGAAACATGTTTTAAACTAAACTTTTATTTTTAAACTGAAAGCACACACTTTGGGTCATAGATGGAACACCATGTGTTAGATTGATGTGCATTTGATTCCTACATATCAAAAATGATGTATAGATTATTCTCCTTAATTATCAAGATTATTCAGGTTTGTTTTCTTTATTTTCAATGAGTGGAACATTTTTTGAACTAAAATACCTCTTTTAAACTAAAAACACTCACTGTGAGTCATAACAAGAACACTGTGTGTCTTATTGATATGTGGTTGAGTCTTATATATCAAAAATTATTTATGGATCATTTTTTAATGTATCATGACAATATGATCACTTTTTCATGGTTTTTAGTAAGTGATGTGTGTTTTAAACTAAAATTTCACTTTTAAATAAAAACATGCACTTTTAATCATACCAGCCAAAACATGTGTCAGAACGAAGTACAAATAATTCCTAAAAATAAAAAATTAATTATGGATCATTTTAGTAAATTATCAAAGAAATATGAGTATATTTTCTTGGTTTTCAGTGAGAGATTCATGTTTTAATCTGTAATGTCACTTTTAAATAAAAACATGCACTTTCAATCATATCGGTCACACTATATTTCAAATTAACATGTGTTCGATTCGTACACATAAAAAATGAATTATGAACCATCTTACAAAAGTATCAAGATAATATGAGTGTATTTAATTACTTTTCAATAAGTGACGCTTTTTTTAAACTAAAATGTTACTTTTAAATTGAAAACTTGCAATTTAAGTCATATCACGTCCACCATATTCCAAATTTACATGTGACTAATTCCTAAAAATCACTAATAAATTATGGATCATTTTCCAAAAGTATCAATATAATAAAATTGTGTTTGATCAATTTTTAAGGAGTGAAACACATTTGTAACAAAAATTTATATTTTTAATAGAAAACACACATATTGAGTCATATATCAATAGAAAACATACACTAATGAACACAAAAAGATAAAATAAATTAAAAATAGCTCTAAAAATATAATAAATAGTATTTAAGTGAAACATACTTATTGAATAATTTGACAAGAATTGATTTTTCAATAAGCATTTTATTCTCTTCCTAGATCACAAAATGGTAGGAAAATAATCAATTCTCAATGAAGTCGCCTCTTAATGATATCTTTGAAAATTTACTAAATAATTAGTAGATATAAATGAAAATAAAATTAATTAAAAAATAATTAGAAAAAATGATGATAAAATTAATAAATAAGTAGTAGGAAGTCACCTTGTGATAATGTTTGTATACATTTTGACACTATGTATTCTCCCCACTCATTTTTAAACAAATACATTTCCTCTTTTGAATACCTAAACTGCAAAAATTCTTGGTAGTAATAGAAAAATATAAATAAGAAAATTATCAATAAATATTTTAAATTAAATTTTAATTATCATCATAAATACTACATTGGGATTCTAGTTTGTTGATGAAATATGATATCTTTCAAAAAAATTTAAATGTCATAACCATAATATATGCCATCAGTTTATTTCAGGATTTGTAGAAACATTGAGAAAAATAAGTGATTTATTTGGATGTATGTTTTTATAGTGAAATATTATTATATATAATACTTATCCAGTTTTAGAAATCAATAAGCTTCTTGTTCTCATGTATTTCCCTCATTTCGTGAATTTGAGGATATATAAGCACTGCCTTATCAATGTTTTTCATTAAAACATAATATAAAATGCATACCTTGAATTTCATTTTTATAATATTGAATGAAGTGTATTACAAATTGATAAAACTCATCATGTTTGGTTTATTTTTTTTGTTATACATGAGTTAAATACAAAAAATAAATCCTTAGAGTATCCAAATTGATTTGAATGAGAAACCAATTCTCCCTAAGAAATAATAAGGAATAAATAATAAATAATATTAAAATGTGTTTTATATGATTAGATTATAGAGTTTTATCCTAATATTGTGGGTATTAAGAAGAGTCTGTCATCTGTTAGTTTCTTTTCAAACATTTTGTCCAATTGGTCCACTAGTTTTAAAAATACATTTTCTTATAATGACATTTGTTGTGTATAAGTAATGTGATGAATAATGATTCTATTTTTATTTCATAAGGTTTTTCATTCAAATAAAACTTATATATACACCTATAAAAAATATGAATAGTATTTAACTATAAATTAATATAGTAGATCAATTATTATATAAACTGATTATGAAAACACACATCATGTATACATATACTACTAAGACTCCTAGCCATTCACGCTTGAGGATTTCATCTACATTCTCAATACCAAGATAGTATATAATGGTCTCTCCATACATTCGTTCTTAAAAATTAATGATGGTTATATTACCATATGTGAACGTTTTATCTGAATAAAATTGTAATATTAGTAAATGTGGAAGTTGAACCAACGAGGTAAAGGTAATATTTGAATTTTTTTAATTGATTGGTTGATCCTTTAGATTATTTGGATTCGATCTTTTATATCCCCTCCATTTTCTCTGTCTATAATAAAATTCCTCTGTTTAAGCCTTTTTTCTTTAATTATAATTTTTTTTCATAAAACATTAAATTGGAAAGGTCCTAACTCATTGTTGATATGTATTTTTCATTATCAAACAAGCATGGTACAGAATTTACAATATAATTTTTGACTGTAACTTTTATAAAAGTATAAAATTTGAACAGGTTATTTGCGATGAATAAGATTCCATTGTAAATAATCAATAATAAGTACCTTTTGAGATGGATGTTAATATCCTTCACAAAAAACATTACTTCGTATGAGTAATAGAAATAGACTACATTATCCGTCATAAAAGGTTTTCATGTTTTTTTTTGTGATGGATAACATGATCTATCACATAAATGTTTTGTAAAATTATTATCTTGTGACAGATAACATGATCCATTGTAAAAGGTCTTGCTAATAGAATCTTTAGAGACATATATTATATTACTATAATTCCATAACAAAAATAATTAATTAAATAACCATGAATAAATATTCTTTTATCCTCTATCCTTCCCAATTCTTCCTATATACAGCAGCCCCCATGCCCAGTCAAAGAAATCATCCCTGGATTTGTCGGTCACCACTAATTGTTTGCTAATTGAGGTTCGAATCCCTTAGGTATGGACTCATATTCTATCATATTTACTTACTTTTTTGATTTACACTTACCTATAAAATCTTGTATTTTCTAGAGATTCCTTGTGCATGTATTTAGATACTCTTTTATCGTTGTTTTAGTTATACCATGGTTGTGTTTTTTTGGGGGTTGTTTTGGGTGAAATTAAGGAAATTTTGAAGCCCATGGGGTAGTGCACATTTGGAAGATGGTTTGGAAAAATTGTGATGTTTTCCCCAAGAAACCATGTGCCCCTTTCTATAGGCACATGATAAGGTATACTATTGGTGGACATTTTGACTAAATCGTATAACCTCCCTCCCCAAACCATACACCCTCAAACAAAAGGGGTTTACATACTGGGTGAATGATTTTTCAAATTTCTCACCACTTAATAGAAACTATGCACCCCACAAGTAGGGGTGCGTGCTTAAGACACACGATTCAGAAAACCTTGTACCTTTGCTTAGAAAACCATTCAAATGGTGTTTAAACCCCCCAAAAATTTTATTAAACTTATTGAATCCCACAGTTTTTATCCCTAATCACCCTGGATTGACCCTAAATGATTTCCTTCTATTTTAGAATCTCTCAAGTGGATTCCAAGGCTCCTCTAACCCCTTTAGGTGTGAATCTAAGATCTAATAGAAGGATTCGACATATCTTCTAGTATGTAGTCTCTTATTATTGGTTTCCTCTCTCTCCCATCTCTCTCTTCCAATGAATAGGGATAAATTTTCCTCAGTTTTCAATGGTTTATATCTAGGTTTTAATGTGCAATGTCCCGAATTTTTCCACTTATTAGTTTTAAAATATTATATCAAATTAATTAAAGACTAGGATTTGAGACGGTGTCTGATTTTGAGTCATAGGGTGCCCAGAATAAATGTTTAAAATAAATTAAACTTTAAATAGCATGCGTGAGAAGCTTTCCTAAAAAAGTTGAATAACTTTTAAATGGGTGCCCAGATCAAAAATACTAGGGAATCATTGAATTAATAGTAGTGACTTTACCGTAGGAGAGGCCTAACACTGGTCAATGTGTGACTACTGTGAAATTATGTTTTTGGAAGTTTAAGGAAATAAAATAAATTTGATATTTATTTTATTTTTCTATTGTGCTAATGTAATGACCTAAGATTTGAAATAAGATGTTAAGAATAATTTACAGGGTTATCCCCAAAAACCTGGAATCTTCTAGAGCATTGTATAAGAGGACCTTGAAGAAACCTATCGATGACGAACGTTGTCGAATCAAGCGATCGTGAATTGCATCACTAGTGGAGTTGGAGGATCTCGTCGATGACGAAAACACAAAAATTCTTCAGCAATTATCAATCCAAACTCGAGGTAGGGAATGCGATTTCATTCCTTATTTCTTGTTCTTGTATTTAATGATGAACAATGATCAACTCATGAATAGGTTGACCTGCAGTTCATTTGTTCTTACAGGATGGGTGATTTCAGGTTTGATTTGGGGAGTTGATTCTGTTTCGATTTAGTTTCTTGATCCTTATAATATGAGTAGATCAAGGCCATAACAAACAATGCCTAAGTTTTGTTCCACTAGTTGTTTCTTTGTGATTTCTTCCCCCTTTATTCCTACCTGTTCTTCCTTCTTTGTGAGGTTTTGAACAAAGGATTGTTACACATACATTTCATGGAACAAAAATATGAAATCATAGTTTTGACATCATGATGACCCAGTGGAGGTGCAACGACGATGGCGAAAAACTAATCAACATATTCTGGGAGATATCATTCTTCGAGCGTTCTTCATATGGATGATCAAGATCAGTTTTCGAAGCTATTATAAGGCCCGAAACATACCAAATCGGTGTTTTAAGAATGATATTACCCCAATTTATAGGTGAATAGATCATCTTATCAAACACCATAAGATCAACCAAAGAGCTGTAGGAAGAACATAGATTCTGGAAAATTCAAATGAACACAGAGTGTATCTCGTAATACACAGTGTGTGGGACCAGTCCAATGATGGATGGGGTTTTGGGTGATAGATAGGTGGAACATGATGTGTGACAAATATCATATAGCATGTGGGACCTTACCTAGAACTCAGTGTGTATCTCATAGGATACACAAACAGGGGGTTGAGTAAACTGCATGTACTCCACCACATGGCCAAGCCCCGACCAGATACATGGGAAACCCCGTGTGCTGGTACATGGGTAGGAAAACACGGGTTAAAGTTGTGTACTGGAACATGGACACCATAAACAGAGTGTACCCTGGATAATCAGACATGGTGTGTAAGGATTTCTACATGCAGTGTATACCTTTTAATACATGACATGTTCTTCTGACACGAGCCTTTGTACACGAAAAGTACCAGGGGTCAAGGGACACGACGTGTGACACTTCTACATGTCGTGTACTCTTTTTTATATGAATTGATCTCCTTTTACACCGTATCTTAGAAAATTCTCATTTGGTTTGGTTCCCCATTACTAATTCCCTTGATGATTAGTGGGTATCATTTCCTATCCATAGGAGTATTACCCCCTTCAACAGGACTTTCTAAATAAAGTCAAGAGTCCCCTTCGAGAGGCCCAGAGCAAGATCCTCTATCCATTGTCATTCCCTAGGTAGAGTTAGTTATATATGCGACCAATTCTACCAGATGTTGGTCCTCTACTTAGTAGGTGAATTTGGATGAGTTATGGTATATTCCATGGCCCTAGTATTGATTCTTAACCTTGTATCATGATCTTCCCACTCATGGAGTTGGTTATCTCAAAGTGAGTGTATCATATTCTCTCTTCAGATATATCAATGTATCTCCCTCTCATAGAGGTTCCCGATGAATAATACTTCTCAGACAGATGTCATCAGAGTTTTCAGACTTAGGAGTGAGTTTTACCAGATGATTACTTCGTGGAATCTTCAGACTAAATAACTAGCTTGGGTATGCAGTCATTATGAATTGCCTCTAGACTCAGGTTTGGGTTTCTATTATATCTAGATATGTTCTTATTATATGTATTGTCAACATATACTGTGTATAGATGACTGTAACTTTACTTTGTATATTTCTTTGTTATTTTTGGGGTGTCCTACTAAGTATTGTTATACTCAACCTTACATAGACTTTGCCCGCATGTGTCGTTTCTTGTGCAGACGAGCGACCTTTTGACAGAGTCTTAGGAAGACTAGGACCAAACAAAACTGTGTGAGTTTCAAACAGACCGATGTGTTCCTACGTCTCCAAGAATCCATCCCAGTACCTATATTTGTTTCTTATAGGTTGGATTTTGTAGTTGGAAGACTCTTTCTTTTGGTGGGATTTTATTCTAGACCAGTTTACTTTCCCACATTTTACTTTCTGTTTTACTATATTGGTTGGTTTTAGTAGTATGCATGCATTTAATTCCTTAGTGGTTTTTACATTTTAGTATTTGTGGTCTTAGATATGTGTCTGTGCGTACAAGTACTTAGGAAATGCCTCCCATGTTAGTGACGTGTATACTCGGTGCTACTCACCAGCCCCTAGCCTATTGGAGGTGGTATTGGGGAGTCACAGAATGCGGCCCCCTAGGATGGGTCATGACATAGTGGTATCAGAGCTGGTTAGTTCTACCTTAGGACCAAGAGTCTGTGAGATTGGTTTTGGGAAACAGTTTTAAGTATTTCAAGTTCAGATTTTAGGCCAAGGACTCCATTGTTGTTGCAAGAGGCCAAAGTATCCCTATAATAGGACTTTGATAGCCTGCTTTTCAACTCAGTGCATGAGAACAACAATTGTTGGGAAATAAAAAAATGGTACATGCATCATATAAGAATAGGTTGTGGTTTCCATGTATTTCTTGAATAAGATCTCCAGATATAATCATTGACCATGGTACATATTATATACTTAAAGGATGCCTTTGCGACACAGACCAATTAGGATTTATCAACTTGATCATGAAGATGAACCCCTCAGTGATGAGGCTTCGATACAGGGGCCAGTTCCCCAGGCGTTACCTCCAGGTGGTGCACCATCTATACCAACACTAGTGCAACAACATGTGGTACCTGTAGTACTAGAAAACATGGAGCGCAATATGAGTGCACTCCATGAGTTTTATACACATTTACCCCTAAGGTTCTTAGGTGAGACCTACCCTCAGGTGGTGGAGGAATGAATTGAGGTTTTGATCATAGTTTTCTATCTAGTGAGGACACCGAAGGACCAGATAGTGATTCTGGAGGTGAACCTTCTTCCGGATTTGGTAGGGCGATGGTGGGGTTTGACCTTTCAGACTTACTATGACGAGACTCTTTCATGGATGAAGTTCGAGTGTCTTTTTAGAGAGTATTACTCCTCGATTATTCTTAGAGTAGTGCATATACATGAGCTTCTTCAACTCCAGTAGGGAAGTATGATGGTGTATGACTATTCATCGAGGTTCACTAACCTCTCTAAGTACTCGATGGATATGGTAAGGGATCAATACTTTAGGGATTGGACCTTATATTAAGGTATAGGTAGGGACATCCGAGCCAGCGTCATACCTCTATGCATTCTAACTTATAATGGAGTGCTCGAGTGAGCTTTGGTGTTCGAGAGCTTCTTGGTTGATAATAAAAAACTAGTGATAGTTAGTAGTAAGCAGGCAGATGCAGAGACCTCAAAAGTGGGTAGACGACATCATAAATATGGATCTGGATATGGGAGACGTCATAGAAGGTCCCAAGATAGAAGATCTGTAGTCCAGGGATCTCATGATGGATCAAGTCAGCCTACAGAGAGGTGATTTTACACATGCGACAGTAGAGGAAATATTTCTAGAGATTGTCCAACCCATAAAGATGTTGATAGGTAAGCAGTGGATGGATCACCAAGGAAGAGGCAACGAGTAGGTCGAGAAGATTTACCAGAAGGAGGATGTGGAAAAGGTGTAGGGAGATCTATAGGAGGTGGAAGTTGTTTTGACATACTACGAACACCACCCCCATGAGGTCCATTCTAGGCTTAGGGATCTGGAGGATAGGGGAAGGGGATGATACATGTGGTCGAAGCGTATGATCTAGGGACTCGAGGGATGATCTAAGGTATGATTTGTGACTTTTCTACCTTAGCTTCCATACTTATAGACATAGGATCCATTCATTATTTTCTCTTCACATATCTTGTTTGAGACCTTGATATTCTAGTAGAACCGTTGACTCGAATCTTATTCATGGAGACACCTATAGGAGGATACTTTATGATCACACAACTCTTCCAGTAGTTTGATATTACCCTTGGAGGTGAGAGTTTTAGTTGGAACCTCTTAGTGGAAGCGTCAAGGCCTTATGACGTCATTATTGGTATGGATTTGATATCTTCAATCCATGCCCAGATTGATAGTTTTAGGAGAAGGGTGCAATGTGTCCATTACGATGGGTTGAGGTTTTCCTTTGTTGGTAAAAAGGAAACCCATGAGACATAGGATGGGATCATTCATAGGAGGGTGCAACTGATCACTCATGTGTTGGCAATCCTTACCCTTGGAGCAGCAGATCTTGTGAGCTTCTAGTTCCCAATAGTAGTGGTTGATTATGAGAACGTCTTCCCTGAAGATGTTCCAGGATCACCTTCTAGATAGAAGATTCACTTCTTCATTGATTTACTCCTTGGGATGACACCTATATTAGAACCAACATACCGGATGGCTCCCGCAGATCTCCGCGAGCTAAAGGTGCAGCTGGAGGATTTATAGAGGAAGGGCTTTGTGAGACCCAATGTTTCACCCTGGTCGACCTCAGTTTTATTTTACAAAAAGGTATATGAGAGCTTGAGGTTGTTCATGGATTACTTGAGCTTAAACCAAGTTATGGTAAGGAACAAGTATCCACTACTGAGGATTGATGACCTCTTCGATTAGTTGAAATGGGACCGATGGTTCTCAAAGGTTGACCTTCAATCAGGCTATCACCAGCTATGAGTACGGGATGAGTATATACCAAAGATGGTTTTTAGATACCACTATGATCATTATGAGTACTTGAGGATTCCCTTTGACATGAATAACAACCCATAAGTGTTCAAGGGACTCATAAACTAGATCTTCCATCCATACTTAGACCGGTCCGTAATGGTCTTCATCGACGACATCCTTGTGCACTCAAAATCTGATGAGGAGCACGTGAGACACCTCTGGATGGTTATGGATGTAATTTGAGGGAACGATATTTATGGGAATTTCTCAAAGTTCTGGTTTTGGATTCATGAGGTCCACTTTATGGGATATTTTATCTCAGAATATGGATTAGCGGTGGACCCAACTAAGGTGGAAGCAATGTTAACATGGGAGCCACCTATGATCATGATGTAGGTGCAAAAATTTATTGGGCTAGAAGGATTTTACAATAAATTAATACCTTATTTCTCATAGATATCAACACCTATGACATATTTGAATCAAAAGGGGAAACCTTTCGAGTGGACGGAGAAGTGCCATCTAGCTTTTTAGTAGTTGAGACAAAGTTTGATGAGTGCTCTGATATTGAGATTTCCAAAGGAGGGATTGAAGTACATAGTGTTCTGTGATACATAAGGGACCAGACTTGGTTGTGTACTGATGTAGAGGCAAGCAGTTATTACCTATGGTTCATGCCAATTGAGGACACATGAGATGAACTACGCGAACCATGATACAGAGTTAGAAGAAGTAGTATTCGCATTGAAGATGTGGAGACACTACCAGATGGGCGAGCAGTTTATCATCTACCCTGATCATAAGAGTCTCAAGTATTTCTTCTTATAGAAGGATCTAAACATGAGACAGAGGTGATGGAAAGAGTTCCTCCAGGACTATGAATTTGAGATTGTCTATACTCCTGGGAAGGAGAATGTGGTGGAAGATGCTCTCAGCACAAGAGCTAGTATGCAGCTGCTGAATGAGGTATCGATGTAGTTGGCCTCGTTAAAGTTATACTTCATGGAAAGAGATGATACAACTTACCTCCAGTTGATGGTTGTCACCCCTTCACTATTAAAATGAGTTAGGGAGGCACATCTTGGGGATGTCTACTGCAAGACCTTACATGATCAGATGTCCACATGGCATGCTATTGATGGATATTCACAAGGTTGGGAGCACATCGTTCTTTTTAGGGGATGCACAGTTGTTCCAGAAGTTTTTTTAGGAGGAGGTTATGAGGGATTTTAATACATAACCTTTGGCGGTACAACCGAGTGTGTCGAATATGTACCAGGACCTCCAATATCAATTTTGGTATACAGAGATGAAGACGGTAGTGGTAGAGTTCATTTCCCGATGCCTTACGTGCCAAAAGGTGAAGGATGAGCACTAGGTTCCAATAAGATTAGCTAACCACCTAGAGGTTCCGAAATGGAAGTTGGATGGAATATTGATGGAATTCATGATGGGTTTACCATGCACGTATAGGGAACACAAATCCATATGGGGGATTGTTGACCGACTCATTAAGTCGGCCCAATTCTTACCTATTTGAGAGCAGAGTTTAGTAGAGATATTGGGATGCCTCTACGTGTAGGAGATAATGAGGATTTATAGATTCACATTGACGATTGTTTTATTTCATTATGATAGTTTCACATCCTAGTTATGGAAGGGATTCTAGGAGGCATTTGGGACTCAGTTACACTTGAGAAAAACATTTCATCACCAGACGGATGGTCAGATAGAGAGGACCATTCAGGTTCTAGAGGACATAATGCAGGCTTGCATCTTGGAATTTGATCATATCCTATAGGACCACATACCACTAGTTTAGTTTTCATACAATAACAGCTACCACTCCACCATTGGTATGTCACCTTTCGAGGCTTTGTATGAGTGACCCTTTGGGTCACCACTTTGCTAGACTGACCCAAGAGAGTCATCACACATGGTACTAATGTTGGTACGATCTACTACTAAGAAGCTGAAGGTCATCCAGGAGCAGATGAAGACTACACAGAGTTGGAAGAAGTCTTATGCTGACAAATAGAATATACCTTTTGAGTTTAAGGGAGGAGACTGTGTCTTCTTTCAGGTTTCACCTTGATGATGGTTGCTGAGATTTGGATGGGGTGACAAGTTATCTCTGAGATTCATTGAACCTTTTTAAATACTTCATCGAGTTTGGGAGGTTGCATGCCACCTTGATCTACCGCCACAGTTTCATTAGGTACATGATTTATTATATGTGTCACAGCTAAAGAGGTACGTGCAAGACCCATCAAATGTTATTGACTAGGGAGGGCTAGACATTGATGATGGAGATCACTTTGTCATGTACCTAGTAGAGATCGAAGATCGACATGAGAGGATCCTTCATGGGAAAGTGATTTACTTGGTGCATGTTCGGTGGTAGTATTGGAATATCTAAGAGAGTAAATGGGAGCGGGAGGCTCAGAATAGTGTGTAGTACCCACATCTCTTTATATAACCTTTTGTTTTGGATTTTCTGGGACATAAATACCTAAGGTAGAGAGAATATAATGTCCTATATTTTTACATGTATTGTTTTTTAAATATTATATGGAATTAATTTGAGACCAGGATTTGATATGGAATATTATTCTGCGGCCCATGGTTCCCGGTATAAATGTTTGAAATAAATTAAACTTTAAATAGAAAACACGAGTGGTTTTATTGAAAAAGAGGATTAAATTTTAAACAGGTTCTTGGATCATAAATCTGAGGGAACTATTGTATTCAGAGTAGTAACTTTACCTTAGGTGAGGCCTAACACCGGCTGGTGTGGGCTGACTATGAAAGTTAGTTTTTGGAAGTTTAAGGAAATAAAATATATTTAATATTTATTTTATTTTTCCATTATTCTAAAGCAATGAACTATGATTTTAAATAATCTATAAGCTGAATTTATAGGGTTAGTTGTAAAATCCTGGAATTCTTTGGAGCATTGTAGAGGTGACCCTAGGAGAAACCTATCGAAAGCGAATAATGAAAAATCAAGCTATGGTGAATCACTATGCCAGTGGAGTTGGAGGATCTCGTCGATGACAATAACGCAATAATTCTTCGTCAATGATCGATCCAAACATGAGGTATAGCATGTTATTTCATTCCAACTTTCCCATTCTTGGATTTAATGATGAACGCGGATCAACCCACGAACAGGTTGACCCATGGTTAATTTTTTCTTGTGGGATGGGTGATGGAAGGTTAGATTCAGGGAGTTGATTCTGCTTTGATTTAGTTTCTTGACCCTTCTATTGAATGAAGATCAAGGCCACAGTAAACAATGTCCAAGTTTCGTTCCTCGGTTTGTTTCTTTATGATTTCTTCCCCCTTTATTCCCGTGTGTTCTTCATTCTTCATGGGGTTATGAATGAAGTATCATTGTACATAAGTTTCAGAACACAATGATCTAAAATCATAGAACTGACATCATGATGACCTAGAGGAGGTGAGATAGTGATGGTGATGGAAAAATCAACATATTCTGGGAGATATTGTTCTTCAAGCATTCTTTGGGTGAATGATCAGGATAAGTTTTTAGAGCCAAACGAAGGACTGAAACTTACCAACTCAGTGTTTCAAGGATGAGATGACCTTGAATATTCAATTTTGAGGAAAAAGATCATTAGTTAAAATGAATAAAGATCAACCAAATCATTGAAGGAAGAACAACGATTCTAGAAAATCTCGATGAACATGATGTGTATCTCGGAATACACTGTCTGTGGGACTAGTCCAGTGGCGGTTAAGATTTCAGGAGATAGAGAGTTAGAACATGATATGTGATAGTTGTCACATGGTGTGTGGGACCTTACATGGAACATGGATTGTATATTAGAGGATATACAGACATGGGGTAGAGTACATCACATGTACTCCACCACCCATCCAGACGCCAACCAGATACACGGGCTAACCCATGTACTGGTACACTGATAGGAAAAAATGGGTAGAATCCATGTACTAGAACATTAAATGTGTACACAAAGTAGACCTCTTATGGTTGGAAATGGCGTGTAAGACTTTCTACACACCATGTATACCTTTTCCTACATGACATGTTCTTCTAACATGGGTCCTTGTACATAGGAAGTACCCAATGTCAAGGGACACAACATGTGACACTTATTTATGTCGTATACTCTTTTATAAATGGATTGATATCCTTGTACACCATATCTTAGACAAGTATCATTTGGGTTGGTTCCTTATTTCTTGTTCCCATAAAGGTCAGTGGGTATCATTTCCTATCTATAGAAGTATGACCCCCTTTAGAAGAACTTTCTGGATAAAGTCGGGAGTCCCCTCCGAGAGGCCCAGAGTAGGATCCTATATCCATTATTATTCCCTAGGTAGATTCAAGTTATCAATGTGAACAATCCTATAGGACATTGTCCCTTTACTTATTAGGTGAATCTGGATGAGTCTTGGTATACGCCATGGTCCTGACAGTGATCCTCATCCATGTATCGTGTTCTTCCCATTCGTAGAGTTGCTTATACCGAAGTGAGTGTATTTTATTTTCTATTCATATCTATTAGCATATCTCTCTCTCATGGAAGTTCCTGATGAATATTACTTCTTATACATTCGTCATCAAGGCTATCAGGATCAGGAGTGAGTTCTCCCAGATGAGTACTTTGTGGAATCTTTAGATTGAATCCCTAGCGTGGGTATGTGGTCATTTTTACTTACCTCTAGACTATGGGTCTAGGTTTCAAGTATATCTGGATATGTTATTATTATATATATTGTAGACATATACTGTATAAGCTAACTGCACCTTTACTTTCTGTATTTCTTTGTGGTTATTGGTGTGTCCTACTGAGTATTGTTATACTCACCTCTATATGGACTTCTTCCACACATGTAGTGACTTTTGTAGAAGAGAAACCTTCTGATAGATTCTAGGGTGGATCAAGACCAGAAAAAGATGTGGAAGTTTGAGACAGGCTGAGGTGTTCCTATTTTTTTGAGTAGTAGTTCCAATACCTATCTTGTTTTTTATAGGTTGGAATTTGTAGTTGATAGACTCTTTCTTTTGGTGGTCTTGTATTCTGGCCTAGATTACTTTCCCACATTTTATTTTCTTTTGTACTTTGTTGGTTGGTTTTATTAGTATGCATGCATTTCATTCCTTAGTGGTTTTTACATTTCATCATTTGTGGGAATGGAGATGTGTTCATGCGTATAGGTACTTTGGAAATGCCTCCCATGTTAGTGACATGCCTACTCGGTGCTATTCACTAGCCCCTCGACTATTGGAGGCGGGCTTGGGGAGTCATGGAATGGGCCCCACTGGGATGGGTCATGACATAATGGATCTTATTTCTTTGGATCTTGGTCTTAAGTATTGGTCCTAGATCTTACACAGAGTTTTTATTTTGGTCATTCCATGTCAAATTGGGAATTTCGGTTTGGATAACGTTCATCAAGGACCTTGAGATAGGTGGTCTATTTTTCAATTCCAATAATCTTGATTAAAATTTCATGTATTTAATTGTGAAATTGAAATTTCCATATTGGGAAATTTCATTCTAATTGAGTTAATTAATTGATTTCTTAGGTTATTGTGAAACCCTTCATAGGTCTCGTTAGATCCATTTATGGTTTTTAGACCATATTTCATGGTAACCAATGGGGTGTACTGATATAATTAAAATGATAATTTATGAATTAAGCATGGTTGACAAATGGGGTTGTTAACATGGTTGATAAATGAATTTATGAAATTGGTTGAATAAGGAATTATGGAAATGGTTGATAAATGGGATGTGAAGATGGAACCATGAGATGTGATATTTGTGACTGAGTTGTGGTATAGCGAATGCTGTTCCTAATACCCATGGGGTGTATGAATACAACTCTAGTCCCCCAAGATATATATTTTTTCTTATGACCACTGAGTTGTGGGACAGTGACTGCTGCGCTACTAGAAACTTAGCCTTTACCAACGATTTCAAACTACTGGTAAAGGCCAGAAAACCATTGGTATAAACTATACAAATGGTTGTCCAAATCATTGGTATAAACTATACTAATGGTTTTCCAAAACATTGGCTGTGGAGTTGTGGAGATAGACATATTCCAATGGTTCTATGAGAACCATTGGGATACAACTACAGAATGGATTATATACCAATAGTTTCTTGTAACCATTGGTATAAATGTTTACCAATGGTTTAAAACCATTGGAAATATCAAAATTCATGCCAATACCAATGGTTTCCAAACCATTGGTATATACGTTTACCAATGGTTCCTCACAAACCATTGGGAAAAGTCAAATAAAATATCTATACCAACGTTTTGTAAACCGTTGGTATATACTTTTACCAATGGTCTACAAGAAACCGTTAGTATATGTTTTCTTTTCACACATATTCCAATGGTTTTAAATCATTTGCATAGGCTTTATGAACCTACAATAGCAAGCCTACCTGCCCTCTGTGTACCTGTAGCAATGCACTTCCACTAGCAGGCTTGCCTCCCCCCTGTGCACCTATAGAAAACCAAACACACATACAAAATTCATACAGAATTCTACTTGTGCACCTGTAGAAAACCAAAAATACATATATAATTCATACAGAATTATGAATACCTGCAGAAGACATGAATGATTCTATATGAATTCATACATAATTCAAAAACATACATTAATTACTAGAAATTATTTCCCCATGAAACTTAGAGTCACTATTCATTGTTCACATAAATAGTTCTTTTAGCGGGGGAAGAATAGCCATTTTAGGTTCATACTTCCCCATTTTTCATGTAGGAGTGGAACAAAGAGGGTATCCAGGGAGGGGGGGGGGCTGTCCAGGGAGGGGGGCTCTCTATGGGGGTGGGGGTGTCCAGGTGGGGTGGGGGTGTCCAGAGGGTGGGGTGGTGTCTAGGGGGTAGTGGGGCTATCCATGGGGTTGGGGGTGTTGTCTAAGGGGGTAGGGGGTGCCAAGGGGGTGGGGGGGGGGGATCTATGTGGGTGGGGGGGGGGTGGGGGGTGGGGTGGGGGGGAGGTGTCCAAGGGGGTGGGGGTGTCTAGGGGGTGGGGGTGTCCAAGTGGTGGGTTGGTGTCTAGGGGGGTGGGGGTGTCCAGGGGGGGTAGGGGGGTGTACAGGGGGGTGGGGGTGTATAGAGGGTGGGGGGTGTCCAGGGTGTGGGGGGATGTCTGGGGGGTTCGGTGGGGGGGGGGGGCAGTCCAATGGGGTAGGGGGTGTCCAGGGGGGTTGTCTAAGGGGGTAGGGGTGTCCAGGGGGTGGGAGGGGGGGTGTTCATGGGGGATGGGGTGTCCAGGGGGGTGGGGGTGTCCAGGGGGTTGGGGGAATGTCTAGGGGGTGGGGGACTGTCAATGGGATTTAGAGGGGGGGTGTGGGGCTGTCCAAGGGGGTAGGGGGTGTCTGGGGGGGGGGTCCATGGGGGGGGGGCTATCCATGGGGGTGGGGGGATGTCCATGGGGGTGGGGATGTCTAGGGGGTGGGTGGGAGTCCAGGGGGTTAGGGGGTGGGATGTCCTTGGGGGGGGGGGGGTGTCTAGGGGGTTGGGGGGGCTATCCGGGGGGGGGGGGGGTATCCACGGGGTTGGGGGATGTCCATGGGGTGGGGGCTGTCCAGGGGGTTGGGGGTGTCCAGGGGGCGGGGGGTGTCCAGGGGTGGGGTGGTGTCCACAGGGTGGGGTGGTGTCCAAGGGGTGGGGTGGGGGGTTTCCATGGGGGTGCGGGTGTCTAAGGGGTGTGGGGGGGGGGGGGGGTATCCATGGGGTGGGGGTGTTCAGGGGGTGAGGTGGTGTCTAGGGGGTGCGGGGTGGGGGCTGTCCAGGGGGTTGGGGGCTATCAAAGGGGGTAGGGGTGTCTAGGGGGTGGGGTGTCCAGGGGGTGGGGTGGTGTCCAGGGGGTGGGGTGGTGTCTAGGGGGTGGGGTGGTGTCAAGGGGGTGGGGGGGGAGCTATCCAGGGGGTTGGGGGGTGTCCATGGGGGTAGGGGTGTCCAGGGGGTGGGGGGTGTCCAGGGGGTGGGGGTTGTCTAGGGCAATATGAGGGCTGGCCAAGGGGGTGGGGGTGTCCAGGTGGTGGGGGGGGGGTGTCCAGGGGAGGGGTGAATCAGTCACAACAAATCATAAAGTCATTTTTTATTATTTATAGATAAATAAATAAAGATAATGTGTCCTACCTAATCACACATATATTCGGGCACGCCAAATCATCAAACATCAAATTTCAGTAATATTAAAAAATGTAACAGATCAATCTGTCCTTCATCATCATCACTATCATCACTTTCATCATCAAACTCACCCCCATTGTAGAGACCCGAAGCTTGACGTACATGGACATTACATTACTTTTTCGGAATACTTAGTACATAACAAAAACACACACACAAGGATCGTAATAGTTTAGTGTCTTTGGAAACTCGGAACGTAATCTTCTAATCCTGGTGAAAGATCTTCAATATCTCCCATAAAGATCTTCTTTTTTTTTTCTTACCTAAAACCTTTCTTTATATCCTGGGGAAAAGAAAACATAAAAGGGTGAGCTCAAATGCTCAGTAAGGGTAAACAAAAGAAATATCAATCACATCATATACATAAGCACATAACTTTTGGAAATCTTAACCTGCAAAAGAGATCATAATTTCATAACCTGGGATAACTCATGGTAGTGAAATGTATTCAAAATAATCATAACTTAAAACATTAAACTTTGTGGCATACACACATAATCATAGAGAATAATTTTTTGTTAGTCAAGACTCATTGCCAAGACTATCTTAGTGGAAAAAGTCCCTTTCTGAATCGAGTAACCCTCATTTCAGTCCTGTTTCACTGAACCGGTATAACTTACCATTTCAGCCATGTCTATCTCATGAGATATAAAATCTTTACCCAATGCATTGGAGGGAGATATAGGTCCCACCCATCTTATAATGAATCCTTTCTTATGTGTGCCACATAATCATAAACCATACATCATAGCGTAACCCATGTAATAAAAATGGAATTCTTAAACAACATGACATCATAAAACAATTCATATAAGATAAAGGAATTTATAAAAATATTTCCATCACAAAATAATCAAATCCATTTAAAAATATGGATAGAAACAGAACCCTTTATTATCTTATATGGAAAATAATTTTGATAAAACACTTGAAATGAATTCTTGAGTAAAATATCCTTTCTTCTTCAAAATCAATTCCTTTTCACAAAACATCATGCAATTTTAAAAGAAAGAGATTTTATTGAAAATAGTCATGAAATATTTTGAAGGAAGGTTCATGAAAATAAGTCTTTATAAAACCGTAAAAATTCGTTCGTGCCGTATAAGTTAAAAAAAACATTCTTCTCGTACTTTTGTCGGAAAAGTCAAAAAGTACCTCGTACGAAAAACGAAAAAAGATTCCTTTCATATCTTTTACTAAAAACTCACCGAAGGGTAAAATTGGATTTAAAAAATTGTAGGTGGATGGAAATAATATTACATATTGAGGAAATATGGATGTGGATGATAAAATACACCCCAGTAAATACTAAAGTATAAACAATCTCAGATAAAAATGAGATTGTGATATTTCCCTTACCTTAGGTCCGATTTGCTTCGTAAGTGTCCGAACCTCCTGTATAATTATTTAAATAATGTCATTTACTTATTACAGAATCATATTCATTGTTATGATATCATATATGGTTCTCTTATGACTTTATATTACCCGTTCTTTTGTAAATTCCATGTTAAAGAGCGTTTTGGGTAAAATTGTTTCATTTGTCGTCCGTGTTTTGACTTGTAATTATTCATATGATTAATTAGATCATGATTACTTAATTCCAGAACATAAAACATGATTTATATATATATATATATTCAGGATATACATATATATAATAAATCATTAAATGGAAAGAAATACACCGTTCATGGAGACGGTAGTCCGTACGTACGCATGAACGCTGTTTTCGTTTCCTTATTGAATTGAATGGAATTAAGTAGATGACATACATATAAATATATAAATAAATCCAGTATCATTATTATGTCATATATTTCATTAGTACATATTATATATACTTTATAATCATTCATGAATGGTTAATCATTGAGAATGAATCTCATCGCGTCGTGGAGACGGTAGTCCGTACGTACGCACGAGCGATGATATCGTTCCCATTGTCGTGGAATTGTGTTGAAGTGTATGTATACTATTTCAGTATCAATATCAATTTATAATAATCATATATAGTTACTCATTACACCTTTATACCCATCCAATTAAGGTGGTGGCGGAAAATAGATTACACCACGGCGTGGAGACTGTATTCCGTATGTACGCACGCGCGGTGATTTCCTTTTTTCCGTAGGATGGATAGAAGGTTAATTAGATTTGTTTCATATTTATAATAACATATAAGTATATAAGAAATACTGATGTTATTACTTTATCATGAAACAACTAAAGAAGAAGAAGTTGAAGAAGAAAGAAATTGAAAAAGATCGGTAATGGATATTACCTCTTTTTGACGCGCCTTTTCTTAGCCTCCACTTAAAGAACTAAGGATGGTCTTTGAAGAAGACCAGGACCTCTAGGATGATACTAGGGAAGTGGAGAAGAGATTTTGGCAGGGGTTGGCTGAGCTTGAAGACTCAAAGTTGTGTGAGGAAGAGAGGGAGGAGGTGCCCTTTTATAAGGGAGGAGAGGGGAACCTTTGGAATTCTTAAAAATATTAATTTATAATAAACCTAAACCCACATAAAAACCTCCAAAAATGACTCATATTCTAATATTAGATAAGATAAGGTTGTAATATCATCAACCAATAGAATTTAGACATGTTAGGAATTTATTTTAAACATTATCAACATGATTTATCCTTATTTAATCAATTTAATTTTATTTGTGGTAATAAAATTCTAATTTTTAAATTATAACAAATAAATACTTATTTGTTGTTAATTGTAAATAATTGGATTATTAATAAAATTTTAGATCATATAAATTTAAATTTATAATTTTGAAATATTTTGTGATTTTTAATCAATTTTATAATATGTTTTTTTATAAAATAACAATAGTGTCAATTTTGACACTATTCATTTATTTGAATTTAAATAAAATAAATACAGAAGATATGTTCGAACTAAAAGTTTTAATAGATTCATAAAATGTCATATGTATCTTAAAAATTATTGGAGCACATTAAATAGTTCATATAATATTTATTTTATTATTTTTGAAACCATTTATTTGGTTTATCTCTTAATAAAATAAATACTACAACATTTTTGTATAATTATTTCATATACTTATTTGTTGCATAAAAATTAAAAATAAAATCCTATGATGCAAATACATCTATTACCTTTCACAATAATACTTTTACTCGAATTTATCATCTTAAAATCACAATATTTAAATTGTTATATTTATTAAATTATGAAGGTGACAACTTTGGCATCATTTAAAATAAAATAATATAAGTGTCATAATCGCTTTTATAAGGCTCCAAATGGTCAAATATTAGACCTTTGGATGCTTATGGTTTACATTTACATGTCCAATAAGTTTTGGTTAGGTATTTGTGCATTTTATGGTCACTATTAGTTTAATAAAAACAATATTCTTGATTTTTCACTAGATAAACAATTTCTGCATCACTATTGTGTCATAATTAATGATAATTATTTAATCCCTAAAAATTATAAATAAATTTATATGATGTATATAATTGCATTAGCTTTCTGGACACTATTCATGTTCGTAGTTTCATTAAGTTTATCACTAAATTAAAATTAATATACTTATAATATTTAAGAGAGTGACATGTTGTCACTTTCTCTGGTTTTAATAATAATTAAGTTATTTTCATGGCAAAATGTCCATTAAATGATTCTAATCCGACCCTTAGGTGATATGGGTCGACTTTTAGTCATCCAATAGGATTTTGACATTTTTTAGGGTAATTTTAAAATATTATATTTACCCTTAATTACCCGATTTACCTTTAACTATGGTAAATAAAATTTACCGTAGTTACTATTCATAATTCCCAAAAATAAAAAGTAACTTATTAACATAATTTGGACCCACTGATTCCAAATATGGAATCCATTTTTCCAAATTCAATACACAAAAGATGCAGAAATAAAATTAAAATTAATCCCGTTGTCGAAAGAAAACGGGTTTTTCTTTAAAACATTGCAAAAGATTGAATTGATTTAACCTACGAATTCAAGGTAAAATCAATGCTAATGACATACATTATATTAAATGGTAAAAATATATTCTATTTATACTTTAAAACCATTCAATATTATAATTTAACCACATAAAATATTACGATGAAAAAAGTTGTTTTTAATTAAAATATAGCGTGTTTTTACTATTTATTAAAATATGAAAGTTATCGGAAAAATATCAAAACTTTATCTAATGTAAATTTTTATATCCTGATTCAAATGAAGAATTTTATTTTTTCAAATTGAACATATAAACATGTCAAAAACTAGATTTAATGTGGGTGCGCCATCAAAAGGCGGCAAAACTGCATTTTTTGAAAAATACTTATTTTACCCGAAAAAATTATTTTGTTCTTATAACATGTCCTAGAAATGTGTAAGATGAATAATAATGTTATAAAATTAAAGATTTAGTTAACACTATTCATAACGGCTAGTTCATGAAAATATTATAATAATATATCATTGTTTATTAAAACCCGGTATTGCGTACAACACACACTATCGAGGAAGGTCGCGATTGCGTGTAATACAAGCCAAGTCAGGGTTGCGTGTTGTGAAAGAATCCTTCGTTGTTTCGTATAACAGAATCCAACCATATTTCATTTATACATTTAATATATATATATATATATACTCAATGTTGCGTAGAATAACTATTATCAAAATTGTGTATAACACGGTCCAAGAATAGTGTTGCGTATACTGCAAGCTAATACGGTGTTGCGTATAGCGCAAGGTAATCTTGGTGTAGAATACAACATAAGACATTAATGAAATTAAAATAATAATTTTCATAAAATCTCGGGGTGTTGCATTCTACCCCCCTTAAAATTAATTTCGCCCTCGAAATTCGTCGGGGTTATAAATGGTTTACTATTTTAAAGTTTCTTTGATAGAAACCCACATCGTAAAAAGGAATACCAAAACTTATCTTTAAAAACAAAAGTATGAAACGTAACGGTTACCCAAATAAACTAATCACTGGGTTTCCACATAGGTGAAAATATGGATATGGAAGAGAAATCTAACCATCATGTTCTGATGGAGAGTAGTAGAGAACATGGCTATGGAAAAGCTAGCAATCACAAATCCATAAATTTGTGACGATCTAAGGTACCATCTAATTAATCAGATATAAGAGCACTAGGACAACATTTTTGGTTTTCAAGATTAGAATAAATACTTACTTTATTTTGGTACAATCTCATTGTTGTTCGTGCCTTGAACAATTTCTACTTCATCTCTTAAATAAATGAAGTTGAATTTGTTATTCATGAAGTGTTAGCAGATCATGTGATAGAATGACGGGTCATTCCATCTGTCTCAAACAAAAGGTTAGAAAAAGTTATACATAAGTCATTCTATAGTGAGATTAATCATATATGGTTCCTAAAATGGACTTATACTTCATATATCATACTTCTTAAAACTAGTTTCTACTAAACAGGGACTTCCTGTAGGCCAGTGGTAGGCGATAAAGGCCAGTCGCACTTCGGTTGTGGGTTCGATTTCCACAGCCTTGTCTGACGCGATGGGCTGTCGCACGTCCTGCAGGTTGTCCTTTTTCTAAAACTATATTACTATAACATCCCATCAATAATATCGAAAAAACTTCTATCCTTAAAAAATACTAACTTATGTCCAACATAATCCATTCTAATCTTTAGGCTTATCCATAATACTGCAGTCCACTCTCATAACATAGTGAAAACGATTACCAGAGATTTAATACCATCGTTGATCCCCATATATCATAAGATATGTTTTGTTGGTCACATTCCAAACATTCAAAGTCCTTAATCATGTATTCTTTTGAATACCTTAGTGAAACCATGAATGCAGTTTAAAGTTAACACTTTCCACATACCAAAATCCTCAAAATTCTATATACTCAAACCATGATATCACTTAGTCCTTATATCAATCATGAGCTCATGCATACAATCAAACATCTCATTATCGTCTTATCCCTTCATTATGCGCATATCATCTACTTTCCAAAAATACTGGTACCATTCATCACATACTTTCAAAACTTAAGGAAATAAAACAATGTAACAATCCTTAGATGTCTCTTTATCCCATAGTACCATGAGATTACTTAAACAACATTACACTTGATAAACATGTAATCATTCCACTACATTCTTAAAGCATTGACCGAGCTTCAACAATTCTTTCATCTCACATATCATTTGTAGTCTCATCATCATCATCAACATAAATACTAACCATACGACCATACTGATTCTCTTAATGAGACTTTCCCTTAGGGCATTGGTTTTCATAATGCCCGTACATTCCACATTTAAAACATTTAACCACTGTTGATGTCGTAGCAATACCATTATCCTCATCCCTGGTGTTAACTGAACCTTTTCCTCTGCACTTACTGGCTTTGTGTCCTTCTTTTCCACACCCAAAGCATCTTCCAGTTCCTTTGAAACATTCTCCTTGATGCCTCTTCCCACATGATTTACATAGGGGAAATTGAACTTTCTTTCCTCTATGATCATCATGAAACTCTATCTTTCTCTTATTAGCCGAGTCAGGAAACTTACCAAATTTTACTTTATTGATCATATTATGAGATTGCTGATTCGGCATAATAATGATGTTTGGACTTCCAAATCCCATTTCATTTGGTTGCTCATGAAGAATATCATTCCATTGTCCATCATATCCTCCATTATCGTGAATCACCTTGTTTCCAGCCATTTTCTAAAACCCAAAAAGAATAGTGTGAGAGGAAAAAATCATGCTAGGGAAAACAACATAATAAATGGGGAGTACCTTAAATATCTAACATCTTAGGTTTAATTCTATGATCGTTAGCGTAATTCTAGTACTATAACCTATACGTATACTTAACCTTAGGGACATCCCTAGACATACCTTAGAAATATCTCTAGGGATCTCACTAACGTTTTCGCATCCTAGTTTCCAAAGGTTGACTAAACCTTTCCTCTGATACCAACTGTAGAGACCCGAAGCTTGACGTACATGGACATTACATTACTTTTTCGGAATACTTAGTACATAACAAAAACACACACACAAGGATCGTAATAGTTTAGTGTCTTTGGAAACTCGGAACGTAATCTTCTAATCCTGGTGAAAGATCTTCAATATCTCCCATAAAGATATTCTTTTTTTTTCTTACCTAAAACCTTTCTTTATTTCCTGGGGAAAAGAAAACATAAAAGGGTGAGCTCAAATGCTCAGTAAGGGTAAACAAAAGAAATATCAATCACATCATATACATAAGCACATAACTTTTGGAAATCTTAACCTGCAAAAGAGATCATAATTTCATAACCTGGGATAACTCATGGTAGTGAAATGTATTCAAAATAATCATAACTTAAAACATTAAACTTTTTGGCATACACACATAATCATAGATAATCATTTCTTGTTAGTCAAGACTCATTTCCAAGACTATCTTAGTGGACAAAGTCCCTTTCTGAATCGAGTAACCCTCGTTTCAGTCCTGTTTCACTGAACCGGTATAACCTACCATTTCAGCCATGTCTATCTCATGAGATATAAAATCTTTACCCAATGCATTGGAGGGAGATATAGGTCCCACCCATCTTATAATGAATCCTTTCTTATGTGTGCCACATAATCATAAACCATGCATCATAGCGTAACCCATGTAATAAAAATGGAATTCTTAAACAACATGACATCATAAAACAATTCATATATGATAAAGGAATTTATAAAAATATTTCCATCACAACATAATCAAATCCATGTAAAAATATGGATAGAAACAGAACCCTTTATTATCTTAGATGGAAAATAATTTTGATAAAACACTTGAAATGAATTCTTGAGGAAAATATCCTTTCTTCTTCAAAATCAATTCCTTTTCACAAAACATCATGAAATTTTAAAAGAAAGAGATTTTATTGAAAATAGTCATGAAATATTTTGGAGGAAGGTTCATGAAAATAAGGCTTTATAAAACCATAAAAATCCGTTCGTGCCGTATAAGTTAAAAAAAACATTCTTCTCGTACTTTTGTCAGAAAAGTCAAAAAGTACCTCGTACGAAAAACGACAAAAGATTCCTTTCATATCTTTTACTAAAAACTCACCGAAGGGTAAAATTGGATTTAAAAAATTGTAGGTGGATGGAAATAATATTACATATTGAGGAAATATGTATGTGGATGATAAAATACACCCCAGTAAATACTAAAGTATAAACAATCTCGGATAAAAATGAGATTGTGATATTTCCCTTACCTTAGGTCCGATTTGCTTCGTAAGTGTCCGAACCTCCTGTATAATGATTTAAATAATGTCATTTACTAATTAAAGAATCATATTCATTGTTATGATATCATATATGGTTCTCTTATGACTTTATATTACCCGTTCTTTTGTAAATTCCATGTTAAAGAGCGTTTTGGGTAAAATTGTTTCATTTGTCGTCCGTGTTTTGACTTCTAATTATTCATATGATTACTTAGATCATGATTACTTAATTCCAGAACATAAAACATGATATATATATATATATATATATTCAGGATATAAATATATATAATAAATCATTAAATGGAAAGAAATACACCGTTCATGGAGACGGTAGTCCGTACGTACGCATGAACGCTGTTTTCGTTTCCTTATTGAATTGAATGGAATTAAGTAGATGACATACATATAAATATATAAATAAATCCAGTATCATTATTATGTCATATATTTCATTAGTACATATTATATATACTTTATACTCATTCATGAATGGTTAATCATTGAGAATGAATCTCATCGCGCCGTGGAGACGGTAGTCCGTACGTACGCACGAGGGATGATATCGTTCCCATGGTCGTGGAATTGTGTTGAAGTGTATGTATACTATTTCAGTATCAATATAAATTTATAATAATCATATATAGTTACTCATTACACCTTTATACCCATCCAATTAAGGTGGTGGCGGAAAATAGATTACACCACGGCGTGGAGACGGTATTCCGTACGTACGCACGCGCGATGATTTCCTTTTTTCCGTAGGATGGATAGAAGGTTAATTAGAGTTGTTTAATATTTATAATAACATATAAGTATATAAGAAATACTGATGTTATTACTTTATCATGAAACAACTAAAGAAGAAGAAGTTGAAGAAGAAAGAAATTGAAAAAGATCGGTAATGGATATTACCTCTTTTTGACGCGCCTTTTCTTAGCCTCCACTTAAAGAACTAAGGATGGTATTTGAAGAAGACCAGGACCTCTAGTATGATACTAGGGAAGTGGAGAAGATATTTTGGCAGGGGTTGGTCGAGCTTGAAGGCTCAAAGTTGTGTGAGGAAGAGAGGGAGGAGGTTCCCTTTTATAAGGGAGGAGAGGGGCACCTTTGGAATTCTTAAAAATATTAATTTATAATAAATCTAACCCCACATAAAAACCTCCAAAAATGACTCATATTAGAATATTAGATACGATAAGGTTGTAATATCATCAACCAATAGAATTTAGACATGTTAGGAATTTATTTTAAACATTATCAACATGATTTATCCTTATTTAATCAATTTAATTTTATTTGTGGTAATAACATTCTAATTTTTAAATTATAACAAATAATTACTTATTTGTTGTGAATTGTACATAATTGGATTCTTAATAACATTTTAGATCATATAAATTTAAATTTATAATTTTTAAATATTTTTTGATTTTTAATCAATTTTATAATATGTTTTTTTTATAAAATAACAATAGTGTCAATTTTGACACTATTCATTTATTTGAATTTAAATAAAATAAATACAGAAGATATGTTCGAACTAAAAGTTTTAATAGATTCATAAAATGTCATATGTATCTTAAAAATTATTGTAGAACATTAAATAGTTCATATAATATTTATTTTATTATTTTTGAAACCATTTATTTGGTTTATCTCTTAATAAAATAAATACTACAACATTTTTGTATAATTATTTCATATACTTATTTGTTGCATAAAAATTAAAAATAAAATCCTATGATGAAATTAAATCTATTAACTTTCACAATAATACTTTTACTAGAATTTATCATCTTAAAATCACAATATTTAAATTGTTATATTTATTAAATTATGAAGGTGACAACTTTGGCATCATTTAAAATAAAATAATATAAGTGTCATAATCGCTTTTATAAGGCTCCAAATGGTCAAATATTCGACCATTTTATGCTTATGGTTTACAGTTACATGGCCAATAAGTTTGGGTTAGGTATTTGTGCATTTTATGGTCACTATTAGTTTAATAAAAACAATATTCTTGATTTTTCACTAGATAAACAATTTCTGCATCACTATTGTGTCATAATTAATGATAATTATTTAATCCCTAAAAATTATAAATAAATTTATATGATGTAGATAATTTCATTAGATTTATGGAGACTATTCATGTTCTAAGTTTCATGAAGTTTATCACTAAATTAAAATTAATATACTTATAAGATTTAAGAGAGTGACATGTTGTCACTTTCTTTGGTTTTAATAATAATTAAGTTATTTTCATGGACAAATGTCCATTAAATGATTCTAATCTGACCCTTAGGTGATATGGGTCGACCTTTAGTCATCCAATAGGATTTTGACATTTGTTAGGGTAATTTTAAAATATTATATTTACCCTTAATTACCCGATTTACCTTTAACTATGGTAAATAAAATTTACCGTAGTTACTATTCATAATTCTCAAAAATAAAAAGTAACTTATTAACATAATTTGGACCCACTGATTCCAAATATGGAATCCATTTTTCCAAATTCAATACACAAAAGATGCAGAAATAAAATTAAAATTAATCCCGTTGTCGAAAGAAAACGGGTTTTTCTTTAAAACATTGCAAAAGATTGAATTGATTTAACCTACGAATTCAAGGTAAAATCAATGCTAATGACATACATTATATTAAATGGTAAAAATATATTCTATTTATACTTTAAAACCATTCAATATTATAATTTAACCAGATAAGATATTACGATGAAAAAAGTTGTTTTTAATTAAAATATAGCGTGTTTTTACTATTCATTAAAATATGAAAGTTATCGGAAAAATATCAAAACTTTATCTAATGTAAATTTTTATATCCTGATTCAAATGAAGAATTTTATTTTGTCAAATTGAACATATAAACATGTCAAAAACTAGATTTAATGTGGGTGCGCCATCAAAAGGCGGCAAAACTGCATTTTTTGAAAAATACTTATTTTACCCGAAAAAATTATTTTGTTCTTATAACATGTCCTAGAAATGTGTAAGATGAATAATAATGTTATAAAATTAAAGATTTAGTTAACACTATTCATAATGGCTAGTTCATGACAATATTATAATAATATATCATTGTTTATTAAAACCCGGTATTGCGTACAACACACGCTATCGAGGAAGGTCGCGATTGCGTGTAATGCAAGCCAAGTCAGAGTTGCGTGTTGTGAAAGAATATTTCGTTGTTTCGTATAACATAATCCAACCATATTTCATTTATACATTTAATATATATATATATATATATATATATATACTCAATGTTGCGTAGAATAACTATTATCAAAATTGTGTGTTACACGGTCCAAGAATAGTGTTGCGTATACTGCAAGCTAATACGGTGTTGCGTATAGCGCAAGGTAATTTTGGTGTAGAATACAACATAAGACATTAATGAAATTAAAATAATATTTTTCATAAAATCTCGGGGTGTTACACCCATCATCATCTTCATCCCCATAATCTTCCCCAACCTCCTCAACGCCCTCCTCCTCACCCTCGTACTTTGACTCGGCCTCCTTCTCGCCATCCTCCTCCGCCTCGGCCTCCTCCTCACCCTCCTCCTCCACCTTGGCCTCATCGTCGCCCTCCTACTCCTCCACCTCAGCCTCCTCCTCACCATCATCTCAAAAAACACTATAAATTCCACCTAGTTCACTATATATACAATTCATTGATTCCATATATTCATCACAAGCTATACTGGCCTCTGGTGGAAGTGTTGGATGTAAAACTTCCATCAGTTTCATAAATGCAGTGTTTTACCTAGCAGACTAGTCTGCCGTATCTGTGACACTTTTTTCAGCCTATTCTTCCTGTTCCTTAAACTTATAGAACTCGGTGGCACTGCAACTCATACCTGAGGAGGGCCGATACCTCATTGGAACTATACTCTTCCCAGGTCGGCAGCGTACTCTTCCAGAATGATCATCTCCCAACACCTGATGTAAGTGATCGTTTGGCCCAAAATTGTCAGGTTCCTGGGCATCAAGGGCCTCTAAAGCATAATGTTACAAATATAAATATATTATTAAGTTACAAAATAGATATTAAAATTTGAAATCATCAAATTAAAACTTATAATCTGCTGCTGAGTCGGTTCATTAACTGCACTTCCATCTTTCTTCCATCAACTCGAGAATAACAGTTTTGATCGAGGCACACGTCCTTCAATATTCAATGTTTACCTATAAAATGACATTGAATATAGGAAACCATAATTAATAATAGGTTACCAATAATTAATTTCATAAGTTAAATTATATAAAAAATTTAGCAATCGAATAAATTATGGAGGAAACAATAAAAAGTGAAAGTTGTAAAGAAAAATTATAAACAACTATAATATCTATTTGCTCTAATGATCTGGCATCATAGTACATTTGAATGTGTGGACGTATTTTTTAGAATCAATGTTTTTTTATTTATTTTGAATTATTCCTAAATAAAATTAAATAATACAAAAGATAGTATTAATACAAAACATGAAATTTTTTATTTAAATACCTCAAATGTGATTAATACCTTAAACTGGATAGTCATCCAATGAGTAATAGTCTACCGATATTTTTCTATCTGACAAAAGTCCACAACAAGGACCGTCTGTAACTCTATGACAACTCTAGAACACCATCCAATACAAAACTTGTGCTTATAGGCTCTCCAAATCTCACATAAATCCTTTAGACGTGTTGGTCATGCACCCTCACCATCGGGGAAATTAAACCAAAGCTGATACCAAAATATTAATTCATACAAATACAAAAAATAATATATTTCCTTAAATACAACTGATTTTTTTACCCATATCTCTAAACAATAATTATACTTGACTTCATTTGGAAAATGTATCCATGAGATCGGGCTGACAGGAATGATGTCAGAGTATTTGGCAAGAGTTTCCAAAAAACTCTGACATTACTACCCTGTTTTTCAATCATTTTACAATCTTAATTGTAGTCCACCATCAAATTTATGTTGTGGTTCTACACTACACACATGCGTGTATTCCTCCACCCCTTACTCTTATCAGTAGATGTATCTGTTATGAAATAAAAATATATATTTTTTCAATACAAGTTATAATGAAAATAAATAATGGTATAAAAATTTGTTAGGGTTCTATAAATATACCTATGATAGTCTAATCATTATGTGCCCCTGGATCTGCAAAAATTGAACAAACACCCTATACAGGTGTAGTGGGTCCCAATGTATGCTCTGTGGGTACAAACTCTGGCGGAGCTTGAGTCGATGAAGATGGAATATAGAAGCTTAGAAAGAAGGAAGTAGAAGTAAAAGAAGATGGAACATATGACACTGATGCCTATAATAATGATGGAAAACCCACCCACTCCCCTACACACCTGCCTCTCCCCTACCCCCCCTGGATAGCCCCCCCACATGGACAGCCCCCCCACCTGGATATCCCACCCCCACCACCCTCACCTGGACAACCCCCACCCACACTTGGACAACCCCCCCACCCCACCTGGACATCACACCCCCTCCCTGGATATCCCACACCCCTCCCCCACCTGGATAACCCAACCCTACCCCCTGAACAACCCACACCCCCTCCCCCACCTAGACAACCCACGCTGTCCCCTGGACAACCCACAGTCGTCCTTGGACAGCCCACACCACCTCCCCCACACCCCTTCATCCCCCCTACCCCCTACCCCCCCTGCACCCACTACCCCTGGATAATCCACCCTCACCTGGACTACCCCCCACCTAGATAGCCCCCTACCCCCCTGCAGCCCCCTTAGGGTAATTTTATTTTAAACCATTTTATTAATTAATAAAGGAAAACCATCATGAAATAGCCATTTCACTGAAAAAAGCCATTCAATTTACCAAAACATGATAAATTCAATTTATAAGGCTCTATGGGTCACTTAGGAAATGTCATTAGGGAAAAGGGAAATCACCTATATGGTTAATTCCAATTTAAAAATTGGGCCAAGCACTTATGAGTTGGGGTGGTGTCTAGAATGTGGGTTGGTGTCCAAGGGGGTTGTCCAAGGGGGTGGGTGGGTGGGTGGGGGGGGGGGGTACTATCCATGGGGGTGGAGGGTGTCCAAGGGGGTGGGGGTGTTTAGGTGGGGGTGTCCAGGGGGTGGGGGTGGGGGTGTCCAGGGCGGTGGGAGGGTGTCCAGGGGGTGGGGTGTTAAGGGGGTGTGGGGGGGGGGGGGGCTATCCATTGGGGGTGAGGGTGTCCAGGTGGGATGGGGGTGTCAAGGGGGTGGGGGCTATTCAAGGGGGTGGGGGGCTATCCAAGCGGGGTGGGGGTGTCCAGGGGGTGGAAGGGGGTGTTCAGGGAAGGCAATACCCATATAATACCTTGAAAATTACCTATAACCAATCCAACCAATATCACAATTCCAATCCATCACCCATCCAACAACCAATTCATCCTTAATATCACTACCCTTTCCAATATTCCTTGAACAAAAACTATAAATACAAAATCTCAATCCAATTTTCAACAAAAATAAATTCCATATAAACTACCATATCTCCCCACTAGAAAAATGGAAAACCACCTACACCACTACCTCAACTGTAACCAATCCCTTCACATGGACCATCCTTATAACCATTACCCACCTCGAGACCATACAACTAAACAAACCCTTTACCATATTTGAGTGAGGATACATCTCACCAGAACCCATTTGTTTATATGGTTCATGAACTCTACATAGAAGGAGTGGCTATGAAGACATCAAATAAAAGTGATTCACATAATCATGACACTTTAAGTGTGGAATAAAAATAGAAAAAAAATCAAATTGTTCGGTATACCATTCCATAGAATTCACATAACTCTAGAATAGGCCAAATCAAAACAAAAAAAAATAGATTTCAAACATTAAAACTAAGGTACCACTTACTAATTTGAAGTGTAGAAATAAAAAATTTCTTTATTGAAGATGTATCTATTGGGTGGAAGGAGTTCCGAAGCCTAGGGTAAAGAGAGATATTCGGGAGAGCTTCAGAATAAGGCTGGAAACACCTGTATGGGGGAGCTGGAGCTAATGTGTATTTGGGGGAAACCTTTCCCAATGGTTTTTAAAAACTATTGGGAAATCTATTCTTTACCAATGGTTTCAAAAAAATGTTGGTATATATTAAAAAAATCAAAGATTTCCTAATAGTTTGAGTAAACCGTTGGTAAATCTTCATTCTATAATCATAATACCAACGGTTTCAATACACCATTGGTAAAGGTTACTCTAAAACTAGTATACCAATGGTTTGTTCAAACCATTGGCATAAAACCATTAGGAAAACCTCTATTTACACTAGTTACCTACATGGTGATAGACTGTTGCTCTAGGCCCCCACTGTTTGAATGTTAATTGAATATTAAATTATTAATAAAGCCCATGATAGAATGAAATATGAAATCCCTTTGGTGAATGGTTCATACTCTGGCACTGACCAAAGTAGGTATTATTGGTTCAGGTGTCACTGTGAACCTGAGGATCATGTGGTTAATTTTAGAATAATTTAATGTGAAAATTATTTATGTTATCATTCATAATTTATTATTTATTCAGCTAAATACGTTTTTATATACTGGATATTTCTTTTGACTTCATTGGAGGTTGCCTACTAAGTTTTACTCACACCCTACTTAGGCTGCCTTATCAGTACACGAATAAACTTCATGTTTTCATGATAGGATAAGGAAAAGAGCCTGATGTTATATGGTTGAGTTAGGATGTGAGATGGAGCATGGATGAGGGAACCATACATGATGTTGGGAACTACTTGTAGAGTTATTAATGTGTCTTTTTTTTGGATTTTCATTTAAAACTTATGACATGACATATCTACTATTTTGGTTTATGGTCATTTATCCATTGTTTTCATATTATCTTGTGATGTTGGTCTTATTGATTATGGAATTATCTTGGTTATTGTTTATAAAAATTTGGATACTGTTTATTGATTTTCAATGTTATCATACTTTGATAAAGAGGTTATAGTCTCCATATAATATATATTAGACCCTCAAAACTAGTTGGTAGCCTCTAGTGTTTGGGGAGGCATGCCTGAGGTCGCATAACTAACTATCTTGGGGCACCAACATGTGGCACCTAGGCTGAGATGTTACATTACCTATCGTTTTAAGTTGTTCTGTCATACCCTAGGTTAAAACTTTTACCTAATTATTAGGGTTTATTGGGTATTTTGGATTCCTGTAAGTTTATTCTACCCTATTTGGGTGTCCACCAATGAATATATCTTGTTTTGTTTTCTCCACACGGGTTGATTCCAATCGATTTGAGGTATTTTTTCCAATGTTTAACCTTTATATTGAGCATTACTCTTTGTTTATTTTGATTAATTTGGCCACCCCATCGACTCTCGATGCGCATTCGCCTATTGACATCCCACACACTACACACACACATATATATAATTATATATACATATATATAATCATATATATATATGGTATATATACATGATTGAAAAATATTACATGTTATATATTTATAAAAACAAGGAAACCTTTTTATAAAGACCCATACTTTACATACATTGTTATTAATTCAGAATTGAAGCATACTTATTACAACATATAACAAAACCATGATAGAACTATATAGGTATAGTGTCTTTAGAAACTAGGAATCATAAACAATTGGTTCATAAATCATCTACATTGTCTCCCGTTTATTTCATCATATCTAGAGTCCCTTTTGGAATATCCTACTTAATGACCTTCTTCCTATCCTGGGGAAAAGAAAACATAAAAAATGGTGAGATCAAAGGTTCAGTAAGGGTAAACAAAAGAAATATCAATCATATCATATTCATAAGAACAAAACATTTTGAAAATATTAACCTGCAAAAGAGATCATAATATCATAACATGGGATAAATCATAGAATGAGATGTAATCCCAATAATCATAACTTAAAGCATGAAACTTTGTGGCATACACACATAATCATAGAAAATAATTTCATATTAGTCAAGGCTCTTTTCCAAGACCATCATAGTGGACAAAATCCATTACTGAACCGAGTTCACTCCTCGTTCTAGTCCTGTATCACAGAACCAAATTAACTTCCCATTCCAGCCATGTCTATCTCATGAGATATAAATATTTACTCAATGAATTGGATGGAGATATAGGTCCCACCCATCTCATATTGAAACCATTCTTATGTGTTCTACAAAATCATAAATCATACATCATAGCATAACCCATGTAATAAAAATGGTATTCTTAATCATCGTGACATCATAAAACAAGTCATATAAGATAAAGGACTTCATAAAAATAATTCCATCACAACATAATCAAATCAATGTATAAATAGGGATAGAAACAGAACCCTATATTTTCTTAGATGGAAAATAATTTTGATAAAACACTTGAACTCTATTATTGAGGAAAATATCCTTTCTACTTCAAAAAACATTTTTCATTTCTTAACATGTCATACAATTTTAAAATAAGTTAATTAAAAATAAACTTGAAAAATTGTAAAGTAAGTTTCATTGAAATAATGTTATATGAAATCATAAAAATCCATTCATGACATATAATTTTAAAAAAACATTCTTCTCATACTTTGGCCGGAAAAGTCAAAAAGTATCTCGTACTGAAAACGACAAAAGATTCCTTTCATATCTTTTACTAAAAATTCACCAACAGGTAAAATTCGATTTAAACAATTCTTGGAGGATATAAATAATATTACATATTGAGGAAACATGGATGTGGATGATAAATATGTGCCAGTAAATTCTGAAGTAATAACAATCTCTGATAAAAATGAGATTGTGAGATTTTCCCTTAACTTAGGTTTCATTTGCTTCGTACTTATCAAAAACTCCTTTATAATGATTTAAATAATGTCATTGACTTATTAAATAATCATATTAATTGTTATGATATCATACATGGTCATATTCTTATCTTCTTATTAGTAATATTTCATTGCTACTTATTATTCGGGAGTTTATTGCTTTATGTTCTTATGCATGTCTTGTCGAATAAATTCTTATTCCTTTTTTAGGTTATAGATAACTTATTTAAAGAATTTTATTAGTGCAATATATATCATATTTATTCATTCAATTCATTTATATAATCCTTATTCAATGAATATCATGTAGAACGATCCGCATCACATTGTGGAGACGGTAGGCCGTACGTACGCACGAGCGATGATATCATTCCCATAACTATTGAATGGTATTGGAGTGGAAGATGTAATGTCTCAGAATTAGTATCATGTTATAATAATAATATATAGTTATTCTTTACACCATTATAGACATACAAGTAAGGTGGTGGTGGAAAATAGATTACACCACGGCGTGGAGACGGTATTCCGTACGTACGCACGCGCGGTGATTTCATTTTCCGTAGGATGGATAGAAGGTTAAATAGGGTTGTTTCATATTTATAATAACATATCAGTATATGACTGATACTTATGTTATTACTTCAAAATTAAAAAACTAAAGAAGAGGAATTAGAAGAAGAAATAAATTTGAATGAATCGGTAACATATATTACCTCTTCTTTGACACGCCTCTTTGAAACCTGCTCTTAGGGCACTAAAATTGGTCTTTGAAGAAAAAAGGGAGATCTAATATGTTTCTAGGAAATTTTATAAGGGAAATGGGCAGGAGTTGTCCAAGATTTAAGGCTCAAAATTGTGTGAGGAGGAGAGGGAGGAGGTGCACTTTTATAAGGGAGGAGAGGGGCACCTTTGGAAATCAAAAAAATATTAATTTATAATAAATTCAAACCCCACTTAAAAACTTCCAAAATTACTCAAATTAGTATATTAGATGATATAGGGTTGTAATATCATCAACCAATAAAATTTAGACATATTGGGAATTTATTTTAAACATTATCAACTTGATTTATCCTTATTTAATCTATTTAATTTTATTTGTGGTAATAATATTCTAAATATTAAATTGATATAAATAATTACTTATGTGCTGTGAATTATCCATAATTAGATAATTTATGACATTTTAGACCATATAAATTTAAATTTATAATTTATAAATATTTTTGTGATTTTTAAACAATTTTATAATATGTTATTTTTATAAAATAACAATCGTGTCAATTTTGACACTATTCATTTATTTGATTTTAAATAAAATATACATAGAGGATATATTCGAACTAAAAGATTTAATAGATTCATAAAAGGTCATATTTATATATAAAAGTAGTTTATAACATCAAATAGTTCATATAATATTTATTTTAATATTTTTATAACCATTTATTTTATAATTCAATCAATAAAATAATCTCAACATCACTATTTTGTCACCTTTAATGATAATTATTTAATCCCTAAAAATTATAAATAAATTCACATGATGTAGATAATTTTATTATATTTCTGGATAATATTAATTTTTGAAGTTTCATTAAGTTTATCACGAAATTAAAATTATTATACTTATAAGATTTAAGAGAGTGACATGTTGTCACTTTCTTTAGTTTTAATTATAATTACACCATGTTCATGATCAAAGGTCCATGAAATGAATCTATTACAACCCTTAGGTGATATGGGTCTACTTTTATTCATCAAATAGAATTTTTAAAGTGTTAGGGTAATTTTAAAATCTTATTTTTAACCTTAATTACCCGATTTACCTTTAACTGTAGTAAATAAAAATTACCGTAGTTACTATTCATAATATAAAAAAAATAAAAGTAACCTATTAACATAATTTGGACCCACTGAATCCAAATATGGAATCCATTTTTCAAAATTCAAAACACAGAAGTGGAAGGAATTAATTTAAAATTAATCCCATTGTTAAGCAAACAGGTTTCAAAAGACAAAACATTGCCAAAGATTGAAATGTTTTTACTTATGAATTCAATGTAAAATTAATGATAATGACATAAATTATATTAAATGGTAAAAATAAATTCTATTTATACATTAAAACTATTCAATAATATATTTTAACCATATAAATTATTTTGATGAAAAAAGTTGTTTTCAATTAAAAATTTGCGTATTTTTACTATTCATCAAAATATGAAAGTTATCAGAAAAGTATCAAAAATTTATCCAATGTAAATTTTTATATTTTGATTGAAAGGAATAATTTTATTTTGTAAAATTTAACTTATAAACTTCTCAAAAATTAGATTTAAAATGGGTGCGCCATCAAAAGGCGGAAAACTGCATTTTTGAAAAAAAAATTCTTTTATCCGAAAAATTTATTTTTTTCTCGTATCATGTGTAAAATGAATTTTAATGTTATATAAAATTCAAAATGTTGTTAATAATATTTATAATGGCTAATTTATATAATATTTTAATAACATATCGTTGTTTAGTGAAACTCGATATTGCGTACAACACACACTATCGAGGAAGGTTGCTCTTTCGTATAACGCAAGACAAGTTAGGGTTGTGTGTAGTGAAAGATTTATTTGATGTTGTGTATAACATAAGACAAAAAAAAAATACTTTGCATAAATACCAGGGTGTTACACTTTTAAACTTATATATATAAACATTAAATGATTTTTTATACCTATATATAGATATATATAATTTTGTGTAATGTGTGTGTATATATATATAATTATACCAAAAATGGAAAGAATTTTAAATGGAATCATGATGGATTTTATTATTGAATGATTAAAGTACGTTGAATTTTTAGGATTGAAATATTAATTTTAGTGTTAATATTATACATGTGGTGGATATTATCAGTGATACCATAAGGCGGGATTTTTATTTTCAGTTACGTTAAAATAATTTGGAATTTATTATTTTATATTATTGTTGGAAATATGAATATTATGGAAATTATTTATAGAGTTTTTTAATATTTATATAAATGTTCAAATTTTATATAAATATATTTAATTGGTCAATTATTGGTATTGAATGAAATATAAATAATGACATTTAATTTATGGAATGTTGATTCCATATAATTTTAAAGTATATGAGGAATGGTAGTGGAGTATTTAATAAATGATAAATGTTTATAAACAAATTTAATATAAGACTTATTGATGGGAAAAAGAAGATTGCCACATTATAAAAATAAATATAAAAGAAATCATAATTGTTGTAAAAATCACGTTAAAATGAATCATTTTATTCAAACATAGTGAATGTTGCTAAATTTTTTTAAATATATTGTCGAATGTTATGCCATATTGTAATTCTTTTGTAACCATGCATATGGTGATATAATTTTTGATAAATTGTGGAAATTCTTGAATTGTGATTGTGATGTTAAACCATGTTTGATTATTATATTATGCTTGGTTTTCCTTCATTTAAAAATTGTGAATATAGTTTTTTAAACATTTGGATATATATATTTATATATATTAACACATGAATATACATATATAAACATTTTAAATAAACTTATAGGATTTTTGATATACATATACATATATATGTATATATAGATTTGATATGTATATTCATTTAAAAAGCACGTAAAAACATATTTGATGAATATATATTTGATTAAAAAATCATGTAATATATATATATATATATACATACATACAAATAACTTTTGAAATAAATAAGAAATGTGTGTTTTTTAAAAATCATGAGAAAATCAATTTAGCATTTTTGAAGAAATTTTTTATAAGTAAAAATTTTTTATGAAAAACATTATAAAAATTATTTTAATGAAAAAACAATAACATTTAAGAAAAGTGACATTTATTAAAAACTTAGTTATTAATAATTTTTAAAAATTCTGCAATACCTTGTCAAAAAGATAGAAAATACTAACAATTATTAAAAATTTACAATAATTTGTTAAAATGTACTTCTAGTTTAAATAATTAGTAATTATCATTAAATATTTTGTAACAATCAATAAATAATTAGTCAAAATTTCTAATAATTAGTAACTTTTAGTAGTAATTGCTAAATATTATCAATAATGTCTAAAGATGAAGAAATTACAATACATTGAATAAATTATAAAAGGAAAATATATGAAATACTAATAATTATAAAAATTTGAAATATTTTTTAAAATTTCATTTATAATTAATAAATAGTTAGTATTACTTAATAAATAATTTTATCAATTATTAAAAATTAAAAAATATTTGTAATAATTCAAAAAAACTTTTTCAATATCTTGTAAAAAATATAAAAAATAGTTAAAATTATTAAAAATTCTCAAAAATTAGAAAAAACATAGTAATAATTAAAATAATTAGTAATAATCATTAAATATTTTGTAATAATTAATAAATAATTAGTAGATATTTGAAATAATTTGTAAATGTTAGTATTAATTACTAAATATTATTAATATTTTTTAAATATATGTAAATGATGATAATTTGTAATAAATTGTAAAAAAATATATGAAAGGATAATAATTATTAATAATTTGTATTATTTATTAAAACTTCTGTAATAATTAGTAAATAATTTGAATTACTTAATATATAATTTTATCAATTAGTATAAATTAAAAATATACGTAATAATGAATAAAAATAGTAAGAATACATGATAAGTAGTCCTAATTAGCCATAATTAAAATATAATAATACTTTTTAATTGGTCAAAGTGAGTCAAAATTATTCTTATTTTAGTTGTTTTTAGATAACTATGGACTCTAGAAGGAGACACCAATTTCTATTACGTGATCGTTATTGGATAAATCATCGTAAAATTCCTAACAGATATGGTATAAATCCTATATATATTAATGGTGTCAAAAAATTTATATCATTAAAATCATGAAATTCAAAATTTGTTTAAGAAGGAATAATTAAACCTCCACATAAGAAACATGACCTTAGGATATTCAAAATGTTTGACAATTTTGGGATTTATCTACTGCATTTTGGTTTTTGAATAGATTATATTTTTTGGTATCAATATGGTGAACAAAATTTAGTATAAAATATAAATTTTTTGGTTTCAAATCCATCATTTCAAAATTTAGTACATAAGGTTACTATCCCATCTATTAAAGAAACAATAATCCAAAATGATTTTCCAAATCCCTAATTAGAACCATCTCAAATTTAATTTTTTTGAAATATGTTGTGTATGACTTATATCGGGGGTGCTAGATAAGAAAAATTGAAGCTGTCACTAAATTTATCACTATTAAATCAGATTTTGGAATGTCAAATAATTTTTAATGTCATATATTTTCTTTTATTAAATCATTGTTTCCTTAAGAAAAGTTATCACCTGTAAGTTTCTATAAATGTAATAGGTTGGTTTATAATTTGGGTCTTGGTTACCAGAAGGTACATGTGTGTTAAAATGACTGCATCTTATATTGTGGTGATTATGAGTTATTAGTTAATTTTACAACATGTGGAGAATCAAGGTATAAAGATGCAAACAAAGAAAAGTCTATATTTCATTTGAAACAGTTAAGGTATTTTCTAATTACACCATGTTTAAAACATCTATTTATGTATCACAACAAAAATGTATTGATTACATGGAATAGATAAAATATTTCCATCTGGAAAAGATTAAATCATTTATGTGATGGTAATTTATGGAAACACTTTGATCATAATCATCCTTTTTTGTCTTCATAACCTCATAACATATGATTGATTCTTTCTACTGATGGTTTTTGTCCATTTGATTCTTACTACAAATAATATTTTTACTGGAATTTTTCATAATTCTGTACAACTTACCTCCTTGGATACCGATGAAGGAACCATATATATATTTGGGTATATTAATTCTAGGAAAACCAAAGAAGAATATTAATGTTTATTTGAATCCACTAACTGTTGATTAAATATTATTATGGAATAATTGTTTAAATACTTATGATAAAGTTGCAGATCAAAATTTTACACTAATGGTTGCATTAATGTAGGAAGCCAGTGGTTTTTTGGTGTATGGTATATTATATGGATGGAGTTTAAATGGTCTAAAATCATGTACATACTTCTTGGATAATAAATTTTTTATTATTTTCGATTAAGGAAATACTAGTTATTTTTTACTGTCATCATATATTTCTTTATGTGGATCACCTTTTTTAAGGAATAGTAATAATTTTTAAAAAGGTTGAATTGAAAGAGATGAATATCCAATAGTTCTAACAGGTATTCAGGTAAAATATATAATCTCTTCATTACCTCCTATTACTTTTGGGCCAATTATAAATGAATAAAAATATATTATTTTGGAAGAGATGATAATTGGATAAAATATAGTATTTTTTGGGACCTTCCATATTAGTATTATTTTCATGGTTCATCGCATGTTATATGTAATGCATATTGAGAAGAAGTTTTTTATAACATATTCTATACTGTGTCGGACACACCAAGTAACACCAAATATAATTTAAAGGCATGTTTATATCTTTTCCAAATTTACAAGAATCCTAAAGTTGAATTATTTGAAGATAAAATATCACATAATTTAATGAATCCAAAAGTATCTTATGAATTTTTTAAATAAATTAATTTATTATTATGTTAAAGGATTTTAGATTTGTGGTTACTGGATGATTATTCTTCTAATTTGCCTCATTGTGTTAGAAATAAGCATATTACCTTGTAAAAAAGTCATGACTTCCATGTCATAATGGAAAGACTGCTGCATTTTGGTCTTAGAGTTATATTCAATTATTCAATTTGGGATGTGTTGAATGAAATATCATATTTATTTTGAGTTATTTGTGTGGAGACATTAGATATGATTCATTGATTATTCTACAAAAAGATGTTTTATTAATTTTTTATAAATTAGAGAAAATGTTCCCATTGAAATTATTTGACTCAATGGAACATTTAATATTTAATTTTCCATATGAACATAAATGTGTAGGGTTGATAAAATTATGATTGATATACCCATTTGAGATATTTATAAAATAATCAAAGAATAACGTATGTAACAAATCATCAGTTAAAATGAAAATTGTAGAAGCATACTTGCAGGAGGAAATTTCAAATTTATGCTCTTATTATTTTCAATCTAAATATCCTTCAAAACATAATTTCATGGGTCAAAATGAAGAAAATATTGATGCTATCACAAACCATCAATTTTCAGTTTTTAATAAATCTAAGCTTTGTTTTGGGGGTTATCCTGAATGATGATTTTTAAATAAAGAACTGAACAAATCTCAAACATATGTTTTTATTAATTCTAAATAAATGACATGATTTATACAATAAGTACTATTTTCTATTATTTTTTTAAATTTTTATAACAGATAATTTAGTTATTTTTTGGTAGAATATACGATAACCATATCAAAATAATTATGTGTTACCATTGCTACTCTTGAAGAACATTTCCAACAGATTTTTTCATATTGATTTCAAATACTAGTAAGTTATGTTGTATATGATGGAAAATTAAATCAATTTTGTAATGATATCTATTATTACTCATTTTTATTTTTTAAAGAAGACACAACATGAATACAAAATTTATAGTTGATTACGAGTTCTCAAAAACCCTCTATGAAAACTGATAAATTTTTTAATTGGTATGTGGTTATTGGATTGTGATTTCATACCCACATATATGGGGATTCAAAGAAATCAATGAATAATGGTTTTCATTTTAAATGATCTCATCATAATGAAAGAAAAGTTTAATTTTTTGGTATGAAGGATGAAATAATTGAGTTATGTTATCTGGGGCCAAATTATATAATAATGTTTAAATTTCATTTGTAATATCTTGATCGGGTATCCACTAAACTAGTTCCTCAAGCAGGTTCACCGCATGGCCTTGAGCACACATCTTCCTACACCAGAGGCTGCCAACCAGTATCAGGGGTCTAAAGTGGAACCGTGAGTAGATTATACCCCCATATCAGAGTGTATAACTGAAATTAAATAACTAAAAATCCTACATAATAGAGTAAATATAAAGAATAAATAATCCAAAATAGATAATGCTATAATATAAAATGAAATGTTTTAAGGACCAAACATCCTTGTCACACATACAACACAAGTCACCCACTAGGCCAACCCCACATATAAAATAAATGACTAAAAATAACCACATTAGGCCCTATAATAGCATCAATCCAAACCTCAAAAAAACTAATGATAAACCTGATCCATCATACCTAATATTGAAAAACCTAACACAGGCTACAACCCAAACACGTGCCTTCAATAAACTTGTAAGAGATACTCGGGTACCCATGAGCAATGATGGCCTAATAAGGGTGTGAGTAAAAATATGCAGGACACCACCAAAGGTGTCTAAATAAAACACCAATAATAGAATCAGTTTATTATGATAATAATTAGAGTTAATAAAGAGTACAAAACAAAAGATACATTCAAGAGAAAATAACAACTCATCTAGTACCCACTGGACTTCGGGTTCTAGGGAGACACCAAGGATTACTAGACCTGCATCAACCTAATTCAATCATCTAGGACACAAAATATAGGTAGATTCATACTATGAATAATATAAATTGATATTTTCATTTATTATTTATCTCATGTAAGTGTAAATATCAATGTCAAACTTTCACAGAACCTCAATCCACTACTAGAAATGAGGGTTTTAGCGACCGCCAAAAGTGGTCTCTAATGCCCTTTAGAGACCGCCATGCGACCGCTTTTGGTGGTCGCAGTTGCTCCGTCGATATTGAGTAATAGCGACCGCTAATGGCGGTCGCTAATACTCTCTTCGAAAACCGACGATTATTTGGTGCCGATTGTATACTGGGGCGCGCACGGCATGTTGGAGGTGACCCCGAGCTTGGGTTGACGGCCATGGAAGAACCACGGTGGCCGGAGGAAGCGTCAAGGGTGACGTTGGGGATTTAACAGCATCGGTTGACTGCCGGGGGTGAGAGGTTTTCCGGCAGCATTGGTAGGGACGACGGGAGGCGACGGGGTGGCAGCGACAGGGGGTGACCTGTGGTGGCGGTGCGGTGGCGGGAGGCGTCGACGCTGTTGCAGCGAGTGACATCGAAGAAGACAACACGGGGGGCGGGAAAAATCCCGCCATTTACATTTCAGTTTTAGCGACCGCTTTTGGCGGTTTCTAATAGCATCAGTAGCGACCGCCAATGGCAGTCGTCCGCTACCATAGGCGCCAAAACTAAAAAATGTAGTAGTGATCAATCACCAAAAACATACCCAAAACTTTCGGTACTGATACAGAGCATCGAGTATAACATTATAATCATAAATCATAATAATAGTGCCCATAGCCTCAATCCAAAACCTACCCATTCATTCAAAATATAGATTCCTATGCATTAGTCCATCACCTTAAAATTTAGATGCAAAGTTTCATTCCATAGTTCATCTCTATCTGGTATATCAATGTGCCTAGAGCCTCAGTCTAGAACTTAAAGCTTATAGTATACTACATATGTCTAGATACTCAATCCATAAATTGATCCATTAGTATAATTATTATTCCTAGAGTATTAGTCTAACACCTAATCCATATAATATACTACCTATTCTCAAAGCATTATTCTGACACCCAAATATTTCACTATTTCTAAAAATACCAAGGGTTCACATCTTGATCCTAACAAAATTAAAAAAGTCAAAAACAACCCTTTTCAAACCGTTATCATTTTTGAGGTCCCTATAGTCCTTTTACACTAAAAAATTTAAAAACCTCTCTTTCCATAAAACAATTAAAAATTCATCAAGGTATCTCCCTAAAGGGGGAAACTACACACCAATTTTCAATCAAAATTCAAATCCATTGATAAATCCCTTTTTATGAACCCAGTTGGAAAAAAATAAATCATTTTAAAAAAGGAACCATTTCAAAACATATATTTCACTTTTGACACCCAAAAACCAAGTCCAAACCCAATTCACCTGATTGAAACCATTTCAAGTGCATTATATACATTTCAAAGAATCTTAATACATGAAAATAACAAATTTTATCCTATTAAAAGTCACAACTATTTATTACCATGTTCTTCCAAGTAAAACTTAACCATTAAATAAAGTCAAAAAATGATTTTAACTGGGTAAATATCAAACCCACAAAATATACCCATCAAAACCTCCAAATTTACCATTTCCATGAAATGTCGCACCCCATGGGTGGCCATTGGTTCAATCTTATAAACAATAACAGATCTGAATGGATATGTGGTAGGCCAAGGTTTCAATTTAACCCCCAAAACATTTACTTTAACCAATAAAGAAACACACTAAACATGGGATTTAAGTCACAAAACACATACACATGAAAAATAAAAGAATAAGACTATGGGTAAATCTCTTAGACCTCCTACCTTATAAATGAATCCTCCCAAACATTCTCAAAGAATAATGAATTTTCTAAGTCCCGTCCAAGTCCCATATAAAATCCTTGATATCCAAATAGTATCATCTCAACCACCCAAGATCTATCCACACAACAAGAAATTACAATTAATTAATTATAACAATTACAATTAATTAATTAACCAAAACCCAACTTGGAATAATTCCAAAAAACTCATCAGTCGCTCACCTCTTATCAAAACTCCACGCAACCCCCATGGGTGGTCCAAAACAGAATTTCAACACCATATTTAGGAAAATATACAAGAGACGACACCATTTCACCAATCTATTAAATTAATATATTAGAAAAAACCTATTAAAATTAATTGGGAATACATACCTTAACGAAACACCACACAATGACATGAATAATTCATCTTGGGATTTACTCTTCCCAATCCATCACACTTGGCCAATTACAACATGATATGGAAGAATTAGAATCAAATACCTAAACCTACAGATCCAAAATTAGAAGGAACCAAGGAAAGGGGGAAATGGGTGGAGGGGAAGAATAACTCTCACCTTAATTAATGAATAAATCCACAAAGAACACATCCCTGTGGAGTTTTGAAGATAATATTAAGGGAGGAGGAACCATCCTCTGGTTCATGCACAAAAGGGAAAAGAAAGGGAGTGGAGTGTCCTAAAATCTCAAGGTTTTTTTTAATAATACTCCTTTTAATGAAATTATGGTAAGCTGCACAGTTTGGACACACAAGTTTCTAAAATGTTCCAACTATGCGGTTAAAACTATCAAATCCAACACACTTACATGGTTTGGTCACTTTGTTAGCCAAATCATAATCTAACCATGCACACCCCACTGGACATCTTTTATAACTAGTCACATAGTTATGAAACTGTGTGTAGGCCATGGACCATGTCTCAAACCTACCTTACCTCCCATGGTTTACCATTTGGATCAGAAAGATTACCCTAAACCATGCTCAAACCATGAATTTTAACCATGATCTATTCAAAGTGAACTAAAAATCCTCTAAGCATCAAGGTGTCACATAATTTCTCCTAAACCAAGCACCCTAGTCAGATAACTCCAAAAGTCCTAAAACTTAACGCAAAGCCTCTAAATCTCATCTGAACACATGAGATACCTAATAAGACTCATTACTAGTTTAAAAAAATCACTTTAATGAATTAAAACTCTCATAATTCCATTATGAGTGTTGATTAAAAAGTAGACCCATTCAGTAAACAATATTAAAATTCCTTTAGGAATTTCCATCTCATATGGATGCGGGATCTTGAAACTTCCCCACCATAATACTTCTCATCACTGAGAGTCCTTAATGGTCTTCCATAAACACCATATAACCATATTCAATTACTATTTATAACCAATATCCCCATTAAACTTTCAAAATCCTAAAACACAACCCAAGAACTCAATCGGAAAAACCCCGACCCAAAACCAGTTATCAAAATAAACACACCATGTTTACCAGAGCCCATCCAACTGAAACAACAAATTTTGTCATTTTACAATATCTTAATAGAGATATGGTACTCCCCAACATAAGATTCAGATTATAACCACCCACTTCCAATTATTTCAACCTCCGTCATCAGAAAATATCGAAAGAACCTCAAAATGTTTCTCACATAGTGTAGCTAACATGGTTCCCAAATTACCGCACCCAAACACCCATGAGAATTCCAATCATCATCGACACCCTTCCTTATCATCAAAGACTTACTAAAGTTTATGCATAACCTCCATCTACATACATACTAATAAGAAACCTTATTTTCCATAGAATCCTGACACAACTCTTGAAACACATATTTTATTTCCAAAATGGCAATTCATCTGTGATTTACAACTTTCTACACCCAGTTCATACACTAACCTAAGTATGACTATACTAGGATGACTAATTTTGAAAACATCTATCTCTAACTACTGGGACATAATACATCCACTCAACCAAAATTCCTTTACACCCAGCGGCACTCCACAACCACTCGTTCCTGACTACTAGAATTCACACCTAACTCTCAATGAGTTCACATATTATGATCCTCCACTGATCCAAATCCGTAATCTTGCCCTACGACACACATCAATGAACCCCAAACATAAGAACCTAATATTATTTTTCAGAACCACTCTGAGCCCAAGTCCATGCTCAACTAGATCATCCACCATAACTGATTTCCCATTAGAATCTATCTATGTAATTTAAGCACACACCTCAATGGGTTTTCACTAGAATCATAATGCCACCATGAATGATCAAAAACTAGTTCCATGCACCTATTACCCTTATAGCATGAGGGTTGTATCTCCATGACTGACATGCCACTCCACACTATATGAGTTCCATTTTCATCACCTCACTCAAGAAAACTCAACCACAATGACCCACATTCCATTCACTGCCAATCCAAGAATTGTATGTGGATGTCCTTCTCTCACCCAAGCAATAAACAAAAATGTTAATCATAACACATTCCCGACATCCAAGAATGTTACCCATGACATTCACCAACATCCATTCCACTATAAGGACTTACTCATAGATGGCTGATGGGTCACCTACAACCACAAGGCTTCACGTACAACGCTCTAGGAGTGTAGCTCTAGGGAAAACCATCAACAAGATAATAAATACATTCAGATATCTAGGCATATAGCCAATGATATCTTAGAGTAATTAGGATGATGTCAAGATATTGGGAATGATCATCCCTAACTAAGAGTATGCTAAAAAAGCATTAATGAATACCACCACAACTCATCCATTCATGATTCCACCGCTATCTTCAGTGTCATATCAATCTTGTCCAAGTCCTTGAGCCTCCCTGCATGAAATCACCTCATCACACTCACATAAGCCTTTATCCTACTCACAAATGCCTGCTCAACTCAAGAACGTTAGGTGTACGCTATCATAATGTCTAATACATAGGCTAAACAACATAGCAAACCACAACAAACTCGTTCCCCCAATAATCCATTAACACTTAACTGTAACACGCTCTTGGGCAACCCAACCGTAAAGCTTATTTCCGACTCTAGAGAGTCACATCTCGCAAAAAATCAGTTCAAAATACCTAAACACTGGCCATGCCTCTCTCGCATTCCTATTTCACAAAGCATAGAGAACCCTTAGTGCTTTACAAATCTAAAGGAAACTAATAGATCCAAAACCACATGCATGATCACTCTAGACATGTGCATTATTCAATAGTTCAACTAAGTTCCTTTACGCTCCAACCACATTCCTGGAGATGCATCTAGATTTAACCGATTCTGGCACCTAACTAGCCCGACCCTTAGAAACTACATGCACTACCAAAGTATCAACACACATAGTTATTTTCACCTCAATAATACCGTACATCATTGTGCCTCTCATTATAAACATACCGGTTTAACCTTACCTAAATGGTCTCCAACCATATTAAACTTGCACGTTGAAAACCTCATCCCACAAGCACCTATTATTCTCTTGATTCCATCTTATAACCATCAATAACATCCAACCTGCACAAAAATCACACAGTATAGGAACCCAAATGATATTTCCCCTCATGAAATCAACCATAAGGATGAAGCATTATCACATAAGTTAACTTTATTAAAAACAACAGACCCCCCCCCCCAAAATGACTAAACCTCATACTAGGTTTCACCCTTCATGGACCACTATCAAAATTCATAGTATCCACCTATGCCTCATGCACTCAAAAGAAAAAATAAATCTGTTAGAACCTATCACGGGTCGGTATAGAATTTAAAACAACACCAACTACCTAAACTATATTCACATCAAGGAGGTATCTAATATTTCTCACCAAGCCCTACCAGTCAAGAATCAGGAAAAAATTCTAGGTTAAACCACCTAGGTTTGCACCAACTCATAGAAGGCCACAATTAATGGGGCATCAAACATGATCCCATCCCAATGTTACAAAACTTCAAAATAACAAAAAACCTATCTCTAGGGTTTCATAAATGGAATACATCACATTCCAAACCAACCACCCACAACTTCATTACCTATCCTCTCCGAGATTTATAACATTAGACTGCTCCCCATAGGATATGTCTAGATAACCAACCTAAAAGAAAAAACATCCAAGAGGGTCTAATGGTCTTAATATTATACCTCACTAACCCACTAGGGTTAGTACACCGACTTTGCACAAGGACCAAACCATCATCCTCATCATCAAGCATATCACCATAGATATAAAGAACCTTCCATTAGAATGAAATCTATTAAATCACACCCTAGAATTCATATAACATTTCGATCCTATATACCTAACATGATACATGATATTCCTCTTTCATAAATAGGCTAAGAGTCAAAACCAAATCTCAAGACTATTTCCAATGTTCTAATAGACATAATTCCAACAAAATTCATCAAATCCATACCACATGTGCATCACCCAGGGTGAAAATCATATAAAACCATAATAATATAAACCAAGAACATCAATCATAATCCTCATAACCTAGAATTATTATTGGAACAAGTGTTCATGACACGTCATACTATAATCAATCACAAGATCTGACACATTCCTATATCTACAGTATATGAAAAGACAAAGAGTAAAATATTAGGAAGGTAAACTCTTTTGATACCACTTTGTATGGTCCTAACTCGAGAGCCACTAAACAAGTGCCCCGATCGGATTTGCAACATGAATTTGACTATGCCTCCTCATATATTTGAGGATACTGACTTGCAGCAAGGGTCTAAATTGGGAATATGAGGAGACTATACCCCCATATCATGAGTGCACAAAAATAAGAAAATAAAAAACATCTTACACATGAGAGTACGTGGAAAGAATAAATAAACTAAAACAGATCATGTGTTAATATAAAATTAAATACTGCAAGGCCTAAAAAGTCAAGTCATACATACAAAACCATTCACCCATTGGGATAAAACCCTATATAAAATAAATGATTGAATATAACCACAACAAGAAATATAGAAACACTGATCCAAACCTCATCAAAATACCCCAATATCACCCAATCTATCTTACCTGATCATGAAAAACTCAACACATGCCTCAACCCAAACCTATGTCTATAATAAAAATGTAATAATTTGTTGTGTACCCATGTGGAATGGTATACTAATTGGGGTGTGAGTATATCTCAGTAGGACACCACCAATGCTGTCTAATGAAAATACTTGTTAGGGAATCATTATATGAAGATAATCAATGCAATAAATAAATAGTATATACAAGAAGATACATGCTAGGGAAAACAAAAACTTATCCAGTACCCACTAGACCTCTGGTTCTAGGGAGACACCCAGGCCAACCAGAACCACATCTACCTAATCTGAATGTTTAAGAAACAAATAATAGCATGATACATACAATGAATAATAAAAATAGGGGGGTTTTTCATTTATCATTTTTCCTAGGGAACCATAACGCCAATGTCAACCATGTATGGAACCTTAGTCTAACACCAACAGCATACAAAAAACTATCAGTACTGATATGGAGTTTCAGGTCAAATATTTTAATCAAACATCATAACAATAATACCCTGAACCTTAGTCTAGCACACACTCATACATTAAAATTATAGTTCTTGGAGAATCAATCCAACACAATAAACTATGGATGCAGAGTGTTAGTCCACAATCCATATCTATCTGGTATACCAGTGTACCCAGAGCCTCAATATAGCACATAAACCATATAAAAAACTATATATTCATGGAGCCTCAATCCAACAAATAATACATATAGCATAATACTTATTCCTAGAGCATCAATCCAACACTTGATATTTATAGTCTACTACTTGTGCTTGGAGAATCAGTCCTACACCCGACCATTTTATCATTTATCAAAATAACAAGGATTAAAATCATAACCCTAAAAACATTAAAATATTCACAAAAAACCATTTTTAAACCATTATCATTTACTAATATCCCTTTGGTCTTTTTAAAGTAAAACAAGGTCAAAAACTCTCTTTACATCAAACATTTAAAAAGAGCAATCAAGGTGCCTCCTCAAAGGGGGAAACTACACACCCATTTCCAATAAACATTGAAATACATTTATAAAACCATTTTTATAAAAAAACTTGAAGGAAACTACCTCATTTTAAAACAAGAACCATTTAATAACATATATTTCACCCTTTGACTCACCAAAACCATGTCAAAAACCAACGAACCCAATTAAAACTATTTCAAGGGCCTTATAGGCATTTCAAAACACATGAGAACAACAAATTATATCATATTAAAAGTAATAAACATTTATTTCCATGTTTTAAAAAGTAAACCTTAACCATTAAACCAAGTCAACCAATGATTTTAATTAGGTTAAACTTGTAACCCAAACACTTGACCTGTTACACCCCCCCAATTTACTATTTCTTTAAAATGGTGCACCCTATGGGTGGCCATAGGTTTAGTCTTATAAATACTAATAAACCAAATGGAATCCATCAAAGGTTAGTGTATCAATTTAACATGAAAATCATTTACTTTAACTAAGGAACAAACACACCACACATTGGATTTATGGATAAAACTACATACACATGCAAATAAATTAACAAGAGTATAGTTAAAGCTCTTAGACCACCTACCTTATAAAAAAATCATTCCAAACATTCTACAAGCACAAAGACCTTTCCATGGCCCATCTAAGGCTATCCAAACTCCTTGGTATCCAAAAAAAACTCATCTAAACTACAAATATCTAGCCTCATTCCATGAAATGATAATTAATTAATTAATTATAATAATTATAATTAATTAATTAACTAAAATCAAACTTGGAATAATGTCAAAAAACTAACTGGTCACTCGCCTCTAATAAAAACTATTTGAAACCACTATAGTTGGTCCACAATGGACTCCCAAAACCATTTTTGAGAAAACCCTAAGGGGATATACCATTTCAGTAATTTGTTAAATTAATCGATTAAGAAAAACCTAATAAAATTAACCACAAAAACCTACCTTAACAAAACTCCATTAAACCATGTGAGAAAGTCATATTAGGATCTGTTATACCCAAGTTAACAAAATTCCCCATATTCATTCGTTGATTACAACATGCTCTAGTTGAATTAGAATCAAATACCTAAACTTGCACATCTAAAATTAGAATGAACCAAGTAAAGGGAGAAAGGGGTGAAGTTGAAGAATAAATATCACCTTAATCATTGAATAAGGTCACTAATAACACCTAATTGGTGAGTCTTGAAGAATGTAAGAAGGGAGTAGGAACCCTCCACAGTTCTTTTGTGCTTGGGGAAGGAAAGGTGGTGGAGTAGCCTAAACTCTTGAGGGAGAATTTTGGTAAAATCCCCATTTTATTGAAATTTTAGGAAGTTTCATAATTTGGATGCAATTTTTTCCAAACTATGCAACAACCGTGCAATATAAATATCCATTCCAAAACCCCTCTACAGTTTATCCATATTTTTGTCCAAACTATGCACCAACCATGTATACTCTATTAGAAAACTTCTGAAACTTGGTGCATAATTTTTCTGAAACTCTGTGCAGGCTATGAACCATATCCTAGACCCTCTCTTACCTCTCATGGTTTACCCTTTGGATCACATGGTTTACCCCAAAACATTTTAAAAACATGCATCGTAACTATTCCCAGTTCATGATGAACTAAAAATACTCTAAGACTCAAGGGGTTACATAGTTTCTCCTTAACCATGCACACCAAACCGTGGACCCTGGTAAGACAACTCCAAAACTCCTGAAACACAAATCAAATCCTCCAAATATCATCTAAACACTCGATATACCTCCCGAGACTCATTAATAATCTAAAAAACAATTTTAAGAATTCAAACTCTCAAAACTCTATTCCAAATCACAGTTAAAAATTTAACTAATTCAGTAAAAAAATTAAAATTCCATCAGAAATTTCATCCCTGTACAGACATAGGATCTTATACTATTGGTTTGATACTAATCAAGCCTTGAATGTTCATCCATTAAATAGAGTTATTTATATTAAATATAACATTCTTATTGACTAAAATAAATCATGTATATTAGAATATAAATCACATCAAGTTTATTATACAAAATACCATGACGTTTTGAGAGATTTAAATAACTAGAAGAGTTTAATAAAAATGAAATATTGTGAAAATCAATTTCTTTAAAATGAAATTGGATATATGGAAGTGAAACATACTGAATTGTTTTGAGAAACACCTTTAAATATATTTCTTACCCAACAAGGTGTATATATATATATATATCGATGTTAAAACCTTCTAGTTAAGGGATGATGATTTTAGTAATATTGATAAAGTAATAAGGAATGATGAAACTGAAAGTTGTATGAAAGTTGATTCTGATGATGATGAAGATGAAGACACTGTAATCGATGAAGACGAGGTTGAAGATGACCAATGATGTATTATATTCAGGTATTTATTAGTTTTTTATATTTCATATATGTATTAATAATTATTTACAGGTATTTTTTTTATTTCTGATGAATTAATATATTATCAGTGATCTATTTAATTCCCTTGAAAATGTTAATATTTATTAATTTTTAACATTTCATATATGTATTAACAATTATTTTAAGATAATAATATAATTTTCTATATTGTATTTATTGGTTTTTTATATATGAGATATATATAAACAATTATTTATAAGTAATATTATTATATTCTGGTAATTATTTTCAGGTAGTTATTAAATTTTAGTATTGATTAGTTTATTATATTTGATATCTGTATTAAAAATTATTTACAGGTAAGATTATTATTTTATGATATTTATTAGTGTTTATATATTTGATAAATGTATTAATAATGTTTCATAGGTAATATTATTTGTTTCAGATGGTCGATGCTGCTCCTGATGATCTATTACATCCTCTCACTAATACTGAACTTCCTGATGATGAGCCCAATTCATCTACCCCATGAGATACTTTGATATCACCACCTATTAAGAGGGAGTGTGGCCTTACAAGATTGATGATTCTAGAATCTGTTCCAAAAATACATCGATATATTGATTTCGATCCTCGTTTATGGAAGTATGTTCAATTGTTTAATGTATTTATTTTATATTATGTTTTTGTATTAATGTTTTTTTTAATATTATGATTATTTATTTGTATTTTCATAGTTTTTCATATTTAGATATTAGGAAGTCTGGTGTGATTATATGAAATTAGTTTTTTTCATCATGTGTGTCATGGGATCATGTTACCATTGCTGTTTGATGACAAAAATTCAATCAATGGACTGTACATTAATTAATGATATATTTTATTTTAATTTTTTTAATTTTTTTAATTAGTAACATGTTTTTTTAACTATATTGTGAAATTTTTGGTCCCTAATCGATGATTTCATGTGATCTCCTATTCGAGAGGCATAATAGATTTGTTTATCTGAATGTTTTCTTCAGTTTTTACACAACTTAAAAAAAGAGATCCATGGATAGAGATTCAATTACTATTTTAGACCAGTCATTCTTCTCTTATCTACTTGAATAAAGGTCAGCTTATGTATGAGATGAATTGTTCTCCTATAGAATATGGGAGACTTTTAATACAAGGTTATCATCTAGGTTTCATAACCAGGGGTGGAAAGAGATCGCATATAGAGATGAGCATCTTACATTTGGTACACATTGATGAAATATGGTAAGTAATATTATTTATTAATAAATATATACTTTAAATGTAATTTTTTTATTATATTATATTGGACAATTATTAACCCTCTATTATAGTGTTCAATGTTTACAAGAATATATATACCGATCCTCATATATAATAGCTTGTCGGTGATATACAATTCCATATTGTGGTTAGTATTTTGTTTTAAACTTTTACATATATTAATTTATTTTTATTATTTTAATTTCTAATTATATTTTAAGGAAATTTATGATACTATGACTTATCATTCATTAGAGAGTCAAGAAAATAAGTAATTAGGTTACACTTGTGAGTTAGGTTTTGATTATGGGGCTTGAGTACAGGTGGCTTTTTATGGTGTTGATAAAGGCCCGTTGACTGGTATTGGTTTATGAATGCCTTTTACTAGTTATTATGGTACTTCTATGATGTCTTAAGTTAACTCAAAGGTAGATCATGTAGATTCTTTTTCATCGACATCTACTACACAATATGAAGAGAGGTTATAATCTTAGGATGAGATGATACAATGGATTTAGAGAGTGTGGGAGGAGGAGTATGAGTAACAGCACCAGAGTCATGAGAAGATTTTGGAGTATATGTGATAGCTTACACGTTGTGTTGGTATTGAGTTCCCCCAACCCAACCCTTCAGGTGATCCTCCCCCCTAATACTATTTGATTATTATTTTAACTATTTTGAATTTTTATTTTGTAAACATATTATGTGTGAAATGGTTTAATAATTTTTTACATGTTTTTATTATATATATATATATATATATTTTTTTTATTTTCTTAATTTTTTTATATTACATTTTTTATTTTTTAAAATATATAACTAATTGTGAAGGATCACCAAATGCATCACAATTAGTTTTTAAATTTTTTTTGTTGAACTATTTATGATGAAGTGGTGTTCCCGTTATAAATAATAAGTAATTGTAATGTACCGTTTCAAATAATTTTTTAATTAAATTTCGAGATTATTTGTAATGGAACATCATTCGAAATAAAAAAATTATATGCATCATAAATTTTTGCGAGGGTCCTTTTTAAATAGATTCTTATTAGGAAATGATTTTAGTGATGGGAATCCATAAAAAAAACTTATTGCAAAAGAATTAAATTCCATTAATTTGTTTGAAAATCCAGATCATCAAGGGGAATAGGTATCTTGACAATCAACTCATGAGCTACATGAATCCATACTATCACAAGATATTTTAGAAGTTGGTTTTTGTGTAAAATATTTTCTTGGATGTTGTAAATTTTAACCATTACAACTAGGTGATGTGTGGGTACTAGTAGATATAAATCATAATCAATTTCAGCCTACAGAATATTAGTATAGGAAAGGTATCAATATATTCTTGATTCATATTTCATAGAAAAATTCATGATAAAATTTATTACCATTGGTAAGGCATACCTTTCAGGGTAATTACTATCCTCAATGGGGCGGGGAGGTGGATCTTCATATAATGAGTGTTGTTGTGTTTTTATTCTATTGGATTCCTTCTCATAAAATTTCCTTATAACTCTATCTTCCAATTAATTGTTTTTTCTTTATTTATTTTTCATGTCTGTATCAGTTCCATTTTCTTACCTTTATCCCCTTGTGCACTTTATTTCTCAAAATATGTTCGGGGTGACAAATTAAAACTCAGACCTCTAACGTGACCATGTTTTCCTGAATGCTTCAAGGACACTAAAAGTATTCATTCATTGGGAGTAATCGATAATGATCCTTATTTCTAAATTAAAAAAAATATAGGAAAATAAGTAGTAATTTTGATTTAATACCAATTAAAATAAAAAACAAATTTCAATTATTTCATACTCAAACATCATTCTTATACTCATTGTGAATTTTCATCTATGATTATTCAGTCTTTATTTAAACAGTCCACCTTTTTTAGAACATTATATGGGATGGAAAAAGCTTTGAATTTTGATTAATCAATCTGTATATAAAAGGAGGAAAATAATTATGTTATTATTTCATTACATATTAAAGTATTAATGTAGATTTAAAATATATACCACTTTTTTTTCAAGTGAAGCATAAAACATCCTTGCTTTATGGTAGGGTAATGTTGGTTTTGATATATGCTACTTATTTTCTACAATAATTTATTATTTCATAAATTAACAATTTTTAGTCAAAGAGATTAATACATGTATTTCCATGTAAAGTATTACTAAACAAAATGTACATGAAAGTATGCCTCCTAATGATGACCAATAAACACATTCAATGTTTATTGGGTTATCAGGTGTGAATATATTTGTGGAGGTTTTGGGTTTAATATACCTTTATAATCCAAAAGATGGTGATTTATAAGAATGGTATAAAATGATCTATGATCCTTTCAAGTGACCATTAATACAAATTTCATTGTAAATTAATCTAGTATAAATGTAATCTTCAATGGATAATTAAGAGTAAATTAATATTTAATTATTTTATTTTTTTATTAATTTAGATAAATTATATCATAATGTCACCCTAATATCTTCATAAATTAGTGTCTTAATTGTGAAAAAAATACTATGAAATGTATCTACATTAATTTAAACGTGAATTTGAGTGGTGACCACAATGTAAATAATGAAAATAGACCTGTTGTGGTTTAGAGAATGGTCGTGTACATTCCACCCCACCTTGAATTTTACACCAGTCTTTCTCACCTAATTTTTTTGTTAAGATTGTCGCACTAGGAAAATACTTTTTTTTCTCAAACATATGTTTTTCACCTTCCACTATTTCACTAGTTTCGTCATTATCAATATGTTGTTTCATAAGATTAGAAGAACCACCATGTGGAGAAACATGTTATTCCTCTGGATTGGGAGAATCATCATGTTGATAAACCAACTACTCCTCAGGATTGGGAGAATTAAAATCTAGAGAAGACATTATCTGTATAAGTGGTTGAACATTTAATTTATATTATATAAATATAGTGGTGAAAACATAAAACTATGAGGTAGAAAAATGTATATTAAAAAAAATTATCATGGTTATTAACTTTTCACTTTTTTCTTTAAAGGTTGAAGAGATTTGACCCCTCTATCAAGTATTTGAATACCATAATTGTTTTATCCTCTAACATATAAGAGCTCATCTATATTGTTACCACCATGAAATTATTGAAACATCCTAAGGAAAGGGCCATCCTCAATTGAATTGATATTTGACCTTATAGTGGTTTTGGTTGATAAAAGAAGAGTTTAAAACTCTTTGTTTGCATGATCCGAGAGAAAAAAATACTTACACTTCTTGTGATTCCATCATTAATGGTTCTTACTTGTACCCTTTCTTACTAAAATCCACTTTCATAAATTCTAATACATCAATTTTAATTTCACTCCTCTTATCAACACACTTGAATTAAAAAATAAATTCTTGAAATATTATATACTAACCCCCATATTTATTTAATGATTCAAAAGTATGAAATATTTATGTAAATTGGATTTTTATCCTTGGTACTAGATAAACACATTGCTTCCACCACATGAGTAAATACACTATTTTTCATGGCACTATATTCATCATGTTCCTTGGTATAGAATGTGTAACCATTAATTACATAATGTTTATAAGATAATACATGAAAACCTGGTCATATGGATAGCCAATTAAGTTTTTATAAAATAAAATTTTAATTTTTAGGCGACTCTTTAAAAATATGGTGTCATAACCATATTATAAACTATTGATTATGTGTATTTAATAACCAGATTTAAGCCCTTGATGGATTTAAATGTTTAATAATTAATTTGTTGGTTTCAAAATACAGTGTAACCAATGAACTATTATATAAAATGTAAATTTAAGGACCCAAACTTTAAACATTACATAATCTTGAATTAAATAAATAATTTACATTGAGGATCTTTTTAGGTTTAGAGTTTTAGGGAATTAGGACATAACTATTACATATCAACTTGAATATTACAAAGTAAACACTTCCACTATAACCGATGTTTTTTCAAATCCTTAAATAAAACAAGAGTTATTTTCTTGATATAAATCTTCTTGAATAATTCCTTACTCTTACACTTTTTTATCACATGTAAAAACATTTCAAAAACATGGGAGGATCATAAAAAGCTTAGTAAGGGTCATAACATAATGAAAGGAAACATTAACCCATCAAAAATACAAATCAATGAAACTAAAATCTTCAATCATAACATACCTTCTGAAATCATAATATTTATGAATGAAACATAGTAATCACAATTCATAAAGGTAACTTAAGGCATACATATCATACTTACATTGTAGCTATCACATCGACATAGGGAGTCACATTTAGAATATCCATCACAATATATTCCCTAAATCTCTTCGGAGAAACATTCTTGTTTGCCTCCTTCACGTTACCCAATGCCTTGGAGAGCTATCTCAGGCTCACCCGTCCTAGGTTTATCACTGAACAACCCATATACGTAAAAATGGCCAAGAACCATAACATAATCATAACACATAACTTAAGCATAAAGTAAAGATAACATTCCCACATTGCAATAGAAATATAAAATTTTAAGATATTGAAATAATAAATCCATTCTAAAAACCATTTTCCATACCAAAATATATAGAAAGAGTATATGGTATTTATTTTTCTTTTGAAAACATTACGGCTTGTTAAGGAATCCATAGATCAAATAATACTCGCGGCGGAGGAAAAAGGGTCATTATCACCGCTTATGTTAAAAAAAGAAACATTCTTTTTTGTTGTTTAGTAAAATGATTTGTAGAGAGAATATTCCCTTTGAATGAAATGAAAATTCAAAAGGGTTTTATACACCGTATAAAATAAAGTCGTGTAGAAATCAAAAGACGCCTTAATGAAAGGAGATTGAGACGAAGTCCCGTACAAAGACGGTATCCTTAGATTGAGGATAAATCAATTACATAATTATGTGTGAAAAATATAAATACACCCAATATAAGTGTATATTAAGTGTAAAAAAATCATAGGTCATCCACACATGTTCATAGAACGACATAATCAAGAAGCAGAGGTTTAACCCAAATAATTGAAATTTGGTTAAGAAGTTCCCTTACAGAAATTCGACAGCCTAACAGTGTCACTTTAAAATTCATAAAATGAGTTGATGAGAGATAAACAGGGTATCTCATAACTTGGACATAAAATTTACAGCAATAAGGATATATAATAACATATCCCAACATAAAAATATGTAAATTAAAATACCTAACAAAAATAAGTCTTTTAAAAAGAGGAGGGTGAAAGGTTCCCTTACCGATTTGGGTAACTTTCAAAACGTACACCCCATGACAGAATAATCATACAATGAAGATGTAGATACCAATAAATTAAATTATATTACACAATTAATACAATTATGGGAAGTACACACACCACACAAAAGGAAATAGTGGCAAATGTAGCATGAATCTCACGGGAATAAAAGTGAGATAAAAACCCCTATCCTCATAGTAATAAATCGAGTGGTATGACCAAAAGATATTAAGCACAAAATGAATCAAAGAATACCATGAATATAAATATAATCATGATAATATATATCAAATTTAAGTACAAAATACACCACATGCAATAAATAAGTGCCGAACAATGGAAATCTCACGAAATTAAAAGCGAGATAAGAAATCCCTTACCTCAAGTCCGACTTGTTTTGTTCGTTTCTTTATATTCCTGAATAATAAGCCATGATCAACTTATAATTTATTAATTAATTACTTTAATTTTTACTATTCAATTCATATATCATATTATCATGTTATAATAATTAGTTAATTATGTGAGTTCATATCATATGTTTTGTCGATGTTCGGTACATGAGTAAAAAATGAATTTGTTTGAAGAGAATTGCCCATGTAGTTATAAGTACATCATCTCCGAAATGGTGTTAATGATTAAATATCATATATATATATATATAGTATATATGTATTTAATAATATTACATAATGTTTGGAGATAAGAAATGAAATGTACCATTAATGGAGACTGTAGGCCATACGTACGCATGAACACTACTTTCATTTTTTTTTTCATATTAATGGACTTTAAAAATAAATGAGAAATAGATATATTATAATTAAAGTATAATATATATGTTATATAGGTAACATAAGTTCATTAATTACATTCTTTATAACTTCCATGTGTTGGCATGAACGAGTCACATCACTAGAGGGGGCGGTTGTCCACACTTCCTCATATGAAATTATCGCATTTGCACAACATGCAAAGCATAAAGGTATTTTTTAAATATAAAATACGGAAGTGTAAAGAAGAAATAAATATATTATATATCGTATATAAATATAGTTCCATAATAATGGCCACCATGAGAGGTGTTAAAAGAATATTGAACAATCATCATTTCTTGAGGCAGTAATTCACCACTCACAGAAGAAGTTTGTTCTTTAACCATTAGACGGAGGTGTGTGTAAGTGTAGGTAGAATACTTATCATAAAAAATCCTAGTATATTTATTATACTGGTTTTATTATGGGATCAAATAATAATAAGATAGTGGATAGTGAAGAAGGATAATAAAATAAAGAAACTTGAGAGAAGACATTACCTCTAAATCGGGTAACTCTTTTTGATTTGAGACAAAGGCATCTTTGGAATGACTTCTACCCAAATTTAGGATTCTAGGAGTAATATAGGGATGCTGAGAGATAATATGAGTAGATTTTGGGTGACTCAAGGGCTTGATATGTGTGGGTAATGGGGTAGAGGTGGGGGCCTTTTATAAGTGGGAGGAGGGTCACTTTTGGAAAGTCTTGAAATGTTACTTTATTATAAAATTATTTATGAATTTTAAAGGTCCCAAAATGATATATTTTGAGTATAAATTGATAAGGGTTATAAATCCACCCATACAATAGGTTTTCTACAAGTGTAAGTCTTATATTTTACCTTATATTTTCATTTTATTTAAAACGTTCATTAATGAGGTAATCCCTGCATCATCATGGTGTCATAAATAAATTTATTTATTTAATGTCCAAAAATTGTAAAACAAATACCCTGATGTAGGAAATATTTTTATCATTCCAATGAATATTTATTATCTAAGATATCATTTATTTGAACAAAAGTAAAATTGTTTTACTTAGGATATACAAACCTTTGTTATATTTCTCTTCTTTTTAAAAAATAAAGTCATAAATGTCACTATCACACCCATGTGACTCCATGGGCCCTCAAGTTTGGTAAAAAGATTCCCATGGTCGGAAATGACTCAAAAAAAAAGGATTTGGACACATGCTAGGGTCATTTTATATTATTATAATATTATTTTATTACCCTTAACTACCCAATTACTAATTAATCACGATTATTAAAGATAATTACCGTTGTTACTATTCATAATGTCCAAAAACAAAAGAGTATTAATTAAATATTTAGAACCTTATGATTCCAAATATGGAATACAATTTACCAAATTAAAATCACATAAATTGTAGTAATTAATTTAAAAATAATTCCCGTTGTCACAACCAAAGACGAGTTTTTAAGAAGTAAACTTTATCCAAAGATTGACTTGTTTTTACATCCAATTAAAATGAGGAATTACTTTCAATGAAAAAAATTGTATTAAGTGATAAAAAAATAATTCAATTACACTTTTAAACCAATTAAAAGGAAAATATAACTATATAATTAAATTAGTTGAAAAAGTAGTTTTGAAGTAAAATGGAGTATTTTTCACTATTTATTAAAAATGAACAATTTTCAGAAAGATACCATAAATTTATCCAAAGTAAATTTGATATTTCAAATTAAAAAATGATGTAAATTTTAACAAATTCAAAAAATATAAGTTGCGTTAATTAATTTTATAACTAATTCCCACTGTCAAAACAAATTGTGTGTTTTTAAGAAACAATATCTATCAAAAGATTGACACTTGTTTATGTCCACTTTCAAAGTGAAATTAATTCCAATGAGAACCATTTAATTAAATGGTAAAAATATATTCTAATTAAAATTTAAAACTAATTAAAAATATAATATAACCATATAAATAAATTACATTAAAAGGAGGTTTTGAATTAAAATACAACATTTTTCACTATTCATAAAAATTGAACTTTATCGGTAAAATAAAAAAAATTTACATAAAGTAAATTTTGATGTCCCGATTCTAAATGAGGATTTTATTTTGTCAAATATAACATATAAAATTTCCAAAAAGTGAATTTAAAAAGGTTTCACCATCAAAAGGCTGTTAATCGACCTTTTAAAGAATATTAGAATATTTATGCTTAAAATTGAATTCATTCGCATTTTAAGACTCTAAAATTTATTGGATAAATGTACAAATATTTAACAAATGTATATAATCATTTTGTAGTTAGTTCTGTTCATTCCCACCATCACAATGACTAAGTGTTAACTACAATTTAAAATAATATTATTATATTATTAGTGTGCAATGTAAGATTTCAAAGAAACTCGTTGTTGCGTATTGGGTATGCCATCGAACACAGAATATCCTTTAATGTATTATTAATATTTAATTCATGAATATTAATAAATATGAAAATGTTTTATTCTTTATTTACTTGGGATGTTACATCCTTCCCCCCTTTTGTGAATTGCGTCCTCACAATTTTAAAATTGGGCTTGGAAACTTCATTTAAATCCCCACATCGGAAAAGTAGTCAATAAAACTATCACTTTAAAAGATAAAAATATAAATACAAAGGTTAACTGCGATAAACCAAATTAGGATTCCATGTAGGGAAATTATGGATATGGAAGAAAAAAACAAAGTGTTAATTTCTGATGGAGAGTGATATAAAACATGTCTAGGAGAAAGTTAAGCACCAGAAAATCACAAACTTTTGATGGGTTAAACAATATTTGATTCCCCAGTAGGAAAAGTTAACATACAACTTTTTTGTTTTATGTTACTTTTCATTGAGTAATTTGTTTATGGGATTAACTAAAACATAAGGAAACATACTTACTTGTCATGTAGACTTTCATCTCTTACTAGATTTCTTACAAAAACTCATATTTTTTCCAAAAGATGATTATTTAGGATGACTTGTTCACATTAAGAGCGCTATAATCAACTTATTGAGAATAAAATAACCCACAAAAGATGAACTATATATTTCCCATTTCTTTATACCTTAACCAAAACCAAAATTTTTAGTACAAGATCAGATAATCCCAAAAAGGATAATCCTTTATAAAAAAAATACTACTCTTAATCTCCAAAATTCAACAAAAAGAACCCAAGGTTCAAGAAAGACCCTTAAATAAAAAACTATCCATAAAGTTCTTCAATGTAATCCAAACTAATATTGAAACCCAAATCTATGAAGGATTTAATCACATAGTCTTCCAAGATAAACTTTAATATTTGTCTCCAAATAACATCGTTTACTCTTAAAGTCTCATATTGAAAAGTAATTAACCTAATAACATATCCTCCATGATAGGTCAATAATTTACATAGATAAAGAAAAATCAACTTATTCTTGATTCATAAAATCATCTAACTAAAAATAATTTGTCATACTAACCAGGGAATTCATGTAGTCCAGTGGTAGGTGATAAATACCAGTTGCACTTTGGTTGTGGGTTCGATTCCCACAGCTTTGTCTGACATGACGAGTTGTCACACGGTCTGCATGTGGTCCCTTTTCAAAAACTATATAATTTTATAAAATTACCAAAAAGAGATGAATTAATCAAAAATAACCATAACATATTTTAGCCACAAAGGTTATCTAATGACTTTAGTTTTGCATCCCAAAATGTATTAACCGGTAATTGCCTCAAATTCAAGGATCATATAAATCCAAATGGTTCTTTATAACTATATCCAAAAAAGAAAAGATAATTATTCCATGAATAAAATTTTCATATATCAAACATCAGGGTTACACATACTATAAAAAGTCTTCTAATGTAATCTCGTCATCAAAAGAGCCTTAATACTTTTATGAATTTCACCATCCTAAAATCTACCATAACTCTTGAATACCTTATATATTGACTTCTTACTCATTCAACATTATTCATGATCCATCAACCATTACTTTCCAACTTATTCTGAAACACTTCTTTCCTACAAACAAAATCTTGAATCATATCCTAAAATTCAATAATCGGAAAACGTATGTTAAGAAATAATCCATACCCTTCATTGTTCTTTGTCAGTTTCTTCATCCTCAATCAGAATGGCATTAGGTATTGGTAAACAAATATTTGTACGATATTGGTGATCCCATTCCCAAAACTTCTTCATAGGACATGTGTTTGTATAATGACCATGAACACCACATTTAAAACATTCAATTAATCCTTCATAAATAACTTCTTTCCCTTTCCTAGAGTCAACTAGATGATTCCTTTTTCCATGGCAGGTTCTTGCCTTATGACCATCATTTCCAAATCTATAGCATCTTTCTTTCACTTTGAAACATTTTGATATGTGTTTCTTTCCACATCTTTGACACATAGGTTTTTGAACATTCTTACCTTTATGATTATTAACTGAACTTTTGTAGGGATTTGTTTCTCGCATGTATGATTCCTTATAAAAATCACTAAGGTTCAGGTGGTCAATCATGACTCCAGATATTTGGTCGAGAATAAGCAGAAGAGTTCTCATTGAATATCCCATATCATTTAGTTGCTCGTTCAGAAAACCATCACAGTTTTCTTCACATCCACTATTACTTTGGTGCCTGCTAGATCCATCCATTTACTAAAACCAAAAAGGTCAGTGTGAGTATATCAATAAAATCATCATATAATACTAAGATATAATTATTCATGTTATCTTAAACCCATTCACTTTATCTAAAAAACTATGACTCTTTATGAAATCCAAACCATTATGGTAGTGTCACTTATTCTTAAAGAATACCCTAACCTCTAAAGTTATCTAAACTGACCTTTGATACAAACTATAAATACCTAACGTTATAACATTAAATAATTTTGAATTAAATGAATAATTCACATTGAGGATCTTTTCAGGTTTAGAGTTTTAGAGAATTACGACATAACTATTACATATCAACTTGAATATTACAAAGTAGACACTTCTACTATAACCGTTTTTTATCAAATCCTTAAATAAAACAAGGGATATTTTCTTGATATAAATCTTCTTGAATACTTCCTTTCTCTTACCCTTCCTTGTAACCTGTGGAAAAAATTTAAAAAACTTGGGATGATCATAAAAAGCTTAGTAAGGGTTATAACATAATGAAAGGAAACATTAAACCATCAAAAATACAAATCAATGAAACCAAAATTTTCAATCATAACATACCTTCTAAAATCATAATATTTATGAATAACACATAGTAATCACAATTCATAAAGGTAACTTAAGGCATACATTACATACTTACATTGTAGCTATCATAGCTACATAGGGAGTCACATTTGAAATACCCATCACAGTATATTCCCAAAATCTCTTCGGAGAAACATTCACGTTTACCTCCTTCATGTTACCCAATGCATTGGAGAGCTATCTCGGGATCACCCTCCCTAGGTTTATCATGGAACCACCCGTATATGTAACAATGTAAAATAACCATAACATAATCATAACACATAACTTAAGCATAAAAGAAAGATAACATTCTCACATTGCAATAAAAATATAACATTTTAAGATGTTGAAATAATAAATCCATTATAAAAACCATTTTCCATACCAAAATATGTAGAAAGAGTATATGGTATTTATTTTTCTTTTGAAAACATTACGACTTGTTAAGGAAGCCATAGATCAAATAATACTCGCGGCGGCGGAAAAAGGGTAGTTGTCACCGCTTACGTTATAAAAAGAAACATTTCTTTTTGTCATTTAGTAAAAAACATCATAGAGAAAAGATTCCCTTTGAATTAAATGAAAATTCAAAAGGGTTTTATACACCGTATAAAATAAAGTCGTGTAGAAATCAAAAGATGCCTCAATGAAAGGAGATTAAGACAAAGTCCCATACAAAGACAATATCATTAGATTAAGGATAAATAAATTACATAATTATGTGTGAAAAATATAAATACACCCCATATAAGTGGATATTAAGTGTGAAACAATCAGAGGTCATCCACACATGTTCATATAATTACATAATCAAGAAGTAGAGGTTTAACCCAAAGAATTGAAATTGGGTTAAGAAGTTCCCTTACAGAAACTCGACAGCCTAACAATGTCACTTTAAAATTTAGAAAATGAGTTGATGATAGATAAAAAGGGTATATCATCATTCAGATATAAAATTTACCACAATAAGGATATATAAGAACATATCCCAACATAAAATTATGTAAATTAAAAGACCTAACAAAAAGAAGTCTTTTAAAAAGAGTAGGGTGAAAGGTTCCCTTACCGATTTGGGAAACTTTAGAAACGTACACCCCATGACAGAAGGATCATACAATGAAGATGTAAATACCAATAAATTAAATTATATTACACAGAGAATATAATAATGGGCAGTACACACATCAAAAAAAGTAAATAGTGGCAAATTTAGCATGAATCTCACGGGAATAAAAGTGAGATAAAAACACCTAACCTCGTAGTAAAAAATTGAGTAGTATGACCAAAAGATAATAAGCACAAAATGAATCAAAGAATACCATAAATATAAATATAATCATGATAATATATATCAAATGAAAGTACATAATACACCACATGTAATAAATAAGTGGCGAACAATGGAAATCTCCTGAAATTAAAAGTGAGATAAGAAATCCCTTACCTCAAGTCCAACTTGTCTTGTTCGTTTCTTTATATTCATGAATAATAAACCTTGGTAAATTTACAATTGATTAATTAATTCCTTTAAAGTTTATTATTCAAATCATATCACATATTATCATGTTATAATAATTAGTTAATTATGTGAGTTCATATCATTTGGTTTGTCGATGTTCGGTACATGAGTTAAAAATGAACTTGTTTGAAGAGAATTGTCCATGTAGTTATAAGTACATCATATCCTGAATGGTGTTAATGATTTAAATATCATATATATCCAGTATATATTTATTTAATAATATTTCATAATTTTCGGACATAAGAAATGAAATGTACCGTTCATGGAGATGGTAGGCCGTATGTACGCATGAACGCTACTTTCATTTTTTGTCATATTAATGAACTTTAAAACTAAATGAGACATATATATATATTATAATTCCATTATAATATATATGTTATATAGGAAAAATAAGTTCATTAATTAAATTCTTTATAACTTCCATGTTTGGCACGAACGAGTCACATCACTAGAGTGGGCGGTTGTCTACACTTCCTCATATGAAATTATCGCATTTGCACAACATGCAAAGCATAAAGGTATGTTTTAAATATAAAATACATAAGAATATAGAGGACATAAATATAATATATATCATATATAAATATAGTTGCATCATAATTTCCACCATGAGAGGTGTTAAAAGAAGATTAAACAATCATCGTTTCGTGAGGCAGTAATTCGCCACCCACAAAAACAGTATGTTCTTTAACCATTAGACGGAGGTGTGTATAAGTGTAGGTAAAATACTTATAATAAAAACATCCTAGTGTATTTATGATAATGGTTTTATTATGGGATCAAATAATAAGAAGATATTTTTTAGTGAAGAAGGAAAATAAAAGAAAGAAACTCGAGAGAAGACATTACCTCTAAATCGGGTAACTCTTTGTGATTTGAGCCAAAGGCTTCCTTGGAAATACTTCTGCCCAAAGTGAGGGTTCTAAGAGTAAGAGAGGGATTTTTATAGATAATATGAGTAGATTTTGTATGAGCCATTGGATTGAGAGGTGTGGGTAAGGGGGTAGAGGTGGGGGCCTTTTATAAGAGGAAGGAAGGTTACTTTTGGAAAGTCTTAAAATGTTACTTTATTATAAACAGATTTTCGGATTTTAAAGATCCCACAGTGATATATTTTGAGGATAAGGTGATAATAGTTCTAAATACAACCATACAATAGGATTTTTACAAGTTTAAGTCTTATATTTGACCTTATATTTTCATTTTATTTAAATCGTTCATTAATGAGGTAATCACTGCATCATCATAGTGTCATAAATAAATTTATTTATTTAATGTTTAAAAATTATAAAACAAATACCATGATGTAGGAAATATTTTTATACTTAAAATGAATATTTATAGTCTAATATATCATTTATGTAAAAAAAATTAAAATTGTTTTACTTAGGATATACAAACCTTAGTTATATTTCTCTTCTTTTTTAAAAATAATGTCATAAATGTTGTGACTCCATGGGACCTCAAGTTTGGTAGAAAGCCTCCCATGGTCGGACATGACTAAAACAAGGGGATTTGGACACATGTTGGGGTCATTTTATATTTTTATGATGTTATTTTATTACCCTTAACTACCTGATTACTAATTAATTACGATAATTAAAGACAATTATTGTCGCTACTATTCATAATGTCCAAAAACAAAAGATTATTAATTACATAATTAGGAACTTATGATTAAAAATATGGAATACATTTTACCAAATTCTAAACACAGAAATTGCAGTCATTAATTTAAAAATAATTCTCATTGTCACAATCGAAGACGAGTTTTTAAGAAGTAAAATCTATCAAAAGATTGACTTGTTTTTACATCCAATTGAAAAATGAAATTACTTATAATGAAAAAAATTGTATTAAGTGATAAAAAAATAATTCAATTAAACTTTAAAACCAATTAAAAGGGCAATCTAACTATATAATTAAATTAGATGAAAAAGCAGTTTTGAAGTAAAATGCAGTGTTTTTCACTATTCATTAAAATTGAACATTTGTCAGAAAGATACCAAAAATTTATCCAAAGTAAATTTGATATTCCAAATTCAAAAATTATTTCCATTTTTAAAAATTCAAAAAATATAAGTTTCATTAATTAATTTTACAATTAATTCTCACTGTTAAAACAAATAGCGTGTTTTTAAGAAACAATATCTATCGAAAGATTGACACTTGTTTATGTACACTTTCAAAGTGAAATTAATTCCAATGACCACCATTGAATTAAATGATAAAATATATTCGAATTACACTTTAAAAACAATTAAAAAGGTAATATAACCATATAAATAAATTAAATTAAAAGGAGGTTTTGAATTAAAATACAACATTTTTCACTATTTATAAAAAAATGAACTTTATCGGAAAAATAACAAAAATATACACAAAGTAAATTTTGATGTCCCGATTATAAAGAAGGATTTTATTTTGTCAAATATAACATATAAAATTGTCAAAAAGTGTATTTAAAAAGGTTTCACCATCAAAAGGCTGTTAATCGACCTTTTAAAGAATATTAGAATATTTATGCTTAAAAGTGGATTCATTCGCATTTTAAGCCTATAACATTTATTGGATAAATGTAAAAATATTTAACAAACATATATAATCATTTTTTAGTTAGTTCTTTTCATTATCTCCATTACAACGACTAGGTGTTAACTACCATTTAAAATAATATTATTATATTATTAGTGTGCAATGTAAGATTTCAAAGAATCTAGTTGTTGCGTATTGAGTACTCCATCGAACACAAAATCTAATTTAAAGTAATATTAATATTTAATTCACTAATATTAATAAATATGAAAATGTTTTATTCTTTATTTACCTGGGATGTTACAGTAAAGGTGGGATTTCTCCTGCTCGGTAATGTTACTTGTGACAACATATATTTCAAATATTGTTTCACCCACAAATCTCCCACTATAATGAGATTTTGGTAAACTAATTATAAATACCCCAACCCGAGTTTCCAAGAGATGGTACCTTATATTAATACATTAGAATCGATACAAGACATGAATCCCAAAGGATCAATTAGTTTAATAGTTTTGGAAGTTAGATTAAATATATAAACTTTACATTACAACTTGAAATGAAAAACATATATAAAATTCATTGGAAACATCCATAACTGTTAGATTATCCCTACATGTAATTCATAATATACATATTGTCATCCTAGGAGGAAATAAAACATAATAAAAGGGGGATATTCAATTCTTAGTAAGGATAAGTAATACAAAAAAATGATAAAAAAGTTGGAAAGATGAATAAATAAATGTACACATGCCATTAGAACATAATATTGAGCATAATATGGCCGCAATAAAAGCTGATTAAATAGTGTTATAAAAAAACAGAACCATGGTTATTATACTAGTAGAATGATCACATAGATTATCAATTACTAGTTTTATAATGAGGGAAAGCATAATTCCAGACATGATAATCATATCATTAAGTACTTAACCATGACACCATACATAATGGGGAAAAACCCAATCTAGTTCATCTCATGAGACCTTCCAATGCACTGAGGGGCTATATCGGGCCCCGACCATCACTTACTAAGTCATATTAATTCCTCATATGTAGAATAAAATGATATATTTAAATCAAAGTATCCAATATTACATGTAAGAATTATATATGAAATTATTTTAATAAAATAATTAGGAAATTCTTGAGGAAAATAATCATTAAACATTTCAATGTGTCTCATTCCACCTCAAAACATTTATATCATAATCCATTTTAACATGAAATGAAACATATAATATCATAGGAATAATATAATTCATGATATAATATATAAAATTTTAGTATATGAACCACATGAAAGGAAATAGTGGTGAATAAGTAATATATCTCATAGAAGTAAAAGTAAGACGAGAAAACCCATTTTTACTTTGGAAAAAAATGTTCTTTTGGAAAATAATTTATATTTGACATTAAATCAGAATGTAAATATTTATATCCCAAAAAAGAAAAGGTAAGGAAATTGAAATTATATTTGAGGCATAAATTTTTTCCCACTGAAGTGAAATCACGTAAAAAGAGTTTTTAAGAATCTTTAGAAATAAAACATTTTATTATGGTTTAAGGAAAATATTAGAGATTTTAAAGTGGAAAGCCATGTTTGTTTTCATAAAACCCAGAAACCTACCAAGATGGTTTTTCATGATAAGATTTTTTATTTTATAAAAACAATAGTGGATTAAAACAGCCTATATAGTGCATTTGAAAATGGGTAAGAATTTGGGAAGTTTTGTTTAATCTGGATTGCTTATCTGGAAGAATTGTGAAGAGAACCATATTAAGACATGTATCTCACCATAAAATAAAGATGAAATGATATAGATATATTAGTTTGGAAAATTTATATATAATAATTATAAATTGCACAAAAAATTAATAATCATTACATTAGGGTGAAGATAGTGAAATAATAACCCGAAGGAACGATGAATATTCGGTTAGAATCCTTTACCTTATGTCCAAGTGTGTTCTGAAATTGACCTTAATTTCCTAGATAATAAAATTAAATCCATTAATTAATAAATTAGGAAAATTTTATATATTTATTTGATTCATTTTAGTTTCATTAATTTCATTTATGGCCTTATTAATGAGTTATAGAGCTTAATTTCATCGTTTGGGAGAATTTGTTTTCTCGGTTTTCATGATCGGTTCTCTTGTTTCTAAGTAATGAAGTTCATGTAGAATGGGTATAATTATAAAGAATTAAATTTATATGATATTAATGAAAAAAATATTAAAGTTTTATATAATTCATTTGGTTATATGGTATGAGGATGATTCATTAGATAAAATATTAATGATAATCATTTAGATTATTTTGGCGACTTTTCGATCATTAAAAAATAGTTTGTCGTATGGATTAATATTATGTATATATATTGTTAAAAAAAGTTAAATCAGTTTTAATATTTATATTATAGTCTGGTTTAACCATGAAAATGACTTTATTACCATCCTTGAAGGATAAATTGAAGAATGAAAACTCGTCATCCCCAAAGGTTGTAAATCAGCACCTCACGGATGATGATTTCATTTTTAAAATAAAAGAGGGAGAGAGAGAGAAAAAAAGTTTAATTAAGGATATTCCATTAACATGATATCATTATAGTATATATATGATAATATATTTATCATTATCATTTGGACTAAGGAGGTGAGGAGAGGTTAAGAAATAAGAAAGGAAATTGAAATGAAATTAAAAGAAAAAGAAAGAGGATTTATCTCTCAAATTTTACTCTTTGAGAACATCCTTATGAAACTATGGTTTGGTATTTTGTTGTGAACATATACTCCTAGAAGTGTGGGAGATACATGGAAAGAGGAATTGGATAGAATATGGACAATATTCAAGGCTTAGAGGTGTGATGAGAAGTGGTGGTGAGGGATTCCATTTACAGTGGAGGAGAGGGGATATTTTTGAATATTTTATTCATTTGTTTATTATTTTGGATCAAGACTACGAGTAGTGTAACACCCCAACCCTAGTTCTCTAGAGTAGGGGAATTATTAAATAACATTGGCATGATAACAAGAGATCAAGTCTCTAAAGACTGATTAGTTTCGTCAAAAAGGTCATAAAGTAGCTTGTTTGGAAAACGACATAAAGATTTATTTCAAAACATTTTAAAAAATTCAACCAAGGGTATAAATGAATTTAACCAATAGTTCAGTAAATAATAAAAATGTTTTGCAATACATTTTTAAGAAACACGAATGTAGATGATAAAGAGGTCCCAGTAGATACTCACGTATAAACAACCTTTGATAATGAAAAGATTGTAGAATTAACCCTTACCTTATACTTTTCCTTGATCGAGGGTACTTTAACTTCATGTATAATAGTTAAATAATTGATATTAAATTATAAAAGAACCACATTCATAAATATGAGATCATATATGATCTTCTAATATTTCTTTGTTAATGATATTTCAGTAGTGTCATCATTTCAGGTGTCAAATAATTTGTTTTCCTTTATATGTATAGTTACATAAGCCATGATTGTTATGGAGAGGATGTATTTGATTCATATCCATTTTTATATTAAGTTCTTAAACCTTATTTTTATCTAGAAAATGAAAACTATTCTTGAATGGTTACGATGAGGAATGAATCTCACCGCGTTTGTGGAGTTGGTAATCCGTATGTACGCACGGGCGACAATAACATTATATTTATGGTGAAATAATATGTAATTTTATGGTATATCATATATAAAAAAATCATTAACATGTTATATTTGTTATTTACATCAATTATACTCATTATTATACCAATCCAAATATTGATGTGTTGAATAACAAACTACACCACGACCTGGAGATGATAAGTCTTACGTACACATGTATGGTGACTTTTTCATTCATAGGATGGATAAAATAATTAATATGGTTGTTACATATTTAAAATAACATCACAATACATAGAAGTTATTGGAGTTATTATTTTGGTATGTAAATAACAAAGAAAGAGGAAGTGGAATAAGGAAAGACCTTTGAAATTGGTGATGAAATTATTACCTCTTCTTCGAGTGTTTTCTTTTGAGTTGATCAAAAGGGATCCTTATTTTGTATTATGATCAAATTAAGGCATCTAGGTTGAATTGAGGGTAGTTGGGAGGATATTTGAGAAGGGGTTGGCCAAGAAAAATGGATTTGGAGGTGTGATTTTGAGAGAAGGGGAAGTACCCTTTTATAAGAGAGGTGAGGGTCACTTTAGGAAAAGCTTGAAATATTATTTTATTATACAATCATATTCAGCTTATAATGGCTCCAAAATGATTTATTTAGAGGCTAAGGTGGAGATGGATCGAAAACCTCTCAACCAATTGGTTTTAGAAAGGTTTAGGTCACAATATTAACCTTACATTTTAGATTTAACTCTTAGTTAAATAGTTTAACTTTTACCATGTATTCTATTATTATTATAATAAATGGTTAATAAACATACTATAAAAATCCAAGAGAGACTCAAGTGGTTAATTATTGATATATATAACCTTATCTAAGTCCTTTTTCCTAACATTATATTTTTAGGAATATTATATCAATGTATTTGTTTTAAAAACCCATTTACGTCAATTTTGATACTATTTAGTATTTTGTTTTTATGAAAGTCATAACAAATTTATCACTTCAAAAAATATATATTTAATCAAACCTCAAATGTCATGTTAACATAAAAAATTACTGGAATTCATCAAAAGTCTCAATTTACAATTATTTGGATATTTATAATATGAATTATTTTAATCTTTCATTAATAAGGTAATTACTACATCATCATTGTGTCATAAATAAATTTAATTATTTAATTTCTAACAATTATAAATAAAATACCATTATTTATTAAATCCATTTATATTTATAATGAATATTTATAGTTGAATTTATCTTATGTATAACCCTATATTAAAAATGTATTAGTTATGAAAATTCTAATTTAGCACTTTTAACTCTTCTTTAAATAAAATAATAATAAATGTCGTAATATGATCCAAGTGAACCAAGAGGATCATATTTTATTCCTAATGTTGATTTTTGTCGAAATACACTTATCCAATATAATTAGGACATGTTTTAGGATAATTTTAATATCATTTGTACCTTTAATTACCCTATTTACTTTTAACTGTGATAAAAAAAGTCAAAAGTTACTATTCACAAAATTTTTTTTCATCTTATTGAACCACATTTTACTAACTGATATCAACTGTGTATCTCGGATTTTTGATATTCAATTCACAAAAGCGGTAAAATTATGTTTTATGAAAATTTGCAAATGTGCCTAGTAGGTGGGTAAAAGATGGTAAAAAGTTTAATAAAATTTTATATATCTAAACTTATTATAAAATGAATCCAATGAATTACATTGAACTTTTATAGGTTTTATGTATATATTTTTACCTAATATAATTTTAAATAAAATAACTAATTATATAAATAAAAAGTCAGTTTTAAATAATAACGTTGTGTTTTTCACTATTCATCAAAAATTGAAAGTTTTCAGAAAAATACTAAAAATTCACCCTAAGCTAATTTTGATATTCCAAATCCTAAAATGAAGTCCATTTTGAAAAATAAAATTTATAAAATTTTATAAAGTGGGTATTAATATTCAAAACGGCTAGTTTTATTGGTCGTGGTGTGTTAAAACTCTAAGTTGCATACAACACAAGATATTACGTTATTCAAAGGGAAACATACCGTGGAATCTTGGGGTGTTACATTCATCCCTCCTTCAAATAATTTCATCCTAGAAATTTATATAATACTACTACATAAATATATTTCTGGTGGTTCTTCATCATAAGTTCCTCGGGTTCCCACGTTGCCTCTTCCATATTATGGTTTCTCCATAGAACTTTCACCAGACGAGTTGTACAGTTTCTCAACACTTGTTCTCTAGTATCAAGATTTCTAATAGGCTCTTCGAAATAAGATAGGTCGGGTTCCAGTTCTATTTATTCATAGGTGAGTACATGCATTGGGTCAGGCATGTATTTTCTCAATAGTGATATGTGGAACACATCATGAACTTTAGAGAGACTTGGAGGCATTTCCAAACGATATGATACAATTCCAATTCATTCTAGAATTTCGAAAGGTCCAATGTACCTGGGACTCAATTTAACCTTCTTAACAAATCGTATAACACCCTTCCATGGAGATACCTTCAGTAATACATGATCTCCTACTTGAAATTCCAAATCCTTCCTTCGGTTATCGACATAGATCTTTTGCCAACTTTGAGATTCTTTGACTTGGGTTGGGATAACCTTCACCTTTTCCACTGTTTCCTCAACAAGTTCTGGGCCTATGAGTTTTATTTCACCAACATTATCCCAACAAGTTGGTGTGTGAAATCTCTTTCCATATAATGCTTTATATGGTGCCATCTTAATACTTTAATGGAAACTATTATTATAGGAAAATTCTACCAGAGGTAACTATTGATCCCACATAACTTGAAAGTCAAGTGAGCAAGATCTCAACATTTCTTCTAAGGTTTGAATAGTCCATTTTGATTGTCCATCAGTTTGAGGGTGGTAGGTAGTGCTCAAACGACGTTCAGTATCCAAGGTCTTCTGAAGAATTTTCTATAATCTTGATTTAAAATGGGGATCACAATCAGAAACAATCAATAGGGTTAATCCATGAAGTAATAAAACATCATTAATATATAGTATTACTGAATGTTCAAGTAATAAATCTTCTCTTATAGAAAGAAAATGTGTTGAATTGTTAATATGATAAAAAATGACCCATATTGCATCATTCCTTTTAGGATTCTTTGGTAGACCCATGACAAAGTCCATCGTAATATAATCCCATTTACACTTAGGTATGGGGAGAGGTTGCATGTCTCCTCCTTGATGTTGTCTTCCAGCTTTCACTTATTGATAAACCATACATCGTGACACATAATCAACAATCTCTCTATTCATGTTGTCCGACCAAAAATGTTCCTTCAAATCTCTATACATCTTAGTTCTACTAGGGTGTATAGAGAAATTGGAGTAATGACCACCATCCAAAAATTCCCTTTTTAGATCAGGTATTTCAGGAACACAAAGTCTCTTCCCAAATTTCAAAATCTAATCTTCATATATGAAGTTGATCAATCTCCCATCATTCATAGATTTATTTTTCTTTTTAAACTCGTCATCTGTCTGATAACTCATTATCCTTTCTAGTAATGATGGTTTGGAAACCATTTGAAAAAGTTTTGATGTTTCAACTTCTATGGTTATTCCCATATCCATATTTACTAGATCCAGGAAAATAGGTTCCCTTACAACTCTCATCGTGTTCAAAAATCCATGCTCCTTTCTAATCAATTCATATACCACCTTATTTGCCTTCCCGGAATGGTAGTGTATAGTGAAATCATAATCCTTGAGTAGTTCGAGCGATCTCCTTTGCCTCATGTTGAGTTCTTTTTGTGAGAAAATATACTTGAAGCTCTTTTGATCAGTATATATCTCACATTTTTTACCACATAGATGGTGTCTCTATATCTTTAGAGAAAAGATTATAGATGATAACTCAAGAACACGGGTGTGATAGTTTTGTTAATGAATTTTTAGCTGTCATGATACATAAGCAATAACTCTTTCATTCTTGCATAAGGACACAAACAAGTCCTTTTTTTGAAGTATAACTATAAATAACAAACCCATAATTCCCTGATGGTAGAGTCAAGATAGGATCATTGACTAATATTATCTTTTATTCTTCAAAAGATTCTTCATAGTCTTTTTTACAAACTAATTTAACCCCTTTACGTGTGAGCTTGGTTAATGGGTTAGCCAATCGGGAAAACTTCTAGATGAAACACTGATAATAACCTACTAAACCAATAAAACTGCATACCTCTGTTATACTCGTCAGTGCTGGCCATTCTTGTATTGCTCTTATCTTAGGAGGATCAATAGAGATTCCATATTTAAAGACAATATGGCCTAGAAAATAAATCTCTTGAAGCCAGAATTCACTCTTGCTAAACTTCCCATATAATTCATTTCTTTTGAGGATTTTTAGAATAGTACGCAAGTAATTTTCATGATATTCATAGATTTTGGAGTAAACCAAGATATCAACAATAAATACCAATACAAACTCATTAAGATATTCCTTGAAAACTCTATTCATTAAATCCATGAAAGCAAAGGGTGCATTAGTCAGTCCAAATGGAATTATAGTAAACTCGTAATTCCTGTACCTGGTTTGAAATACTACTTTAGGAATGTCTTCCTTATTCACACTCAACTTCTGATATACAGATTAAAGTTAAATCTTTGAAAAACATTTATCTCCATGAAGTTGGTCAAATAAATCATCAATGCGAGGTAGGGGATACTTGTTCTTTATTTTTATAGCATTGATCTCCCTGTAGTCAATGCACAACCTCATAGATCCATCTTTATTCTTAAAAAAATGAACATGGGATCCCCATGGAGAAAAACTAGGGCGAATAAATCCCTTATTACTAAATTAATCTAGTTGTTTCATTAGTTCCACTAATTCCATAGTGGCCATTCTATAAGGGGTCTTCGATATGGGCTGTGAACTAGGAATTAAATCAATGGAAAACTCAATTTTGTAGTTCTGGAGGATGTCCAGGTAAATCCTCTAGAAACACATCAACATATTCTTGTGCAATAGGTACGTCCTCTTTTCAAATATTCCCTTCCTTTCCCATAGTTATTTCACTCTATTCCTGCCCAATAATTGAATTTAGTAAAGCTACAGGGGTGGATCAAGATAAGAACCAGGTGGTGACGTTTCTACTCTAAAGATAAGGTACTCTTTATCATCATAAAAAATTGTAACCTCATTCTTATTAAAATAAATTTTCACATCATGGTCTGAAATCCAACCCATACCGAGGATTATATCAAATTCATTCATGGGTATGATAATGAGATCTTCAGATAAAGAACATTTATATACCATAATGGGAACTGATTCACAAAACTTTGTTGCAATGATACTTCCTATAAGAGTTTTGACTGACAACTCCCTTGTTAAATAAAATTGGAAATATCTAATTTCATAGAAAACTGGGAAGATATGAAACAATGTGGTGATCCAGAATCAAATAAAGCATTTCCTAAACATGATAAAACCATTAAATTACCTACCACCACATCCATCAGAGCTTCAACCTCAACAGTTGTAATCAAATAAGCTTGGCCCTGCTCCCTTGTCCTTTTCTGAGGTAAGTTTCCCTGGCACTTAGGACATTCATTTTTATAATGCCCTATTTCTCTACAATTGTAACATTCAACATTTACAACCTCTTTCTGCCCTTTACAATCATGAGCTTGGTGGCCTTTTTCACCACACTTGTAACAAACTCCCATTCTCTTCAGGCATGTACCAGGGAATTTATTCCCACATTTAATGTAGTATGGATATTGAAATTTTCCCTTCATCCCCTTATTTCCATTTCTAGAGTGTTCAACAAATCTATTCTTCTCTTTATTTTCTTTAAAGTAATAATACTTAGATAATTCCTTTTTTGTCCTGACATCACATGAGACAATATATTCATATAACGAGAAGTATTGTGAGACTAATGGTCAATGGAGAAATGGTTTTAAACCATCAAATAATTAATCAATCTTACTCTTTGGGTTATGTATATAATCTGCTGCATGCCTTTTTAACCATGTAATGTTAGCCGCATACTTTGCGACATTCTCATCCTCCTTTTTCCTCAAACATAGAAATTGTCTTTCTATATCCGCTCAATGGTCATGAGGAAAGTATTTTTCTAAAAAAATATCTTTAAAAACCTTTATATTCCATATTATATACTTATTAATCTTCCTTTGTGTTTTGAATTAAGGACCACCATTGATCTACATCTCCCGTGAGGTGATAAAATATCATGAAAACTTTTTCACTTTCATTACTCCCTAAAGAATTAAATATTTTCTCTAAGGAACTTATCCATTGCTCGACTACCAATGGCTTTGTAGTCCCATTTAATGTTGGTGGTTGTTTCCTCATGAAGCAGTCTAACATTGATCCTCCACGTTGTGGATCAGGGTTCTCCTTATAGGTAAGGTTATTATTCATAACCTGAGTGAGTTGTCCCAGTATGGTGATAAGTTGATTAATACCGGTTGCATCACCAGCTCCACTATAATTATCTTGAGTAGGAAGGAAATCCCTACATGGATTACATGCATTGATAGGGTTTCCATTTTGTCCACTTGGTGCCATTTCTAAAAAATGTCATACACTATATTAGTTTATGAATCACAATACATAATTCCAAACATGTAAAACACTCAGACATAAATTGAATAGGGTATGGATATAATCCATAATCATAAAAATGTTTTTTTGAGTAGGTATATACTCATAAATCCTTCATAATGGTTTGTAAAGAAAATGTGAATTATCCTAAGCATATCCCCCAGGAGTTTCGTAACCAAGAGTGCAGTAAGGCCCGTTGTTGTGTACCAAGATACCCTAGGCCAAGCCCAAAACTCCTTGTTGGATTTTTCAGTCCCAGGTACATCTATGCTAGAGCTGCCTCTACCTGCTTGTATCTAGACAGGGATGTATTTCTTGGAAAATACACAAAATCTCTACATTACCAAAATTATTGGAAGTCCTTCTATATTAATCCTCATAGTCTATCTTAGGGTAATGTTCTCTAATCATAGTTTTTTCTAAATTCTGTTTCCAAGGTTTATACTAAACTTCCTCTGATACCAAATCTAATTCCCCGACCCTAGTTACCCAGAGTTGGTGCATTATTACATAACATTGGCATGATCACAAGAGATCAAGTCTTGAAAGACCAATTAGTTTAGTATCCTTAGAAGTACTAGATAAATACATAAGTTTTTATTACATGATCCAATAAATAAAAACAACATCATTGTGTCCCCTTTTAACAAACTCTTATCCCTTAGACTATTCCATTCAGTTAATCGTAAAATACTTCTTCGCATCCTAGGAAAAATAAAACATAATAAATGGGTGAGCTTAGATGCTCAGTAAGGACAAAAATATAGAAGAACATTTCATAAATAAGCATAAACATTTTAAGGAAATGTATAAGACTAAAAAATAATCCCTTTTAAACTTAAACTTAAACATAATATGAAAAATATAAATCAAATAATGTCATTTACTTATTCACATGAATATTCTATTAGTCAAATAATCACATGCAATATCAACATCCAGTTTCATAATGATGGAATGCATAATGGTGGAAATCATAACCATATAGTCAAGGCCTCATTCCAAGATTACAAATAAGATTTTTAAAGGCATTGTACCAAGACACTAGTTTGTCTCATGAGACCTACCGATGCATCGAGGAGCTATAGCAGGCTCCACCCATCACTTACTATGTCCTATGCATTCCTCATATGAAAAGGTTGAAACATAATATAAACATTCATATTAAAACAAGAATACAAAATGTTAATAATTTAACCATAAACCATGAAGTGTATAAAAATAACACATCAAAAGTCAAAAATATCAAAAAACCTTCAATACAATATGGAAATTTTTTGTCATAATAAATAAACTTCAAACAAGTGTAAAAGCCATCAAAGGATGTTGACCTCGATGAAATAATAACTATTTGAGAAAAACATCTCTTTCTATATTGAAATAATTTAAAATTCACATAATTATAGAAGAAAACATTTATTTTGGAAATATTCTTATAATCTTGTAAGGTAAGATTCTAAGGTATTATAACGACAGAAAATAGCCGCACACGCCATATAAGTTAAAACAAATATTACCTTAATTCGTCAAAAAGGTCATAAATTAACTTTTTTGGAAAACGATGAAAAGATTAATTTAAAAAATTTTTTAAAAATTCAACAAAGGGTATAAAGGAATTTAACCCATATTCTAGTAAATAGTAAAAATGTTTTGAAATACATTTTTAAGAAACATATATGTGGATGAAAAGAGGTCCCAGTAGATACTAACGAATAAATAACCTTGGATAATGAAGAAATTGTAGAATTAACCATACCTTGTTCTTTTCCTTGATAGAGGGTATTTTAACCTCCTATATAATAGTTAAATCATTTTTATTAAATTATAAAATAACCACATACATAAATATGACATCATATATGATCTTATAATATTGATTTGTTAATGATATTTCAGTAGTATCATCGTTTCGGGTGTCAACTGATTCTTTTTTCCTTTATATTTTTTGTTAAGTAAGTCATATTTTTTATGGAGAATATGTATTTGATTCATATACATAATGATATTAAGTTCTTAAAATTTATTTTTAACCTGAAAATTAAAATTATTCTTGAATGTTTACAATGAGGAATGAATCTTAGCGCATTCGTGGAGACGGTAATCCATACGTACGCATGAGCGACAATACCATTATATTGATGGTGAAATCATATTTAATTGGATGGAATATCATATATAAAGAATCATTAACATTTTATATTTATTATTTACATCAATTATACTCATTATTATACCCATCCAAATAGCGAAGTGTTGAATAACAAACTACACCACGACGTGGATACGGTAAACCATACGTACGCACATATGGTGACTTTGTAATTAATAGGATGGATAGAAAAATGAATATGATTGTTCCATATTTATAATAACATAAAAATATGTATAAGGTACTAGATTTATTATTTTGGTATGGAAATAATAGTGAAAGAGGAAGTGGAAGAATAAAAGAACTCTAAAAGAGGTGATGAAATTAATACCTCTTCTTTGGGTGTTTCCTTTTGAGTTGATCAAAAGGGCTCCATAGGTTGGATTATGATCAAAGTAAGGCCTACAGGTTGAATTTAGGGTATTTGGGAGGATATTTGAGTAGGGTTTGTCTGATCTAAATGGATTTGGAGGTGTGATTTTGAGAGAAGGATAAGTAGCCTTTTATAAGAGATGTGATGGTCACTTTAGGAAAAGCTTGAAATATTATTTTATTATAGAATCATATTCAGTTTATAATGGCTCAAAAATGATTTATTTCTAGGATAATATGGGTATGGGTTGAAAAAATCTCAACCAATAGCGTTTAGAATGGTTTGAGTCATCATATTAACCTTATCCTTTAGATTTGACTCTTTGTTAAATAGTTTAACTTTTACCATGTATTCTTGTATTATTATAATAAATTGTTAATAAACATACTATAAAAAGCCAATAGAACCCCAAGTGGTTAATTATTGATATATCTAACCTTATCTAAGTACTTTGGCTGAACCGTATTTTTTTAGGAATATTATATCAATTAATAATATAGTATTTGTTTTAAAAACTCATTTATGTCAATTTTGACACTATTTGATATTTTGTTTTTCTGAATGTCATAAATACATTATCACTTCAAAAAAACTTATTTAATCAACCCTAACATGTCATATTAACCTATAAAATTAGTTTAATTAATCAAAAGTCTCAATTTACAATTATTTGGATATTTATAATATCAATTATTTTAATCTTTAATTAATAAGGTAATTATTGCATCGTCATTGTGTCATAAATAAATTTAATTATTTAATGTATAAAAATTATAAATAAAATACCATTATGTATAAAATATTTCTAGCTTTCTAATGAATATTTATAGTCTAATTTATCTTATGTATAACCCTATATTAAAAATGTTTTAGTTATGAAAATTCGAATTTAATAATTTTAACTCTTCTTTAAATAAAATAATAATAAATGTCCTAATCAGATCCAAGTGGACAAAAAGGATCATATTTTATTCCTAATGTTGATTTTGGTCTAAATACACTTATCCAATAGAATTATAACATGTTTTAGGGTAATTATAATATCATTTTTACCTTTAATGACCCTATTTACTTTTAACCGCGATAAATAAAAGTGAAAAGTTACTATTCACCAAAAATTATTTTCCTCTTATTGAACCACATTTTACTTAAGAATATTAGCCGTGTCTCTTGGATTTTTAAAATTCAATTCACAGAAGCTGTAAAATTACGTTTTATACAAATTTTTAAAATTTTATATATCAAAACTTATTATAAAATGAATCCGATGAATTACATTGAACTTATATAGGTATTATGTATCTATTTTTACCTATTAAAATTTAAATAAAATAACTAATTATTTAGATAGAAATCCAGTTTTAAACAACAACACATTGTTTTTCACTATTCATCACAAATTGAAAGTTTTCAGAAAAATAGAAAAAATTCAAGCTAAGCTAATTTTGATATTCCGAATCCCAAAATGAAGTCCATTTTGAAAGATAAAATTTATAAAATTTTAAAAAGTGTGTATTACTATTCATAATGGCTAGTTTGATTGGACGTGGTGTATTAAAACTCCAAGTTGCGTACAACGCATGTAATTGCATTATTCAAAGGGAAATGCACCATGGAAGCTTTGAGTGTTACAAATAGTTTGAGAATTATAATTATATATATTAAAATAATTAAGGTAAGATCAATATTATGGTTCTTACATCATAAATGACTCAAGGAATAGTGTATTTAACTTTGAATATATTTATATTACAAATTACCATATTTTACTGTTCACAAAATTCAAGTATTTTGGAAAATACCAAATATTCACCCTAACCATTTTTTGATGTGTAGAATTAAAAAATGATCTCTATTTTATGAAATTAATTTTATGAATATGAGAAATTTATTTTTAATTAAAATTATCATTTAATCAAAAAATAGAGAGTTTAAAATTATAACTGATGTTATAACACCTTAAAAAATTAAATAATATTTCATAAAATTATCATAGAATCATAAGAAAATAGAATATTAATTTATGAATACATTTTATGAAAGTAAATTTTCTTTTAAATCATTTTGTTAATTATACACTAGTAATTAAATATTTAAGACTTTTAGAAATACTGACACTTAATTATTAATTTTTAAAATATTCACTTACTTATAGTATGATATAATTATATCATTCCCAATTTATAAGATTCCAAAAAAATTATATTTTCCTGAATGATGTTACTATTTATTTGGTCATTTTAGTATTCATAAGGGTAACATTACTATTCCATAGGGTTACGTTACTATTCACTAAAAAATTATTTTGATCCTATCATACTCTAAATATCTTAATAATTGACACTATTTATATCATTTTTTTGAAATTCAATTCCAAGAATTCGAAAAATTATGTTTAATGTTAATCTCATAAGTGTGGTGAAAAGGCAGGTAAAAATAACATTCAAAAGTTCAATAAGTTTTTTATTTATAATTTAAATATAAAAATGATTAAAATGATCTAAATTGGATTAATATATGTATAATTGATATATTGTGACTTTATAAATCAATTAAAATTTTAATAATTATTTAAATGCCCGAATGGACCGAAGGCCTTCTTTTCTTATTGATTTTTGATAACCCTCATTTTAAGGGATGAGGGGGAACCCTTACAAGGCCTGTAGGCTTAGATATTGCATGACCTGTAGGTATTAGGAAATTTACAAACTATACTTGGAACTCCTCCACCCCAACTTCTTCATTGTGATATCAACTCTCCACCTTCGCATGGCTTGTTCAGCTAGGATTCCCATGCAAGCACAGACTGGTCCCGATGGCAATGCCATACCCACTCTTTTTAAAAAATCATCTTATCTTTTGCTAGTGTGAATGAACCTTATCTAAATCCCCATTTGGAGTCTTCTCCCTATAGAGTCTGTCTGATCATTGAAAAAAAATTTCCGGTGGCCCGAAGGCCTTGAGGTGGCCCGAAGGCCTTGAGGTGGCCTAAAAGCCTTACTGGCCTGAAGTCCTTGGGTGTCCCGAAGGCCTTAAAGGACCCGGAGACCAAACCAGTTGCCCGAAAGCTCAAACATATTAATAGTTTTGGCTACTACAGTACTAAACAAGGACTGCTACAATAGTGCTACAGTCCCCAAAAATTATTTCTCCGCTCGGTTTTGAACTCGGGTCTCTTGGATGCACTTTTCGAGTCCTCATAACTAGGTTGAGGCTCTTATGTAAATAATTATTTAAATGAAGGAAACAATTTTTAAATAAAATTTAGTATTTTTAACTATTCATAAAAAAATTAAAATTCTCAAAATAATACCAAACATTCAGCCTAGTTTAATTTTGACAAAATGATTTTTATTTTACAAAAAATTATATATTTTATTATAAATATGTTTTATTTATTCAAAACCATTACAAATAAAATTTAATAGTAGTTATTACTATTAATATTACTTTTTTTAACAACAATTTTATTACCATATTATTTAAATATTTTAATAAAAAAGTGTTCTTTCGCAGAGACTCAGTGTTGCATGCATTAAATTCTACATTAAATTTCTTTGTAAAACTTTTGGGTGTTACATTCTCCCCTCCTTCAATAAGTTTCATCATCATAATTTGAAACTACACTTTGAAAGTTAAAGGTTGGTACTTGAAAATTAAATTGTAGGAAACCCACATCGGAGACAAGGTTAATAAAATATCTTCTTAATAAGAGGGAAAGGTAAATGCATAGTTTACTAAAAAACTATGGATTTGAATAGAATAAAATCAGTAAAAAGTGAAAATATGGACATGGAATAATAATATAACAATAAAATTATAATAGAGAGTGATAGAGAACATGGTTATTATAATGTTAAAGATAAAAAATATGTAAATTTTTGATCGCTTAAGACCATTAATTTCTTAGAAAGAAAATTAAATAGATAATGTTTTGTTCCAAAATAATTTTCCTATAGTTGAGGGATTCTTTTATTATACATATATTCTCTTGAGAAAATAAACATACTTGATTCCTGTACATGTAATAATCTCATCCTTTGGTTGTGATTTTATTTATCTACACTTCATTTCATAAATCTAGAGATGGATATTTGAGAAAAAAAAATTATATCTGAATCACTTTTATGAACCATATGATCCACAAGTCATTCCTTCAGCCTTTAAAATTTTACTAAAACCAAGATGGTTAACACATGTTATCCAAAATGATAAATCATACTTTGATCTTAATCAACAGTATTCCTTAATCAATTCTTTATGTAGTTAAGCTCAAGACTCATCCAAAATATGTCTTTCCAAAATAAAAGACCAAAACTTTAAAAGAAAGGTCACTGAATTTTCAAAATCAACTTAACATATGATTCAACAAATAACACAACTCTTATCTTCACAAACTAAATATATGAATACCTTAATATCTTGTAAACATTTATGAAAAAATCCATGCTCCCAAGAGTAAAATCTTAGGTTGTCCTTAAATATGAATATCTAATAATTTCTTCATAACATAAATCATCAGATCACTGACCAACTTCATGATCACCAATACTTTTCTATAAAAATCTATTTATTATTATCTCAAACATTAAACACATTTATAGGGTTATCTTTACAAATTCATGTGTTTTCAAAAAGATCTGCCTCTAACAGAATCACTTCTCTTGATTACTGGTGCTATTCAGCTAATGCTTCCAATATCTTAAAGAAGAAGTACTGTATTACAATCCTTATATATCTCAAAACATTTATAACTAGAATATTATAACATAGTCATTGAATCTAAAAACACAAATACATTAATTATTCTACTTCGACTATAGTAACTTCGTAAGATTGACCTAGATCCCTTTACTTTTTTGGAGCAATATTTCTTTAAAACTTGGAAAATTCATTTTCATAGTACCCCATATCCTTATATTTGAAGCATTGAATATTGGAAACAAGTTTCCTTCTCTTTAAATTATGATCATGGTGTCATTTTCCTCCACACTTGAAGAAAAATCCTTTTCCTCTTATGAAAATACGTAGGTGTTTCCTTCCACAATTATCACATGTGGGAAAATATTTCTTTCCCTTATTCCATTTATCTATCTTTTTTCTAGATTCCATCTTATTCTATTTATTCCCTTTGAATCAATAAGACTTGGATAATTCATTATCTTTTATGTTAGAACATGATATTATTTCCTTGTATGATGAAAATATTTGTGAGACTACATCTCTTTGAAATACTGGCTTAAACCAATCAAAGAAATGATCATTATTACTCTTTGGATTATTTGTATTGATAAGGTTCCCATTACTTCTACTAGGACCATTTATAAACAATAGAATACACTAGATTAGATCGTAACATTATGAAACATAATGTATAATCTCAAAACTAGTAAAATATTTAACATAAATTGAAAATTTTATGTGTAGTTAGATAATCATTAATATGGTTTCTTTAGGGACATATTTAATTTTAAATATTTCATAATGGTTTGTAAAGAAAGTGTGAATTATACTAAGAATATCCCCAGGAGTGACAAACTAGTTGAACAGTAAGAACAATTGTTGTGTACCAGGTTACCCTAAGTCAGACCCAAGAAACCTTGTCGAAGTTGTAACCCCTAGTTACATCTGTCCCAAAACCATGTATAATTATAGTATCCAGACAATGATTTATTTCTAGGAAGACCCACACAATCTATAACTTACCCATATTCTAGTATGTTCTTATATTCTTATCCTCAAATTCTATATTAGGGTTATGTTCCCTAATCTACATTTTCTAAATCTACTTTCCAAGGTTTCTACTAAACTTTTTTGATACCAACTATAAACACCCTGACCCCAGTTTCCTGGAACTGGTGCCTTATATTAATAAATTGGAATAGATACTAAACAAAAATACCAAAGGATCGACCAGTTTAGCTATTTTGGAAACTATATTACATATATGAAATTTACATTATTACATGAAATGAAAAACTATATAGCAACTTCATTTGAAATATCAATAACTACTAGATTATCCCTACAAGCCATTCATAATATAAATCTTCGCATCCTGGAAATAATTAAAACACAAGAAAGGTGTGATGTCAGATGATCAGTAAGGGTAAGTAATACAGTGGAAGCATAAAAAATAAGGCATAGTGAATAACTAAAAGTACACATGCCATCAAAATATAATCTTGAGCATAATATGACAGGAAAAAAGATGATTAATTAATTCCATAATAAAACATAACCATGTATATTATACTAGTCGAATGATGACATGGACTATCAATTAACAATTTCATAATGAGGAAATGCATAATGTTTTAAATCATAATCACATCGTCAAGGCCTCATCCAAGACACCATACATAAACCCAGTCTAGTTCAACTCATGATACCTACCAATGTATTGAGGGGCTATAACGGGTCTCACCCATCACTTACTAAGTCCAATTCATTCCTCATATGTATAATACAATTATTTACTTAAATTAAAGTGTCTCATACCAATTTTAAGTTTCATATATGAAATTACATTAATAAAATAATTGATAAATTCTTAAGGAAAATAATCTTTAAACATTCCAAAGTGCCTGATACCACCTTGAAACATCTAAATCGCAATCCCTCTTAACATTAAATGAAACCTATAATATCATTTCAATAATATAATTCATGATATAATATATAAAATTGGAGTATATAAACCACACATAAGAAAATAGCGGTGAACAAGTCATATATCTCATAGAAGTAATAGTGAGACGAGAAAACCTATTTTTTACTTTAGATAGAGGAGTTCTTTTGGAAAATCATTTAAATTTTTCATAAAATATGATTTTAAACATTTATATCCCAGAAATGAAAAGATAAGGACATTGAAATTATATTTAAGGTATAAATGATGTCCCACTGAAGTGAAACCATGTAAAAAGAGTTTTTAAGAATCTTAAGAAATAAAACATTTTAGTGATATTTAAAGAAAATATTAAAGAGATTTTAAAGTGGACATGCATTTTTGTTTTAATAAAAATATAATAAGTACCAAGATAGTTTTTCATGATAAATTTTTCGATTTTTAAAAAATAATTATGGATTAAAATATACTATAAAATTCATTTGAAAGCAATTAATAATTCGGGAAGTTCACTTTAATCGGGATTTCTTATCGGGAAGAATTGTGAAGGGAACCATATTAAAACATTTATTTAACAGTAAAATAAATATGAACTGATATGGATATATTAGTTTGGAACATATAAATATAATTTAGAATAATACATAAAAATAAATAAGAATTACATTGGGGTGAAGATAGTGGAAGAATAACCTGAAGGAAAGATGAAGGTTCGGGTAGAATCCCTTACCTTATGTCCGAATGTGTTCTGCACTTGACCATAATGTCCTGGATAATAAAATTAAATCCATTAATTACTTAATTAATAAAATTTTATATATTTATTTTATTCATTATAGTTTTATTAAGTTCATTTATATCCTTATTAAGGAGTTATGAAGTTTAATTTCATCATTTGGGAGCATTCGTTTTCCTGGTTTTCATAATTGGTTCTCTTGTTTATAAGTAATGAAGTTCACGTAGAATGGTTATAATTATATAGAATTTAATTTATATGATATTAATTAAAATACATAATATTAAATGGTTATATAATTAATTTTTTATATGGTATGAGGATAAGTCATTATATAAAATATTAGTGACAATCATTTAGATTATTTCGGCAGTTTTTTGATCATCACGAACTAGTTTGTTGTATGAATTAATATTATGTATATATACTAGTTATATAAAATTATATAGGTTTTAATAAATATATTATAGTATTTTTTAACCATAAAAAGTGGTTCATGAGCATCCTTGAAGTAGAAATTGATGAACAAAAATCCACCATCCATGAAGGTTATAAATCAACACCTCACAAATGATGATTTCGTTTTTAAAATAAAAGAGAGTGAGAAAAGAGATTGATGAAGTATATTCCATTAACGTGATATAATTATAGTATATAAATGATAATTTAGTTATCATTCTAATTTTTATAGTGAAGGTGAGGATAAGATAAGAAATAAAAAAGGAAGTTAAAAAAAATTAAAAGAAAAAGAAAGAGGATTTACCTCTTGAATTCTCCTCTTTGAGAATCTCTTTATGGAACCTTGGTTTGGTATTTTTTGTGACAAAAACCTCATGGAAGTGGGGGAGAGACTTGGAAAGAGGAATTGGGCAGAATATGGATAAGATTCACTGTTTAGAGGTGTGATGAGAAGTGGTGGTTAGGTGTAAATTTATAGTGGAGGAGAGGGGTGATTTTTAAATATTTTATTCATTTGTTTGTTATTTTGGCGCAAAAATATGAATAGTTTGGGAATTATAATTAAAAATATTAAAATAATTAAGGGAAGTTTGAGATTATGGTTATTACATCATCCATGACTTAAGGAATAATGTATTAACATGTAATGTATTTGTAAAGTAAATTACAGTATTTTACTATTCACAAAAAAATTCATGTATTTCAGAAAAAGCCAAAAAAATTACCGTAACAATTTTTCAACATGTAGAATAAAAAAATTAACTACATTTTTTGAAAGTAATTTTATAAATATGATAAATTTACTTTTTAATTAAAATATCCATTTACTCAAAAAATACAAATTTTAAAATTATAACCGATTTTATAACACTTTGAAAAATTAAATAAGGTCTCATAAAATTTTCTGAATTTAATAAGAGAAAAAAATATTGATTTATTAATAAATTTTATAAAATCAATTTTTCCTTTAAATCATTTTATTAATTATAAACTTATAGTTATATATTTATTACTTTCCAAAATACCAACAGTTAATTATTAATTTTTAAAATATTCACCTACTTATACTATGATATAATTATATAATACCTTTATTTATAAGATGACCATATTTTATTTATAATTTCATGGGTCAGTTAACTATTCATTTGGAAATGTTACTATTCATAAGGGTAACAATACTATTCCAAAGTGTCAAGTTACTATTTTCCAAAAAATTAGGTTGATCATATCAGAATATAAATATCTTAATAATCAAAAACCTGTATCTTAGTTTTTCAATATTCAATTCACAGAAGTGGAAAAATTATATTTAATGCTAATCCCGTAAGTGTGGCGAGAAGGAGGGTAAAAATAATTTTCAAAAGTTCAATAAGTATTTATATCTAATTTTAATTTAACAATGACTCCAATGATCTACATTGGATTAATACATGTATAATGTATTATTTGTGACTTTAAAAATCCATTTAAATTAAAATAATTATTTAAACGAAATTTGTTTTAACTAAAATGCAGTATTATTCACTATTCATCAAAAAATGAAACTTCTCAGAAAAATACTAAAAATTCACCCAGAGTTAATTTTGATTGTTTTATTTCACAAAAAAAAATCATATTTCATTTTAAATTTATTTTATTGGTGTAAATACATTATAAATAATATTTAATAGTAGTTATTACTATTAATATTACTATGTTTAACAGCTAGGTTATAACTATCTTATTTAAATAATTATAATAACAAATTTTTGTTTCATAGTGACTCAGTGTTGCGTGCATTGAATTCGATATTAAATTTATTTGTAAAACCTTGGGGTGTTACAAAAATTATATCCACATCATACATGTAGTTGGTATAAAATTTAATGGATTTCTCAAAAATAAATCTCTGTACAAAATAACATTCTGGACGAAATATATTTTTTATATATCCTTTCAAAATATTCACATTCCATTCAATGGGGTACAAACATATATAATGTAAATGAACACATAGCTAGATTTATCTAACCAAGTGAAACATCAACTGAAACATTATATCAAAGAATGAATGCATAAAAAACATCCCCAATTCACATAATATGATAAAAATTTCTTTTTCCATAGTTTGGAATTTTTTTGAGTCTACAAATTTAATACATATATATTTAAAAAAGAAACAATGGTTAGTAAATTTATAATATAAATTTGTTATAAAATAAAATAAAAATAAGTATACATTAAATATTTTATCCAAACATGATAGTCATATGATTTGAGGTCCTTTAACTTTAAATATATCATTGACAAGATATACTTGATACTCAGTTAATACCCTTTACATCATTCAGGATGTCACACGCAGACCATGGGTTTCCTTCTAATTTATTTATTTGTTGGATCAGGGTACTTCCATTACATTTTTGGTCTGTTTATGGGAAAATTTTGAGTTTTTGTAATTTTTAGGTGAAAAATGGGGTGGCACATGATTGGAATAAGGGTAGGGTAAACTATGCTCAAGCCCTTTAAAACTATAAATCCTCAAGAAGAAGAACCCAAGACCCTTCATGGTTAGGATCATGGGTTTGTGGCCCTCCCCAAGTGACCGTACAACCTTAGTGATACTCTACAAGGTTTCATAAGGTTAGGTGGAGGGTTTAGCAGATCATGCAGCCAAATGATGTCATTTTCAAAGTTTCTTAAAAAATTAAATTAAATTTCATAAAAAATAAATTAATAAAAATTAAAATAAAACCCTCAAAAGTGGTTTCTCCTCTCTCCCTTACCTTTCTCACATGACCCACACCTATAAGGGACTCTCCCTCGTGTGTACCTCCTCTTTATTCTCCCTTATTTCTCGGTTGATTTGTTTTATAATTCATCATGTGGTCATCTCAAGATAGATTTTATTCTCCTACGCTCACTTTTTATTACATTTTATTTTTTCCTTTTTTACTACCTTGTAGTACATGAGACATAGGGTAAACTCTAACCTGATTTGGGTGTTGGTATTGGTTGTTTTTTGGTTCCTAGGTCTTATGAGACCCGATTTGAAGCTCGTTCGTGCATTGTTCGTCGAAGGAGACAACTTTAAGATATTTGAAGGAAAATTATATATACACACACACACACACACACACACATATATATATATATATATTCATATATAGGAATATATATAAGTACACCCTTTGTATATATTCACTCATGGAGGTGTAAATATATACATTGAGGCTAGGTGTTCTTATATATATGTAAATGTGCATACGTGTGTAAGTGAAATATGGTCGTTATCAAAGGGGAAATGTTTTGAGGTAGGTTTTTCCATAATTTTACTTTATGTAACATTTTGTGTGATGCTTTATCATCCTAAAACTAATTTTCAAAATGATATTCATGTGGGAGGTTTGGGTAAAATGGACTTTCAAAGGTTTTCAATGGTTATGATTATACATATAAAAGTATATGTATACTAGGTGTGTGATAAAATGAAAAGTGTCCCTTTTCAAGAAAATTTGGGTGGTTTGAAATGGTTTTTTTAATATTTTGAATTCTTGTTAACATTGGATTTCTTTTGGGATTATGGATTGGATGGGTAATAGTACCTCTCTATTGTTTGGTTCTTTTGTGTAAACTCTTATACTTTGAATGCGATGCTCCCCATGATTCCTTGATTGGACCCTTGGAATTATTTATGGTTATACATATATATTATGGTGGATATCGAAATATCCATATATTTATGGGGCTCACATGTGGATAGGTTCAGACATATAAATAGAGTTTCCAAAAAATGTCTTCCTTGATAACCTCATCTTTTCAAACACCCTCTCCACATCTTCCTTCCCTCTCCCCCTTTTTCCCTTTCGAATGATTTTCTAAAACTAAAAATGTCTCTATAATAGATAATTTATTTTAAAATTAATCAAGTGAGTTTTCAAGTGTAATTTTAAATATTTTCATTTACTCCCATTTTTCCATAGGAAAATATATTTGGATAAGTACCTTGTAATTGGAAATAATTTTTGAAAGGGCGATGTTTTATTGGAAAATAGTTTGAGTGTTCATGATGTGTAGGCCCAATTAGAACTTTTGAAAGGTTTTTAGATGATGGGAACCCATATGAATATCCTCATGTGGTGAGGGTCTTTGCATAGTTGATATCTTGATTTTGAAAAAACATGCGTGGTGGCATCTATGGGTTATAGTTTATGCCAAGTGTGCGATGACCTCCACACTTCTTCTTGTACTATTATCATGGGATTTTTGAACGTTATCTAGAGTTTCATGTGATGGTTTCTTTCTAGTATCTATTAGAAATATTATAACCCTTTGTAGATGAATGGACAATAAAGGCAGTGCCACTGGTGAGGCTAGGTAGAGAATTTGGGTTGGTTATTGACTGTGGATTACCTTGATAGGGCATCTGATGGGTCCAAAATGAGTAATTCTAGGGGTTCCTTTATAAATATTTGAGAGATGACCATGTTTACACACCTGTATTATGTTTTGGAACTTCGAGTGTAAGTTATCCTCATGTATTCCTTCTTATACTTATACTATTATTTATAACTTTAGTAGCATGTTTTTTTATGCATACTTTCTTAGACCTATAATTCTATGTATAACCTTAGTAACACATTCTGTTTAAATATTTAGGTTTAGACCAATACTGTTATATAGTTCTTGATTGTAGGTTCTTCATATGTATGCCTACTTTTACCTATGTTGTTCTTTCCCTTTGACTATGTGTTTTTCATATAAGGAATTTTGTGTTTGAATATGGATCTTCCTTAGTGTAGGTTTTCAATATTGGGTTTTGAAATCTGTTTTAAAGGGAATCCGTCTATTTTTTTCAAAATTGGATTTTGGGAAAACTATATTTTGTTATTTAAATAATAAAAACCAATTTTTCTAAACTATATTTTCAAACCATTGTTTATGGATTATTTTTGGAATGGAAATGTATGGATTCTGTAGTGATTACCTACTAAGATATTTTTTTAAAACACCCTACTTGTCCCACTCTATGTTGGTAGACCCAATATATTTTATAGTTTTATGTTATTATTTAGGTTTTCTCATGAAGAGGGGTTTTTTATGGATGGTGGTAACCAAGGGTTCACCTATAGGTTTTTATAGTTTTGTTTGTTTTTGCTGACCATATTTATGTTAACCTTGTTATTTATGTTTATTTTTATGTCATTTATGGGTAAAATCATTCCTATATTAGATGTTTTTTATGCTTGACACTAGTTTCCATCCTAGGAGGATTAGGAATGCCTCTTCGGAATTGATACATATCAACTCAGGTGAATGGTTTGGGGTTTACCTATGTTGGTGTAAAACAAAAAGGTATCAGATCAAAACTTTATTGTATGGTGTATCAGGTATACAAGAGATAGGACTATCGAGAGTTGAGAGGTAGGTACGGTAAGAGTTTCATGAACTCTTTCTCATCATGAGCTGATAGTTTCCAGTGATATTCATGATTTAAGTATTTGGTTTTGGTCTTAGTTTTATGTCGCTGGTGATAGTTGGGTAATGAAAATAGAAGTGGACAAGTGTTACATGGTGAGATTACTTGGCGTAGTGACCCATGTGGGCCCCAAGTTCATTGTTTGTTATACTTTCTCTGGTTTGTTTATTCTTATTTCATGGTCTTCTAAACCATGTTTCTGGGTTATGTATGAATGCTAGTTCCACATTTCATGGGTTTTGGGTGTGAGTGGGTTCTCAAAGTAAAATGGTTTTTGGATTGATAAAATGGGTTTTGAAATTTCAATGGGATGTGTGGTTTTAAAGTAGATGGATCAAAAATTTTTTGGTCCAAGGGGACTTGAAATGGGAAAATGGGTTTAGAAGTGGAAAATGGGTTGGGAAGAGGAAAATGGATTTGAATTTGTAATGAAAAATGTTGGTTTTTAAAAGAGGGTTTGACTTGGTTTCTTGTTTTATTTTTGTTTTGAGTATGCAACCCAAAAAGTTCTAGAATGTTTTTGAGTAGTCTATCCTAGTTTCTAGCCCCTCCCAAACTTTTAGTGGAGTGGTGGAGCTGATCCCTTCTCAACCGTTGTCTCTCCTCTATTGAGATTAAGGTCCTTTATAGGTAGTGGAGTGGCTTGAGAAAGTTTAAAGTGTCTTTAAAACCTTGGTAACTCCAGATTACATGAGGGTTCACATATTTTTGGGTTTTCACAAGGTATCAGGGTTGGACTAGTGGAAAGTGATCATTCCATCCACATTGAAATTTGAAATGTCTTGGGATTTTTTCAAGACCAATTTCATCTAATGGTTTATTCCTAAGGAGGTGGAGGTAAAGAAAGTGGAAAATATATTGGGTGTTTATTAAGGTCAATAGATGGTGAATGGGCATGTTAACCACTTCAAGGACCTGATTCCCTTTTCTTAGGAGATAACATTGAATGATCTATTAAAATATTATCTCCTGTTGTGGGGTCTCCATCCATAGATTAATGATTGAGTTCTATTTTCCAAGAAAGTTCTATTTGGGAAGTTGTTGGATGACACATTTCTAATTGAGTTTGTTTATAGAGGGAATCATATAGTGGTTAGAAGCCCAATTTCTATTGGTTCTTGTGAAGGTTCCCCATTTGGTGAAAATTGAAAATCAAGGGAACCTATTCTAGAAGGTCCTTTCTTTTTTGTGCCTACTTCCTCTTTGAAAGACCATAAACTCACTTTATTCCAGTGTGGTCAGTTTAGGAAATCTAATCCATCATTCCATAATCCTTTGAATTATTTTCATCATTATAGCTTCTTAGTAAATCAATAAAATTTTTGTAAGTCATCCCACCAAAAGTGGAAGTCTTGGATAGGGAATATTATCTCATGATTACAGGGTAAAATATGCTTCAAGACGACAAGGCTCCAGCTAAAGGTCTCGATTTAAGGATTTTCATATAGCAAAAGAGCTACTAGATGTGGGAGAAATGTCATAACTCTACATAAATTTTCCTTTTATTTTATTTATTTATTTGGTCATTGTCTTTATGTTGATTTTCTAATTGAGTTCTGGGTGATTTTTATGTTTTTGGTGTGTTTGTGTGGAAAAGGGTGTGTCACACAGTTGGACCATGGGTAGGAAAAATAGTGCACAACCCTTGAAAACCATGAAGCCTCAGGAAGAAGCACCTAAGTCCATACATGGTTAGGTTCATGGGAATACAAACTTTATCAGGTGACCATGAATCCATAGGAAGAAGCCACAATGTTTCACACAGTTAGGTGCATAGTTTGTAAAACTATGCGACATTTTCTTGGTGAACAATGGTGTTAACATGGTTGGTGCATGATCTGGAAGATCGTGCAGCCAAACCATGAAGTATTGATAGTTTTTTAAATTAAATTAGTAATAATAAAAATAAAACCCTTAAATGGGTTCCTCTCCTCTCCCCTCACCGCTCTCACTTGACCCACACCCAGGATAGGCTATCCCTCATTCAGACCACCTCCTCCTTCTCCCTAATTTCTTGGTCGATTTATTTTCTAATTCCTTGTGAGTTTATATTAGGTAGAGATTTTTCCTCCTCCACTCCATTATTATATCATTTTATTGGTTTTTTTCCTTCCCTTTAATGAACACAACCTATGGTAAATCCTACCCCAATTTTGGTGTTGGTTTTAGTTGTTTTTAGAGTTCATAGGTCTTATGAGACCTTATTTAAATATCTTTCTTATAGTGTTCGTCGAAGGAGATGACATGTGGCTCTTTATAGATGACTTATATATATATTCATATATATAATTACCCCTTTATATATATTCACTCATGGTAGTGTGAATATATAAATTGGGGCTAGTTGTTCTTATATATATATATATATGTTTAAATGTGCATAAATTTTTAAGTTTAACGTGTCCATAATTACAGGGGACATGTTTTGAGGTTGGTGTTTCCATCCTTTTCCTTTCTGGAACATTTCATATGACACCTGATGTTTCCAAAATTATTTTTTAAAATGATATCTATGTAGGTGGATTAGATAAAAGGTTTTTAGAAGGTTTTCTGTGGTTAAGAATATATGTATCAAAGTATATGTATAATATGTGTATGATAAAATACAAATTGATGCTTTTCAAATGGATTTGGTTTTTTTGAAATGGTGTTTGGAATTTTTATAATTCTTGTTAAAATTGGATTGCATGTGGGATTGTGGATTGGATGGATTATGTTTCCTCTCTATGGTTTGGTGCTTATGTGTGAACTCTTGTGCCTTGAATGTGATGCTCATTTTTCTTCCTTGATTTCAACCTTATACATTTTTATGGTTATCCAAATATATTCTATTGTATATGGGCATATACATATGTACACAAGGTGATCATATAGATAGAGATTCCATAAAATGTATTCTTTGATAACCTTGGATATTCAAAATACCCTCTCCACATTTTGTTCCCTCTCCCACTTTTTTTCTCTCAAATGATTTTCTAAAACTTTAAATGTATCTATAACAACTACTTGGTTTTAAAATTAATCAAGTGAGGTTTCAAGTGGTATTTTTAACTATTATCATGTGGGTCTGTTTGGAACCTTAGAAACTATATTTTGATAAGTTCCTTGTAATCATAAATTGTTTTTGAATGGGAGACATTTTATTGGAAAATGGATTGAATCCTCATGATATGTATGCCCAATTAGAACTTTTGAATGGTTTTTGGATAATGGGAGCCCCTATTGTTGTACTCCTTTAGTGAGTTTATATAATTGATGTTGGGAGTTGGTCAAGGCATGTATAGTGGATTCAATAGGTTATATTTCATTCCTGAAATTTGATAACCTCCTCACTTCTCCTTTTACTATTATCATGGATACCGGGATGTCATTTTGAGGGTTGAGTGACAGTTACTTTTTAGTCCTTATTAGACAAATTAGAACCCCCTGGATGATGAATGACTAATAAGGGTTGTACCACTGGTGAGGATAAGTAGAGAAACCAGGTTGGTATTTGACTATGGATCGCTGTTTCGCACGGAATCCGGGGATGACCTCCTGGACGGTAGATTCAAACATTCCGATCGGTTTCTAACGGGTTTGTTCGTAGAACCGGAAACATCCAATGATTCCACATCCGTTTGGACCTACTTTCCAAAGGCAGGCGCTCATTAGCTTGTGGACTAATGAGGCTTAGGAATTTGCATTGGTCGAGAGGATGGGAGGTCGGACTCATCACACCTTTTTGAGGGGAATTATTGTCTACTCCGGGACTCTCTTTATAGATTTAAGTTATGTTCGTGAATCCTTATTACATTACCAAGTATAAAATGTGCTTTCCTTTAGTTTTAACAATCAATGATTAAATATGCACGAAATTTAGAGAATCTTTTATATGTATTCGAGGTTCTTCGTCAATAGAGAATCATCTATATCTGTTTAGAGATTCTTGGTCAATGGTATCCTTCAAAACATTTATATAAAAGTCTCTTGGTCATTATGATGACCAGGCTGGTTTTAAAGCCACTCAGTGGGGCACTTGAAGTTTATCGTCATTCAGAAGGACAGAGATTATTTCAAAGTTGGGATCGAACCCCTAAATGGGCTACCTACGTATCCTTTGTTTTGGAAAAGGAATCAGAACCCACGTAGTTCGAGAAATGGAGTATGATGTTTATGATTGATGTCTCAAAGATAAATGTCATAATTACTTTTACACTCTAAGCTCACGTGAGTCATGCTCGGTGTGAGAAACAAGAGGTATTGGTAAAATTTAGACAATTGTGCCATGAAAGATGCAATCATAAGAATTTGTTTGGGGCTAATGTATGGATGACTGCCCAGATAGATGAAGGTTTAGGATTTACTTTTAGGGAGAAAATCCATGAACAGGGTCCATAAAGTTATATGTGCTTCATGGAGATTTGAATACTCTAATCTTGGGGCTTAATCCTACTGAGGATGCCCAAGTTAGGAGGGGACTTATGATTGGGTTTTACTCCTGAAAAGGAAACCCAAATCAAAGGTAAATTATGACTGGTTAAGAGAAATTTAAGGGGACTTGGGGCTTTATTCCTGAAAAGGAGACCCAAGGTTATGACTGAGTCTTTATTCCTGAAAAGGAGACCCAGGTTAGGGGACTTGGGGCTTATTCTTTAAAAGGAAGCCCAAGGTTATGACCGAGTCTTATTCCTGAAAAAGGAGACCCAGGTTAGGGATTAAGGTTTGGGGCTTACTCCTGAGGAGGATGCCCATATTTGAGGTTGGGGCTTATTCTTAAGGAAGATTCCCAGATTAAAGGTTTTAATTGGGGCTTACTCCTGAGGAGGATGCAAAGATTAAAGGTTTTATAACTGGGGATTATTCTTAAAAAGGAGACCCAGGTTAAGATTCTCTCATCTTAAAGGATGAGGTTGAATGAATGAACTCTCCGTATTTTAGTGACATAAGGATATTTAAATCACTAGACTTTGAGAGAGATTCCACAGAATTCCTTTCAGATAAGAAAGTCAAATCAAGAAATCAGGCCATAAATGGCTTTGAAGAGTGTCTTGAAGACTGAATCTTGAATAGGAAAGGTGAAATGGCTTAAGAGGGGTAAAAATGGGCAAGATGGGCACCCAAAAAGATAGGGGCGCGCAAGTCTTTCAAGGCGCGCAAGTCTTCCGTGGGCGCGCAAGTATTGGTCGCGCAGGTATACCTGCGCGATACATAGTGTACTTGCGCGATTTTCAACCAGCATTGAAATACTTGAGCGACTCTTTTTTAAACCCTTTAGAATGTTCTTGAGGTTCTTCCAGAAAGGGGACGCGCAAGTTATATTGAAGGAAATAAGTCGGCGCGAAAGTGTTTGATAAGTTTCAACACTTAGGCCTTCCTCCTTCTCTTTAGATCTTCCGTTCTAGGTAAGAAATTACCTTATAAGTGTTCCAGAAGCTTTGAGAAGAGACTTGGGAGTCGGGAGCTTCAATCCGAGTTTTTGAAAAAAGATCCTCTTGAATGGGGGGCCCACAGGGTCTATTTATAGGCAAAAGAAGACCCCGGGCGGTTACCGGGCGGTTACCAATTAGGTCGCGCAAGTCACCTGCGCGACCAAGGTAGCCGCACAAGTACACTTGCGCGCCAGTTAGATAACCTGCGCGGTGAGGTTTCTTTTGATCCTTTCTTCCTTCCTTTTTTGATTTTTGATGTTTTCTTCAAAGGCTGAATCACTTTGAGCTCAGATATTCCCTTTTCCGATCTTTAAATTCTTTGACGAAAGGAGCGTCAACAAAAGTCCCCCCTCAGAGTTGGATCCGGAGAGAAATGAGGATTTGACTCTGAGGAAATCGAATCCCTCCAAAGGAAAAGGGAGGGCGCGCAAGTCTTTCAGTGCGCAGAGGGCGGCGCGCAAGTCTGTGTCGCGCAGGCCTTAAGTGCTCTGGGTGTGGCGCGCAGGTAGGCTTCCTGGCCTATAAATACACGGCCTCACCTCCGTACAAGTATCCGGATTTCCGGACATCATCCCTTCTCGGGCTCTCTCCGCGCAGGTTACCTAAGCCGCGCAAGTCTCTTTTCCACTGTTCCCTCGCTGTCGCGCTCCTGTAAAGGTATTCGTACTTGCGCGGTTTATACTTGCGCGTCAAAAACTAGCGCGGCACACGAAATACTTGCGCGTCCCTGTTTAGACTTGCGCGACTTAATGCCTTGGCCATTTTTTTCCGAATTGTTTTTCACAAATTATTATTATTATTTTTTTTAAAAAAAAAATAAACCCATTTAAGAGTTAAATTTGTTCAACTTTTGTACAGATTCAATGGCTCCTAAGGGAATTGGAACGGCTGATGAACTGGCTAGCAAGCGGATTGATGACATGATGAACATTATTGGCCATGATTACTATGATATCTGCGACAACACTTTCCCAGATTTGGATAAGTACTTAAAGAAATATCATCTTAATTTCCCACAGAGCATCTACCTGTCTCTGTGTGTTCATGGTCATCTGCAAGGAGTCAATGTCCCAAATGCAGACAATTATACACCTGAGATGCAGCTGCACTTCTATTTCTCTATTTCGGTTATGCTGTGCATTAAGAGCAACAACAATGGTGTGAACTTTCAAATTCTTCCTCCATGTCATTTCCTTGCAGATATGAAAATGGCAAACCCATGGGCTGAAATGTTTTCCACTGCCGGTTGGTGGAGAGAAGAAAAACATGGTATTAGAGAAATATCTGAAAAGAGTACTCTCTCCAAATGGCTCTTTACTTCCAATGCTCTATTCTCAAATCCATGTATCCATCTTCCAAGTCTCTTGGAAAGAAACAGAGTCACTGTTTGATCAGCAGAAAATTTTCTCAAACCGCACTCAAGAACATCCTTTTACAATTGTTCCAAGAAGAGCTGGTATCACTGCATCTCTTATTGTATCCAGTTGAATGAATGAATTCTAGGTGGTTGCTAATGAAGATCGGGATGCCGTAAATCAAATGAAGTGTTATGTTGAAAGCCTCTTGTAATTCTCGAAAAAGAGAAGAGACTCCAGTCTGTTGATGTCCTTCTAACTCTTGTGTATCAATGAAAAACACTTTCGTCTTCAATCATTTGTACATGCATTCTTTCATTACCTGCTTCAAATTTACTTAAGCCAATGGGCCTAGTAAGCATAGTTTGATTTTTACTAGGATTATTACAAATAATCCTACAAACTTTGAATCTTTTAACTGCTCAATATTACCTAAATCATACAAAAATGTATATTTAGTGAGTTGGAACTTGACTTTTATTCAGAGTTCCTTTGTCTTTTGTGTGGGCAGTTTAAAGTCATGCATACCAGACATAAAGGGGATAATGTTTAAGGTCGAAATAGCTTTGACCGAAATGGATTAAAAATGGATTCAATTCCTTGACAATTTATCTGAAAACATATTACCATACTCAAGTATGAGGGAAAAAATGTAAACTATGGCTTAAGAATATTTGAATCTGAGGAATGATATGAAAAAAGAGCTAAAAGGCATTAGAAGAAGTAGTTTCCAAGAATTAAGTTACTATTATTTAACAAAACCCGTTAGGGGGTTGAAATATGCAGGGCCACCTATGGGCATTGGCTGCATGGTCAAATAAATAGCATCTTTTGGCTGACAAGTCTGTTATGTGGACTGTTTATGCAAGGCCACCTATGGGCACGTGCTGCATAGTCAGGCAAAAGAACTCCCAGAAATTTACTTTCCTAGTGCTAAAAGCCGGTGAAAGTTTATGGAGATTCAAATTTTCTAAAGCATAGAGTTTGTTGTATGGAAAGAGGTACTTGAATATGGAGAAGATATTTCCGAACAAGAACATCGAAGAACTGGATGAATATCACTCCTACGAAGGTCTGACCCAAACGTAGGGAAGAAGAATAAACCATAGACTTGAATACTTTCAGATCATGAAAAAGGATATGGGACAAATATGTTAAGGATGGCTATTTTTTTGTGGATCCCTACATATTGTCGTTTAAGACAAATAAGGACAAAAGAGGCATTCTTCCCAAGAATGAAGTTACTATTATTTAACAAAACCCGTTAGGGGGTTGAAATATGCAGGGCCACCTATGGGCATTGGCTGCATGGTCAAATGAATAGCATCTTTTGGCTGACAAGTCTGTTATGTGGACTGCTTATGCAAGGCCACCTATGGGCATGTGCTGCATAGTCAGGCAAAAGAATTCTCAGAAGTTTGACATTTTTGTGACTAGAAGTCATGAAAAGGGTTATGAGGATCTGAAAATATTTAAGGTTAGGATTATAACACATAAAGATGGGTATTGTCCAATGTATATAGAGATAAATAGGTCAATGAAAACCATAATCATGTTGTGGCTGGGTCCTGAATTGAAACTTGGACTTCACTACGTATCTCATAAGAATGAGAATCAAGCCATACGTAGTTCTTGAAATGCAGTTTAACGTCGTGCAGGACGAAAGTATGAGTGATCTTAGTTTAGGGTCATAGAATTCGGACCATAATAATGAATACACAGTGTGTGTTTTCATGAGGACTTTTCAGCCAAGGGACTGAAAGTGAAATTTGGGGTTAGGACCAAAAGACTTGGGACTGGATTCGAGGGACACTCGAATGTTCCTACGTATCCCATAAGGATGAGAATCAAGTCCACGTAGTTCTAGAACTACCCTTTGTACAAATTTGGTTCGTACATGTGAAGGGTGAAAGGGGACTTTAGTGCAATGATGGTTTAACGTGAGATAAAAAGTTTAGGCATTACCATGTATGCACGTAGTCTTTTGAAAATGAAACATGATTTTTTTTAAAAAAATCAGTGTCAATAATGGTTCCTTCTCAAATGAGGAAATCAAAGAATATTGTAGTTTATTGTCGTACCAGACAAAAGTGTTGTATAGTTTAACGTCATATAACAAGGAAGAAAGTGAATCAATGTAGAGATATTGATTTCAGGGGCGGTTTCACAAATCAACATCATATGAGGTTGTGGTGAACCGATGTGAAGAGATTGTTTTTGGGCTTGAACCCTGGGTGGTTGCCTACATACCCAGCCTGGAGGGCGAGGATCAAAGTCCGTGTAGTTCAATTAAAGAATGAATTAATGATCAAGTTGTTCTTGTGGACAATGATCTAATAAAAAAAATTGTTGGGACTTACACATGGTTAGTGGCCCAAAGGGATTGTTATGGTTGATGTTTGCTCTAAGCTCATGTGAGTCATACTCGGTGTGAGAAACAAGAGGTAATAACAACCTTAACGATGTACAGATTAATGTCATGTAGGACATAAAAAAGGGACTATGCAGTTTAAAGTCTTGCAGTTAGGACTATTGGTGTTGCACAGTTTAGTGTCATGTAGCAGGGAAAAAATACAGTTTAATGTCATGTAGGACCTATCAAGGATTTTCTGTACAGTTTAGCGTCATGTAGTTAGGACGATGGGGATAAAATAGTTTAACGTCATATTGGACGAAAGGGGGACTGTGCAGTTTAATGTCATGCCGTAAGGACAAAATAACACACCATTTATGTCATGTTGGACGAAAGTGTGAATAGTTTAAGGTCATATGCATGGACCGTGGATGGTGCAGTTTAATGTCATGCTGGACCTTTGATGATTATATAATTTAACGTCTTTTCAGACGTGAGGGACTTTTATACAGTTTAGCGTCATGTAGTTTAGGACGTCACAGTTTAACGTCTTGCTGGACATAAGGGATTTGTAAATAGTTTATGGTCATATACATGGACCAGGGATGATGCAGTTTAAGGTCATGCTGGACGGTTTAGGGAACTTTTTCACAGTTTAATGTCATGTGGGAAGAAGTTGCAGTTTAAAGTCATACTGGACCATTGCTGTATAGTTTAACGTCATATAGCAAGGACAAACTGGTGCTGTACAGTTTAAAGTCATGTAGCTCGGACTAAGGTGAACCAATATGAGGATATCAGTTCTGGGGACTTTTTACAGTTTAACGTCATGCTGGACGATGAAAGTGCCACACAGTTTAATGTCATGTTGCTAGGACAAAATATAGTTTAATGTCATCTCGGACAAAATATAGTTTAATGTCATCTCGGACAAAATATAGTTTAATGTCATCTCGGACATATACAGTTTAGTGTCATGTAGGACATATACAGTTTAGTGTCATGTAGGACATATTAGTAACCAATGTGATAGTTTAACGTCATGTTGGACGAAAGTGTGAATAGTTTAAGGTCATATGCATGGACCGTGGATGGTGCAGTTTAATGTCATGATGGACCTTTGATGATTATATAATTTAACGTCTTTTCGGACGTGAGGGACTTTTATACAGTTTAGCATCATGTAGTTTAGGACGTCACAGTTTAACGTCTTGCTGGACATAAGGGATTTGCAAATAGTTTATGGTCATATACATGGACCAGGGATGATGCAGTTTAAGGTCATGCTGGACGGTTTAGGGAACTTTTTCACAGTTTAATGTCGTGTGGGACGAAGTTGCAGTTTAAAGTCATACTGGACCATTGCTGTATAGTTTAACGTCATATAGCAAGGACGAAATGGTGCTGTACAGTTTAAAGTCATGTAGCTAGGACTAAGGTGAACCAATATGAGGATATCAGTTCTGGGGACTTTTTACAGTTTAACGTCATGCTGGATGATGAAAGTGCCACACAGTTTAATGTCATGTTGCTAGGACACAATATAGTTTAATGTCATCTCGGACAAAATATAGGATCTTCTGTACAGTTTAATGTCATGTAGATAGGACATAATAACAGTTTAATGTCATGTAGGAAAATTTATAGTTTAATGTCATCTCGGACATTGAAGGTGACATAGTTTAACATCATGTTGGACGAAGTTGCAGTTTAAGGTCATACTGGACCATTGCTGTATGAACCAATTGTAAGAGTCTTGGTTCTGGGAACAATATTTTGTATTTATAAAAAATACTTCTTCAGAAATCTGGCATTAGTTGGAGTCGTGATGTGTTCTCCATCCATTGAGATCAGAGAATACGCTCCATTGGAGTAGACCTTATGTATTGAATAAGGTCCTTCCCATTTTGGTTCAAGCATGGGAGGCTTCTTTCCTGGTATCATTGGTGCTCTGAGAACCAATACCAATTCTCCCTGAATGAATGAACGAAGACGAACTTTTTTGTTAAAAGCTCGTGCTGTCCGATCCTGATAGATTTCCAAGTGGTGCAAAGTGCACAATCTTTTCTCATCTAACTGTTCCAATTCATTCAACCGCTTTTGGGATTGCTCATCTGTTGATAACTGATCACAAATGGCTATTCTGAGTGAGGGAAATTGAACTTCAATTGGCAAGACTGCTTCTGTTCCATATACCAATGAATATGGAGTAGACCGCGTTGCATTGCGAGTGGTAGTCCGATAAGACCATAAAGCATGAAAGAGTTTATCAGGCCATGACCTCTTATCTTTATCCACCATCTTTTGCAGTATATTTGAAAGAGTCTTGTTGAAGGCCTCTATCTGGCCATTAGCCGCTGCATGATATCGAGATGAATGGTTGGACTTAATGTTGTATTCTTGATACAATTTCTTTACCTCAGAAGAACAGAAATTGGTGCCGTTGTCCGTCAATATGGTATGAGGGACACCAAATCTAATAAGGATGTTGGACTTGATGAAGCTAACAATGCATTTAGAACTGACTTCTTTGAGTGGTACTGCCTCTGCCCATTTGGAAAAGAAATCAGTAGCAGTAAGAATGTACTTAAACTGCTTGGCCGTAGCTGAAGGGTAAGGTCCCACCACATCCATTCCCCATGTGGAAAATGGCCATGAGTATTTAGCTGTATAAAGCAACTCTGGAGGTTGATGAATGAAGTTGGCATATACTTGGCATGAATGACACTTCTTTGTGAAATTAACACAATCTTGTATCATTGAAGGCCAGAAGTATCCAAGCCTTCGAATTTGATCAGACAATCTATGTCCAGACTGGTGGGCACCACAGACTCCTGCATGCACTTCTTTTATGACAACCATTGTCTCTTCACCATCAATACATCTGAAGAGAACTCCATCAAAACCACGTTTGTAGAGAATTTTCTCGAGGTGGTTTGGACCATCATAAAGAGTAAAATTGACCACACGTTGCCGAATTTGTTCTTTCTCGGCTCTATCAGGTGGAAGTGTTCCATTTTGAAGGTATTCCTTGATAGGTGACATCCATCCTGTAGTATGATCATAAGGTTCAAGAATGGGACTAATTTCATTAATTTCCTCTGTTCTGACTTGAACATAAGGTGAAATTGCACGACAGTGGGCAATACAGATGGTTGTCTCGTCCCGATTTGGATCTGCTAAAGCTGTGGCTATATTAGCCAGTGCATCAGCTTGAGAATTTTGTGATCTTGGGACATAAGAAAATGTCGGTTCTGAAGGGAATTCCGACATTAACTCTCTGACGTAATCATACAAAGGGATTAATTCTTCTTTTCTGATGGCATAATCCCCATTGATTTGTTTGATTACCAGGTCTGAATCACCTTTCACCTTTAAGTGATTCACATGTGCTTGAAGCGCTAACTCCAAGCCTGTAATGAGAGCTTGGTATTCAGCTTCATTATTGGTACCACCTTCCCACAACAAAAAGGAATAAGGTAACACTGCCTTATCTGGAGAAATGAGCACAATTCCTAAACCAACTTTGTTGAATTTAGGATTTTCCATTTTCTTCCCTGTTGGACTTCTAGAAGCACCATCAAAATACATTTCCCATGTTTGAGGACTCTCTTGAATAGAGAAAACTTCCTCATCAGGGAGTTCGATATCTGAATACGTGTCTTCCACTGAAGGATGTTCAGCCAGGAAATCAGCCAGAGCTTGGCCCTTAATTGCCTTTTGAGACACATACTGAATGTCGAACTGCTGTAGAATAACCGCCCACCTTGCCAGACGTCCTGTAAGCATTGGACGACTAAGGATGAATTTGAGCGGATTATTACGAGATACCAATTGGACCTCATGATGTTGCAGGTAGTGTCTCAGTTTCTGAACTGCAAAGATTAATGCTAGGCAGCACTTTTCAATACTTGAATACCGGGTTTTTGCTTCAAGCATAGTTCTACTGAGATAGTAGAGACTATTTTCATTCCCAGCATCATTCTTTTGAGCGAGAAAGGCACCCAATGATCGCTCTAAAGCTGTCACATAGAGGATAAGAGGTCTACCCTCAATAGGTGGCATGAGTACTGGTGGACTCAAGAGGTATTTCTTGAGAACATCAAATGCTTCTTGACATTCTTCAGTCCACTGGTAAGTGACTCCTTTCTTCAATAATTTGGTAAAGGGTAAACTTTTGCCTGCCAAATTGGCGATGAAACGCCGAATATAGGCTAAGTGTCCTTGAAGTCCTCTTAATTATTTCAAATTCTGAGGAGGTGACAAACCAAGGATTGATTTGGTCTTCTCAGGATCGACTTCAATACCATGATGGCGTACAACAAATCCGAGAAATTTTCCTGAGGTTACCCCAAAAGCACATTTTAAGGGGTTCATCTTCAAATTATGTTGTCGAAGCTGAGTTGGCCATTGGCATAAGAACTTGATTGTTCTTTTTGAACTCGCTGAAGGGCTCTACCACGAGTTTCTGCTGCATATACAGTGCTAGCAGGGGTAAAATTAGAGTAGTGGCTTTGGAAAGATCCACGTCTTCCCCTGTATCCTGAACCTCTAGAACTTCCTCGGGTTCCCTTATTTGATACAGGGAATTCAGGCTCATCAAGACTGGAATATGAATCTGTTAATTGAATAATATTAACAGAACCAAAGATTAACTCTTCGTCTGATAAAGACTCTACCTGGTTAGCCTGTTTAGGCTGTGCCGTTTGGTGGGACGGTGCCCGTGGCTTCCAAGTAGATGGCATGAAATCTGCCAGAGTCAAAGACAATTTAGGCTTTTCTACATACTCATCTTCTCCTAATTCCTCTTTCTTCTTTTAATTGCGCTGCCCTTTTGAGGATTTATCTTTTGATGGAGGCTTTACTGCAGTTTTTGTAGGAGACACAATTGGCTTCTTCAATTGTGTTTGCAAAATGGAATGGGTCCGATTGATTGTCTTTCTGACCATCCAATCATCATATTTTTTTCGCAGTTTTGCTTTTGACTTCCTACCATTCGCCTCCTTCCTCTGGATCTGTAGCGGTAATACACGCTACATGAGCTGAAGAACCCTTCAATTTGACTTGTCCCAAGTCGACCATCTTTTGCAGGAGGTCTTTAAAGACAAAACACTCCTGGATGGGATGTCCCAACATTTGATGAAAGGGACAATAATTGGGACGGTCTTCATCTCCTTCCTTGTTTGGCCTCCTCGGCATTGGTAATTGAACCAAATTATTTTCCAGAGTTGAAATGAAGTAACCAGGAACTTGATCACTTCAGAAAGAGTAAGTTTTACTCTTCATATCCTCAAATTGTTTTCGTCGTTGATCTTTTTGATCATTTGGACGAAACAGACTTTGTTGTTGGTGTTCAGGAGGTGGAGCCCTTCGAGAGGATGAAGGTTTTGAAGTAGAAATAGGTACAGGTGCCTGTTTAAGCATAACTGTAGCAGTTTCTGCTTTACCCATTCTTCTTCCTGGAGATGATGAAATTACACGAGATTTAACCTTAGCCTGTATAAGGGAATCTTCAATCTGTTGAGCGATTGAAGTAAGGTCTCGAAACCCTCCTGTGTATTTCACAGGGATCAATGGCGTGCGTAATTCGTCACGCAGATTTGCCACACAGATTGGCAACAATTCCTCCTGAGGGAGTGCTAAACTCAAGGAATACGTTAATCCCTTCCAACGAGCAATGAAATCAGAGACTCTTTCATTCTCCCTTTGCTTGCAATTTTTAAGATTGAAAACTGTCGTTTTTGGAAAAGTTGAGCTAAACTGCAGAAGGAATTTTTGACGAAGATCTTCCCATCCGATGACTGGCCGGGATTGCAAGCTTGTGTACCAGACAAAAGCTGGTCCTTGCAATGTTCGCACGAAGCATCTGAGTTTCACTGCTTCTTGCTGCTCTGGAGTTCCCATCATAGGATCACAACAAGACACGTAATGCGTCAAATGTTGTTCGGGGTCGCCTGATCCATTGAAAGTAGGGAAAACAGGGTTTCCAAAACTGGATGGAGGAGAAATTGAATCTACCCATTCAGGGTAAACTTTCTTTTCAGGTTGAACTTGCGCCCGTTTCCCTTCCATAGTTTCTAACCGAGCTGTTAATGACTCAATAGTAGTTATTAACTTTTGAGAAACATCAGGTTGAACTTGGTTTTGGGTAGGTGCAATGAATGGAGCTTGGACAGACGTGATGGTTGGTGCTGCAACTGATGGTAGTGCTGCCAACCATTGTTGTGTTTGACCCGTAGGATTAGACCTCTGAGGGTGTACTGATAAAGGAGGATATTCCTGATCCATCTCAGTAGTTACAACAAATTCCTTCGGCTTTCAGACTTCAGCATTCTTAAGAAGAAGACTACTCTGAAGTAGTTCTGCATTCAACCTTCTTAATTCTTTCATTTCTTCCTCCTGTTGTGCAAACCTTTTCTCTAATGAGAGCGATTGACCTCCTTCAGAGGAAGGGTGAGAAGTAACCTGATTCTTTCCTTTCCCCTTATTGGATCCTTTTCGGAGAGGGGGAAGTGGGTTACTTGAAGGAATACCCAGATTTTGGGTAAACCTTTGATTACGTGTGCGCACACCTTCTTCATTTAGGTCTGTGTGCGCAACTTCTTGAGTAGGAACCTCTTCGTCTGATCCCTCTGATTGAGCCTCATCTGGTGAATCAACAGCAACGACATTGATGACATTAATGGATGCATATTGCATGGAATCCTTTCTATCAGCATTTCTGTGATATTTTCTTCTTCCATTTCCATGATGAGACATGGCATTCCGTTGACTTGATCCCTCGGGAATTTCTTGTAGAACCGTCACCTGGAGAGAATCTCCTGACAGCTTGGCTCTTCATTCCTCTTGAGGCTTATTCCCTAATCGAGAGAATACTGACTTTCTCTGAAGGAGGGATTGAGGATTTGAAAAGGTCCCCAGTCTGGTGGACTGGGGATGTTCCTGCTGCTTCCGCTCAACTCCTCGAATCCCATTTGTTGACTCTGAGGGTTGGGTTAGAGAAGTCCCTAGTCTGGCAAGCTGGGGTGTCTCTTGACATGCTATGTCTGAGATCTTCTTAAAATCTCTCTTGATCTTGCGAATCTTAGTTCGGAAATTAGCTGGATGCATTAACCTGTATCCACTTTTATCACCTGGTTCAACAGACCGTTGGATGATTTCCGAAACTTCTGTCATTTGATGACGTGTTTGCTCAAGACGAGAGGCTTGTGCAATATTCTCACCTGCTCGATGTAGGAGCAATTCAACAACTTGTTCTCTATATACTTGATTTTGAGATGAACTAGTTGAAGCCTGTTCTTGATCAAGCTTTTGATTATGAACAAAGCCCATTGACTGTGGCCGGCCATGGGCAATAACATTGCATGAGACCATTTTCGGCGGGCTTTGCTGACCGGAAAGCACTGTGAAATGTAGTGCTCCGTGAACACCCCATCCTCTGATATGAACATCAGATGGAGCATTGGAAATTAACTGACGCAATCTTCTTAGTGCGCCAAGGAATGAACGTTGAAGGGTTCTCTGTTGCTTTTCAGCCTTCGGATACCGAGAGACTGATAGAGATGCCAAATAAATCTGGCGTTGTAACCCTTCTATTATCTTAATATGATTTTCATAATCACCATAAGATAATACTTTCTTCTTCAATTGACAAAGAGTCTTCCATATGTTGAGACGAATATCATGGATTCCATCATCCGTCAACATCTTTGGAATGTCGTACTGGGAGTCAGCCAAAGGCCAAAACATGACTGGTACTTCACCTTTTGCCAGTTTTTTCCTCATGTTTAGCATTTCCTCTTTATCATTAAATGAAGATTCTTCTACCTGTTTTGACCAGAGTTGGTATTTCCTTGTTGCTTCATCGGATTCAACAAGACTGGTAGAGATATCACTATTCATGCTGGAAGATGAATGACCCAGGGATGGTTCAGAGAATAACCTGAACCCCAGGCTATCCTCTGATGGAGAAAGAGTTTCACCTGCCGATAGTAAAGCATCAGACATGACTGGTTTTACGTTTTCAAGTGCCTCAAGATAGGAGGGCTTTCTCGTCACTACATTGCCTTCTGAAGAATTTTCGAGACAACATGAATCACTACTACAGAGAGGACTTTCGCAGAGAAGTTCATCACCATGAGGAGGACCGTCATGATGGGTTACAACAAAAGATGAAATCTCTTGGTCCTTGGTCTTCTGACCACACAGAGGGTTCCTGTGGCTCTCATCTGAAGAAGAAACTTCAAGATTGACCGAATTTTCATGAAGCAAGTCTTCATGAGGAAGTGTCTGTTGAAGACCTTCAGAATTAATGTTCCCGTTATTTGGAACTGAGGGAGTAGAATCTTGAATTCCGACAGATAAATGTCTGAGGGCTTCAAGAACTCCAGCATCGAGCAAGGCTTGGTTACAGATTGGCCTTTGATCTCCTGACTGTTCTGGGCGGATCTTTTTTCTTATATGACTTCTTACTCACTTTAGAAACCACTTGATGACGAAGGTGATTGCTCTGAGCAGGTGTATGTGCCTGATCAGGAAGGATGGTCAGGTTAGGCTGACGATCTCCACTCAAATCAGGTGTATGTGCCTGACTTGGTTGTCCGTTTGATATGGGGGAGTATGCCCCATAACCCTCTTGGACTGGAACAGATGTGTGTGTCTGTTCCAGAGTGAATCGTTGATGTGTCACTCCACTGCTAGGGATAGATTTATGTGTCTGTCCCTAAGTTGATGCTGAAGCTGTTATGATATCCTGGAAAGCATCCAGAATATGAGCAGGAATTTGCTTCTGCTCTTTCACCATTGACAAAATATGTTTGGTGACTTCAGCTGCCGGAACGGGGATATACGTCCATTCCGGGCTTGGAGTAGGTGTATGTTCCTGCTCCTGTCCTCCTTTTCCTGTCAGTGAATCCTGACAGTACTCAAGTGTGGAGGCATAGAGTTGAGTCTGCCTCCTATTTGTCGTCGGGGCTTTCCGACTGACTTCTCCGTGCGCTACCAAGCGAGACTATTGGTAGGCTTGATTAGTATTAGCAGGTGTATATTCCTGCTGATTACACTTCGCCAAACGCGGTTGACGAGATCCATCATGTGTAGTCAGACGAGCCTGCTGACTAACTGGTGATGTATAAGCAGGTGTATGTTCCTGCCTACAGTACATTGCCGGAATTGCCTGACGGGATTGGCTTGATGCTGCCAGACGAGTCTGCTGGACAGCAGAATTAAAACAAACAGGTGTGTATGCCTGCTCGTTGTTTGCCACCAAGTTAGGTTGGTGGACTTCTCCGGAGATGGCAGGGATGACAACCTGCTTATTATTAACCAGATTCCGTCTCTGGCGGTTCATCTTGCCTGCTCGGGTTCGAGGAACCTGAGCTGAATTCCTGGAGTTGGTACCCTCATCATGTTGAGGGCGCACTACCGCACGAGTTTGGCGGCGATTGTTGATGGGAGCCCTTGAGAAGGACTCCTGTCTTTTTGAATTAAGGTCCTGCGGGACCTACTCATTCACTTCCTCAGAGTAAGGGAGTGAATGGAAATTGCGTTCCGGGGATAACGACCCGAAACGGTTGGAGACGGTAGTCAGCACCGCCTGCTTCTTGATTGCTGGCCGCCGTTGTCCGGACGACCAGGTAGAGTTGTTAACTTGGAGGGCTTGACGAGCGGCCTCCAGGGTTGGGATAGTACCGTTGCGACGGTACTCCTTAACCAGTGCATTAGAAACACAGCGTTGAAGACGCTGAGTTGGTGATGTCATCCTCAGAGCGGATGACGTTCCAGTAGGAGTAGCAGCATTGGTTTTCACAGCAGCAGACCTCACAGTAGAGGTGTTCACAGCAGCAGTATTCACAGGGGTGAATTTAAGGAAAGCCATTTTTGCAGAAGATCTTGAGAAAAGAGTGCCTGTTCCATGTAACAGACATAATCAAGATGAATCCGGCCACTGCATCTTTTGGATGATCACATGTCAATGATTGCATTGTTGGCCCAAGGGGCCTAACAAATAAGAAGAACATCACTTTCACTTGGTTAAGGATTCACATCGGGTTCACCATTTTTGTTTCGCACAGAATCCGGGGATGACCTCCTGGACGGGAGATTCAAACGTTCCGATCGGTTTCTAACGGGTTTGTTCGTAGAACTGGAAACATCCAATGATTCCACATCCGTTTGGACCTACTTTCCAAAGGCAGGCGCTCATTAGCTTGTGGACTAATGAGGCTTAGGAATTTGAATTGGTCGAGAGGATGGGAGGTCGGACTCATCGCACCTTTTTGAGGGGAATTATTGTCTACTCCGGGACTCTCTTTATAGATTTAAGTTATGTTCGTGAATCCTTATTACATTACCAAGTATAAAATGTGCTTTCCTTTAGTTTTAACAATCAATGATTAAATATGAAAGAAATTTAGAGAATCTTTTATATGTATTCGAGGTTCTTCATCAATAGAGAATCATCTATATCTGTTTAGAGATTCTTGGTCAATGGTATCCTTCAAAACATTTATATAAAAGTCTCTTGGTCATTATGATGACCAGGCTGGTTTTAAAGCCACTCAGTGGGGCACTTGAAGTTTATCGTCATTCAGAAGGACATAGATTATTTCAAAGTTGGGATCGAACCCATAAATGGGCTACCTACGTATCCTTTGTTTTGGAAAAGGAATCAGAACCCACGTAGTTCGAGAAATGGAGTATGATGTTTATGATTGATGGCTCAAATATAAATGTCACAATTAATTTTACACTCTAAGCTCACGTGAGTCATGCTCGGTGTGAGAAACAAGAGGTATTGGTAAAATTTAGACAATTGTGCCATGAAAGATGCAATCATAAAAATTTGTTTGGGGCTTATGTATGGATGACTGCCCAGATAGATGAAGGTTTAGGATTTACTTTTAGGGAGAAAATCCATGAACATGGTCCATAAAGTTATATGTGCTTCATGGAGATTTGAATACTCTAATCTTGGGGCTTACTCCTAAGGAGGATGCCCAAGTTAGGAGGGGACTTATGATTGGGTTTTACTCCTGAAAAGGAAACCCAAATCAAAGGTAAATTATGACTGGTTAAGAGAAATTTAAGGGGACTTGGGGCTTTATTCCTGAAAAGGAGACCCAAGGTTATGACTAAGTCTTTATTCCTGAAAAGGAGACCCAGGTTAGGGGACTTGGGGCTTATTCTTTAAAAGGAATCCCAAGGTTATGACTGAGTCTTATTCCTGAAAAAGGAGACCCAGGTTAGGGATTAAGGTTTGGGTCTTACTCTTGAGGAGGATGCCCATATTTGAGGTTGGGGCTTATTCTTAAGGAAGATGCCCAGATTAAAGGTTTTAATTGGGGCTTACTCCTGAGGAGGATGCCCAGATTAAAGGTTTTATAACTGGGGATTATTCCTGAAAAGGAGACCCAGGTTAAGATTCTCTCATCTTAAAGGATGAGGTTCAATGAATGAACTCTCCGTATTTTAGTGACATAAGGATATTTAAATCACTAGACTTTGAGAGAGATTCCACATAATTCCTTTCAGATAAGAAAGTCAAATCAAGAAATCATGCCATAAATGGCTTTGAAGAGTGTCTTGAAGACTGAATCTTGAAAAGGAAAGGTGAAATGGCTTAAGAGGGGTAAAAATGGGCAAGATGGGCACCCAAAAAGATAGGGGCGCGCAAGTCTTGGAAGGCGCGCAAGTCTTCCGTGGGCGCGCAAGTATTGGTCTCGCAGGTATACCTGTGCGATACAGAGTGTACTTGCGCGATTTTCAACCAGCATTGAAATACTTGAGCGGCTCTTTTTTAAACCCTTTAGAATGTTCTTGAGGTTCTTCCAGAAAGGGTACGCGCAAGTTATATTGAAGGAAATAAGTCGGTGCGCAAGTGTTTGATAAGTTTCAACACTTAGGCCTTCCTCCTTCTCTTTAGATCTTCCGTTCTAGGTAAGAAATTACCTTAGAAGTGTTCCAGAAGCTTTGAGAAGAGACTTGGGCGTCGGGAGCTTCAATCCGAGTTTCTGAAAAAAGATCCTCTCGAATGGGGGGCCCACAGGGTCTATTTATAGGCAAAAGAAGACCCCGGGCGGTTACCGGGCGGTTACCAATTAGGTCGCGCAAGTCACCTACGCGACCAAGGTAGCCGCGCAAGTACACTTGCACGCCAGTTAGATAACCTGCGCGGTGAGGTTGCTTTTGATCCTTTCTTCCTTCCTTTGTTGATTTTTGATGTTTTCTTCAAAGGCTGAATCACTTTGAGCTCAGATATTCCCTTTTCCGATCTTTAGATTCTGTGACGAAAGGAGCGTCAACAATCGCATTGATAGGTTAAAATATGGATCCGAACTAAGTACAACTAGGGTCAACTATAGAGATGTTTGAGACATTCCAATGAGTACATACTTGTTTTTTGGTGTGGAACTTCAGGTTCCTATTCTTCTAATGTATGCATTCTTAGACCTATACATTTATGTGACTCTTTAGTATCATGTTATAGTTATGTATTCTTAGATAAGTACTGTTATGTATTCTTTCCAGGAAAAATATTTTTGTGTATCACTTTAGTAGTATGTTCTGTATATATATTCCTTCTTAGATAAGTACTCTTATGTAGTGCCTGATTACATGTTCTACTTATGTACACCTACAAGTACCTATGATGTTCTTTCCCTCTAGGTGTGTTTTTTTTATATCTTTCTTCTTGTGTTTGATTATGAATCCTCCTTGGTGTTGGTTTTCAAAACTAGGTTTTGAAATTTGAAATTTATTTTAAAGGGAAGCTATGTTTTGTTTTAAAAAGTGGATTTTGGTAAAACTGTGTTAGTTTATTCAAACAATAAAAACCTATTTTCTAAACTATATTTTCAAAACATTATTTATGGACAGTTTCATGAAAAGATATGTATGAATTATATTGTTCATATCTATTAAGCTGTTTTATACTCACACCCTACTTGTGCCACTCGATATTGATAAACTTGAGATATTTTATATGTTTTGGTTATCGTTTAGGTTTGCTTATAGAGTGGGTTGGTTTTATGGATGATGGTGACCAAGGGGTAACATAGTGGTATTTCTAGTTTTGTTTCTTTCTACTACCAAATTTTTATTTAATCCATGTTTTTTATGTTTGTTTTTTATATTTTATAGGATAATTAATTCCCATACGAGATGTTATTGATGCCCAAAACTAGTTTCCATCTTAGGAGGATCGAGGACACCTCTTGAGCCTTATCATAGATCAGATTGAGAGATTTGTTCGATGTTAACCTAGGTTGGTTCATGACCCAAGAAGTTGAAAAATTCATATTTCACTTACCTGTAAAGAGTTTAAGAAACTAGAGGAAAAAATTTCCACCTTTCAACAATTACTAGATCAAACTCTTCCCGCATCCCCATGTAAATCGTGTCCAAACTATCCTTAATTCCATACTTTGTTTTTCTGGGTACATTTAGTAATGTGTAAATGACACTATCACATATATTTTTTCTCTATTCATGTCATTAATAAATTTTTGGATGTATAATGAATTACCATATGATAATTTAAAAAAACTGATATATTTTCCCAACTAGTTTTAATAAGGTTTTTTAATAAGGTTTACCAAAAGAGGTGGCTATATCTGTTACTATCTAAAATAGTTGATCAGTTGCTAGTAGATACAGCGTTGTGTTTTCATCTAAATTGCCATCAAATAATTTCTCCCAAGATTGATTTTTATATCATCAGTTTAAGAGTTTTTGATGTCCTAGAAATACATTCTTAGAGGAATGTATCAACTAAACTATGTGTATACCTTGTTCAGAAAATGGGACACCCTTGAGTTAATTTAATTCTATATCCTAAAGAATTTTCTTAAAAAGGAAAGTCATTTACCTTCCTATGGATTATAGATCTCAACTTGAAATCTTCATTCTTATAAGCATCATACAATGTAACACCTAAATACCACATTAATTTTAGATCATAAATAAATGGAGACAAAGAAACATCAATATCATTTCCCTTCTTGTGGTCCTATTATAATCAGATACACTATAATGTAATTTCGCTTCATGCATTACAATAGTAGAAAGTTATAATTTACCAACATAAAAATCCATGTATTGTGAGTGGGAATTTGTACACCAAAAGGAATATCTCAATATGTAGATATCATAAGATGATGGTTTCTTGTATCATTTATAAATTTAGGATAATCGTGATCAATTTTATTCCACCAAGGAGTGTTTTTGGGTGAAGAAGTTTCCCATCTTGATTTCTTGTATCAACATGCCACATAAAATTTCTTTCTATATCCTCACTTCTCTATTTTCACCCAAACATTGTAATAATCTAAAAGTACCATAAAACTATCATAGGACTTGATTCATATTTCTTGCATCAAGATGAACCACACTTTGGGAATTTTTAAGTGATTCATAGTCCTTGTGAAACTATATATAGTCATTTGAAACATGTATTATTTCGGATATCATACCCATTGAATGAAACATTCATTTATCATCATATGTTTTTCAAGGAAGATCATTATCTTATGTTAACATATCATTCAAGAGAGCTAGTGGGTCAGTAAATCTGGATTCAATCCATTTATTTATAGCTTTTACATTATATAGCTTCATTATGGATGATAATGTTATATATTTAGTACAACCAATATAAAATTTCATCTTTTCATAGCACTTTATCTTCTGAAATATATTTGTACAATAATGAAGTTCATCTTCAACTGTCATTTTCATCTCCACAATTAAATCATCATCATCATCTACCCATGTAATAATATCCTCGATATGATCTTCATCATTATTCACACTTGTAACCTTATAAGATGATTTATAAAACATTGAATTATTCTAGTAAATAGATACATTTTTTTCTTCCTCATGTTTAGTCAAACATTTATAACTTTGATATATTTCATGCTAGATTAAGTGTTCTTTCAACTCTTTTGGACTAATTAATCTTTAATAACAACAATGTAGACCTAGAAAAAGGATTTGAGAAGGACCATACACATGATATTTTACAATCTTGATGAACTCTTTAACCCCATACTCATACACTTTTTCATATGATTGGAATCACTTCATTTTTTATTCATATCCATCATATTTGACTCAATAATATTCATATTTAACAAAAAAAATACATAGAAGTTATGAGCTTAGAATCCTAAAAGGTTATATTTATACACAAACATATAGTCATCAAATTTGATATAAATTTTTATAGCATCAATAACTTATTATAACATATAATGACCAAGAATTGTATGTATTTAAAGTTTTATAACACTTATTTTTTATTAACATATGTCTCATATCACAAGTCATTTTTTTATATGGATTAATCATGGGTGAAAATAATGTAAAATTTTAAAATGGAGATCGTCATCTCTAGTTAGTTCACTTCTTCAAAGGCCATCAATGTTATCCGAAGTCGTTGGAGGTTATCTTGAAGAAAAAAATACTTATAAAATTTTTGGACACTTTCAAGTCTATATCTTATATGGTTTATTCTATGTTTTGAAACATAAAACTTGGTTAAATATTAATGTTATTATTTCTAGAGAATAATACCAAATTGATATAAAAAACTCAATCTTAAATTTTCATTGGATGAACCATGTTTAAAAATGTTTTTTTGTTTGTTTTAATACACCATTATGTAATGGTATTTCCAAATGAGTGGGTTATTATTCAATGACACACCCCATTAAATAGTCGGTAAACTCTTCAATTAGGTATTAAATCCCTCAATTTGTTAAAAATAATTTAACAATATTTCCAATATTATTTTTTGCATAATTGTTGGATAGTTTTGAATATTTCAAAGATACAATATTTTTGTTCCATTAAAAATACATATTTTTATATACTAAAATCATCCGTGAAGGTAGCTAAGTACCATAAAACACCACTTTATTGTGTACTTATTGATCCACACACATATGTGATGATATAACAAAGCCTATGTTTTGGGAAGAATTAATATTTCTCACTTGGTGAAGATTGTTTTCCTAGTGTGGAGTAGGTAACTTCATGCACAATGTGAGGATATAATATGACAGTTTTTTTCATGGACGTTTAAGGATTTAAATATAATATAAAATAATAATATAATAATAATATAATAATATAAAAATATAAAAATATAAAAATATATGAATATATGAATATATAAATACATGAATATATAAATATATAAATATATATATATAAACATATAAATATATAAATATATATATATAGATATATAAATATATAAATATATAAATATACAAATATATAAATATATAAATATACACAAATATATACATGTATAGATATATAAATACCTAAACACACAGAAACAAAAAATATATATAATTTTATAATTATATATATAATAAAAAATGAAACACACACACACACAAATATATCTATCTATCTATGAAAACATCATATCTCATGTCACGTTTCTATAAAAAATAATTAATCAAATTTTTTGATCATTATCATTTCAAATATAGTTACTAGTTTGACCCGAACAATAAAACAATGAATAATATTGAATCCATTAATATTTATATAGCATACACTTATTTATAACATTATGAACATCGATTTATTTTCTAAAACAAGTTTGGAATATCATGCCTTTGGTTAAGAGGTTAGATTTTTTCAAAATAAATGATTTCAGTTGTAACAGATGAACAAAATACTAAAATCTCAAAAAAAGAGAAAAACACCTGAAAGGTCGGTTAAGAATCTTTAAAAACAAGTTTGGAATTTTAAACAGGTGATGTTTATGTTCGATTTGCCCAATAAAAAGACTTCAATTGCTCCATAGATTTAGATCGATGAGGGATTGAATGCGGTTGGAGGAGAAGTGATCTATTAGGGTTCATTTTAAAAAGGGAAAAGGGTTTTATCAACACTTAGTGAAAAGCGATGATAAAATTCCATTTTATAAGAACTAAAAATATAACTGCTCATAAATAAGGCCTTTTTCTGTGTTTTTAACGCAGAAAAATAAATACATTTATAATCCCAAAAAAATAGTTGAAAAATAAGTATTTCTATATATATATGTTTTAGCATGAATAAAATATACTTTTATCAATGCTCAATCAAGCACTGATAAAAAAATGTAAACAAATGAATAAAAATGTATCAATAAATAATGTAAAGTATATAAATAACAAAATTATTAAAAATTTATTATACTAACTATTTATATTATAAAAATATTTAAAGAATACATTTATATAAATGAATAATATAAATTACAAACATACTAAAAGTATTAAAACTTAATTAATAAATATGTATAAATAAATATAAAAAAATGAATAAATTCCAAAAATATTAAAAACTAATAAATAATATTGAATGAATGAATATTAGAAATGAATAAATAAATTTAAAAAAATTACAAAAATATTAAAATAGAAGTGAATTACAAAAAATGCATTTAAAATGAATAAAAAATGCATATAAATTACAAACACATTATAAACATTAAAATATGGTAAATAAATATGTATAAATAAATATTAAAAATGAAAAAAATCCAAAAATCCAAAAAACTAATAAATATTAAAACTTAATAAATAATATTAAATGAAAGAAAATTAAAACTGAATAAATAAAATTTAATAAATTACAAAAAATATTTAAAAAAGTGAATACATGTAATTAATTACATGAATTATAAACACATAAAAAATAAACATGTAAGTAATATAAATTATATAAAAAAATTAGTGAAAATTAATTATATTAACTATTTAAATTATAAAATATTATATAATGCAGTTAAATAATTAAATTATATAAATTTCAAATATTTTAAAAATATTTAAATATAATAAATAAAAATGATTAATTATAAATCATATATATTACAAACATATTGAAAATATTAAAACTTAGTAAATAAATATGCATAAATAAATATAAAAAAATGAATGAATTCCAAAAATATTAAAAATTAACA